>OU343218.1:175273329-175564677 GCA_910596185.1 Chrysanthemum makinoi
CTAAAAGGCTTAGAATTAAAATATAAATGAGATTTAGAGAAGAACTGGTATGCCCTGAATGAGAATCTTATTACCTAATGTATCTAGATTGGAAGATGTGTTTTGCTAATCAAGAATTTAATCTGTCTCCATTGAATAACGGAATTGAATTAGTGCCTCAAGTTTCTCGAAGTCTCCTATAATCGTCATTGAGCTTGAAAAACTAATTCCAAACTATCTAAGAAAATTGAAGTCTGATGATCACCACAATTTGGTTAAACATTTGTCTAAACTTAGAGGCTCGGGCATTTTAATTTACAACTCAAATATCAACATCTTAAAGAAAATGTCAAAACTTCAAAATATCGCGAGACATCCTCAAATGCTCTGTGAGTTTGATGCAGCTTTTCAAATCTAAAAATCAAGACCTGGATGAAGCGCATTCCTAAGCCAAAGCGGTAAATACGACGTGAAGTTGAAAGCCCAAAATCTCAATTAAAGGGTCAAACCGAACAATATGCATGTGCTCCCAAATGCCTCCTCCTTAGATTTCGTGAATTCTCAAACGCTTCATCTTCAAAACCTAGTAAATGCTTTACAAAAAGGAAACGAAAGTGTTCTAGAAGAAAATGGGTTAAACGACATTTTGTGTTATTATATGATTCAATAAACTTACCCGCACCAAACAAATCTAAAAATAACGCCTTTACAAAAGGAAATTGAGAACTGAAGTCAGTCGGGAAATCACAAACTTGTTTTCAATAAGAATGTTGTCTCAAAATCACCCTTAGATTGCAAATACATCGTGATGCTTAAATATATTCCCTCATCTTAGGAATAATGAAATGCTTTTCATGACTATACTGCTCACCTTAAGGATAGTCTAGAATGTCTCCGTAAGATTGTCAAGAGGATTTCATTAAAACCCTCTTGATAGTGAAATTAGGTTTGTTTCTGCCTGTGCCAAACGATCTCAAGAGCCGCTTGAATGTAATTGCAAATATGTCCAAAACCCTTAGGTGAAAAGGCAAAGTCATGTGAAGCCTTGTTCTATGCCTTCTGCCAAACAGAAATCCTCTATGCCTAAAGCCAAGCATGTGATCTTGATATGCCTGTTCCATATCTAAATTCAAGCAAGTAACCTGTGATGTGCGGCCTCAGAATTTCAAATCCCAAAGACTTAGACTTGGAATGCGAAAAGTAGTGAAGCCATGTAATGTTCCCATCAGCATTTCTATGGATGTTAAGATTGACACTAAAGTTAAGTGTCAAAACCTAGAAGCTAATGCAAAAGAAGGATAGGATTACGCAAACTAAAAGTGATCATGATAAGGAAGTGAAAGACACCATAGGACAGTTTGATTTGAAATAAAAAGTAATGTTATTCTAGTATTAGCCTCTAAGCTTACTAAAATTAATTCATGGGCCTTACACACCAAAACATGCAAAAAATGTTTAATTTCTCAAATCATGATAAATGTGATGTGTTATTTCGAGGTTCTAAGATTCATAACCCGCTTAAGAAAGTTTGAGAGCAAAACAGATTAAGCAATCCCGAAACCTACAGGAAGGCTTTTACCAATGTAGGATTTCGTGGAAGCCAATAGTCGAATATTCAATAATGGTAACCTTGCCCTTTAACGACCACTATCATGCCCACTAGAGTAGCCTCGCTAAGGTTTGGAAGCCAACCGTAGAATAATCCCATTAAGCCAAAATGTCCTCACTAAGTCTGATGTTTCTACTAGTTCGCCAAATTCTAGGATAAATGACACTGTACCTAGGGTTTCACTGATTCAAAGATTGTTTGTATTTTAACTAAAAGGACCCCAAGTGAGCACGTGGGATCCAATGTTTCCAACCGTTTCGCCTGTTGTCCAAAGTGTGTCGAAGCGTCGCCCCTGTATTTGGATTCGGGCGTGTCAAAATATATAATCGGGTTTTAACAATGACAAATTCTGCTCACACTGGCTTCAGCCTCGCTCTTCATCATTATGCAGGTCCAAGTAGAACACTTCGTGCCCCGCTTCTTCAAAGAAAAGAAAAAGTGTTTTCCGTATGCTTTATCTCACTAAGAGAAATTTCTCATGAATGGCCATACTATATACATTCTTCATCAACAAGCTTCATGTTTTTCCACGCTTCATTCAATCAAGTGGATCTATGTTCATTGGTGTATACTCTTATTCCTATAATCAAAATGGCAACTTCATGCAATTTTTGAGGGGAGAAGAGTGAATATACTACATGATGATGGATGTTCAATAATGGTTATAATGACTTTATTTTGATGAAGATGAGTGTATATTCTTTTGATTATGAGTAATATACTAAGGATAACTGGATTCATTGTTTTGATTTTGATGAGTCTCTCCAACGCCTAATGCTTCACTTACTAATGATAATTAGGAATCAATGTTTGGGATTCATTGTTTTTCAAAGATATGTTTGATGAGTACCTTCAACCTTCGAATGCAATGTTGATCATCCACCTTCAAGCTCATGCTACGACGCATTGACTCAACTGTTCACCATCTAAGAAGTAATTTCGGAATTCTCAAGAAACCTTATCTCCAGCTATTTCACAAGGCGTTTATAATGACTATCATGATATTGTAAGTTGCATTATTGAATAATGATCCTTCTTGGTATTCCTTTTCCAAATCTTAATGGATTATTGTTCCTTTCAATGTGCACGCTATAAATCAACCACATGAACATTAAGGAAAATGACTACCTCTTCTGCCAAGACATTTGTGGTGAATCTTCCATCACTACAAGTATACCTTAGGAAGAATGCATTAATGTCGAGAAATCATTTGTCTTGCCTATTCAGCTGGATCAATGTACATCCGCTGTACGCTTATTCACGGTTGGCATTTGACACAAGCCGACATTCAGGTTAATCAATTATCACTTATTTGAGATTGAAGTTAAAATTCACAAAGGCGAGCTTTAAGACGCAGAAATGCATGGAATTCTTCTTCGCCAAGTTTGGTATATCGTTTCTTTATCAAAGAGTCACTTCAAATTGTCTACATATGGGTTGATAAAGATAGTCGAGAGAGTTTCTATCAGTAGCGGCCCCATGGCTCGACACTCCAGCCTGTCAATTCGCACTTCAAGATGTACCATTAGTTCATCCTATACTCAAATTCTTCAAAATTCCATATGTACTCTCTCGCATCAAGATGATTTAGAATGCTAATCAGATGTATCATTGAAATATCACTTTAATCTCATCGCAACCATCTCTTCTTCGTGAGACATCGACCGCTACTTTAGTCCTCAACCACCGCCACATGAACACCTCGAAATGGAATTTATCATCCATTAACAACATCATTGAAATCCTCTCATCCTTGTGATCCACACGAAACAACTTGCAACAGATGCCTTATGCTGCTCTTCAACTCCGTGACTCTAAGATCGAACCAAAGATGTTAAAACCGCCATGGATGAAGATACCGGTTCAATGCCATGTAAGAAGAAATTCATGAGTTTGATCGACTTGATGTATGGGAGTTAGTACCGCCCGATTATGCTATGATTATTGCTCAAAAATGGATCTTCAAAGTGAAACTTGATGAGCATGGTGATGTGTCAAGAACAAGGCTCGTTTGGTTTCTAAAGGATACCGTCAAGAGGAGGGTATTGACTTTGAAGAATCTTTTTGCTCTAGTTGCTCAATCGAGGCAATCGTAATCTTTCCGCTAATGCCGCTAGTAAGAACATGGTAGTCTATCGATGGATGAAGACGCACTTCAACGGAGACTTAAAGAAGTCGCCTACGCCGCCCAACCAAGGATTTGTAAATCAAGAGCATCCTACTCACGCTTATCGCTTGAAGAAGGCCCTTTATTTAAAGCAAGCTCCATGCATGGTATGATAATCACAAAGTTTCTTCTATCAACGGATTTGCAAAGGAGCGCTTGATCCAACATTGTTCACCGTGAAGTCGTGATGTCAAGATACACGCTGAAGTACACGTGAGGTGCCTGCTTTTTGGGTGATAAGCTTGTGACTGGTCTTCAAAGAAGCAAATGAGTACTTCTATTTCCTCTACAAAGGCCGAATACATAGCCATGTCATCTTGTTGTTTTCAAACTCTTTGATGAGATCCCAATTATCTAACTATGGCTTTGAATCAACCATAATCCTCCCATCAGGATAATAAAGTACTATTGCTCCTCATGCAACAACGTATACACTCAAGAGCAAAGCACATTGACATCCACATCATTTCATCGTGGAGCAAGTGGAAAACGGTGGAACTCTATTTTGTTAAGTCGTAATACCGCTTAGCAGTATATCTTCACCAAAGCTCTTCCGAGAGAACGTCTTGAGTTTATTCTTCCTCGACTTGGCTTGAAAAGCTCTTCAACCAAACACTCAAACGCCTTCGAGGGAAGACGAGGAGTAAAGGTCCTTCCTTCATCTATATCTTTGTATATATTTATCCAAAAAGCAAAATACAAAATTATAAAACCCTATAAAACCAAATAGAAAAAATATAAAACTTTCAAAAATCCATAAATCTGAAAAAATCTAAAAAATCTTCAAAAAATATTGTCAATTTGTCATGTTTTTCTCGCTCGATTATATCTACATTTGTGTTTTCATTCAAATAATGACACGGGACTTTAGATGTTGTTCGAATTATTTTATAAAAAAAAAAAAAAAAAAAAAAAATCAAAAAATCAAAAAATATTTTGGGAGAAAGAGAAACAATGGTTTATTGTCATTTTCAGTGCAATTTGTTTTAAAGAAAGAACAGAGACATGTTTTATCATGATTTCAAATTCCATGCTCTGATTCTATAAACATTTATTCTAATAAAAACTAAATGCTTTGAAAAATAACCCGGCCTCTATTTTTGATAATCATCTAGACTAATTTGTCAAAATATCTATCTCTCAATCAACAACCTATGTCATTGATTGAGGGGGAGAATGATTTCAATTAAATTAAAAAGTTATTTGGCATTAAATTATTTTCAAAAGATGTACATGCATGTTTTATCAATGGAGTTTAAGTCTTAAAATCCGATCCGACGCTTAAAACGCTTTCATAATCAAGTCACAATTCTCCATAAAAGCTTTCAAAATCAATTTAAATCTATAAGAGACCACAAATCTCAAATGATTTGATAATTGTGATCGGGGAAGAATGTGTGATTTAAATTGATTTAAACCGATGGTTTTATAAGGACGACATGTCATTCCTTCCCACATGTGACAAACGATTTCAAATTTTCAATGCACATGTTGAGGGGAGCATCTATCTTAAACCTATGATTTGAAACGGATCATTTATCTCATGTGCGTGTTCCTCTAGTATGCAAAACTCTTTTCAATTCTCGAGGCACATATTGAGGGGGAGCAAAATCATGAAAACCTCATCCTTCCCAAAATGCTTTATCTTCTTGATTTGATCAGGGAAGTGATGTTGATATCTTTTAGAAAAAAAGGTAATCAAAGAAGTAAATTCTTCATCTTGCCTCCGTGTGCAAAACGATTTCAAACATTTGATTCACATGTTGAGGGGGAGTTCTTCTTCTAAAAATATCAAAAACAATCGTGTACAAAATGCTTTGATAATATATCATAAGTATCCGGATTGATTTTCAAATGGTTTTCAATTGGTTCCTATGGCAGATGAACAATACCAAAAAAGACTGACCAACTTTACATTATGTATGGTGATATAAGGACGATAAGGTTAGGTATGTGTTCCCATGATCCGCCAGAACGGAGGGATCTACCTGTGGACTATCCACTAGTTAGTGTAGAGTTCTTAGGTATGATGATAAAAAGGAGAAAATGAGATGTGGAAGAGTGTGACTAAGACTGAGGTAATCGAATAAACCCAACAAGGTTCTGCTATGAAGTCTCTCGTAAGCAATCAAGGGGTTGAAGAATTAAAAGAATTGAATGAGAAAAGTGTGAAACAAATAGCCTCCATTTATTCAACCTTAGGCGTAAACCGGGTTCAATTCATATGCTACCGATGGTAACATCGTATTGAAGACAAGACGCCATGGACCCAAAGGACGACCGCACTTCAACTTTCCAAACCACTCAAGTTCCTCTTAAAAGGACTTGTTTCATTCTCACGGGAACCTACATTATCTATCGACTTTCTCTTAGAGATGGTTGATATTGAAGGAGGAGACCCTCTCCTAGTCTCGATATAGGATCCAAATATGCACAAATTGAGTCTAGTGACACGAGATCATCAATAAATCTCATTAGGACACTTTCAATGAAGACTCTGTTTCACACAATGTGGAAAGAGAAATTATATCTTGAGTCCTCACGCGATTATCCTTGTGGTATTGCGGAACATCCCGAGTGATGTGTTTACATATTCACCGTGAAGATGGAAAGCCTTCACGAGCCAACATCTAACAAGCTCCCGGTAGGTGGCATGTGAGATCTATTATCTGAGATCAACCATGTGACAACGAGAAACAATGGGGCTTATTCAATCTTTGAATCAATCACAGTTCAGTTATGGATTGACGGATACCTTTGAAAAACCGGTCTTTGTGCTTTAAAACTCTTTTCATTTAGCACGTCGACCGTGTACTAATTTTTCAAATCAAAAGGTGTTTTATGATTGATAATTGATTTTCATTAAAACCTTCAAGTTATATTGCAAAAAATAATTTCTATTGAGCGATACACGATTGTTTTTCCAAATCTCTTTTCATCAATCGATTGGGCGTAAATTATTTGGTTCACTCATTCCCGTGTTGTCTTCTTTGAGACGTTCGGTTTGAGAACAGCTAGAGCATTGCGAAACCACTCAAGGAAATTCTTCGGAATTATACGATCCGCAGGCGGTACTTGTAGCCGATCAACGGGAACCGTGGGCCGTGTACCTCAATTCATCGAAAGTGATCAAAGACACTTTCGTGCGCTTTATTGCTAACTGTCTTATGCGGTACACCCGGCGTTTGCGGTGTCGTAATGAAGCGGTCAATTCATACCCGCATGCTCACCTAACACATTCATCTCAAAAGAAATCATGATTAGTGCATCAATGACTCGGATATTTTCACTCCATGCTTACGCTCGGCTAACGCCAATATCATGAATCAACGAATGCTTCCGCTACTCTGATAAGAAGATATCATGATCCAAAATGTGAGCATGTCGGTCCGAATGTCACAACATCACATAATACCAACACCACAATGGATGTATCGGAGATTTTCTATTAGCTGATGATCTCAAAAGTGCTCGCTCAACATTATTATCACGTGGATCAGTAAAAGACCTCCACGTGGATTAACCAAACATGCAATGAGTGGAATCAATGACTACGAACTTGGGCCAAGTACTACATCAAGTATGCAAGATCAATTGTTAATGTAATATCTGATTGTATTCAATGTCATTTTAGTATATGTTTGAGGTGACCTCCTTAGGGGGAGATTGTTAGGAATTAGAAATTCCGGTATTAAAGAGTCGGTCACCTCAAGTATATGTAATCGTTAGAATGCTCGTAGTCATAGTTATATTTAGTTAAGTAGTATTTTGTTTTGTAACACCGTGGAGGACTGACGGGTCTTTACCCACTGTATGCCTGATCCACAGCCCGTTGTGTGGCGATTTATGTAAGACTATAAATACTCTCTACCTCCCAAGGTAGAGAGTTGGAGCTCATAATAATATCTTTCACTTTCTCTCACTAAGTTCCCTAAACCTCTAACTTTCTCTCTCTAGAATTCCACTTATACGCCCACTTTGTGTTATGGTGTGATGTGTAAGTGAAAACTTATATCTAACACATTTGATAAAGCTTAAGGTCATTCGCACAAGCATAAGCAAGAAGTATTCTTATAGACTCTAATCTAGCCACGGGGGCATAAGTCTCATCAAAGTCTATTCCTTCTTGTTGATTATACCCTTGGGCAAAAAGTCTAGCTTTGTTTCTAGACACTACACCTTTTGCATCTAACTTGTTTTTATATACCCATTTGGTTCCTATATGGTTTGATTACTAGGTGGAGGGATGAGTGTCCAAACATCGTTAGAAACAAATTGATTTAACTCTTCTTGAATAGCCATTACCCAACTTTCATCTTTTATGGCTTCTTGTGTATTCTTAGGTTCTATGGTTGAGACAAAACAAAATAAGCTACTTTGGTTTTGAACTTGAGACCTTAGGGTTCTTTCGTTCAATTTTCCTATGACCTTATCTATGGGGTGATCTTTAGACTCATTAATATTGATGATTTCATTATTTAAAGGTTCATCTTCTTTCTTTGTGTTTTTCTTTATTTCTATAGCTTCACTTTCGACAATCTCGTCATCGACAAGGGGCAGAGTAGGTTTGGGTGGACTCTCATCAAATTTTACGTTTAATGACTCTTCAACCTTCATTTTTCTTTATTTAATATGACATAAGCTTTGCTATTAGGAGAGTAACCTAAAAAGATACCTTCGGTTGATTTAGGATCAAATTTTGTAAGGTAATCTTTAGTGTTAAGTAGAAAACATTTGCTACCAAAGACTCTAAAATGATTTAACGTAGCCTTTTTGCCTCAAAGTAACTCATATGGAGTTTTACCTAAAAATGGTCTAATTAAGACTTGGTTAAGTATGTACGTTGAAGTATCAATGGCATTGTACCAAAACTTTTGAGGTATGGATTGCTCATTTAACATGGTGCGACTCATTTCTTGTAGGGTTCTATTCTTTCTTTCAACTACCCCATTTGATTGTGGAGTGAGAGGAGCCGAGAAGTTGTGAGTAATACCATTAGCTTCACAAAAGGCTCCAAATTGTACTTCATTATCGAATTCCCTACCATGATCCGTTCTAATAGACACTATAGGACTTCCTAGTTGTCTTTGAATTTTCTTACTTAATATTTCAAAGTAATCGAACGTTTCAGTTTTATTCTTTAAGAATTTAGTCCATGTGTACCTAGAGTAATCATCCACTATAACCAAAGTGTAGTAGTTGCCTCCATAACTTTGGATAGCGGATGGACCAAATAAATCCATGTGTAGTAACTCTAGACACTTAGTTGTAGAAACCATATTTTTAGCTTTGTGACTAGCATGGACTTGTTTTCCTACGTTACAAGCATCACAAAAGTGATGTTCATATTTTAATTTTGATAGATCTCTTACTAGATCTTTTGATGATAGCGATTGAAGAAGTCGCATATTGGCATGACCCAATCTTCGATGCCATAGGGTCGAAGTATCATCCATAGAAGTAAGACAAAGTTTGTCTTTAGGTTCATTACCGATTTTAATGACATAGACTCCATGTTTCCTGATTCCTCTACCTATAGTGATACCGTTTTTCAATATCTTACTACCAGTTTCGTTAAAAAGTACGTTGCACTTCCTATCACATATTTGTCCTATACATAAGAGGTTAAAATTTAGGTTTTCTACGTGACACACATCGTTAATGGTTAGAGATTTGTTAGAAATCGTACCTTTACCGATGATTTTGCTTTTGCTATTTCCAAATACCACATTTCCTCCATTGAAGGATTCATATGTGGAAAATAAATCTTTATTACCAGTCATGTGCCTCGTGCACCCGCTATCCTTGATCCATTCATCCGGATCTAGGTCGACCTTTAAGCACACCTAAGAAAACAATTAACTCAAAAGTTTGGTCCCCATTTGTTAATGGGTCCATTAGTGTTAAACATTCCATTCATGTTAGACATATATGGAAAAGGTGAGTATGCGTTCCATGGTGCAAAGTTTTGAAATGGAAAACCGTTTTGCATATTAGGATTCCATCCCATTTGATGGTTACTTCTCGGATAGACATTATTAGGTCTCCTAGATATGTTTGGTTTTGAAAATGATGGACCTTTGTTTCTTGTAAAACTTAGATTTTGTCTTGGAGGTGGTTGTCTAATAGTAAGATGGGCTGGTTTCTTCTTATTAACAATAACAAAATCGGTTCTAGATGAGGAAGCTATATTATTACTACTGTTTGCTTCAGCAGACCCACGGATCCCTGGCTGTACACTAGTCGGTTCCCTTTTTGTGGGATCCATGACTATAGTGGTTTGTTTTTCTATTGCTTTTACGAATTGTGTTTCTTTGTTTTCACCAGTTGACGCATCAAGTTACTGAAAGCCTAAGCCTTTTTTATTGTTTCCTGTTTTAACACTATCTAATATCATATCTAGAGTATTAGTATTCATTCTAGCAATCTTAGAGTCTAGATGATCAAATAATGTTTGAAGTTGGATGCAAAGTTCACATTCCCCACTTGCTATCTTTCCCTTTTCTAGACGTTTTAATTTTTCTTTTAACTCAATGGCTTCCTTTTCTAAACGTTGATTTTGGTTTTTCAAAAACTTGTTTTTGTTGATTACTTTTAAACTAATTTTGAAAAGTTTATCATATTCATTATGCAATGAGTCATCATCTAATGATGAGCTACTGTAGTATTCGTGACATGCCTCGTCATTTGCCATGAGACAAATTTCTTCGTCCTCCTCCTCGCTCATTCCCCATGAACCGCTCACGAATGCTTTCTGTTCATCATGTTTCGTACACTTACTAATAAAGTGGTTTGGGTCCTCACATTTAAAGCAAGCGCGATCATCCCTTGCCTTCTCGTCATCTTTGCTTTTTCGGAACCCTTTCTTGTCGTCATATGGTTGCTTGACGTATCTTCCCTTTCTTCTAAAGAACTTCTTGAAGTTCCTTACCGCCATGGCATACTCCTCGTCATTACTATCCGAAGAGGAGTTTTCTTCATCGCTTGAGACCTTCTTTGCTTTAAGGGCAAGAGATTTGTGCTTCTCTTTCACTTTTGAGGCTTCGGAATCTTTAGTGAGGACAAGCTCATAGACTTTTAAATTGCCTATGAGTTCATCAAGGGTGAGGATTGACAAGTCTTTTGATTCCTCGATTGCCGTCACCTTAGATCTCCACTTGGATGGAAATGCCCTTGGATATCTCCTAACATGATTACGACTAGAGAAAGATTCATCAAGTGCTTGTAAAGATGTAATTATAGTATTAAAGTTAGCAAAGGAATGATCTATAGTATCCTCATCCGATATTGAAAATTGTTCATATTGTTGAACAAATAAATTTATCTTATTGTTTTTAACTTGTTGATTACCTTGATGAGTTACAACTAAGTAATTCCAAATTTCTTTAGAGGTTTTAAGCATGGAAATTCTTTCGAATTCCTTTTTGGGTAAAGCATTATATAAAACCATTTTAGCTTCACTATTTTTGGAAAGCTTTTTCTTAATATCATCGGTGAGTTTATCATGAGGTGTGTTAACTAAATTTCCATTTTCATCTTTTGTAGTGGCTTCAAAATCGCCTTCAGCAATGATGTACCAAAAATCAATATCTTTTGACTTCACATACGTTTCGAATCTATTTTTCCAATATATAAAACCGTTAGTTTCAAGTAGTGGAGGTCGTTGCATGGATTGCCCTTCCTTGTAATTTTCAGAACCCATAGTGATCGAAAAGTTTTTAAAATACCGTTTACTTTAAAACTTTTATAAACTTAGCTCTTGATGCCAATTGTGGAAAACTAGAAGGGGGGGTTGAATAGTTTTGCCGATTTTAATTTAGTTTCAAAAACTTTAGATTTGATGTTATGTGAAATCGTATGGATGAAGAGAAAGTATAGATCTAAGAGTAATGCACGTAATGTAAGTAAAGTAAAGGATAGAAATGACACAACCGATTTATAGTGGTTCGGCTACAAGGACACCTTCCTTGCCCTACTCCACTCCCCGAGTCACCTACTCGAGAGTTCAAGCACTATGTCAACAAACTCCTTCAACTTGGCGGAGAAGCCTTCACAACGTTGCTTACACCTTTTTCCGGTACAAAGCTAACTACCGAGTCCGTAACACGGAGGACCAAACCAACACTACTATAACACAACAAATATGTGAAATATGAAATACAAGATCTTCGCTACAGAAATCTTGTGGAGGAACAAATCAATCAAGGACCCCTTGCTTGGATGACTTGTAGAATGCTCGTAATCTCGCCTTAGAAGGACCTGTATGAGAATCACAATAGAAGAAGGAAGAACAACTCTCTAGATCAAGTGATCTTTTGTTAAAAAAGTGTAAGAATATATGAGAGAGTTTGTAAGAATAGGGGTGAGTAAAAATGAAGAAATGACTCTCTATTTATAGGAAAATTCTTGCCACTGTTGCACAGATACCATGGATCCCTTGCTTGAGGGATCCGTGTAGTGTAACTCCAGGGATCCGTGAGACGCTCTTGTTTGCCCATGGGTTTTTGGGTTATGGGTCATGGTTTGAACCATGGGTATCTAAGTAGATACAATGTATCTAATAGTTGCAATGCATCTAGTCAATGGGTATGGGTTAACTCCATGGGTTATGGATATGCTCCATGGGTATGGGTCATGGGTTGTGGTTTTTACCCATCCTAATAAACTATTACAACAAATGAATTATTACAACAATTTGTATTAAATGACTATATGTAGATGCTTTTAAAAATAACATGTATCCTTATAATTTTACTTATGATAACATTATATTTGTTATCAATAAAACACAAAGAGATCGCTAAATATTAATAAACATTTTTACGGTTTATTTGTATTAACATCATTCTTTAAAAAACCCTGGAGGAAGTAACATGTAAACCTCCTCATTCAATTCACCATACAAAAAAGCATTATTAACATCTAATTGAAATATTTTCTAATCCATTTAACAGCCAAACTAATAAAACACCTAAAAGTACCCATCTTAACAATAGGACTAAAGGTCTCTTCATAGTCAATACCCTCTTTCTGGCCATAACCTTTGGCCACTAATCTAGCCTTGTACCTATCAACCTCACCAGAGGACTGATACTTGATTTTAAATAGCCACTTACAACCAATTGCTTTCCTACCACAAGGAAGCTCAACAATTTCCCAAGTATCATTTTCATATAAAGCATTCATTTCCTCAGTCATGGCATTTATCCAATTAATATAAGTAGAAGCTTCTTCATATGAAGAAGGTTCACCAGACTTATTCAGATTAGAAACAAAGCAATAATTCTTAATGGTAAGCACAACATGATTAGCATATCTATGTAAACCAGATTTTACCTTACTTTCAAGCACATACTCATTCAACTTACCAGGTAACTTAGAAACCCTAATAGATCTCCTCCGCTACCTTCTTCAATCTGAATAGGAACATTTTGAAAAATAGGAACCTCATTTTGATTTTGAGAAATATTTCCTCGAATGATTTTGATCATCTAAGGGAGTTGCAGTTGTGTTGTTCATCCCTGTCTGCACTTAGTATCAACTCCGTGATATGGTTGAGGTATCTGTTCTTCATAACTGACCCACTAAAGTTACCTACAGATCTTTGGTTGATGCACACTACCTTCTCTACCAGAATTAGATGTTGTATTTTCAGGATGGGGCATAAGACTATTTGAATTTTCATCGTTGGGAGTTGAAGTTTTGGTTGTTATTTCAGACTCAAAAGAATCAAAAAAGTTTAAACTGGTAACATCAGTATTAGTCTCATAAATAGAAGAACTATTTTGACCAATTTTAAAAGGAAAAACAGATTCATAAAATTTCACATCTCTTGAGTACAAGATAGACCTATTCTCAAGACTTAATAGTTTATAAGCTTTTTTACCACTGGCATAACCAATTAAAACACATTTTTGGACCTCTCAGAAAATTTATCTATTTCTTTTAAAATAGTGGCAAAACACAAACAACCAAAACTCCTAAGATGGACAAGACTAGGTTCCCTACCATGGTACGCGATCAATTGAAAAGTGGTTTATTCTACAAAGTATAAAAAGTATTTTCATCCGTTAGATCTAAAAGAAAGTAAATCAAAGGCTCTTAACAAAAGAGTGGCAAACTTGTAATAATATAAAAGTTTGATGGCAAAAGGAGCATCATTGTAAGCTTATCTTCTCTTTCATTTGTTAGTTTCCACCTCAAAACAGACATACGATGTTCAAGAAGAAAAAAAGACATGCCTTATCAAATCTTCTCCAATTCCAAATCTGTGATTGCTCACTTGAAATTGAAACCTTTCGTGGAAACCATCGAGGTCGTTTTTTCTTTTCCGCAAACCAACAAATTCCGGTGACGAGTGATGGAGAATAAAAACCATGCTTGTTTGATTTGTTGTTGCTACCGCACCTTCCATCACCGAACTCAAGAGTAAAGATCTTTATAAGAATTGAAGAAACACGATGAGTAGATGAAGAAATAAGTAATTTTGTTTTATGGGAAATAAAGGGATGTTTATGATATTTTATGAGGAAGAAGGTAAGAAGATGTTGGGAAATGGTTTTTGTTTAGTTTTGACTTTTTGGAGTAAATTTCAAGAATATATATGTTAACACTTTTGTATATTTATTATGTAGCTTCAAGTAATTTTTTTTTTGAACAATTTTTTACTTTTTTATTTGGCTCAAATTAACGAAACAGTTGTGAGTATGAATATGAAATTTACTACTTGTGTACTTCTAATAAAATTTACTTACTTGTGTTCATCAATAGATATGTTATACTATATTATACTATATGTTCGTCAGAAAACAAAAGACGTTGTTGATCTTTTCATCGATAAAAAGTCCGTTGTTCGTTATTTTAAGTAGTCATGACTCGGTACTTAGAGTGATCTTTAAAAAAAATAGCAATATTCATCAATTTTGTAACAAAAAAAGTATCGTTCATCAACAAAAGATTTTGTTCACCAATAAAAAAAGTTATGCATTTGTTCATCAATAAAAAATATTGTTCATCAGTAAAAAGGATTGTTCATCAGTTCTTTTTAATTTTGTTCATCAGTTACATCACAATATTCATCTATAAAAAACATCGTTCATCGTATACTTTGTTCATTGATAAAAAGTTTCGTTCATCGATAAAAAATGTTGTTGATAAATAAAAAGTGTTGTCTATTTGTTCATCAATAAAAAATGTTGTTCATCAATAAAAAATTATAATGTTTATCAGTTCTTCAATTTTCTAATAAAAACATAATGTTTATCGGTTCATCATTTATTTTTTATATTGTTCATCAGTTATTTTTTATAACGTTCATCAGTTATTTTGTATAATGTTCAGCAGTTTTCGAAAAAATCACGTTCATCAGTTATATTTCGTATTGTTCATCAGCTATTTTTTATAACGTTCATCAGTTATTTTGTATAATGTTCAGCAGTTTTCGAAAAAATAGCGTTCATCAGTTATATTTGATATTGTTCATCAGTTATTTTTTATAACATTCATCAGTTATTTTTGATAACGTTCATCAATTATTTTTGATAACGTTCATCAGTTATTGGTCAACTTTAACGTGCGATATCTCACTCATATTATATTGGATTTGAGTGATTCAAATTTCTGGGTAAAGAATGGCCAAAAGGCTACAACTTTCATGTTTTAAGTTTTGCAAAATTCAGCATTTAAACTAAACAAAATTAGAGCCGAAAATGTCAAAATTTTCAAGAAAATCAACACCCAATTAAAAAGTTGAAAAAAAAGTTGTGATTCATATATCATAATGCATATCAAATTAAAGAGAATTAAATTTTAAAAATTATGGTGAAATAAATTTTTTATAAAAGTTTGTCGTTTGAAAATTATTTACGTTTGAAGTTTGGGGTGGAATAAAAAAATATGTTAAAAGGACCAAAATGCCCCCTAACCGAATTTAATAGAAAAAAGGGAGGGATTAGATGAGAGACACATGTCATTAGATGATAGGCTTTTTAGCCTTTTTAATTTCTTGTACTTTGCAAGGGGTCCTAACTCTACCTACCATATATCATACAAAAAGGAGATTTCTCATTCAGAACAGAGGAAGGTAACATGTTAATCAAGTATGTAGCAGTTAAAATACACTCAGACCAAAACACAAGAGGAATCCCCCCCTGAAACATAAGACTTCTGGAAACATTAAGCAGATGTCTATGTTTCCTCTCAACAATCCCATTTTGCTGAGGGGTATAAGCTATAGAGGTTTGATGAATAATACCCATAGTATTAACAAAATCATTCATTTTATTATTTATAAACTCAATACCATTATCAGACCTAATAACCTTGATTTTTTATCAAACTGAGTCAAGACCATATTAAAAAACCTGACAAAGATGTCAAAAACCTCATATTTCCTCTTAAGCAAATATACCCAAACAGATGTACTATATTCATCAACCACAATTAAAAAATATCTATAGCCCTCCTCTAACAATTTTATAAGGTCCCCATACATCAAGATGAATTAATTCTCCAAAAACTCTAGATTTATGTTCACTTAAAGAAAAAGGATCTCTTGTTTGTTTAGCCTTGTGACAAACTTCACAAGGACCATTATGATCAACATTTGTAAGTTTAAGAGGACCTTTAACCAATTTTAAAACCTGATTAGTAGGGTGACCAAGCCTATTGTGCCAAATCTCTTTAGAAACAAAACATACAAAAAAACTCACTTTTAACCACACAAGCAGGCATGCTATGAACTTTATTAAACAAATAAAGGCCACCAAACTCACTACTACCCCAAGCACTTTCGCTTTTCAAATCCTGAATATAACAAGTAGTTTCATCAAACCCAACACTAAGCTTACTATCCTTAATCAACTTATTAACATAAAGCAAGCTAACACAATACTCAGGCACAACAAGAACATCAAAAAAACCACATCTTTATTAAGCCTTAGGTTACCCACATGAGTAATATTAGCCAAAGTACCATTAGGATGACCAATAGCTTTTATTTAATTCGAAATATCAACCGATTAAACATGTCTTTAAAACTATTGGTTAAATGCTGATTAGCCCCAGAGTCTATAATCCATCCCAAATGGTAATTAACACCTTTCAGATTAACATTAGCACAAAAGAACTGATAAAAATGTTGATTAAAGAAAACACTGCAGTTAAAGAAGGAACAAGAACTACCTGCCATATTGGCATGAGCAGAACTAGGTTTCTCATTTAAAAGGTTTATTAACTTCATAACATGTTCATTAGTAAAAGACAGAGTACCAGTACTAGTTTTCACACTATTGTTAACCACATTAGCACTTTTGGGATAATTGTTTTTGTTAAAAACAGGTTTAGGATTAGGATTCTTCTTGAATCCTGAAGGATAATCAATGATCTCAAAGCACCTATCAACAGTATGTCCTTTTAAACCATAATTAGTACACGACAAACTATCATAATTCCCCCTATTATTGTTTCCAGAACTATTATTCTAGGTACCAGTGTTTCTTTTCCAATTAGTATTCTTATTATCCACATATTTAGAAACAAAATCAGACACCTAAGCCTTCTCAGTTTTCACAGAAGTGGTAGGAATCCCTCTGTGGGATTCTTCCCTAGAAACAATCACAAAAGCATCGTTAACCTCAGGAAGAACTTCTCTGGTTAATATAGTGCTTCTTATGGGTTGATAGATGTCATCAAGACCCATAAGAAACTGCATTAGTTTTAAATAATTACCATGATCAATTAACTCTTGTCTAGCCTCACATGTACGGTCTGGAAGTTTAGTAAGAATATCAAATTCTATCCAATGAGAATTCAATTTATGGTAGTATTCAGAAACAGGCAGACCATCTTGTTTAAAACTATTTATTTTCTGAATCAGATTAAACACCACATACCCATCAATCCTATCATAGGTATCTTTTAAATCTTTCCAAACAACAGAAGCATTATCAGAAAAAACATGACCAAGATAAACATCCTGAGATAAAGAACTTAGAACCCAGTTCAAAACAACAGCATTACACCTATCCCACTAAGCCTCAAGAATAGGATTAGCAGCATAAGAAAATCTAAGACAAGACCCATCAAGAAATCCCATCTTATTTTTAATTTGCATAGCTAATTTCATTACACTAGCCCATATTCTATAATTCTCAACCCCAGAAAACTTAACAGTCACAATAGATGCACAATTAGAATCATTAGGATGCAAATGCAGAGGATTACTCTGATCAAAACTACTAATCATAATAGCCATGATAACAGATAAGAAACAAACAGATAAACAATATAGAATAAACCAAGAAACAATAAGCACACAAACAAGATCAAATAGACCAAACAAATAATTAACAAAACTAACAACAAATAAACCAGAAAGTAACACGAAAAACAAATAAACCAGATATACCAACAAACTACCAATATTCCCACAAATCACAACTTCCAAAACAACCCAAAACCTATCCTCCTGCGACCTAGACTCAAAACAGAAAAGATAACTAAAGAAATTAAAACTCACACCCAGAGTTAACCTAGCCCCATTCAGCAAACTGTGATTGGCTAGAGCAGGTATTCACACCACCCTATGGTGGTGGATCAAGATGTTAGCCAACCCGTTTACGCTTACTAGACTAAAGACCAGTTAACCCTAAGGGAAGAGAAAGACTTACAGAGCAATAACCACAAGCAGTGGAAGACAGTCACAAATTGTGATCAAGAAAGAACCCAGAAACCACAAACCACAAGATCTTACAAGAAACCCCTAAATTCCAAATTAGGGTTTCAAATAAATTGATCAAAAAACCACTAATTAACCGCCAACTCTTTAATAACCAGAAACCAAAACCTCTTAATTACACGAAAACCCAAAACCCCCAAATTCTAGGGTTTCAAGAAAAAACCCTAAAATTTCAATTAAGGTCACCAGACAACGATTCGACTCAAGAATCAAAAGATTCAAGAACCCAATCAAGAATCGATCAAGAACTCAATCAATCAGAACCTCAATCAATCAAAACCTAGGGCTCTGATACCATGTAAAAATGATATCAAAACAACAAACAACACTTCTTAATCACCCAACCAACCACCCCTTGGTGATCTTCACCTTTATTATAACAATATACAAAGTTGACTTGTCCTCAATACGGATGCAAACCTTACAATACAAGAAAGAAGATGACAGTCCCTTTAATAGGTGCTGCCTACAAGAACTCACACAATAACCGAAGAACCAAACATAAACCCAGAAACTAAATCAACACTACAATCAAGATCAAGCAGATCTTGATGTAAACAATAAACCTAACTTGAAACTAGAAACCCATAAGATGAATATCAACTCAAACGAACCAGAGAAAGTAGTTTTTGTATGTGAAGAAAGTTCTGAAACCCTAGATCCAATCTTCAACTTATATAGCCCAATGTTCCATAAAGACCCCTAAGAAACATAAACTTTACAAATACAACCAAAAGTTAGAGTTAGGCATAAAGTATTTACATAATAACCCCTGAAGGTTCATAAGTTTGTCAAAAGCATTGTTACTTTTAACACAATCCTTGGAAGCGCTTCATGTCATCAGCACCGTGCACTTGTGTGATGTACCAAATTGCATCCGTTATCACACATGCAATATTTGCTCCACCACTACCAACTTCACCATTAATTTCTACAACACACTCAGCTAACCAATCCCGAAATGGCTCCAAACGACTTCTCATAAGGTGCATTGCCCATACACGAATTTTCATCTCCATGACTGAGCTGTAAGGTCAGTAATATATGATAGTCCATCAGATATCGATTTTGTTGATCCCAGTTGAGCAAACGATCTAATATAGAAACTGACTTGTAACAAAAGCTTATTAAGTATTGAATTTAACACTTAATCTTCAGAAGAAGAACAATAAACATTCAACACCTCAATATTATTTATTAATACGAATACTCTTACAGTATTAGGGTTTTGCAACCTTGAAGTGTATCGACCTTAGATATAAAACGTACGTATATCTAACCTAACCTAGGACCTCCTTTTATAGGCTAAGGAGTCCTATACATTATACAATACGTAACCTACAAGATAAATATCTTTTCCATATTTATCTAATACAATAAACTAAACCGACTATACAAGACTAGCAGTGGTTACATATCAATATCAGTGGTTACACAATACTACTAGCCGCGGTTTGTCTTCATCAGCGGTTACATTCTTCTGTCCGTGGTTATATCAATCCTGTCCGTGGTTCCAGCACTTAGAGTAATTCTTGATCCAAGGAACCTAAAACCCAACAATCCTCCCCTAAACTTGATACATTCCAACAGAATTCTCAAGTTTCCTTTAAGCTTAAAACATCTGAATTGGAAGATGTAGCCAAACACTTACTAGCCTTAAGAATGTTTTCATACTTCAGCAATAGTTGGTAAGCTTGACCATCATAGGGCAACAACATCTTGATACAACCAGGCTTTAACATCTGAGCAATAATTCCTGGATACTTATTCAATTGAGGATAATCACCTTCTACAAGCATATGAATAACTTTCCCAGAAACAGTTAAAACATGAACTCCACAAGTTTGATATAAAAACCATCTTGTAACATGTCCATTGTAGAGTCCTTTCCATTCAGGTTCATCATGAGTAGGCTCAAATAAAATCTTCAAATGATGATAAACCAGTCTCTCATGATAATCATTTGGATGTTCTTCACCAAACTTATTCTTGTAAAGTATCCAAAGATTCATCAAATCATCTCTATCAAAATATTGAAGCATCTGTGAAAATTTATTATACTCATAAACTTCATTGTTGAGTCTTTGAATTTTCCAAACTCCTTCACTTCCAACTTTAAGCTTAAACTCATAAGAAACAATTTGATTAACATCTTCAACTACTTTCAACTTTTTAGAATCAGATGGCTCGGATGGCTCCTGAAGCTCAGATTTTCTCTTGTGTCTACTTTGAATCCACTCTTCTTCCTTCTTAGAATTCATTGGACAGAACTCATCATTATTAATCCTCATACACCTTTCATAAATCTCCAAAATTCTATCAAATGAACATTTACTAAGATTATCAGGAACATGAATGCCTGAGTTCTTAATAATCTTCATCAATACATTCCTCATCTGAGCAATTGAAGGAGGCTTCTTTCTTATAACTTGCTTCCTGTTTTTACCAATTCTCCTTGCCCATAGACCCAAAAGCCTAGCTCTTTCTTCATCATCCAACAGATCCCATTCTTGTGGAGTATATTCATTGTGTATTTGTTGAGAAGCTTCAAGATAGTTTTGTGATTCATACGATGTAGCTAACCATCTCTGACTAGCTTCCTCTTCTTCTTGCTTCCTTTTATCTAAAGCTGCTTGATCATCAGCTATAATACTTTTTGCATACTCTGCATCATAAGCTTCTTGTTCTGCTTTACTTTTAAATTTTAGCTCTGGTACAACAACCCCTTTACCTTTCCCAATATCAGATTGAACCACTTTCTTCTTCAAAGGTTCACCAATAACTAAACTTTTACCTTTGGGTTTGGTTGTAGTAGACTGAACAGATAGAACAGGTGCAATATGTGATGTAGCAATAGATGAGGTTTTGCTTAGATTTATCAAGGTACTTGCAGCTTCTTTCTCTACTTCCTTGGTTTTAGGTGGTGATACAGAGAGAGTTGTGACAACAGTGGAAGTGGTTATGATAGCAGTGGGTATGACAGTAGTGGGTATAATTGCTAAGTCTGAAACTGCAGCAGTGGTTACCAGAGTACTAACCGTGGTTGCAGACATACTATCAGTTGTTGTGTTCTGCACTACTTCAACATTCTTCAAATTTTCAAGAACTGCCTCATTCCCATCTTTATCAGATACCAAAAATTCTTGATCTCCACTATCAACATCTTCTTCCATAGGAACACCAACAGATACATTCACAAATCTCCCTGAATTCATGCCTTCACTCCTCCCCTGTTTGGATACATCTTCCACATTCAGAGCTGGAGAGGAGTCCACCTTCTTTTTCTTTCTTCGCATAGCTTTCAAAACAGTAACCCCAGGTCTTCTCACTTTCTCCAAAACTAATACCCTGTGCTTCAATCTCCGAATATCTTTACCCGAAACAGCTAACTCCTGAAGACTTGAGATTGTTTCCTCCATTTTGGTACATGTAGCCGTCAATTCATTAAAACGTTCAAGAATATCCTCCCCACTTCGACCTGTGTGAACTGGTCCGAGAGGTGGTTTATTGGAAAATTCATTATGTACCTGTGTAGGATCCGTCAATTCATGTTCATGTTCCAAACTATCCTCATCACTTCGAGCTGTGTAACCTGCTCCGAGAGGTGAATCCTTGGATAAAGTAAACATAACATCGACCTTGCCGAACATCTATGTACCCCTGAAGGCCCGGTGGCTAGGATTCTCCACCTGTGTTAAGTTCCAAGGAACTCTCCACATTAGGAGTTGCTAAAGGTTGGGTCTTATTTATGTTCCCACTATCCTGACCAGCATCTAAGCATGAATCAGTAGTGGAAGCCCTTCCAATCATGTCACCTCCACTCCTTGTAACAGCCTCATGAACAACACCACTAACACTAGCCTGAGGAAGCTTAGTGCCCTTTTGTCTCCTAGTCCATACAAATGGTGTAACAGAGGTTTGAGGTTGACTAGAAGTAGGTTGAGTTGCACTAACAGTGGTTGCTAAGGTACTGTCAGTGTTTTGAGGTGTACTAGCAGTGGGTTCAGAAGTACCAGTAGCGGTTTCAGTGACAAGAGGTTGAGACACAAGACCTTCATCAAATTGAATCGGAGGCAAATTAAGCATATGAGGAAATAAATGAACATCTCTAATTTGTACATTCGTGGTGATTCCTCATATGTGCAAAAACCTTAGAAAGCATATGGTGAAATTCATACTCCCTATTATGCTCAACAGGTTCCTCTATTTGATGTTCCACAATCAGTTGAACAAACCTAGGATATAAATAGTATTTACCCTTCTTCCTAATGTTTTGTACTAGCCCCTCATATATCATCCTAGACCAATTAAACTTCCTTCCATCAGATAAACAAATAATAGCAGTAGCAATTTTTGAAGGAAAGTCTTAAACCCAGTGGTCTTATTACTCATACACATCAACAAGGTGTGAATTAAAAACTTCCATTATTTCGAAAACAAACTCTTAAAGAATTGTACCTTTTCACCCCCTGTGTGTATATCCTAATCTCTCTAAACCAGCAACAATCTCAACATCTGAAAGATTATCAGCACCATCAGCATCATCAAACTTCAAAACCTCCCTAATGATCTCCTCGAATGAAATAGCATGCTCATCCACAACAGTGCTAAACACCTCCACGCCATCAACCTCTTCAAGTGTAGCATTCCTCCAGAATTGATGTATGTAGGCTTTAAGAATGGTGGGTTTAACTGTTAAGGCATAGTGAATGGACGTGAACTAGGAAATCAATAATTTGATGAAACCCTTCGATCGATTGTTTTTGTGAGGTTGGCAACTAGGTTATGTGATGTGGAATATGTTTCCGCCATTGTGATTAATGATGAGTATGATGTGGGTTTTGTGAATTATGCAAAGAAAGTAATTAGGGTTAATGTTGAGCGCTAATTGGAAGTGGTTTGAAGATCAAATAAAGGATCTATCCGTGATTTGGGGAGAGTAATATTCTTTTGCCAATGTTACGAAATAGCCCCTGTAGTATCCAAAACGCAGCATCATGCTATCCGCGGTTCCAGAACTGCTATCCGCGGTTAAAACATACCATCAGAGGATACATTGGATCACTTCTTCCAAATGTCCAAGAGATACAGCAAGTAAATCTGTGTCAAAATAAGAAAGATCTCACAAAATTATGAAGGATTACACAATTTTTTATTTTCTATTTTTTAAACACAAGCAGCCTAACACACAAGCTCCTATGTACACAAATCCTTCATACCGCAAGATAAAAACACAAAACAAACACGAGAGAAGAAGGTTATTGTTGTCGTGGTTAGAAAGAGCCAAGTGGTTCCAAAGACCTATCCGTGGTTTTGAACAGGTAAGTCAATATGGTCAACTTCTAGAACTAATATCAGTCCAACGCCCAAGAATCTCATTAACTCCTCAACCACATTTAACCCTGCCCTTATTTACTTCCATAACCCTTAACTCTGCTTATATAAAGAACCCAAATCTTACATAACGCACACACCAATCAATATTAAAACCCTAATTGCTCCAAAATCCCCAATCAACTGCAATCACAATGTGGAACCCTAGTTGGAATAAACCAGAAGTGGTTGATCTAACATCCTCCTCATCCTCATCATCATCTTCATCATCAAGTGAAGATGGTAACCCATGGCAGTTCTACTTTCCTCCACAAGAACCAAGACCATTAAAATCCCCATTTCTTCCATCATCTGAAAATGATAGTGTGGTGGATCCAAGTGAGGCTTCTGAAGACTCTGATGACTCTTCGAAGAAGAGAACTTCAAACCCCCAACCTTCATCATCCCAACCCCAACCAAGACCACAAGCAAGAAATCCACCACTCCCAAAGGACAGAGAGGTGGTTCTTGGTCTTCCTGCACCAAGTTGTGGTACTTCTTCACATAACGTAAGGGGGAAGGGAAAAAGGAAAATGGAATGATGCTTTTTGGTGAAACCAGTAGATGCAAGTATGATATGACTATGTCCTTTGTGCTTCATCTACTGTATTCATCTTCATCATCTTCGTTTTCATCAATCCATCATTCCCATTTTGATCCTTAGCATCTTCATCATACCGGTCATGCATATCACAAATGCATATCAAGCAGCTGGAATGGACGATATGAGCGAGGATAGCAGTAGGAAATCATGTATAGAAGTAGTGTTTAATTTGTACTTTAAGTTTCATTGTAAGCTGTAAGCTGTAAACTGTTTTGATGAATGAATGAACAATTTAACTTCAGTACTTCTTTAGCTTCTATAATGACTTGTCTTTTATCTGCAAAATGGTTAGTGGAAACACAGAACAACAAGCAGTGGTTTGAACAAAACTATCAGTGGTTAGAAACAAAGATAGCAATACTAAGATTACATAATAACAGTCCAATACTTATACAAACTGGTACAAAACAATTTGAGAGTTTAGAGATTAATCATTCCAATACTAACAACAAGGTACTGAAACCTCCCCACATCAAAAGCTTTAGTGAGAAGATCAGCCACATTGAAATCAGTATGGATTTTTACCATTTGAATCAACCTTTTCTCATTACAATCTCTAATAAAGTGATGCCTTATCTCAATATGTTTAGTTCTAGAATGTAAAACATGATTTTTAATAATGCAAATTGTACTGTTATTATCAATGTAAATCTTAGTATGCATAAAATTGTACCCAAAATCCAGCAATTGATTCGGAATCCAAAGAACTTGACCACGCAACTAGCGGCAGCCTACATATTCAGCTTCAGGTAGAATTAGCCACAATAGTTTGTTTTTACATGCCAAGAAATTAATCTTCCCAAAACTGACATCCTCCAGCAGTAGACTTCCTATCCAAACTAGCTCCAGATAGTCACTATCTGTAGGCCACCAAATCAAAAGGGGAATCCTTAGAGTACCGAAGGCCCAATTTAGGATGACCTTTAAGATATCTAAAGATCCTCTTAACAGCATTCATGTGTGAGGTATTTGGTGTGACTTGAAATCTTGCACACACACATACTGAGAACATAATATCTGGCCTAGATGCAGTAAGATACATCAAAGATCCAATCATGGATCTATACAACTTCAAATCAACTTTGGGACTTCCATCATCTGGTAACAGAGGTTTCTGAGTCACCATAGGTGTACTTGCACTCTTTACATCTTGAAACCCAAACTTCTTCAAAACATCTGCTACATACTTATCTTGACTGATGAAGATACCATCAGTCCTTTGTTGAACCTGCAGCCCCAAAAAGAAAGTGAGTTCTCCCATAGAACTCATCTGAAACTTATCATGCATAAGTTTCTCAAAATCTTTGCATAGCTCCTTGTTTGTTGAGCCAAAGATGATGTCATCTACATAAACTTGAACCAATAGAATATCATCCTTGTGCTTTCTAATGAACAAATTTTTATAAATCAGCCTCTTTAAACTCATTGTCCATCAAATAAGTAGACAGGTACTCATACCATGCCCTAGGAGCTTGATGCAACCCATACATAGCCTTCTTCACCCTATAAACCTTGTCGATGATCGGATCCTCAAAACCGGAGGTTGACAAACATAAACCTCCTCATCAATTGTGCCATACCAAAATGCACTTTTAACATCCATCTGATACACAACAAAATTCTTGAATGAAGTATAAGCCAAAAACAATCTAATAGCCTCTATCCTTGCAACTGGTGCAAACACTTCATCATAGTCCAAACCTTCAGTTTGTGTGTATCCTTGAGCAACCAACCTTGATTTGTTTCTTACCACAATTCCTCTTTCATCCCTTTTGTTTCTGAACACCCATTTAGTCCCAATTGCCCTCTTCCCATTTGGAAGATCAACCAATGTCCAAACCTCTTGTAGCTTAAACTGTAGAAGCTCCTCTTGCATTGATTCTACCCAGCCTTCTTCGGTTAAAGCTTCTTCCACTCTTTTAGGCTCCTTTTGAGACAGAAAACAAGCAAACAGACAGTTTTGCAGATCTTTATGACTGTTTCTTTTGTGAAGAGATCTTGCAAAGAACCCATGTTCAGGAAAGGGTTCAGTGTTCTTAACCCTGATTCTTGTTTGAACTGGAGTATTCAAGTTTCCAAGAATTTGTTCCTTGGGATGAATCTTGTGAATCCTGGTAGTGGTGATTGGACTTTCATTAATTACAGTTTCCAAGTTAGTCAAATCAACATTGAAGAAATCATCCATGTCTTCATCATCAGTAGGAGTATCAATCTCTATCAAAGCAGGCATGGAAGGATCATGTGGATACTCCTCATCATCAAATAATGGCTTTGCTTGTGGTCCAAAGAAAGTACTATCACCGTACTTGCTGCCGGGGTTACACTTGAACTATCAGTGGTAGAAGATGGCTTGTCGCGGTTCAGTTGGCTTAGCAGGTGCTTTCAGTAGGCTTAGCAAAGGTTGCTGAACTTCTTTTCTTCTTTTCAATTTCTTCTACCGACACTGAGTTATCTTTCAACAACTCATCCTTATTTTGATGATGATCAACATTGCCTTCATCATTCAGTACATCATCATCAGTGGGACCTTGCTTGTTAATGATGGAAGGAACAGAACCAGATTTCCACTTTTCAACCAAATAGAACTCCTTTGGAGAATCAGCTTCCTTAGAAGTTGTTCCAGCATTAGAATCCTTTTGTGTACCTGCATTAACATTAGTGGAAGTTCCTGCAATGATAGGCTCATAATTCATAGATTTGGTTAGCATATCAATGTTAAACACCCAGTCTGGTCCTTTGGTCTCAACACTAGGAGTCTTTTCACAAATTGAACATGTAAGTTCTCTTCAACAATTCTAGTCCTCCTATTGTATACTCTAAAGGCTTTGCTATTAGAAGAATAGCCTAAAAGTATCCATCATCAGCTTTTTCTTGAAACTTGCCTAGGTAGTCTATGGTATTCAAGATAGTAACAGGACACCCAAAAGGTTTTAGGAATGCAATCATTGGCTTCCTATCATGTAACAGCTCATAGGGGTCTTGTTATGAGGCTTCACTACCTTACTTATGTTCTCACATAACATGCAGTTCCCTACACCGGCCCAAAAAGGTAGTTGGTAAATTAGACTCTGACAACATTGTCCTAGCAGCCTCAATTAGTGTTCTATTTTTCCTTTCAGCTACACCATTTTGTTGTGGTGTTCTAGCAACACTAAACTGTCTCTCTATACCCTTAGCTACAGGCAAATGATTCATTACATCATTTTTAAACTCAGTTCCATTATCACATCTGATTACCTTGACCTTATGATTTACTAGATTTTCTATCTTAGTAATGAAACTCTTGAGGATCTCACTAGTCTCACTCTTAGCATCCAAAAAGTATACCCAAGAAAATCTACTATAATCATCAGTGATAAATAGGCAATACTGCTTATGGTTCAAACTCTTAACAAAGGTAGGTCTAAATAAGCCCATATGAAGCATAAACGGGTTGTGTTATGGTGTTAACAGTTTGGTCTTACAAGAAGCTCTATGTTGTTTTCCTTTTGACGGGCCACACACAAATCCTTACACTCAAAAACCTTAGAAGGTAACCCTCTCACTAAGTTTCCTTTTACGAGTTTATTGATTGTTTTGTAATTGAGGTGACCTAGCCTTCTATGCCACAATTTTGACTCATCTACAGATGCTTTAGCAAACAAACATAAGGACCTACTAGGAAGAACATCTTTAAGATCAAAACAATATATATTTTCCTTCCTAGGTACCCTAAGTTGTATAAACTTCTCATCGGCATCTTAAACTCAAGAAAACACCACACACTCAGTTTCACCAGAAAAAGTACCCAGTTTTTCTTATCACACATTTGAGAAACACTGAATAAATTATACTTAAGTCCCCTGTACCAAATAGACTTTTTCAAAATCTAAATTCCCTGTTCTGATTGTGCCTCTGCCAAGTATCTTTCCTCCCTTTGGATCATTGCCAAATGCCACATATCCTCCATCAAAGGCTTCAAAATCTTCCAGGTTGCTCCCATCCCAAGTCATGTGCCAAGAGCAACCACTCGCCAAAACTCCTTTACCTTTTAGCTCATCTTATAGATTGCCCTGCACATGAAATTAAACATGTTAGTTCCTTTTATGGACCCAAGCCAATGACTTGGAGTGCGCCTGGCATCAAAATATTCAAGTTTCTTTAGGTCCATTGATGCACAGTTGACATGATGTAAAACCTTGGTCTTAGGCTTCCATTGCCAACTTGATGAGGCCTTAACAAAGATAAAATGATTTCCAACCACTGTGTCAGTTATCACCTTTGGAATTTTTAAAACTTCTTTTGTTTTAGTGGTGATATTTTGCTTGTCGATGGTTTGACTCGCTTAGCCGTGTTTACATTTTGCTTAGCAGTGGTTGGAACCTATTTAGGTGCAGCAGTGACAATTGATTTTGTTTTCCCATTCCCCATCAACACTGCCCTAGGAATCATGTTTCTATTAGGATGAGGGTTTGTTTTCTTTGAAAAGTTTTGATGATTTACCCTCCTCCAATGATTCCAAACTTGTGGTCTGTTTTTATTACAATTTCTCTGTAAGTGCTCAAAACTACCACATACAAAACAAGCCTTTTTAACACATTGAAACTCATCTCCTAACCTGTTAGAAATTAGGCCATTAAAGTTTCTCTGGTTACCCCTAGGTATGTATCTTTTCATTTGTTCCCTAGGCACTTCCTTGTACTCAACTACTCTCTTAGCTATTTGAGCTCCAAATCTAGGTACAAGGTTGACTTGTTGAGAATCAACTTTCTTAACTTTCTCTATCTCATCAGACTTAGTTGATTCAGATCTATCTTCCTCAGAATCTGATTCCCAATCTTCAATTTTGGGAGCATCAGATGACTTATCAGAACCTATCTTAGGTGTTTCAGTCTTACTTATCCCTTCTACAGGTTTGTTAAAACTGAATTCACTACTAAATGACAGTTCTTTAGCAGGTGGTGCAAATTTCATAAGTGATGGTGGTGGCATATCATTGTAACCTAGCCCAGTACCATCCTTAAATAATTTTTGACCTATTGGTTTATTTACTAGATCAGAAGCATATTGTGTTTTAGTAACCCTAACAACATGTTTTTCTTTTTCTTCTAGGGCCTTTTGTTTTGCACTTTCTGCCTCTGCTAGTTTATCTTTAAGCATTTTAATCTCTCTATTCTTAAGGTCAATTTCACCACCTAGTATATTAATTTTATCTACATACTCAAACTCACATTTAATACAGTATTTAAGCTTCTCTTCTACACTCTCTGGACCAACTCTATAACCTAAATTGTCCATAGTCAGTCTTTCTACTTCTTTCCTCATACTCTCAGTGATAGCTTTTTGAGATTCTTGATTCGTGCTAAACCGTCCAAGTTTATCACTCAAGCCACCACTTGTGAATGGCCATAATCGTAACAAACTTAAAATAGCTTAGACACAAATGCAATGAAGATCGTGGAGAGTATAGTGTTTCCCAGTCGTTAAGTCCCAACGAACGTAAGAGAATAGTCAAACGTCTAGTGATCGGCAGGATTTGAAATTTTAAAGGATTGTGATTGATTTATACTAAAGAAAGAGTACATAAACTACAGGGCTTAAATGCAAATTAAAGAAAATTAAAAAGATAAAATATATTAAATAAACGCTATCACTATATTTAAACTGATGTTTTTGATTTTTCTTTTATAAAACTTAAATTAAAACTACGTGACGCATGTAAAAAGAAAATGTAAACTGAAGCAATATTAGTCCTAAAAATATGAAAATGATATTTTTATAAACCTAATGATAAAAGAAAATTTATAGAAAAAGAAAATTATTTTTAACACTATTTATCTAATTATTATTAATTAAAAACTATTTTAACTATTTAATAATAACCTAAAATACAAGAAAATATGAAATAAAGCTAGAAAAATGAAATTATGACTTGGAAAAATCTAAAATAACTAAAAAGAATTTTCAAAACTAATTTTATATTTTTCTGATTATTTTTCTATTTTCTATGAATTAAAAACTAATCAAAACTAATTAAATTATTAAAAATTACAAATTTAACTATGAAAAATCTGGAAAAATAATTTTTTTACTTTTTATATTTATCTAAACCTAGGAAAATTGAAAATTTATTTTTTTGAACTTTTTCTGAATTAATTGTATTAAAAGCTATTAAAAATTGCTTAAAAACTGTTTTAAATAAAGAAAAATAGCAAACTGACCTAGAAAAATATGAAAAATTCAGGAAAACTCTAATTTAATATGCTGAATCTAAGAAAAATAGAAAAACAGTGGCCTATGTGGTAGAATGTGAAACTGCCATGCAAGTGCTTATGTAATAAGCACTTTGAATAAGCCAAAGGGTCCAACTGAGAACCAAATTGTTACGGCTAAGTTATGCTAAAATTACTCTAAAACAACTTATTACAACAAGTCTTAACCTCTGAAATGCACACTACTCAGTTTTGATTATTTGAGCACTTATGCCAAAACAGATTTTGAGTGCTACTTTGTGGCTAATGCAAATGCTTATTAATAAGCTGTAACAGAAAACCAACGGTTGGAATCTCAAATAGACCTGGCTAGCTACCTTCAAACCAAAAACCAGACCTAGGCAAGCTCTTATGAGCTTGGTGCAAGGGTCGCACAATGTGCACACTCAGCATTAATGCGAGGTGTATGTGGCACTTAAGCCCATTTTGACAAGCATTTTTTAAGCTTATAAAAAATTGACAAAATTCTACAAAAATGATAATAAGCAAGTAGACCAACTGAAGTTTTAAAACTCTCAAGTTTCACTTAATTTGTCCTAGAAATGAGTCAATGATAAATCATCTCAGTTGGGCTCAAAATGGCTTTTTCCAAGTTTTGACTTTTGAAGTAAAAATGAAATGTTGACTTTTGTGAGATTTGATTCAACTTTATGGACTGAATATGATGTTAATTGATGAAATAAAGCTATATTAAGCTACCTCTATGAATTCTAAACATGAATCAGGCTCTTGCTATTCTTAAAATCCAACAGTTAAGCAATTAAGAAGGATCTCAAGTAATTTTGACTTTGTGCTGATTCAGAAGGTACATAGGAACTAGACTGAGTTTTATATGACTAACTAAAACTGAGTGGACAGATTACAAACACAAACAAGGGCTCAAGCTCAAACCATGCCACTGATCCAAACACCAGTTTTCACAACTGTTTCACTACTGATTTTACTCAAAGGATAAACTGACTTATGCTACTTTGAAACTGATTCACTCTAATCCTAATAACAGTTAATTGAACATATCTAGGCTAAAGCTAATAGTGAATCAAGACAGATAAAGATTATACAAAATTACACTATTAATGAAATCAAGTAAACTACTCACAAGTGTTCCAGCTTGTATTGCAGCTTAAACCAAACCCAAAACTACACTATGCTACTCAAATCCAACCCAAGTCAAAGCTCTGCAACACCAATATCCAATTCCACATGTTTGAACCCAACTCTCAGCAGTTGACTTTTGTTGACCATAAATGAAAATTGCTTGAAACTGTATTCCAAGCTTATCAAAAGCTATAAAAAGCTTAACTAAGCTTGTCTGAACTGAAAACTTGAAATATAGATGAAACCTTGAATTAAGACTTGAAATGAATTAAAATGACTAAGTAGCTTAGTTTGAATACAATAAAAGCTTAAGATTACATTCTAAAATACTAATTGAGAGAATTTAAGAAAAACGACATACAATGAAACAAAAAACTAACTACTTCTTTCTTCTCTTGCCTCTCTTCTCTCTTTTATATCCCAATAAGCTTCCACGTGTCCTCCTGATCAAATCCCATCAATATTCCTGGCCATTGGATGAGTTAGGCTTATATTGGCCGTTTGATGATTTTTGGCGGGAAAAGGTGTTTTGACCATAGGGCTCTGAAACTGCAACTAGGGGGGTGGACTGTAGGGGTGATGATGAGGGATTAGAGGAAAAGGGATAAGGTGAGAGGTGGATGGGAGAGGTGTTGCAGGGGAGCAGGGCAAGTGGTGAAGAGGATAAACAATGGTGGGAGGGAAAAGGCTTTTTACTGGGTTTGACTAGGGGTCCAAAACAGGCTATGTGGCAGGGGGGTCAAAATGATAATGGCAGGGGTCCAAAAGTGACAAAGGGTCATGGTTGGTTTAAATAACAAGGACTAACTTTGCAATTCTGCCAAACTAGAGGGACCATTTCTGCCAATTTCTCAAAACTGTTTCAAGGGTCACTTTTGACAAGTTTCAATAGTACAAGTACCATTTTTGACATTTTCAAATTTTCAAAGGACCAAACTTGACATTTTTGAAAGTTTAGGGACCTAAGTTGTAAATTTGCAATTTTAAATCTCAAGGACCAATTTTGACAACTTAGAATATTTCAGGGACCTTGAATAACATTTTTCTTTATTTTGATTTACCAGGGACTTTTTTTGACAACTTTTGAAACTTGGGGACTAAAACGCCAATTATGCAAACTTGATACGTTTTCACCGTGATTTTGATATTTTTAAATTTAAAACACATAAAACACTTATTTGTGATATTTTTATCATTTTGATGCATTTCGGAGTGTTTTCAGATGTTTTTGCAGTTTAAATGGTACAAAAATGATGAGTATTTACACACTCATCAATTCTAAGTTATCATGACATGATTTAAAAGAACAAGTAGAATCATTAGATACCTCAGAATCTGAACCAAAAGATGAAGCATAGGCCATTAGAGCAAAGTTATGCTCTTTTGAAGCTTCACTAGCAAGAAAAGCTGCATTGGGACCTTCTTCAATCTGATCACCCCAATCATAATCACCAATCCCATCCCGAGCAACCAAAGTCGAAGAAGCAGGCTCTTCTCAGTAGTCTTCTTTATGCCTTCAATTCTTTTAGGAGCTCGACATTCCCTAGCAAAGTGCCCTTTCTTCTTGCAGTTAAAGCACTTCATCTTGCTCTTGTCGAACCCAGCTCTCCTTTGACCATCATACCTAACATGTCTTCTAGTCCTCCTTTAAACTTCCTTGCTTGGAGAGTCAACATTGCCATTTACCATTGAAGATTAATCTCATCAAGATCATCAGGATCAATTTGATCTAGATCTTGATTCAAAACATCAACACCGTAGTTAAATCACAGAAAAGCACAAATAGCACCATCACTGACATTATCACTAACAGTGGTATTGTTTGCAATAGCCGTGGTTATGCCATAGGCAGCAGTGGATACATCTTGTTGGCTCTTGTGATTAGTGGATACAAAAGCAATGTTTTGATTAGCAGAAGATGCATTAGCAAAGTTATTCTCGACTCATAAACCTTCGTGTTGTTGAAGAGATTGTCTAGAGTCATCTTATCAAAGTCCACCTTATTTCTCCACACAATTGTATGAATAGCCCATTCAGATGATAAACTCCTAATGAACTTCAAATTAATATCTTCTTGAAGAACCTTGTAATCCACTGACTTCAGTTGGCTGATAAGTTTTTGAAGTCTATTATATGTGCCATCAAGTTTTTCTCCACTGAGAGCAGTGAAGGTTTCAAATTGATGCTTGAGCATATTCATCCTTGACTTCTATGTAGCTTCATTACCAGCAAACCTTGTTTCAAGAGCATCCAATAAATCTTTAGCAGACTCATATTGTTCAAAGTCCAAAGCATACTCATTAGGTATTCCCATGGAGAGAATACTGTGAGCTTTGATCTCCATTTTCCTTTTAGCTTTATCAAGTTCACTAACAATAGCTATCTCTTGACCATCCTCACCCTTCTTAGGAAGAGTGTCTCCCTTTTCAACGACATCCCAGAGAGCATAATCAATCATACGAATGTATTGCCTCATTCGCATTCTCCAGATTTGATACTCACCATGCTTGAGCATGGGTACCTTTGAAGCAGTCACCATGTGAGTTTCGTCAGACATCTTTACTTACTTGAATAAAGTTTAATGAACTTCTTCTTGGTTACAGTTTCTAGATCACAAGTTCTGATACCACTTGTTGATCCCAGTTGAGCAAACGATCTAATATAGAAACTGACTTGTAACAAAAGCTTATTAAGTATTACGCGAAATTTAACACTTAATCTTAAGAAGAAGAACAGTAAACTATTAACACCTCAATATTATTTATTAATACGAATACTCTTACAGTAATAGGGTTTTGCAACCTTGAAGTGTATCGACTTTAGATATAAAACATACGTATATCTAATCTAATCTAGGACCTCCTTTTATAGGCTAAGGAGTCCTATACATTATACAATACGTAACCTACAAGATAAATATCTTTTCCATATTTATCTAATACAATAAACTAAACCGACTATACAAGACTAGCAGTGGTTACATATCAATATCAGTGGTTACACAATACTACTAGCCGCGGTTTGTCTTCATCAGCGGTTACATTCTTCTGTCCGTGGTTATATCAATCATGTCCGTGGTTCTAGCACTTAGAGTAATTCTTGATCCAAGGAACCTAAAACCCAACAGATTTGAAGGTAAAATGAGAGCTAAATTCAATGTGAATGATAATAATATCAAATCCATCGTCATAAGAATGTTTGCTAGTGATGCTTTGGGCTTATGTAACTTTGTAAAGGTGTCGAAAAGGCCGGTCTCCCTCGACTTCTTACATGCTTTTTCATAACTAAATCCTCATTATGTCGCATATTATTTTTCATTTTGAGTAATATTAGCAGATATTGACATCTCCTAAAATTCCGAATTATTCGATATAACATATTTGCTCATATAAAACTTCAGTCGTTCAAAGAACATTGTAGTCTTGTGCTAGCTTTTTATGGACACTATATACATATACTAAATTAATCACCGACCAGGCTCAACTAGAATTCCAAGTTTCAGATTTTTGCATCAAAGTGAAGAAAATATCGATTAGAATGAAGAGATGTAACCAATCAGGGTATCTAATGATTCGTATGAAGAACCACCCTTACTAAGGCTTGAATTTACTTTTTCTTTCAAACATTTTGTCTTCTTTTTAATCTCGTCCCTTTCTTCCTCCACCATTACTCTTCTTATTGCGCTAGCTATCTCATGTCTTGCCCACCCGTTTCCAAATAAATCCTATGTTCGAACATCACTCACGTATCTTGCATCTAACGGTTGATCACCCCAAAATGGAGAACAAATCATAGGAACACCTTCACATATGCTTTCTAATGTCGAATTCCATCCATTATGAGTCCAAAAAGCTCCTATAGCTTTATGAGCTAGTACTTCTTGTTGAGGAGCCCATTTCACAATATGACCCCTTTCCCCCACCAAATCTAGGAACCATTTAGGTAATGGTTCAGTCCCTTCTAAACCCTTGATGAACCCCGGTCGCATAACCCACAAGAATGATTGCTTGCTATCCGCTAAACCATGAGCTACTTCCAAGAATTGTTGCTCTTCTATTTGAGCAGCACTACCGAAACTTATGTATAGTACAGAACCAGGTGATTGATGGTCTAGCCATGACATAGAGCTTCTATCTGGTTCAAATAAGTTGCTTAACAAGGCAGGGAAGTATTTGTGAAATGGGCCTATCAGGAAACATGGAACCGGGAAGTATTGAAGGATCTTTTTTAGCTCGGGTTCTTCAAGTTCAGTAAATGAGTTCCAAATTATTCCTGAAGATGCCTTTGTTTGTTTCAACATGTTAGCTAGTAATTTACCCGTGGGATCTTCCTGGCCTTTGATTCTCATCTTTATGACGTCTTTCACTTTAAGAACTGGGATCTCCGGTACTCCATAGGATTTCAAGATGATGAAAAAAAAAAAGTACAGAATATATGGATCTTAATAAAATAAGTAGAGAGTAACAAGTAGGGTTGGATCAGTTGGAAAACCCCTTGCCTCTCAACCGAGAGGTCAGGGGTTCGATCCTCACTCCCTACAAAAGGCCGGAGGTCCTTTCTACCTTTGGTAGAACTGGAAGCAGCCTCTCTACCTTAGGTAGGGGTAAGGCTGTCTACATCTTAACCTCCCCCATACACCGGAAACGGTATTGGGTACCCATAACCCGTGGAAGACGGCATTGGGCGTTACTTTACTTTTTTTTTTTTTAATAAAATAAGTAGAGAATAAGTTCTTAAGTTAATTTGGAAGGTAAAGATCAGGAGTTAGCTTACTTAGAACCGGCTCACTGCTTTTGGTTTTCTTGAAGTTGCTAGAGTCCTCTGGCGACATAATATTCTCTTCATAAAAAACTGTAGATAAAGATTCGAAAGTAATTATCAAGTTACAATATTCAGAAACCAATCTTAGCATGCATATGACTACACAGAGATGGATAAAGAAAGTATCACTGTCTGCTTGATTAAAGTAACCCTGGTCATCGAGAAGAGGTATTGATGCATAAACATTAACACAAAACAAACTACTTGTTCTCAAAACAATTCTTGGAAGCTTAAGACTATCTGCTACTGATTGAGTAAAGTACCAAAGTGCATCAGTAATCAAACATATTATAGGTTGATGTTGTTGCTCTGAAGCGTCAAACCTTTGCTCCAATTCTCTGTGCAAGCTGCCTGCGCCACACTGATTCAACAGCATGATACCCAAAAGAAGATCACCAATTCCTTTAGAAGCTAACTTTTCAAGATTGTTGTCCTTTGGATCGTTATCAAGAACTGGTCGAAAGGTAAAGTGAGGGTAATTTGATTTGTAACTACAGTTGAAGTTAGTGTGAATGATGGTGATCGAGAAGCCTTTGGAGTAAAGTATATTTGCGAGTTGAAGCAACGGGTTTATGTGTCCTTGAAATGGCATCGGAAAAAGCACCACCCTTTGCCGACGGAAGCTACTTCTTCTCTCTATATGGTTTTCCATGCTCCTAATTTCTGAAATCAGTTTTCTTATGGCAATTGTTAAGGTTTAACTAGTAATTACTCTGTTGAATTATTTATTGTGAGCAAATTGAGACTGCCAGACACTGAGTGAGCCAAATATGCCCCTTTCAATCACCAGCTCTAATTGAAAGCCTTAATGGTATCTATTCAAACATACTAACATGCAGTATGAAACAACAAACCAAAACAAAATATGATGCACCAAAAGCTTGAGTACATAAGCATGACAGAAAGAAGAACCCCATTTAATGTACTGTATTTCTTAACATATATAATGACAACTTACTTTTAAAATTATATCGAAGTGGAATCTTTACATTTTTATTGTCGTTATAAAAAACCAAACTTTTAAATGCATTTTGCTAACGTATAAGCATATTAACAATTGCGAATATACTTGTCCGGCGTCAACAAATATCAAATTAAAGCAAAATTAGAAAATTGTCGTTTATAATGGTAATTAAAAAGATTAATGCTTTCACTCTGATACAAATTAAAAATTAATTACCTACATGGCTTTAACCCAGATTTTATTTATAAAGTTCCATAACTTTGACAATTGTTGTATGACCATCTTGTGATGTGAATTTTTTGTCTGACTCATCTGGGCCACTTATATGAAACAATCATTCCCACAATTCTGTATAAAAGCATATATGTATTTGGGTTGTGCACGCATAATATACAAAGAACAAACAGACAATTAGATAAAGTGTTACAATATGTTATTTTAGAACATAGTTAAGGGTGCATTTCACAAAAACAATGTTAGAGTTAGCAGTCGATTTCTACCACATTTGTGATCTGTGCTTGCTTTGACAACTCATGTAAGAGATGGATAATGACTAATGATCAAGTCTTATAATACAAGGGAATGGGGCATTGTGTGAATCTAACTCGATAGTCAAATATGACTACAAAATCTTCTCGTAAAATGAGAGTAAGGATTTGATAAACTCTTGAGAAGAAAAAAAGGATTTGACAACTTGATTGTAAGTTATTATCATTTAAGACATATATAAGATCAAGCACAATATATCATGTTTAATTTATCTATGCGTCACAGGGAATGAAGAAATGTAAGCAGCTAAGGAATCCACTGATTCATACGAAGAACCACCCTTTATCAATGAAACATCTAACTTTTGTTTCAAAACTTTAGCCCTCTCTCTAATCTCTTGATCCATCATTACTCTTTTTATCGCACTTGTTATTGCTTCTCTTTCCCAACCATTCTCCAAATACACCCCCACCTTAGTAACTTCGCTAATGTATCTCGCATTTAATGGTTGATCACCCCAAAAAGGCGAACAAATCATAGGAACACCTTCACAAACACTTTCAAAAGTCGAGTTCCATCCACTATGTGTCCAAAATGCACCAATTGCATTATGAGCTAGCACTTCTTGTTGAGGAACCCACTTCACAATTCGGCCCATTTCACCCATGAACCCATCAGGCAATTGTTCCAGCCAGTCTGAACCCTTTATGAACCCAGGTCTAACCACCCATATAAACGCCTGCTTGCTATTGACCAACCCATGAGCTATTTCCAAGAAATCTTTCTCCTCCACTTGAAAAACGCTACCAAAACTAACATATAGCACAGAATTAGGTGGTTGTTGGTCTAACCATGGAAAAAAGGTTCGATCCATATCTAGTAAGCTGCTAGCAGAGGCTGTAAGATGTTTTGGAAATGGTATCAGGAAACTTGGTATAGGAAAGTCACGCAGCATCATTTCAAGCTCGGGTTCTTCGAGTTCCTTGATTGAGTTCCATATAATTCCTGAAGATGCTTTTGTTTGCTTCACCATGTTACCTATACACTCACCAATAGTATCATTCTTACTCTTGAAACCCATCTTTAGGATGTCTTTCACTTTTAACATTGGAAATTCTACCACTTGTTCTTCCAACTCTTGAATCCATGAAATCAAACAATCGATTATGAGAACAATTAAGGTTAAGTAGTTAAAATAATATATTTTCAAGCCTTATTTACGCTACACAACAAAATAAAATTTTCATAACGTTATATTAACTTGTACTGTAGTTGCAAGATCTATTATTTATAGACAGTTCATAATTAAAGTTTACTTTGTTAAATAGTACTACTAGCTAGACTACTAGTGTTTATCGTAATATGATTAAAATAAAACTTACTATTGTCAGAAAGTTCAAAGTAACCACGATCATCAAAAAGGGGTATCGAAGCATATAAAAGAAAACAAAACAAGCTGCTTGTCCTCAAAACAAGCCGTGGGAGGTTAAGGCTATCGGCAACTGATTGTGTAAAGTGCCAAAGTGCATCTGTGATCAAACACGATACTTGTCCATCTCTTAGCAAAATTTCCAGTTCTTCACGTAACTCATCTGCACCATATTGATTGACCAGAAAAACGCGAGCAAAACTTCCCAAGCCTTGTGATGCTATATTGGCATAACGTTCGTCTTGAGGCTCGTTGTCTAGGATAGATTTAAAACTAAAGTGAGGATAATTTGATGTTTTGGGCGCGTTGAAGTTGGTATGAAGGATGGTGATACTAAAACCTTTGGAGTATAGTATGTTGGCAAGTTGCAGCATCGGGTTTAAGTGACCTTGATATGGTAACGGAAACAATATTATTCTTCGGTGTCGATGATCAGTGGTCTCTGTTAGGTTCTCCATAAGAAACAACTGATATGTGTATGTGAGCTGTGACAGATTTGGTTTTATGTTTATAGAAAAATATGGCATGTGAAGTTGTCCGGAGGGCCGGCATAGTCAAAGGCAATTATTTATTTTTTTTAATTTATTTTTTTTAACGGCAAATGAATATAAAGTAAGAGGATCTCTAGCAAGATGCTAGGAAGAAGGATACAAAATCATGGATAGAATATTACAAGGGTTACAAGACCATTCTATCCATATTAAGAATGACTTTTTTTTCCTACTAGAAAACCAACTAAAAGGTAAGGACTTGATATCGTTAATGATTAGATTAATTTTGTTGGGACGCTTGATGGCAAAGGTTGCTTCGTTTGTGAACCGCCACAGTACCCACAAGGTGGTTTGGACTACTAAGTAGAAGATCTTAACAGTAATGGCAGCAAGTGAGCCCGATATGCAAGGCTGATTACGTCGTTGATGTTTGTGATGTTTATGTTTTGGATTCCCCACCATTCTAGGATATGATTCCAAATGGATTTGGATAAATCACATTCGGTGAAAAGGTGATTTTCGGTCTCAATTGCAGCATCACATATAGGGCAACGGATACTATCTAGATCGATACCCCTATAATCGAGGAGATTGACCTGAGTTGTCTATAGTTAGGCTGCATATATATACTTTTAAGTTATGAGCCATGTTTGTCTCTCATTAGTAAAACATTTATCTATTGGGTTTATAGAAAGAAAATTATTTGCATACACTCTGTGCATCAAAGGATAGATTGTATTTTTTAACGCGAATATTATTAAAAAGCAGTTAAGCCAGCGAAAAAAAATTACATAGACAAAAGAGCTTTTAAAGTCTTTTAACCAATCCACCCAATTACCATTAAAACTCCTACCTCTATTATTCACCCAAAACCAAGTTTGAGAAACAAAAGAACCAAAGATCAACCCTTTTTTAGGCTTCTTCGAGGAGAATAAAACCGCATTCCTTTATTTCCAGATGTGCCACCACAAAGAGGAAAACGAAGCCTCCAACACAAGCTTTTGTTCAAGTAATGTGGCCAAAAATTAAAGGCACACAAACAATACCTAGTCAAACGAATAAAGTACAAGGTGACACGTGTTTTAGATAGAAAACGTTAGCGCTTATCTTTTTTCTATAGGTGAATTATTGAAATGTAATTAGGTGTGCCAACCTTACCGGCTAACATGCTAAACTTGTGCCAAATATATCTTTTTGTATTTTGAGCCAATGCACTAACTCACGCCAAATGCATCTTTTGTGTGGTTTTTGTGTTTTTTTTTTGAAGATACCTAACCCAAGTGAGTTTACCAATCTTACTCACTTGGATAAAGAGAAATAGGGGTGGAGGGAAAATATTTGAAAATTTAAGAGTTGGGAGGTTATCCACAAAATTAGGAGGGGCTAAATGCTCCCACCTATGTTTAGTTTAAATAGTTGTGTCTCATGCATTTGTCTTTTTTTCATGTTTATTTTAATTTAGCAAACTTGTTTGTGTATATGGAGAATAGCCATCTCCAATTGGTTTATCTAGTAATTCCCAGATTTCCAATAATTGGATTATCCAATGATCTTTATTTAATTTTTGGGGTTCTATCAATGGTTCCGTTGCCGGACACGCAGAAGATGGATCAAAACCCGAGGATTACAGGATCATATCGCCGCTAATTAGAAGCCATGGAGTGCGGCCGATTCAATTTTGTAATCCTCAAGAATGATGTTGAAGCAATCAAGGCTCGAGTCTATGGAACACCTCTACTCCGGCCCAGTCAAGTCTAGCCACTGATCATATCACATCTATTAACCCTCTGGATCTGACCAATGAAGATGAAGATCTGGTCAAAGGAACCGTACCAACCGCTTCAACTATCTCACCTCCCGCACCACCACACCTCGCCACACCCCTACCAACTATTATCAACCCGCCACCAAATTACCTTTGGTACACCATTCGCCGTCCTTTCAACGCACCACAAATGATTCCTCGCCATCATCAAAATCATCCGGGCCATGCCTAATTTCTAAGGAAAAAGATGTAATCTTGGCTCAACTTGTAAATCAAATTCAAATAGAGAGTGGATTGAGATATAAACAAGCTGAAGCAAAGAATAAATTAGGGACAGAAAGTTATATGTTGGTGACAACGAAACAAGACATGGAGGTGGGGTTATATTTTACTAGTGGCACGGGGCGTACCGGGTAACAGGCTGAAGACCTTTAGAAGAGCCTTGCTTAATAGGAAGAACCTACATGGGCTTTACGAGACGGTCGTCAATCAGTTCCCAACCGCTCGACTTGAGGACAAGTCGTTTCCGGGCAGGATGTCCGTCTGAACCCAATGATGAGTTTGACCCATTCTGTTGATAAAGAGAAATAGGGGTGGAGGGAAAATATTTGAAAATTTAGGAGTTGGGAGGTTATCCACAAAATCAGGGAGTGGGGCTAACTGCTCCGACCTATGTTTAGTTTAAATACTTGTGCCTCATGCATTTGTCTTTTGTCCATGTTTATTTTACTTTAGCAAACTTGGTTTGTGTATTGGAGAATAGCCATCTCGAATTGGTCTTTATCTAGTAATTCCCAAATTTCCAGTAATTGGATTATCCAATGATCTTTATTTAATTTTTGGGGTTCTATCAGAGTGAGTGGTATATTTGGTGGGGTATTTTGCGGGACCTACAGGTGATGTTAGTGGTATGTTATGAGGGAAGGTTGTTTGAGTTATTGATGTGTTATTGAGAGGTGACATATCAATAATAACGTGTTATTGAATCCTTGCATACCTTGTGCTCTTAGAAAATTGAGTTTAACCATATTGTACCTCCTCAACTAAATGATTTGAGGTTTAAGTCTTAATTAAGATATCTAAGATAAATTTATGGTGTAACATAATTTTATTGTAAAATAGTTATTCTGATAAAAAAAAATTAAAAAAATAAATAAATAAAATAACTTTTACAAATATGTTATGCTCCTCAACTAATCATATAAAAAAAGATAGGGATCATCTCATGTTCAAGGTCATGTTGGGTTTTTTTGTGAAAGAAAAATTAATTTTAAATAAAATAGAGGTCTTACTAGGGGATAGCAACAAAACCGAAAAACCGAAACAAACAACCGTAAAACCACTCCAAAAACCAAACCAATTCTAAAATCGATGGTGCAGTTTTGTTTCTTATTTTAAAGGGTTAATATACAAACAAGTCACTAAACTTTGTGAAAAATTTGTCCTAAGTCACTAATGTTTCATTTTTGTTATATAATGTACTAAACTTCACGAGTTGTTTAAACATGTTACGGAACCTTTAAAATGATGACATTGCATATTTTTTTAGTACAAAACGGTCCTTGTGGTTAGTCGAGTGTCACGGGATTTAGGGAACGTTTGATAAAATAAAATGATTTAATGAATGATTTTGTTCTCTGAATGATTTAGAACCTCTCAGAAGACTTGGTTTCGTCTGTTTGATAGCTAGTCTGAATCAACATTCTGAATGACTAAAATTACTATTTTTATTTTTATCATAACAATCAATTTAATGTTATTATATGGGTATAAAAGCATTTTTTTTTCACTTTAACAATAACAAGAACCAAATATTCAACAAATAAAGAACCAAAATATTTAACAAATACAAGAATCAAGATAGTGATGTATGGGACCAATTCTTATCATAAACCTATGTTGTCATTCATGTCTCAGCTACTCAGGAGTATATCTTAAAGAGGAACACCACAAATATAAATTGACAAAATGAATAAAATAAGTTATAAAACAGACGCGACTAGGAGAATATTATAAAATCACTGAATGGTTAGGGGCCATATTTGTCGAGAATCAGTCAGCATCAATTTCGTCGCTCAGAGGTGCCAAGATCTCTCAATCAAACACATTGTGTTCGCACGATTCAACATTAAGTGCTGGCCTATCCCATTAAGTGGCATTTTCGTTAGTTTGACCGTTTTCTAACATTTTTGTTATTTTTTATGTTTATTCGTTTTCAACCGTTTTTAAACGTTTTCATCCGTTTTTTTACGTTTTCGCCCGTTTTTATATGTTTCATCCGTTTTTATACGTTTTTTGCCCGTTTTTATACATTTCTATACTAATTTTAAACGTTTTTATTCGTCTTCATCCGTTTTTATACGTTTTCGTCCGTTTTCGTCCGTTTTTATACGTTTTATACAACTTTTATACGTTTTATTCGTTTTCATCCATTTTTATACAATTTTGTCCATTCTTATACACTTTTATATCGTTTTTATTCATTTTCATCCGTTTTTATACGTTTTCGTCCATTCTTTTACGTTTTCATCCGTTTTTATACATTATTATACTATTTTTATACATTTTTATTCGTTTTCATCCGTTTTTATACGTTTTCATCCGTTTTTTTACGTTTTCGTCTGTTTTCATCCGTTTTTATACGTTTTTGTTCGTTTTTTATATTTTCGTCCATTTTCTTTTTTTTTGTTTTATGCGTTTTCGCTTTTTTATCGTTTTCAAATTTTATAGGTTTTATACATTTTTTATATGTTTTCATCCGTTTTTATACGTTTTCGTCCGTTTTTCTTACATTTTCATCCATTTTCTTACGTTTTTGTCTATTTTCTTATGTTTTCAAACGTAAAAGGACGAAATGTATGAAAACATAGAAAAATGGGCAAATAAGTAAGAAAAACCGACGAAAATGTATGAAAACATAAAAAATGGGCGAAAACGTAAAAAATGGATGAAAATATATAAAATGGACGAAAACGAATAAAACGTAAAACAAGGCGAAATCATCTGAAAACATAAAAACGGGCAAAAAGCGTAAGAAAAATGGGCAAAACGTAAGAAAAGCGGGCGAAAATATATAAAAACGGGCAAAAATGTAAGAAAAGCAGACTAAAACATATAAAAGCAGACTAAAACGTAAAAAAACATAAAAAAATACGGCAAGCAGATGAAAACATAAAAACGGTAAAATGGACAAAAACATATAAAAATGTAAAAAATGGATGAAAGCGTATGAAAACATAAAAAGCGGGTGAAAACGTAAGAAAAAACATATGAAAACTAAAAACATATGAAAACATAAGAAAACAAATAAAACGTGATAGAAACATAAGAAAACGGGCTAAAACGTAAGAAAAACGGACGAAAACATAAGAAAATAGGCGAAAACAAATAAAACGTATAAAAACGGTTGAAAACGAATAAAAACGTAAAAGAAGGGATGCAAACGGACGAAAACGTCTAAAAACGGTTGAAAACGAATAAGCGTAAAAGCGGAAAACGTAAAAAATGGGTCAAACTAACAGAAATAGTGGTAAGGGACTAAATCTGTGACACCCGACTAACCACAAGGACCGTTTTGTTCTAAAAAATATGCAATGTTATCATTTTAAAGGTTCAGTAACATATTTAAACAACTCGTGAAGTTGAGTACCTTAGATGACAGAAATGAAACATTAGTGACTTAGGACAAATTTTTCGCAAAGTTTAGTGCTTTGTTTGTATATTAACCCTTTTTTAAAAAACCAAAAGTTTTGGGTTTTATATGAAAACCCGAACCTCCCCATATTAATATTCATAAAACTAATAAAAAATATATACATATTAGTTTTGATACACATTATCACCAAAGTCCAAAAACTAAAAGGCACGTGCATTAGTTATATTCGTAGTATGTTTATTTAGCTTACACTGCAATAAATTCGTAAAGTTAGTTTACTTTATTTCATAATATATTCGCACATCTCATCTTTGTATACATGTTATATAATCTTATTATTTTTTGAGAAAAATATTTAACTTATTTTCTAGGATTTCTTGATTTATGTTGTGGATGTTCAAAAAATATATGTATTCGGATATCCGAATGATTGATCAGAATTTATTAAAAAGTAGGGTTTTGATGAAAAGTCAGTTTTGGAACCTTTATAAAAGTTTTTCAAAAATTATAGATATTTGGATATTCGGATATATAAAAACCGTTATCTGAAATTTCGGATATCCAAATTGAAAAAAAAACTTAGCCAAAATAATGGGTCTAACATAAAAACCGTCATCGAAAAATTATAGTTCCTTGTTGAGATAATGGATCCTCACTCATAGTTCTACTAGGTTTTAAAGGCTTCCCATCATCTCCTAGTAACACGAGTTTACCCTCGAAAATTTGCTTTTCAAAACGATTCATGAAGAAGCATTAGATCTTGTCGTTACCTATATACCATTATTGTTTATTTAATCATTTTTATGCTAATGTGTGTATGTATTTTTACTGCCATTTTACAGTTTATAATAACAATTACGCCTATATTATCAAATGTTTTAATAAAAACTACTACCGACTCTCCGGTAACTACTATTGCTATTGCTATGTTTTGCCAAACTACTATTGATTCTTACTCCTCCGGTAACTATTATTACTACTGCTATGTTTCGCCAAACATATATTTTACTTCAACTAGATATCAAGATTGTTTTTCACGAGCAAGATTTCTTTTTATATTCAAAGAATGTGCATTTACCTCGGTTTATCCACTACATATTGGTATGGGTGAATCGTAAATGATTTGTACCTAGTTATTTATCTGAGCAAATTGAGATCTATATGAGACATTGAATGAGCCAAATACGCCCCTTTCAATCACCAACTCTAAGAGAAAGCCTTGATGGCATCCATTCAATCATACTGCCATGCCATGCAGTATGAAACAACAAACTATAATAAAATAAACAAAAACAACGATACATAATCCCGCAAGAGCGGGGGTATGGGTAGGTAGAATGTAGACATGTCATACTCATATCTTTGGGTAAACCCAATAATAAAGAGACTGCTTCCAGGAAGACCTCCAGCAAAGTGGATGTAAGCGTGATAGTGATCAACAAATAAATATGTGAATGCATGCTAATGCAAGGAAACGGCTAAAAGGATAAATAAAAAAGGCATACAAAAGAAAGATAGCAAAGGGAGCAAGAAGAACAAACGAGCATAAGCACAAGCGTGAAACAAGGCAAAAATAAAAATTAGACCTACGGGCGCAAAACTAAGATCGAAAAGGCATAAAGCAAAGGGGCTCTCTACCTAAAGCGAAAGCGATGGCAAAAAGGATACATGACGCTACTACAACGCGCCTAAAAGGGAAAAAGGAACTAGCAAAACAACTCTATACCTACCATCTAACCTCCTCAATTCTATCCTTTCACTCGTTCCTATGAGAAATCATGTCCTCGTACAAGAGAAGCTCTTACATGTCATTCTTTAGGGTGTGTTTGTTAAAAGTAGCACTGAGGAGTAGCTGATGAGGCGTGAAAGCAGAGCCACCACTCACCGCTCATTGCTTCTTAAAGAAACATTGGAAAAATGAGCCTTCCTAAAAAATAGCAAAGCTCGTCGCTCTTTTATCAAACGAACACTAAAAATCAAAAAGCTCATTGCTCACCGCTCATCGCCCCAAAAAGCTCCACGCCAAACATAGCCTTAGTATGTCCTCCCACCTAAGTTTCGGTCTACCCCTTCTCCTCAAGTTGTCGACTACTGGAACTTCCACTCTCCTAATTGGTGCAGTTTGTGTGATCTTCTCCTAACATGTCCGAACCACCTCAACCGTCATTCCTTCATTTTATTGACCTACATAAACAAAGGAACAACAATTTACTGTTAAATTTATATAGAAATGGAATCTTTACATTTTTGTTGTCGTTATAAATCTTATGAACAATTATGAATATACTTGTCCAACGTCAACAAATATCAAAACAAAATTTGAAAATTGTTGTTTATAATGGTAATTAATAAGATTAATGATTTCACTTAGATACAAATTAAAACTAAATTACTTGATGTTATTACATGGCTTTATCCCAAATTTAATTTATAAAGTTTCTAAATTTTTTAGAGGGTTGTATAACCATCTTGAGTCAAGTTGTCCCACCAACTTGAAAGGATCCTCTTCCACCAACTTGAGTCAAGATTAGGGATGGCAAAAACCCGAACCCGAACATGGGGAAACCCGAAACCCTAACTTATTGGGTGGGGCGGGCATGCTTATCGGGTTTCGGGCGGTTTTGGAGCCTTAACGGGATTCTTATCGGGTTTGGGGGACGGCACACTATCCCCACCCTGCCTCAAAACATATACATATATGTATATATCTTAAATATTGTGCTAGTATTTATGTACTAAATAATTCTCTAATTTTGTTAATTTTTATCTTTGTAATATTTCAAAGTGTGATCGTAAAATCTTGTTTTGCGTCATAACATTCTAAAAAAGTTGTGATTTATTCCAATGCCTAGTATATTATTAATGGGTAATCGATTCTTTAAGTTATTCTGCAAAATCATATTGTTAATAGCGTAAAAATAAGAATAAACGGGGAATGGCATGAGTATAATGGAGGATCGCGCTCAAAAACAAAACTCCGATAAGACCCCAATGGGGAATGGGCGGTTTGGGGAACATATCACCCCATGGAGCCCGATAAGATCCCCAATGGGGATTGGGGCGGTTTGGGGATGATTTTTATGTCGGGTTTGGGGATGGGGATGGACGCCCCGCCCCAAACCCCCCCCATTTCCCTTCCTTGTCAAGATTAGAAGGGAAACCATATCATCTTAACCTTTGATTTTAATCCAATGGTTGAGGATCCTCTAACTTGAGTCAAGTTGTCCCACCAACTTGAAAGGATCATCTTCCACCAACTTGACTCAAGTTAGAGGATCATCAACCATTGGATTAAAATAAAAGGTTAAAATGATATGGTTTCAATTTTAATCTTAACCTTTGATTTTAATCTAATGGTTGAGGATCCTCAAAATTAAGTCAAGTTGTCCCACCAACTTGAAAGGATCCTCTTCCAAAAAAATCCTCAACCATTAGATTAAAATCAAATGTCATGATTAAAAGTGAAACCATATCATCTTAACCTTTGATTTTAATCCAATGATTGAAGATCCTCTAACTTGAGTCAAGTTATTTAAGAGGATTTTCTCCTTATATATATATTTTTTTGTCTGACTCATCTGGGCCACTCTTAGAGCATAGGGTACGGTAGCTGATGGCTTAAGTCATTGCCAAAAACGCGAGCCTACGGCACGAGATACTATACCGTAGTTGATTGATACGGCCCGCGCCAGAGCCACCACCACGCGTCGAATTTTTTTTTTTTTTTTTTACTTTCAAGTGGGTATTGTGTTTGTGAGTGAGGTTTTGTGTTTGTATTTGTGTGTGTCTGAAAATGTTTATTATGTTTGTGTTTGATAGTTTTTTTTCTTAATTCTTTTTAAAATTTGCAGGTTATTGGGCAAGAAGAAAGGAAGAAGACGGTCCACTGAACATTTATACGTTTTTTTTTTTTTTCTTCATTTTAAACCTTGTTGTTATACAAGTTTACATTATTTGCCTTGTTAATATTTTTCTTGCACAATTAGTCCTTATTTTATTGTCATTGTATATACTTTTTTTTATTTAATGTACTCTATTAAGTTTATGTAATATGTTATATAATGAATTTTAATTTTATTTAAAAACGAAAATAAGAAAACCTACGGCACTTTTGAGAAAAATGGTGTGACCACTAAGGAGAGGTGTTTTGGTGTCATAAGAAAATCTGGTGCCATGAGAAAAGATCTGAGGTAGCATCACTTTTTTCACGGCACCACCCATGACACCAACGGTACCCAATGCTCTTATGAGACAATGATTTTCACATTATAAAATATACTAGTAAAATCCAAAATAAAACGGGGTCATTAGTGATTTTTTACACGGTCAGTTTTGAGTTAATTAGGCTTCTCATTCGTCCATTTTTAATTTTCGATGCTTATAGTACCATACACGTAATTCTTATTGGTTGATGTGTGGTTGTGTCTCTACTGTTCATGTACGTTTTCCCTAATTACAAGTAAGGCTAGATGCAATGTTCGGTTGAGGGGGTCGGTTGAGGCCGGTTGCCCCATTGTGGGGTGGTCGGTCGTGGTCGGTTGAGGGGAGAGGAGGGTTCAAATCGGTTGAGGAGACAACCGAGTGTCAAAAGCCACATTTTACCACTTTTTAAAATTCCAACCGTTTGTAAAAAAAATAATAATAATAAAAACTTTACCACTTTTACAACATTATAAATACCAACCTCAAACACATTTTTAAACTCACAATTTCAAACACAATTCAAACAACTTCTCATCAATATTCATCATGTCACAAAGAAAAACTCCCGTATCAAAAAGCCGACGATCCCGACTTCCCCAAAATTCCCCGAACTTGAATTTCTCACCGGATGCACCGTTTGAATTAACCGGTGTAACACCACCACAAAATCGGGGTATTCGTTTTCGAGCACCTGGTTTTGATTATGAAACACAACTACCACAACCCAACCACAATCAAAACCCATTTTACGTCAATCGTCCATATTTCCCACCGGGTCGTCCGAGTATCAATCAAAACCAAGCACCAAGCGGGTCGTCATATCATCCTAACATGGATTTCTCCTAATCTTCCCAACCTAATCAATCGTTTTCACCGCTTCATGGTGTTAATCTTGATATGGATTTTGAGCATTTTATGGAATTCCCTCCTCCTCAAAACTACACGTCTCAAGAATACCCGACTCAAGATGCTTCGATGGGACAAGGTTCGGGGCACGTTTCATACCATGGTTCTATTCGTATTGAAGACGATGTCGAAGAGACGTCACCCGTCAAATCAAAGAAGGGTTCAAAACGGGCTATAAAGGAGAAGGGCAAGAATGTTGCAACCGAAAAGGTCAAACCGTGGACAAAAGCGGAAGAGGTCGCGCTTTGTAGAGCTTGGATACATGTGTCGGAAAATTCGGAAAGAGGGAGCGCTATCAACCGGAGTGGGTTTTGGGATGAGGTGATAGCGTACTTTGAAAATGAAACTGGTTCAACAAGAACCTATGACTCCATAACGACCAAATGGAAGTCAGGATTCGTTCTAGGGTTGGTTTCTTTTGTGCAATTATGGATAATATCAAGAATAATCACGGAAGCGGTGAGAATGACGAAGACGACTATGAAAAGGCTTGTAACGAATACCGTGTGCTTCACAAGCATGAGTTTACATTGAAGGAGTGTTGGAAAGTTTTGAGAGGGCATTCTGCATGGAAAACTGTTGAGATGCCTGCTTTCACCACGACTAGTCGGAAGAAATCCAAGACTTCGAAACCACCTCGGGTCAACAAAGGTCCTTTTAATCCCCAAGACTTGGATGATTCTGAAGAAGAAGAGACTCGAGAATCACGACCAAAAGGTCGTGGTAGCCAAGAAAGAAAGCACACGAGCCACCAACATCATTTGTTACTAATATGGCCAAGAACTTTTTAAAGTTCAAAAGTTCAAGTAAGGAAAAAAAACAAGAATATGGAAGAGGAATACATAAAGTTGAAGCAAAAGAGATGGAGCTTGCGAGGCAAGCAAGCAAGGCGAGCCGAGGAGTTCAAAAGGGAGAAACTTGAGCTCCAATGTCAGCAGCTTGCATTGACAGCACAGTCAAACCGGACACAAGATTTAATTTTCTACAACACACCCCTCGACACAAATATGCCCGCACGACAACTACAAGAACTTCAACAACTTAAGGCAGCAATCAAAGAACGTTACAACTTAGATTATTAAGTTGCAGTTTTTAATAAGTATTATAACGTCTACGTTTTATTAGTTTAAGTTTTTAATTATTGTTGTAATGTTAAGTACTTTTATTAATGAAGTTTAATTTTGTTTTTAAAAATATTTGAATTAAAAAAATAAAATAAAAAATCTCAGGTCACCACTGTAGCAACTAGGTCCTCGTCAGGTCGTCGGAGAGAGAAAGCTGATGTGGCACAGATGAACTAGGTTGCCACTGTGTTCAACCTAATAGTATATCACTTCCCTTTCACACAAATATCATTCTCTAGAAATAACATCTCCCATCTCTTGAATCTTCTCACCTTTCTGACAATCCCACACCCCTCTATTTTGTTCCTAAATCTTCTACTGACCAAACTACTACAAAAAACACACACTCCCTTTTGTTAAACTCCGGCTTTTTTATATCTTTTATATGAAAATGAATATATGACTAGATCAACCCCACAAAAAAATGATATAAAAAAGAACGAAGTAAGGTGTGTGGAGGGTCTTAAAATCTAGAATTGCCAGTGGCTTTCTTATATCTGATGGGAAAAAAAGCGGCAAATTTTGAGGTGTCAATTGTTGTTGTTGAAAGAGTTGGCTGAAAACCGTAATTTTAGGGTTGGTTGTTCATAAATTCTGGTATGCAGTTTTTCGGTTTTTTTCTTTAAATTTAAAATTTTGGGATTTATTATGTGTGTGGTATATCCTCGGCAGAAAGTCTTACGCTAGAAGATCAATCAAATACACACTCATTATATTTAGACACCACTGAATATGAAAATGATGATTCAGATATTTTTTTATCGAGTACATTTGCATACAATTAAAAGAAGTACGCATCTGAAAAGAAGAAAAGAAATTAATGTTTAGAAAAACCACATTTTGAAGTATTATTCAGGGGCTTCGGATCATAGAGATTGACTTTAACAAACACCCTGGCATCTTCATCAGTGATTATTAAAGGGGCGATTGGATTTTTGATTTGCAAGTAATTTTTGGCATACTAGAGTCACACATAAAAAAAAATATGTTTTTTCTCTTTGGATTATGAGTACATACTTCAAATATTATTAAGTAAACTTCATATTAGCCCAACAATTGATTCTTTTAAGCCTTATCTATACACCTAATTATATTCAAAGGAATCTTATTAATGCAATAGGAGATATATATGATAATATGGTTCCTCAATATGTATGAAAACTAATAACAACATTTTTGCGGTCATTTGAGTGAAGGTTTGATGTGAATAGATTTTAATTGTTTCAATTCTATGCATAAGGGAGCTGGGAAGACGTGGTATGGGGTATCACAACTTAGGTTAATGCAAAATGGGTTCCGTGCTCAAAATCTCATTTGCTTGCATGTAAGGTAATTATGTTTACTTTTGATTTAATTGAGATTATTGATTTTATTAATTAATTATGGTGTTTTGGTTAATGCTTATACAAACATGTGTGCTTATTGATTAGTGCTTATAAGGGAGTATTTATTGGTTTATAGAATAATTTTATCTAGATTATTTGTTTTCACCTATGTAATCGATATTGAGAATCAATTTTACCTTGTGCTATTATGTAAGGTTGGTTTAGCACAATAGAATTTTAGTTTTGGCGTGATTCAAAGGGTGTGGTTCGGTTGAATATAAAAAATAAAAGCGACGCAAAGATTCCATTAAGTGGAATGATGTTTGAGAATGCTTGAGAGTGTTAAGCGGCCTTGCGGCAACGGTTATATTGGTCGTGAAGTTTCCACAGTTTGAGGTTGGTCAGTTTCATTTTACGTCCATTTGATATATTAGATTTCTTATATTTGGTGATTGGCAAACGGTGTTTGGGGTTGCTTATTAAGACTGCAACTTTCTATTTTGCGAACACCTTTTGAGTGACAATTCGGCTACAAAAATATTTGTTATAGGAATTGATGATATGATATTTATTTGTTAGGTTCCCAAATATGCAACACAAGTAACAATAAAAGAGATAAGATGAAGAGAAGAGGCGGATGAACAACTATCAAACACATACACGTATAAATGAAGAATGGTTAGGGGTAGAGTATGTGAAAGAGATAAATTGAACAACCAACCCTCAAGTGAGGGTTTACATGAGGTATTTATAGGAGGGAAGCTAGGGCAACACTCCTAGTTCCCATCCTTTTCCTTATTGGGCTAGGCCTAGGCTTATGGGCCTTCTACATAAGCTTAAGGCTAATAACAAACATAAAGGCCATAATAAAGCTAACTATTACATGTGAATCACTAACACTTGATTAAGGTTTAGGAGTGATTCCAACAATCTCCCCCTAAGCGTTAGTGATGAATGAATATGAACGGTGAAGGCGTTGATGTAATAGTAGCCTTGATTCGAACAATCTCTCCAGTGTAGAGAAATTGTCTTCTTTGAACAGTCCTGCTTTGACGTCATAATTAATATTTGTTCTTTGATCAATGTTCTTTGTGATGGTAGTGATAGTATGTTGATGTTGTGCGCATCAAGTCTGCCTCAGTGCTTTTGCTGCTCCAGTGTCTCCGTCATTCTTCAACAGCTCACACGCCCTTTGGCGTTGGAATTGATCCTGATGAAGTTCTTTTAAGTCTTTAACTTTGTAGATTCTTTGTTTTGACGAAGAATCATTCTGACTTTTGTGTTGCTTTTAGGTAGAACTTCCATTAGTGATGATGTTGGCATGAGCATGTGAAGAATCTGCACGATCGTTCCGCTCCAGAGCTTCCATAAGAAGTAAACATGAAAACAGTTAGTAATAAGCGGATACCGGCACTTACAAGTTTGAACTTCGAGAGTGTTAACAACATAGTATGAAAACACAACTCTAATTCTCACAAAGGCCGTTCCTGAACCGGAGTCCCACAAGTGAGATAACGCGATGTACGGAAGTACATCTATGGTTCAGATGAGTCGCTGAGGTACACCAAAGCATCACCTCACGACTGCAGACCGTTTGAGATACACTAAGCGTAATCCACGAGGAGTTACCGAATTGACTGCTGTCGGTACGTTTGATGTTGAACCACGGCAGGGAGTTTCCATTCAATCATTAAGGATCACAATTGTGAACCTCTCATAAATGTTCTCGACAGATTGCTAAGATCCGTGAAGGACTCGATAACGTACCACTGATGTTCTTATTGTTGAACACCAAGTGATGAAATGTCAAGTGTACCTAAGAGATCTTTTGATGAATCTCGTGGCTCTAGACTCAATAGTGAGTTTTGGTTTTCTTGAGCGGAGACTAGGGAGAGGGTCTCCTTCTTCAATACCAGCAATCTCTAAGAGAAAGCCGATAGTTTACGTAGGGTTCCCTGTGAGAATGAAACAAGCTTCGTTTGAGAGAAACTTGAGTGGCTAAGAAGGTTTAGTGCATGCGTCCTTTGGGTCCATGATGACTTTTTATCTTCAATACCGGTGTCATCTAGTGACAACCAGTAGCATATGAATTGAACCCGTGTCTGCCCTAAGTTGAATAATCTGGAGGGCTATTTCTTTTCACCCTTTTCTTTGCATTTCTTTTTAATTCTTCAACTCATTCTTTCTCCGATTCTCATTTTCTCCTTTTTATAATCATACCTAAGGACTTCTAAATTCTAACTATTGGGAGTGTCCTTGGGTAGATCCCTCCGGCTCTGGCGGATCATAAGACGGTTATTCCTAACCTTAATCTCCTTATAACTCCATTGCAATAAAACCATTTTCATGAAAATCTCTCAAAGTGTTTGTAAATGAAAACATGTTTGAACACTTTAAGAGTTTTAGATTTTCAGAAATACTCCCCCTCCACATGTGCTTAAGAGTTTTGACGGAAATCTGCACAGTGAGGGAAGAGCGCGAACTTTTGAATTGATCGACTCAAGATAGACATTCCCCCGCGAGACACGGTTACGTGGTATAGTTAAAGAGTTACATTGTCAGCTTTTAGGTGACGAATCACTCTAATAACTATCTTGAAGGTGTGGACAATCCTCGAAAGGTTGTCAAACCCGTCAAAGATCATGTCTACCAAGAGTTTCTCGAATGGTACATTCTACTCAGACAAGTCCTTTGCGAGACACGTTTACATCACTAGCGAACTAGCTTGAAATTATTACCGTCGGGACAAGTCTTTTCGAGTTACTAACATTTAAGATCTCGTCAATTCGTTGGTTAAGTCTATAGCACAATGATTCATTTGCAGTTACACAACATATTTCTTATCACATAAATTTTCTCCCCTCAAAAATGGCATATAAAATGTTATTTTTGAAAAGTTGAGAATAAATATGACCATTTCGAGTGTTGCGGGAAGAATGACCACTGTGAACAATTTGTGAACAAAGATTTGAAGTCAAATACTCCCCCTCAACAAGTGATATAAACGGTTGAGGTTTTGAAAATCATAAGGGGAAGTACTTGTTCTCTTGAGCAAAACCTTGAAAAGTGAAAGGTTTGATAGGTTTTACTCAAAAGTAAGAAGCTTTCGCTCCTTTTATAAGGATTGTGGCACTGAAGCGTACCACGGGGTCCTTTCTTGACAAGAACGGGTTGTACACTGTAATGTGTGCACAAGCCATTGTCATAATAAATCATACATCCAAAGTTATAATGAAGGAAGCAGTTCAAGGGGTACGGGTAGTCGGAGATGTTGCGAGTGTGAATCGGGCATTGAAAGCCGGTGATGTTAATCCTGGATCGACCACCAACAAAGCTTTCCAATCTTCTGAACTGATCCCTTCGATACAACCGTTCATCAATCATCGTGATGATCCTCTTCACATCCCTTCGATCATGAGAATTCCATCGCTTAGGAGACCCAATCTTTTGATGTATATCCTTCAACCGATAAGCCAATCCGTCCCTAACCATCTTCAAAGTGTGATCCCCAAACTTGTGAAGATCTCTACCCGCCATTAAGCAATTTCTTTGAAGTTCACTGCGGTAAACGACGCCGAATGGTTTGGTGATGAGTGTATATTGTGAGAGCTGGTTGATGTCGGGAAGATCAAGTTGTGGTAGAGTGAGGTTGACACGGTTCGATAAGATTCAAGCGCAAGCTGGAGATCTTATACACGTTCTTTGATGACTATGCGTCTGATGAAGATGAGCAATGACTTGATGAATTCACGTTGTACTTCAGTTGAGAATTGTCTCATGCGACCCTGTACTTTGGCAAGGTACATGTCTTCAATGTCATTGATAGAAAAATTCTCAAAGTCAGCTTCAGAGAATGCATAACCCCTTTCGTCTTGCCTTTTGACCACAATCTTCTTGAGAAAAGTGTAGTCCCATTTAGACGAAAGATCAACGTGTTTGATGGCAACGATACTCTTAGTCTTGAACACTTCATTTTGAGATTTCGAACCTGGCAGCTACGTAGTAGATTCTTCGTTCGGCCAATGGTTAATCCCATACATTGCATCACGGTTATACTCTTCCACTTTGTTGGAGAACAAGTGGTTAGATCTTTCCTCGATGGCTATGCGGTTAGAGTATATTGCTGCCGGAAATGGAAGTGTCAAAGATGTAGCGTATTTCCTTGAACCATCGCCACCGTGTAGAAGAAATTCCAAGTCTTTGTTGAAGAAATATCGGAATGGAATTCTAGGCTCATTCGGTTGGCCAATTGTTGGTAGAGGTTTAGACCAGTCGGTGTAATATGGAGGGTTGTCCCGTTTGGTAAAGTCGATGTTTGCTTCTGGTTGAGCCAATCCATGTTATTAGACATAGCTCGAGCAATGTTTTCAAGGTGATATTTGACCTCGATGGCACTTTTTGAGCTATCTTTTAACAGTTGAAAAGCTTCATTCTTGATTCGCCTCAACTCATATTTCGTCATCTTCTTTATTCAGAATCTTTCTTGCAATAACTTAGCATGCTCCAATGTATTACCGTCTACCAGATCTTGACCTTCAGCAGGGTAGGGAGTGGAGTTAACAAGTGTAGAAAACCATTCAAATTCCTCTGTGTTATCTTCATCTAGCCATGATAGGACGTCAGCCTTGGGCGCCTTCTTCTTCTTTTCTTAGGCCTAGATGAGGATTACGGTTTCTGTACTTTGTCGAGAGAGGCGGTTTGTTGTTGGGGCTCATGGTATTCCTCATCGTCACCACCCGTATACTCAAAGTGATCACCGGTTTTAGAGTGCTGGGTGGTGGGTCAGAATCCTGAGGTTTTTCATAGAAGAGCGAGGAGGGATCTTTGTTGGTGGAGTCCTTTGGGGTGGAGGCTGCATTGAATATTGAATGGAGGATGATTCATCAGACTTCTTTGTGCGTTTGGGCTCATTATCCTTATCCTGATCTTTGTCTTCGTCGTCTCTTGAGCGTTTGGGCCTTACGAGCTTCTTCTCGTATGCTGACCGAGTTGGTATTCAGCAATGCTTCAAATAATTTAGCCGTGTGAGGCAAACGTTGCGAGCGTTTCGACATTTGAGCTACTAGTCAGTTCACCAATTCATCATCTGAGAAGATTGTGGATTCAACTGGATTGATGCTCAAATTCATTGGAGTTGATTTCATGGCTTGCTTGGCTAGATGTAAGAGATTCGGATAAAGTTATGCGGTACACATCTCCTTTGTCGGTTTGGAACAACCTCCATGAGGAACTTGTGAGAGTATCCTTTGATCATCTCGTCCATTTTCCCTTGAAGATCATCTTTCATGAGCTTCAGGACATACTCCCTTTCAACTTTCATCTCGTCTTGCTCATCATGAAGATCTTGTATCTGGTCGGCAAGAAAATCTAACTTCTTCTTTGTAATATTTTTCTCTCGACGTTTTACAGCTTTAACGATTCGTGACTTTGCATGAGACATCCAAGATGCAGTTAGCTTCTTCACTGATTTGGATGATGATTTGGTTGTTCTTTTTGATGGTGGTGGTGAAGAGTGAGAAGATGAATCGGATGATGATGAGATATGAGGAGACTCTGGGTCCTTTGGTGGCTCGAAGTTTCTTCCTTTGACCGTGCAGGACTATCTAGAAGAAACTGATCATACTCAACATCTTCTTCATTTCGGACTTAGCTTGTTCATCAGCTTTGGCTTTGGTGCCGCTTCTTCATCAGCTTTTACCTTCTCTAACTTCTCAGATTCAGGTTCTTCAATGTTGTAATCAATAGAATCTTCCACACGTGTTTGTTGTTGTACCAAAGTGGTGGCACCAGATCCCTTATCGGGTTGATTAACCGCATCGGGACCTGGTGAAGGTTGAGCTCCACCACTCGACCCTCCGGGGCCACCCATTTGATCTTTAGCAAATTGTTGTGCAACGTGTTGAATTCTAACAATTTGAACTTTTTCTATGTAATCAGTTTCAGTGGCTCTTCATCTGAGCTTTCTTCATAAGGCACAAGTACTGGAGTCTTCCCTTTTCCTTGGTCAGCTTGAGGACTGGGAGGTTTATATACTGTTGTAGTGTCATCTTTAGCAGTTTCAGAGTAGAAAGTCTCTTCATCTGATGCAGTACCCTCCGAGTCCTCGTCAGTTAGCTTTCTCTGCGGTTCAATCTTGGGAATAGGAATAGGAACAGCTTCCTTGGCGGGAACTGTCTTCTTTCGTGGAGGATTCCTCCTAGGGAACTTCCTCTGACTCTCAGTGCTTGCAGCACTTCCTGCACTTCCTCTTCTGGTTTTCCTTAGAGGCGTACCAGAAGATTTTTCATCAAGAAATCCAACTTTGTTCTCTTCTACAGCGACCAAATATCTTTTATAGGAGTAGAGTTGTTTGAGTTCATCTGAGAGAAGGTGATCTGGCAACACAGCACCTTGTTTCTTAGTCGTTGACTCCTTAAATCTGACTGTTAGAGTGGGTTCAGTCAACATGTCATGATTGTCGGGGTCATTGATTCTTTTGGGGATGTCAGGGTTATACCCAAGTGCTCTCTGGATCAACAGTTTAGTATATCTGATGTAGGGAATCTTTGAACCAAGCTTTTTGAGGAATGTCATCATGTCATCCCAAATCAGAGCTTCAACTTCGATGTGCTTCATGTTGATTAGAGCCCAAAATATTTGCAGTTCCACGAGCTTGGGATGCTCATAGCTGTCGCGACGAGAAATGGATTTTGTGATGATGATATAAAGGGTTCTCCAAGGCAGAGGGATGTTCTTGAGATCCACGTGAGAATGCTTAATGATAACCCCTAAAGCTACGTCATACCCAATATTGATCAAGAATTGCAGAACCGTCTCTTCAGTAGGTGCAGCAGAGAATTGAGTTGGTATGATGTCGGGAATGAGGAGAACGACCCTTAAGTCGCAGCGAGTGATGGTGAGTTGCTTGTGATTGGCGTCACGTCACGAGCATTTTGACCTTTGACCATCTGCATTGTATTCCAGAATTGCTGTATGTAGATCTCCAGAACAGTGGCAGAGTGTGAGAGCATGTTTTGGTATGGATGATTCTTTAGAACATCCACAGCAATGAGACATGAAGATTCCGAGCAGGTGAGAGTTTCAAAGTCAACTCAGAGATTGTTCTTTCCAATCTTCCTCGGATAGCCATTAGGGAAGATATCGGCAATGTGAGAACCTCAGGTGCATTCACATTTATTTGAGCAGCCATGTCGTGATCTGAAATAACATTAGCCAAAAGAACCAACATATCGAAAGACATAATGTTAGTCAACGAAAGGTTTTATTGTCTAATTATTGAATGTGCAATGTCAATGATAGTTATGAGTCCAAAGTCACTTGTTTGTTCAATAGTCCAATGACGTCGCGATAAGTTTCGTGAGTTAGTTAACTTTAAGTTTTAAAGTTTATGTTATCACTTATTTATCACAACATGTTGAACGTTTAAGCTTATTAGTGACATTATTGGTTTCGTGACGTTATGATTTATTTATTTACAAGTCTGCACGCGTAACAATTCATAATGAAGGTATATTCAAGGCTTATGCGTAGAAATGGTAGCTTATGCGTAAGCAGGAGAAGTATCGCGTGACGCAAGCTTAGCGTAGGATCCTTACTTACGCGTAAGAAATGTTACGCGTAGGAAAAGGGACCTTATGCGTAAAGCTTACGCGTAGGCGTATATAAAACCTTATTCGTAAGGCTTACTCGTAAGAGTAGACCTTATGCGTAGAGGTTACTATTTACGCATATCCTTCACAGGATACGCGTAGTCCCTTTGTAGAACCTTACGCGTAATTCTACGCGTAAGATTTCTCTTACGCATAACTTTCTACGCGTAAGATGATCCTTATGCGTAGAGTTTCAATAACCTTGATTGTGATTTTTACGAGTATCAAACCTGAAATAACATCATCATAAGATCAATATTAACATTAACACTCATTCTATAACAGATCATGGCATGAAAGCATATCAAACAGTTTACGCGTAGAAAAACTTTCGCAGTAAACCAAAACCCTAACAGTTCATAGATTACGCTTAAGAATTTTAGCCATAGGAATTACACCAAAGTTTTTCTGGTAAGTCTTAGAGGCATAGTAAGTTGTTTTATCCATGTTTTATCCATGTTTTAACATCAAATTCAAGGCCAATCAAGAAAACCCAATTCGTATGAACTAGAACCCTAATTTTCAATTTATGACTCATTAGTGTTTCTGGGTGAAATCTGGGCCTAGATATGATCAATTCAACTTGACTACAACCTCCTACAACAATCTTTTTCACCAAAAACGTTCTCTTTAGAAAATACCCAAAACAGCTCATGAACCCTAATTTTGAAAAACAATCAATTCGTGTTTCTTGGTGGATTTTGAGGATAAACAAAGTATCATTGATGTTATTTAAACGTTTTGGCACACTTGTTTTAACCACAAACACACACCAATTATTGTGTGTTCATACGCTTATGCGTAGAACACATAATCACGCATATCTATCGTTTTAGCCGTTGGATTTGCATAAAAATCAAAACCCTTGCTTGTAATAACGTTTAGATTACGAAAACACTTACAAATATGATGATCAAAAAACACGGATTTGAAGCTTGATTATTAGGCGTAGGATGAGTTAGATGAGAGTAATAAATGTGAAAGGTTAAAGTTAGGTGGAGGTGTTTTATTAAAAGGGACTTTGTGCTTTTGGCAATTTTAGTCCCTCCACCTTTTCCTTTTTCATCCAAGGCCATTTAACTTCCATTTTGGTTACCAAACAAAAGATTTTAAGAAAGAAACTTGACGACACTCCCCCTTGACTTAAGAAATAATGAAAGGTGATAAATTTTTGTCCGAGGAGTGTCATAAACCAGAAACGTGACCACCATTTTAAAGAAACAACGGGATAGGATAACATGCAAGTACAATTGTTTAGAAGCGTTAAGTATTGATTTTCTCCCCCTCAACACTTGATCGGAAAAATACTGAATTTTGAAAGATTTGAGTGTTGACGGAAGAGATGTACTTGCCATGTTGAAAGTAATATAGATAGAAGAATATTTTTGTTGTTTTATCTGATTTTATATTTTTGTATTTTGTTTTTGAAAAATATTTACAAAAGAGGTTTTGGTGTTTGACTAGTTTTTAAGAATGTTTTAAGAGTTCATCCAGTTCCTCTTGAGTCAAACACCGCATACCAATTCGGTGGACCAACTCATTAAACCTAGCAGGAGCTAAGGCTTTGGTGAGAAGATCTGCCAATTGGTATTCTGTACCCACAAAATATAATTCAACAGTACCTTGTTCCACGTGGTCCTTGATGAAGTGATATCGAAGATCGATGTGCTTTGATTTGAATCTTTGGGAGTTGCATGAGATCGCAATAGCACTCCGATTGTTGCAGTACATCGGGATTCAGTCAAATACGTAACCATAGTCTTTGAGTTGTGTTCTCATCCAAATGACTTGAGCACAACACGCCGACATGGCTACATATTACTTGATTGAGGATAGCGACGTACAACCACTGCTTCTTCGATTGCCATGACACTAGTTTATCACCAAGAAATTGTAAAGCTCTGAAGTACTTTTCCATGAATCTAAGCATCCTGCGTGGTCATCTGGCGATTAGTTCAAAATCAAAATCCTTCGGATACCAGATTCCCAAATTAATGGTTCCCTTGATGTATCGGAGGATTCTTTTAGCCTCGAAGAGGTGGGTTTCAGTTGGTCGTGGCTGATAACGGGAGCAAAGATAAGCGGCAAGGACAATATCAGTCTGCTGGCTTAGATACATGAGAGACCAAATAATACTACGGTATTTTGTAGGGTCAACTAATTTCCCATGCAAATCAGCGTCCAGCTTCTTGGTATGTGACATAGGTGTGGCATAAGTATCACAAGTATTCATTCCGAATTTGTTCAGAATTTCAAGGGCATATTTGGCCTGACTCAAGAAAATACCACGGGGTGATTGATGAACTTGCAGTCCTAGAAAGAGCGTAAGTTCACCCATCATGGACATTTCAAAATGTTTCTTCATTAGTTTTGCAAAAGCGATTGAGTACTTTTTATGAGTTGACCCAAAAATGATGTCATCCACATAAATTTGAACAATTAAAATATGTTCCCGTGATATTGTATGAAAAGAGTTGGGTCGACCGAACCTTTGGAAAAGTTATTGGCAATGAGGAAAGATGATAGCTTATCATACCATGCCCGAGGAGCTTGTTTGAGACCATCTGAGCTTTGTTCGGTTTGTAGACATGGTTCGGAAGCGGGATCAACGAATCCTTACGGCTGGCTGACATAAACTGTTTCTTTCAGTTGACCATTGAAGCAGTTTTGGCGTCCATCTGAAAGACCGTTGTGTTCATATGAGCTGCGAACGCGAGAAATATCCGAACAACCTCAAGACGAGCAACTGGAGCAAATGATTCTTCAAAGTCAATACCCTCTTCCTGTCTATAACCCTTAGCCACCAGACGTGACTTGTTTCTGATAATGTTCCCTTCAGCATCCAATTTGTTTTTCCAAATCCATTTTAGACCAATGGCGTAGACCCCTGTTGGTCTTTCAACCAGTTCCATACTTCAAGACGTTTGAATTGGTTGAGTTCTTCTTGCATGGATTCAATCGAGTTATCTTTTGTCATTGCATCCTTAATGTTTTTAGGCTCGATTGGCGGACGGTGAGTGCATAAATGCAATGTTCACCATCTGTGTGAAGGCGTTGTCTCATAACGACTGGTTGATTCGGGTTGCCAATGATATTTTCCAGAGGATGGTCTTTTGTCCATCTATGTGTAGAGGGTTGATATTGGTATACGTTGTGCAGATTTTGAGGATTCAAATGGCTTGTTGATGATTCTGCGACATCAGGTGCAGCAGTTTCATTTTCAAACGGGTTAAAGAACGCATTTGGATCAAAATCTGCAGGTGGGGTACTTCATTCGAACATCATCGGCGGTTCATCATTGTTTGAAGCGGTTTGTTCAACTGTTGTAGTAGAGTCAACTGGTGGTGCATCTTCAACAGTAGTTGTTGTAGCAGGTGTATCAGGTATTAGAGTATTATCAAGTTGAGCAGCGGATACACCTTGAGGACGTTCATCAATATCGTCACTGAACAGAGGAGCAAATAACCTTTCCATTTGTTGACGAGTGGCTGGGGCTTTGTTTAGTGATGATGGGGTTTGAGGGAAGTTTAAGCGGTTGTGACCGGGTTCCAAGCTGTTATACTCATAAGCCATTTCAGTGAGTTCATCAAAATTAGCATGAATCGTTTCCATAACTGTTTTGTCCGACGATTCGGATCCGGTAACCTTTATAATTATCACAATATCCAATAAAGACTCCAATGTCAGCTTTGGCTTTGAGCTTTCGAAAGTCATCACGATCATTATTCGGATAGCAAAGAGATCCTAAGACATGAAAGTGTTTGAGATTCGGTTTTCTGTTGTGGACAAGCTCGAAAGGCGTTTTGTTGTGGCGTTTAGTAATCATAGAACGGTTTTGAGTATAGCATGCAGTAGATACATCTTCTGCCCACAAGTAATCTGGGAGTTTAGCATTGATTAACATTGTTCTTGCGGCTTCCACTAACGTTCGGTTTCGTCTTTCAACAACTCCGTTTTGTTATGGTGTGCGTGCAATAGATGTTTGATGCTGAATCCCCACTTTCTCATAAAATTCACGAAGAGTTTGGTTAACAAATTCAGTTCCTCTGTCTGTTCTGATTTGTCGGACGGTGTTTGAGCTGAACCTATATTTTTGTGAGAAAGGTGATGATCATTTGTGGAGCTTGGTCTTTGCTTCGAAGAAAGTAGACCCAAGTCCAGCATGAATAGTCATCAACAATTACTAATATGTAGCGTTTTCCATTGATCGTTTGCACGCGCATCGGGCCACACAAATCCATGTGAAGAAGATGAAGCACATCTTTGAGAGCTATGTTCCACCTTTGAAGGAAAATGAGCACGAGTGCTTTTCTCTTGTTCACAAGCTGAGCAAAGGTGATCTTTAGAATACCGAAATCGTGGGAGACCTTCAACGAGTTTGTGTCGTGCAAGATTGGTGATGGTTTGAAAGTTTAGATGTGAGAGACGGCGGTGCCATAGCCAAGATTTTGTAGATGTAGCCTTTGAGAGTAAACAAATGGGAGATGAAGCGATCATGTCTTGCATTGAGATAGTGTAAAGACTGGATGGCGTTGGCGGACATAAGATCATTTCCTTGAAGATCACGAATGAAACAAGTTTTCTCCTTGAAAGCTACTTCCAAGTCTCCATCACAAAATTGACCAACTGAGAATAGATTGTGACCGAGGCCTTCCACATAATAAACCCTGCTAATTTCGATGTTGCCATTAATGTAATCTCTGTAGCCCATGATAGCTGCAAAGTGATCATTCCCGAATCTGACAATGCCAATGAACTTTGAAACAAAGTTTGATAACAGTTTAAGGTTGCTTGTCATGTGTCGGGAACATCCGCTATCAACAATCCAGAGAATGATCTGTATCACCTGCATTACACACAGACGACACAGATGGAATAGAAGTAGATGTGGAACCCGAAATGTTAGAGGGTTCCGGAGCAGTTATAGTAGATATACACACATCAGTAGCTTTAGGTATCCATTTAAATCCTAGTGTGTTATATATCCATTTGTGCCATCTCCAACTAGTATTTGCTTTAGTCTTAGTGAATGCACTAGGTGGTACTACATTCCTAGGAGTTGAAACTGGAGCTACAGGGACAACAATGCATTTATTAGAATCTAAAGAGGGCGGTCTACCAAGCACAGACTTAGAAAGATTAGTGGGCCTAGCGGTATCACGGTTCTTAGGATTCTTTAAACGAGAGATGATAGCTTTAGCAACACATTTATCATGACAATCGGAATTCATACTTTTACGACAAATAACACAAGGTGCATCGGACTGAATATCAAAAGTGCTTAAAGGTTTAGCATTCGTTACATCACTATTCCTATTACATTTGCGGGCAATATTTGTAGTGGAAGCAACATGAGTCTTATTCATAGTCCTAGGGTGTTCTTCTACTTGACATTCTTTATTGTTTTTTCTTAGGTGCAACTTCCTATTCTTCCTTGTATTGCTCTTAGGCGTGAAGTGCGGACGTTTGGAAAAGAGGCAACTATTACTGTTTCAGTAGAAGGAAGCACGTTAGCAACTTGTGATTTGGCAGTAGGGATTCTACGTTCACGATTAATAAGTGTTATTGGTGCTATTCTCTTAATCACAGTAGGCGAAAGTTGTTCATACTTTCCTAACATTTCCCTTAACTTAGTGATAGTGTGCACCAAATCTTGATTTTCAGAACGAAGACTTCCAGCAAAATGCATGACTTCTTTAGTGTGTGCAAGATAGTGATCAAGTTCGTTTGATGCTTCATCACGAGTCTGTTTGAGTAAATCAAATATGACACCATATTCCTTTTTCACTTTTGCAAGATCTTGTTCATATTTTGAGATTTGACACTTAACGGACACGTTTTGATCATCCAGTTGCTCTATTTTAGGATCAGAAGATTTTGCAAGCAACTGGGCGATTTTGTTTTGAAAAGCAAGTTGTTGATCATGAATATCTTTTTGACACCAATTAACACGACGTATTGCATTTGAAAGCTCATTTGACAATCGTTTATTTTCAACTGTTAAAGACTCGATCTGAGGCATCATATCAGTATTTACAACATTATCAACAGACTCATAATCAGCAGAGATATCATCAGATGCATATGGCAAATAATGTAATAACACAACATTATGGATATCAGCACAGATAACATCTTCCAAGAGTCGATCAACATCTTTTCTCAATAGTTTCTTTTTACGTTTAGTATTTGAAATCGATGTTTTTGTTTTCTCGAAAACTATTTTCATGAGACCAAGTTCCTTGTGAAAATCCTTTTCCCAATATAGTGCACAATTTTTCAAATTTTTGACATGGGGTAAAAGTCTTTTCTGAAGAATATCTCTATGTTCTCGCGCCATGGGCGAGGTAAAATGGTGAACTTTTATTTCAGAATGAAATTCAATCTCACGTTCCAAAATTTTGAGGTCGGATAAGAAAGTGTCAAAGTATTTGATAACACGACAACTTTCGGCATGAGTTTTTACTTCACTAAGTGAAGGTAAAGGACCATTAATTTGTGCACCTTTTGGTTGAGGATTGACTTGGCTGGTGTGATAACCAAACGTGTGTTTGAAGTATCTTGTTGTGTGACAAAAGTTACGGCTTTCGAATAGTTAAATGGTTTGTTGTAAACGACATTTTCCATTTTTGACCGACTCTCGTCATCAGCATCTAATTCCTCCATCCGATTATATTCAACAACAGTCATAATTGAACCATTAATTCTATGTTCTACACTGTAAACTTCAGGATTTGGTTTGAATGCTCTATGTGAAAACTTAGGTTTATAATCATCAAGATTCGATCCATATCCATTTGGATTAGGTTTGAAAGAAAACTTTTGAATCGTTGTGATTGATTCACCATGTTTACAAACAACAGTTTTAAACTCTTTGATTTTGTTTTGTAAGTCGACAATTTCCTCAAGATAGGCATCTATTCGTTTCGTTGAATGCTTTTTGTATTCCGAGAACTGTTTTTGACAAGTTAACAACTCAGCCTTGGCTTTTTGAGTTTCCAAAGTAAGAGCGTTAAGTTGTTGTTTATGTTCATGTGTCATTTGTTCTATTTGGGACAACAAAGCATTCTTCGAAGCGGCTAAATCACAAATCTGTCGTTCCAAATATTTTTCATTTTGGTGTGATTTGGTAAAAGCGGCTTCAAAACCTTTTTCACAGTTTTCTTGAGTTTTGAAAAAGTTAAGTTGTCGAATTAACTATTTTCATGAGACCACGGTTTTCTTTTAATTTCGTGCGAATTTCCAAACGAGAATGTTGGTCTTTAATTAAGGTCAAGAGCTCAGTTTCTCTGTCAGACAAAAGCTCATTTTGTTCAACGTAAGTCTCAACATGATCATTATTTAGATTCTCAAATATAACCACGGAGTCAACTTGATTATCAATATTAACCATAAAGTCATTTTGTTCATCAAATATGACTACGAGATCTATTTGATAATCATCGGAATGAGATGTGGAAGACTCATGTTGAACACTCGGATCCTTGTCAGATAGAAAGTGGCGAGATATCGACTCATTGATGATAATTGTTTGTTCAGGTACCTGAGACAAGCCGTCGGTGTCATACACTGGGCCTGTGTCACTCATGTGTAGAGCTTGCATTTGTGCCATCAACATCACTGCTGCATTAGCTTGCAAGTCCTCCATATCATCATCAGAATCTGCATCTGCCATAAAGCTCTGTTCCTTGTTGGTGAGAGTTCCACCAACTTCATCCTTAAGAGCCAAGAGCAAAGCCTCTTTGAAATAAGCACTGCCTCTTGTTCTCGGTTTAGGACATGCATTAGCCAGATGACCCTTCTCATTACAGTTATAGCAACGAAGACCATTAACCCATCGAGCATTTCCTTGTTCAACCACTTGAGCCCTTTGCTGCTGCGGAGCACCAATGTTATTCCTTCCCATAGCATTGAACCCTTGACCACCTCCCATCGGACGACCATAACCACGATTTTGAACTTCAACTCGTCCATTGTTCATAACAGCCTGATTTCTTGTATTAGATGAGGAACAAATGCGATTGTTGGATTTGTTTGTATAACGGCCAAATGCTTTAGCAATCATAACAAATCCTTGTTGCAATTCATCGAAGGCATTAGAGTCCTCATCAGCTTCACTATAAAGAGCTTGAGCAGTGTTGTTGTTGTATGGAACCAATTGATTTTGTTGAGTTTGTAGCGGTGACGGATCAGAAGGTTTGATGGTTGTAGGTGTTTGAGGAGCGGGTTGAGGAGCTTGTTGAGGAGGAATGTTTGTTTGAGCCCACAAAGCAAGTTGTTGATTGTCCGGAAGTGATGGTGGAACAGTTTGACCACGAAGAATCCTTTCCTTATCAACTTCTTTTTGGTGAGGCTTCAGATAGTCGTACAACAATCCGTAGGTAGCATGATGCATATCTTTAGCTTGACAGAGAAAAATGACATACTTCTCCCATTCCGGACCAAGACTACTTAGGAACTTTGTGTTGACAGAAATTCGTGGCATGATGATATTGTGTTTGTCCAAATCATTAATGATTTCTGAAAAATGATGATGATAAGATTCTAATGACTCTCCTGGTTCAATCATGAAGTGTTCATAAGCCAAGTAGATTTTGGATTCCATGTCTTCCTGATTGAGTGTTGTGCCTTGTATAAGAAGATGAATCTGTTCCCATTGCTTTGGCGATCTTTTGAGCATCAAAACTTCGAAGAATTGGATTGGGTAATCCTAAAAGGATGTATTGCATTGCAAGTTCGTCGGCTTCAAAGTGTAGAAGTTGATCACCCGTGAGTTCTGCAACAGTTGCAATGTTGGTAACATCATCTCTTGGTGGAACAGCATTAGGATCTCCGGGTGTAACGATAGTAGGCATCTGAAATGGACCTTCCATAATAACCTTCTTTAAAAACTTTCCATGTGGCTTCTTTAGATCACAAAACCTAAAGAACCGAATCACCCATTGATCATAATTACAGGGAGTGAGCATTGGAGGTCTATCAAGTGAGCCAGCTTCATGAATTGATTGTTGGCTACTCAAGGCTTCACACATCTTGCCAAACCATGTTGGTTCCTTCATAGTGTTCCTGGATGGATGTTGATTGTAGAAGTTTGTGTAAGGTTGTACTTGAAGACTAGGTGGTGGTTGAATCATTTGAGGTTGTGGAATTGCTGCAAGTAGTGGAGTATGTTGTTGATTAAATTGTTGTTGATAAATTGCTTGTTGTTGATTCCATTGTTGATGTTGTAGACTTAGTTGTTGTTGTTGTTGTTGTTGATTATAAGTGTAAGGAAAATAGTTAGAGTATGGTGGTTGTGACATGTTGAAAACTTGTGTTGGTAAAAATGGATCTTTGTAGTCGAATGAACCGTTGTTGATGAAGTATCCTTAGGCGTAGAAATCACAATAAACCAAGTAGGACTTATGCGTAAAAACACCAAAATTACGCGTAACAGATAGAGTTACGCGTAGGTTTAGCTTACGCGTAAGTAGGAGAAAAACACTAAAGTTATGCGTAAACAGTAAGTTAGGCGTAGAAAACTTAGGCGTAGGATTACCTTATGCGTAAGACAAGGCTTAGGCGTAAGATGAATCTTAAGCGTAGGATGTTCTACGCGTAAGCTTAAGCTTATGCGTAAGTTTAGGGTTTTGCCCAAATGATCTTTTACACTATCACGCGATGCAAAAGATATCCAAAGTCGGCGTGTTTTAGGCTTATCCAAGCAAGAAACCACGGAGTAAACCCGGCGAAGATCAAACCAAGGATGAAGTTACGCGTAAAGCTAGGGTTTTGGTTACGCGTAGCTTTACTTGTAAAAATGATTTTGCCCAAAGATGTTTCTAAACCAGATTTTTGTGATGAGATAGCTTCAATATCACCAAAATAACACAAAAGTGTGAAATTTGATGAGCCAAAACTTCTAAAACAGTTACGCGTAGGATGAAACCCTCGTACAAAAACAAGCTTAAAAACGTAGATCCACGCGTAAAGTTTGAAACTTTTTGCCAAAAACAGTTATTTTAACACCTTAAAACATTGAAAGTACAAGAATCTTGGATTAAAAAGTGTAAAAAACGAGTTTTTAAGCGAACCAAAGTATCAAGCACGATACGTACGTTCTACGCGTAGGACCAAAAACCCACTTCAAGAAACAATACGTTCACCCAACTATTAGGCGATTGATACCACTGTTAGGTTCCCAAATATGCAACACAAGTAACAATAAAAGAGATAAGATGAAGAGAAGAGGCGGATGAACAACTATCAAACACATACACGTATAAATGAAGAATGGTTAGGCGTAGAGTATGTGAAAGAGATAAATTGAACAACCAACCCTCAAGTGAGGGTTTACATGAGGTATTTATAGGAGGGAAGCTAGGGCAACACTCCTAGTTCCCATCCTTTTCCTTATTGGGCTAGGCCTAGGCTTATGGGACTTCTACATAAGCCTAAGGCTAATAACAAACATAAAGGCCATAATAAAGCTAACTATTACCTGTGAATCACTAACACTTGATTAAGGTTTAGGAGTGATTCCAACATTATTAGGTAATGTTCTTCCGGTGATCATGTTTTAAATAATTGGCCATCAAAAAGAACTGACACGCAGCATGATAATATGGATTTTATTTCCTGCTAAATTATACTTTTGGCATCTACTGTCGTGGGTTAATGTCGCGTTTTTTTTTTATTATTATTAATTTATTTATTTATACTTCTAGCATCTACTGTCTCTTTGCTTAGATACCTTTGCTTAAAATTGTTTATTATTTGTAATATCTACAGAAATTTAACTCCAACTGCATTTCAGGTTGACAAGGTTGTTCGTGAATCGTCTAGAGTAGCATACAACAATATATATGCGTTTCATGCTGCAAAAAAACCAATTGAGAAAGTTGTTGAGAATATGGAAGTGAGTTAAATACATTGTATACATAAATTCTTTTGCACATGAATTTCAAAGTTAATAGTATCTTATCAACGCATTTTTCAGGGTGTGAGGTGCAAAGAAGTGGCAAGGTGAAGATCTTCTGTTGGATTCTATATACCAAGAGGCACTGCAGTTCAATACTGCTGCCATATAATTGGATGAAGTGTGAGCCATGGTCGGGCCAATATTGTGCCATGTGGTGTTGCTACAACAGAAATCTTGATCAGGTAATGGCTCCTAACTAGAGTGTTAAGGGGTGTTTGGATAAAAGGTTATATTAGGTGCATATTAACTTCAGATTGGGAATGCATCAACACGCATTAGCATAAGGTCAAATAAATAGTATTCGTGATCTTTAAGAGACGCCTATGTGGTGGTATACAGTGTGTTTAGGATTGTTGATTGGAGTTGCGCATGTTTCTTAAATCAGTAAAATAGTTACAACTTATGAATTTATGTAAGTGGCGGTAAATGTATGTTGTGAAAGTAATTATTTAAACTTGAATAACGGAAATCTGATAATATGTTCATTAAAATCTAGAGCTAGGCAGAAAGTTTGTCAGATTAAGGGAAAAATATAGTAGAATTCAAATGATTCTGTATATCATGATTTATGGAGTATTTTATTTACAATGTAACCACTTGGCTTGCTATGGAAATTTATAAATGATCACCAACAGAAACATGACAATTAGATCTTCCAAATTTGAGTAATAGGTCATTTGTTGTGTACAAAACTAGAATTTAATCCAACGGTATACTCCATATTTTCTAAAGCATCCCCATCCATAACGTTTTTTTCACATAAGCTTCTTTTATATGGATTTTGCACCATTTTCTTAAAAGAAATTCAAGTTCCTTTTTTTTCTTTATGTTCTTTCACTTTAACCAATTTCACTTTTAAGGCCCAACTATAGAGAAGCTAAAATTATCTTTCTTTTTATAGAAGGAAAAAATATCTTGTAATCACAGTGATCGAATTACACGTTGTGTCATGATAAGATTTTCTTTTGACTATTGATAAGATTATCTGTAATCTCTATGATCGAGTTAGACGTTGCCACGTAAGATTTTCATTGATTATTGATAAGATTATTTGTAATCTATATGATCGAATTAGACGTTACCACATGTCATGATAAGATTTCATTTTGATTATTGATAAGAAAATATAAAATTCATACTGATACAAACATAATTTAAAACGTCATTTTCCATACAACATTTCATACAGACTACGCTTCATGTCTTCTTCTTCTGGTGACAAATGATCTTTTGCCAGCAAAGCATTCAGATGCAAAAGATACATATTTTTAGTCTTTCTTTCTTCTTTTTTGAGTTCTCTTTCTTCCCGTTTAAGCTCCCTTTCTTCCCGTTTTATCTCCCTTTCTTCTCTTTTCTTATCTACCTCGAGCCTTTTATTCATTACTTCGATTTCACTTTCCCTAGTGATCCTTATTGCACGCAATTCTTCAACAAATTCGTTATTAGGGAATGAAAAAGATTGTGATGCCTTACCTTTTCCTTTCTTTTTAGAAGCGTCTCTACCAATAGGCCGTTGAATAGTTGAACCCCCCACTATTTGGTGTTTCTTGATTGTAGTGAACAACATTCTCTCCTTCATCACTAGTTCTCAATCTTTTCGTACTGCCACCACTTTCTTCATTAGGTTCTTCATCCATAGGATGTGAACGTGTATTGTCACGATCTATATTTAACATCCACTTGGGATTTTTACACATAACTTCGTTAAATACAGTCAAGTCTAAAAACTTATTGCCATCCGCCTCATAAATTTTATGCGCATTGATAAGGATTTAAAACTTACACTTTTAAGGGGTCATTTAAGCCCTTAATCGACTACTTTTATATCCGTTACAGCTTTATTTCGTTCCTTTTCACTTTTTAGGTCTCTTGGAAGCAAAATGTTGGAATGATGCTTATTTGGATGAAAAGGAGTGAATATATGAAGAAAATGGCTAAGTCAAGATCGAAGACACTCAAGCTGTTAAAACTGAAGCAGACGGCGTCCCAACTAAAGGGCGACGATGTCCCCCTCTACAGATTTGATAATAGATTCACCTGAAGGCTCAGTAGACTTTTTGCTCAAATACACCTGACGGCGTCAGGCTTTGAAGAGGAAGGGCGTCACTAAGACTTTTCATCTCAGACGGCCCTGTGGAAAACTATAAGGGGGGTTGAATAGTTTTACCAATTAAATCTTCATTTTAAATTATTGGACGTTGGACGTATTCAGATTGACTTATGTCAATCTATTTAGATGTGTATGTTTGACGTTGATAGATAGATATATAAAAGTGTAATGAAAGATAAAGAGTAAGAAACACATAACCACGACACGAGTATTTATAGTGGTTCGGCTAAAAGGACACCTTCCTTGCCCTACTCCACTCCCCGAGTCACCTACTCAAGAGTTCGTAATCATTACACGACACCAACTCCTTATGGCGGAGAAGCCTTCACAACGTCGCCTACTCTTTTTTCGGTACTAGGCTAACCACCGGGTTCTTTCACCAAGGTGAACCACACCTACCACAACGTCGCCTACCCTTTATCCGGTACTAGGCTAAGTACCGAGTTCCATTACAATCGATGAACTACTACCCAACACTACACAACACCTAATCCCAAAGGAGACCCACTCCTTTTTACAACACCATCAAGGATATCAACATCCTTAAAAACAAACTATCACTATTTGTATAACGATGCACCTCATCGATTATACGACATTGGCATCCTTCACTAATGCCACTTGATTTAACTCCTAGGCATCTTTCACTAATGCCCTTGACACGAACGCTTAGCACCTTTCACTAATGCCTTCGTCTTGACTCCTTTAGCATTCTTCACTAATGCTTTTGACACGGATGTTAAGCACCTTTCACTAATGCTTTCGTCTTGACTCTTTCGGCATCCTTCACTAATGCCTTAGACACAACACTTCTATGGAGGAAGAAAGGAGTATCGACAAGAGAACCTCAGTAGTCTTGCTGATTACGAAGCATGGCAACTCATGGACTTGAGCTTGCTCGACTTCAAGAAGTTGTGATCTCGCCTTTAAGAGAAACCTAGAGAATCACACAAAAATAAAAGAAAAACTACATAGAAAGATCCCTTAGGATCAGTGGTTAGAGAGTTACAATATTTGGGGATAGTATGTGTAGGAGTGGCAACACAAAAGGATGAAATGGCTCACTATTTATAGAGGAAAAAAAACTACTGTTCCACGGATCCCTCCCTTAAGGGATCTGTCTAGTGTAATCTCAGGGATCCATGGGACGCTCCTCTTTGCCCATGGGTTTTTTGGTTATGGGTCATGGGTCATGGGTTATGGGTTGGTCCATGGATATTTCCTTAGATACAATGTATCTAATAGATGCAATGCATCTAGTCAAGTGGGTCAATACCATGGGTTATAAATATGCTCCATGGGTTGTAGTTTTTACCCATTATAATACATACAAGTTATGTATATATTTGCCCAATATGTAAATACTAGTTGTACATATGTATTATTAAATCATAAAATCACTTATACTTGTTTTAGTGTTTTATGTGAAAACATAAGTGTGTTAGAAAACTATTGGCTCAAACATTTACGTATTTTATTTGTTTCGTTAAAATGATTTTACGTTTGTTATCGACAAAACATTAGAAGATCGTAAAATATAAATAAACGTTTTTACGGTTTATTTTTATTAACAATCTCTCCCTTTTTGTTGATGACAAAACATAAAATTATTTTAAGGAAAAACTTATAATTCGTAAAAGTTCGAATTGGAGTTTTTACTCTCTTCTCCCCCTTTTTGTCAAAACAAAAAGAGCGTCGAAAAGAAACTAACACAATGTTTTAATAAAAACATGTAAAAATAAAAAATCTAGAAAGCAAGTGACGGGAAAAGTTCTCGTCTTAACTCCCCCTTGACGAGTCCATCCCTTTGTGAGGGCTTCAAGAAAAAAAATAATAAGCTAATGCATTGCAGCTATGTTTGCAAATGGTTTCGTCTTAGTGATGATAGTGCTCCCCCTTGAAGATTGCAATTGCAATGGGATGTAACGTGTCTGTATTTGAGGAGTCAATCTAATCACAGACTTGTGAATGGCGGCCGTAACCAGCTTAAAGCGGTTCGACACAAATACAATGAAGATCGAGGAGAATCTGATGAATTCAGGGTCGTTAATGAGACTCAATGGTTGAAACACTAGATCAGACGATAGAATGATCACTAATGATAGTGTCGAAGGATTAGGATTGAATATTACACTCTTGAAAAGTTTATAAATACTGACTTAAATGCAAATTAAGAAAATTAAAGATAAAAGATATTAAATAAGCCTATCACTATATTTAAAGTGATGAGCGTTTAAAACCTAAGCAGCGTTTAAATTAAAAACTACGTTAGTTACAAAATAAAACGTGAAAATAAAGAAGGAAAATACCTACATATATGAAAAATACATTTTTACAATCCTAATTATATAAGAAAATTATTAGAAAAATAAAATTATTTTTAAAACTATTTATATAATTATTACTAATTAAAAACTATTTTTAACTATTAAATAATAACCTAAAATAAGATAAAATATGAAATAAAGCTAGAAAAATAAAATTAAGACTTAGAAAAGTCTAAAATATTATAAAACTAATTTTAAAACAGAAAATATATTTTTTAGACTTTTTATATATTTATTATTAATTTAAAACTATTTAAAACTAATTAAAATGCTAGAAAATACTAATTAAGCTAAGAAAATTATGGAAAAATACTTTTTATGACTTATATATATATCTTAACTTAATAAAAATGAAAACTTAATTTTTTTTGAACTTTTTCTTAATTATTTGTATTAAATGCTATTTAAAAGTACTTAAAAACTAGCTTAAATTAAGAAAAATAGCAAAACAACTTGGAAAAATCTGAAAATTTCAGGAAAAGTCTAAAAACATATTTAGGAAGCTAGGAAAATTGGAAAAACAAGTGCTTGTTTGGAAGAATAAGCAAGCTGATGTGCAAGTGCTTATAAATAAGCACTTTGATAAGCTAAAACCACACCAAAAGGTACCAAACTGAAATGGAAGTTACAATAAGCTAAAATAACTAAAATGGAACAAGTTTCAACAAGCTACAGCTACTGAATCACAAGATGCTGAGATTTGATATTGTGAACTAATGTGCTAGATCAGTAACTAGGGGGCTACTTTAAGCAAAGAAATAAGCACATGAATAAGCTAGAAACTACAAACCCAAGATTGGATCTAGTAGTAGACCTGGCTCAGAACCTCTAAACCAAAATGGAGACCTAGGGGAACTATGTTAAGCTCTATGCAAGAGCTACAGAACAAGCCTGTGCGATTAGCGATTGCCTCTAACTCCATTGACAAGCTCTTTTGAGCTTATAAAAAAAATTGCAAAAATATACTAAAATGGGCATGAGAAAATAGACCAGGGGAATATCTTAAAACAACAAGAATCACTGAATTTGGTCAAGAAATGAGCTCAATAAAATTCTCTCTAGATGGGCTCAAATCTGCTTTTGTGCATTTTGACTTTTTGAAGGATTTGAAATGTTTGACTATTATGAACTTTGAAGCACTACTATGGACTAATTATGTTGAAATAAGCTATGATAAGTTAATTTAAAGCTAAAGCATCTAATTTTAAGCTGATTTGATGAGATTTGAACTTAAAACCTAACGATGAAAGCTGTTAAAGATGGCACTAAGAGGATTTTGACTTTTTAATGAACAAGGACTGAATTTTAAGACTTAATTGAACTATTTATAGCTAATGTAACATGCAATAATCAAAAACTCAGATTTAAACACCCTCTAATGCAGCTGAACAAGCAAAACCAAACACCCCTTTTGTTTGACTGTTTGAGCTATAATATGAAACTAAACACTATACTAGCTAAGATTAATGATCAACTGAGATTATAAGACTATAATACAACTATGTTAACAGGTGAAAACTAGTAAAGATCACAGATGCACCTATAACCATAAATTGCACATTGACTTGAAATTTTGAAAAGGAGAAATTCACTCACATGAGTTCCAGCTGATATGCAGGCTAAAACAAACCCAAGACTAACCTAACCTAATCTAATACGACCCAAATTCCAAGCTGCATCACCCAAACATTATCACCATTCCTTTCTAGGCTCGGTTTGACTTTTGTTGACCAAGATGAAACTTGTTTGGCCCGACTTTTAAGCTTCAAAAGCTATAAACAACTTATCTAAACCATTTTGATCTTAAAAACAAATACTAAAAACTTGGATAAGAGAGTTTAGAAACTGAAATTTTTAACTTGATGAAAAATTTGTAATTATCTAAGAACTTGGATTGATTCTTAAAAACACAATACAATGATTTTTTAACTTAAATATGATACATGGAACTGAAAATTACAACATTTGTAGTTTAAACTAAGACATAAATAAAAAACGACATAAGGAGAATTTTATAAAAACTAACTAACTGCCATTTCTTCTCTCTTCCACCTCTATTTATACTCCAACATCCTTCTTTTCTCTTTCTCTGCAAATCCCACCTTATTTCAGGGCCATTGGATGACTTTGGGCTGATCTTGGCCATTGAGCATTTTGGCGCCAAAGTGGACTTTAGCAGGTGGGGGTAGAGTGTTAAGGGAGAATGAGCATTTAATGATATTTGGAGTTGTGATGAGGTGGGGGGACAAGGAGGGTGATGTGGAGAGGAGGGGGATGGATTCTCGGTGGCGATGATAGCGGTGAAGAAGGTGAGACTTTGGGCGCAGGGGTGTTGTTTGTTTGACTAGGGGGTGAGTTGTGAGGGGTATTAGTAATAGGGGTCCAAATTGTTTTGTGACGCACAATGGGGTAAGCCGGGCCAAAGGGTGTTATAAAATTTAATGACATAAATATGTAGATTAAATTATAAGGACCATTGCTGCCAAATCTGAAAAGTTGCTCAAAGGACTAAAAATGACAAAGTTTAATAATGCAAGGACCAAAGTTGCCATTTTGGATTTTCCAGGGACCAATTCGCCATTTTTCAAACTTGGAGGACCATTTTTGTAATTTTCTCAAACTTTTGATATTTTTTCACCAAAGGACTAAATTTGACAAGTTATGATTTAAAAAGGACCTTTGGTGATTTTACTTTTGAAATTATGTGCTCGGGAATTTTTTTGACAACTTTTGAAACTTGGGGGACTAAAGCTGCCAATTTTTGCAAATTTGATATGTTTTTCATCTGATTTTGATATTTTTGCATTTAAAACACATAAAACGCTGATTTGTGATATTTTGATGTGTTTCAGTGTTCGAGATGATTTTGCTTGATTTATTTTGTACAAAAATGATGAGTATTTAGACACTCATCATGCGAAATGTAATCCATATGAGGATTATATTGCAAATGGTTTTGCAATGTATAGTTTGACACAAAACTCCCCCTAGCTTAGGGTGTCAAAGTCTTCATGTGTATTTTGAAAATCTACAAAATAAAGGTTAGAAAACAAGTATATAGTGCATAATTTTCTGCAAATAAGACTCAAGTTAGTAGAAAATTGGTCTTATGTTGCACGGATCCCACGGTTCCCTCCTTGAAGGGATCCGTCTAGGCAACTTCCAGGGATCCGTCTGTCTGATGTCAGAATTCAGCAATGGTGACATAACAAACAATGTAAACATCAAAGTGAGATATGTATTCAAGCAACACACATATACTCAAAGCAATATGGCATATAAACTATTCAATAAAACATAAGAGATAATCAACAAATCTCTAAAACTAAGAGAATGATTTAGCCATGTAATACATGTTCTTCTAATACTAATGAGTGACCTAAACTTAAAAAGTAATCACGTGCTTAAGGATGATCAAGCATGAAATAGGATTCATAAACGCTTTAAGTTGAGACTAGGACAGATTTTAATCCTTAGGCTCATGGTTGTTTAGGTTTTTTGACCTCATCGAAACGTTTGAGGAGGTGAGAAAACATGAAACATTGTTCATCACGTAGTTCATGTATCAACCTTTCAACATGTTGACAATTATAGCAATCCTTGTCATGGTTTTGAAAAGATGGTGGTAAAGGTTGAGCATCTTGAAGCGGAGGTTCAAGTGAAGTGGGTTAGAGATCCTCAAATGAAGGAGGGATTGGTGGAGGCACATTAAGTGGTGGCTCAACAAGGGTTGATGGTGGAGGTAGGGAAGTGTCAACTTCCATGTGGTCGGGTGGTTGACTTTGATGTCTCCTCATAATCCAAAATGGGCTATTAGAGGGAAATGGAGAAATGGATATCGGTGCAAGTGTTGATTCAACACCTTGGTTTTGTTGTACAATCTTCTTTAGTGAAGAGTGTGTCGGTAATGGTGGAGGATGAGATGACCTAGGGGGTAAATCCTCTAAGTTGTAGGAATGTGGATATGATTGTGAGGTGTTAAATGATATGGCTCTAGGCACCAATGATGTTGGTTGGGTTGAAAAGAGTGTGTTTGGTTTAGTAGGAATTATATAGTTTGGTGATGATATCTTTGTGGGAACAATCCTCTTGGGGATTGGTTGAGTTCGGGAAATCCTAGCATTTGTGGATTGACCGGGGATGATTCGGTTGAGGAAATTTCGTGTACAACACGAGCAAGTTTCTTGGGTGGTTCTTGGGTGGATGAGTTAGCACTTGGAGCTTTCCTCATGATGAGATGATTCAAAGAGGTTTGTAAAGGTTTCTAAGTGCTGAAAATGAGGATGAAGGTGATGACTTTAGGAGTCCTAACAATGTGGTTTATAAAGCAAGGGATTTGGCAAGTGCATTCAAGACTTAAGCCACTAAGATTCCTTGGAATGTGATGATTAGCATGCACAAGAGTCAACTACAGAATTGTACTGATCTAGGAACTTAATTAAGAAGAGATGGAGTGTTCAAGTTAGCAAGATGAGCTTGAAATGATTGTTTAAGCTAGAGTTGACATGAATTTGTCATACGGATCCCACGGTTCCCTCCAATGAGGGATCCGTCTAGGCTAATCCTAGGGATCCGTCTAAGAAAACATAACAATGATGTTTGTAAGGTCTAATACCTATACCTTCTTAAGTGCTTCAGTCCATCTAAGTGTCTTAAATGGAAGGGTACTTGAATAATCAAGGGCAATGAGTGATGTAGCTAACGATTGCCTTTTATGGAAGGAAAATGGGACTTTATGATCACCAATGGGTGTTCAATGATGACATTAGGAATTTTGATGGTGTCAAGTCATAATAAATGATTCTAGAAATCAGATGTAAGCTTGAGATTGAGTTTGAAAAATCCCAAAAAAAATAAAAGAATTGAAAAACTAGTTTTTGACCCATTTTGAGATAAGAATGACTAGGAACAATTTTCTAAATTTGATAAATATGTCCACCTAAGTGTTTTGAAATGTGAGAAACAATGTGTGAGTATTGAAGCAGAAATATGGTGAGTTTTGATGAGTTGATAAATCAAAACCACTTTGAAATAGATCCTAGGTAAGTTATGGGTGAGTGTGAAGCTTTTAATTGCTTGAGGAAGACTTAGTTGGTTCTAAGGTCTTATGTTTTGCTAGTGTGAAGTGATCTAGTGAGCTGTTTTGATGTATGGGAATCTGTATTGCTCATATGTTGTCACGGATCCCACGGTTCCCTCATAGGAGGGATCCGTCTAGGCTAAAACTAGGGATCTGGCAACTGCAGATCAGAACCATCACAGAAGCAAATGCAGATATTGCACCAAGCAATATACACGAATAACCATTAAACTAAACAGCAACATAAACATGTTATCACATAAAGCATATCATAGATAATGGTAGTAATAATAATATCCAAGATAACACAAACAAGCATGCTAACACATAATCATTCATACACAAATCAAATGTCTAAAAACAAGCATAATCCTATAGTCTCTTTTGTCAATCCTTTATTTTCCTCTTTCCCGACTTCATGACGTGGTGAGCTAGATTTTGAATCATACCCCTTAATTGTTTGAATTCCGCGGTCTCGTTTGGAAGAGTTGGAAGTTGTTGATAGTAGTCAAAAGGGTCCAATTCGATGTTAGCTTCGGGGTTGACATTAACTTCTTCTTCTTCTTCTCCTTCTCCGTCCGAGGAGTCCGAGAGAGCTTTAGGTTTTCTTCCATTGACCATGAAACTTTTAGGGGGTTGTTTGGTAAGAGGTACCATAACGTGATCGGAAAGGAAATGATCATCGTTGATAGGAGATGGTTGCAATGCACTAACATACTTACAAAGTCGTGTTAGGAGCATACCATATGGAAGGACCATGTTGGCAACTTTGAATACCCCGGCCATTCTCTTCACCATGTAATAGGCAAGATTAAATGGCTTTTGGTGAATAAGGCAATAAATCATTTGCACGAGACATGCATTTGGATGATCCTTGTTACCGACTAAGCTAATGATGCTTTCCCTAAGAATTTCTTCCCATTTTCTAAAAATGGGGTGCATTTCGAAGAGTTCCATTTGAAAGGGATCACGGTGAATGAGCTTTTTGTTTCGGTTGAGACGGGATTGGTCGGCTCAAATTTTGAAAATGGTGTCTCGAATGGTTTCGGGTTCATCAATAGGAGTATGGTATATTGGTTTAGGATCAAGAGCAAAAGATTGAGAGGATATTGCCCAATCTTGAGAGTACATACAAATTCCTTCACAAGGAATGCGAAGGATTTGAGCGAATGTGTTGAGAGGTAGAGTGAAGCTTCATTTATTGATGATTAAAGCGATTGAAATGCTATCATCGGTGTTTTGAATGATCCTAATGCTTTTGTAGAATTCAAAGATGAAAACCGGACAAATTTGTTCATCAATGTTAAGAAGACAATCAAAGTTGATTGCCGAGAAGACTTGACGAATGTCGGTATCTTCAAGGAAACATTCCTTGACCACACGACCTTCATGGATAAGTCGTTTTTCAAGTATTTTGAAGATTCTGCGATCGGTTTTTGACAATCCCTATTTCCGATAGTAATGGGTGAGTTAATGGACGGTATCATGGTGGTCTTGTTGAGTGGCTTTAGGCATGGTTGTTCCTAGAAACACAAATATTTTAATTAGGCAAAATTTGTTGAGATGGGTTTATGGTTTTGATTTGTATTAACAATGTTGTGAACACAATGTAATCTTAGTTATGTGAAAGCCCTTTTTAATGATCAATTTTGGAAACCCTAATTACATTAATTGATTAAAAATTGAGAAACATAAACCCTAGGATGAGGATGATGAAAATTAGAACATGTTAGTGTAATTACTTACAATGGTGTTCTAGAGAAGAATACTTGAGGATAGGAAGTCCTATGAAGATGAAACCAGCTCTTGGGTCGTTTTTGTGTTTTGTGGGGAGAGGGAAAATGACCAGTGTTGGTTTTGAAATGCGTATAGCTGGTTTATGTCCCACGGTTCCCCCGGATCCCTTGTGTAAGGGATCCGGCTAGTACAACTAGAGGGATCCGGCTACTGTAGACAGAAAAAGAGTGTTTGGCAATATTTTTGTTATAAGTTATAAAATAGCTTATGGAACAAAAATAGTTTTGGGGAAAAAAAATAAATAAATAAAATGAATAATGTTTGGTCAACGGGATTTGATTAATTGTCGAGAATCCATTTGTGACGACGGCGTTAGTTTGACGAGATCAAAAAGAATACTATTCCCGATGATGAGTAAGTCGGGAAAGTGGCGAAAGGAGACTTTTTGAAAGACTAGCAATTATAAGAAAAATGGTAGTAACATATTCATGTAGATATAAGCTAGCTAATGAGGAGTAAACATACCTCTATGCTCTTGATTTTGGTTTATGAAGACATAAGACCAAAAATACTTCATGAGCTCTTAAAGTAATCCGTTGTACTTATAGTAAGTACGTTGTGATTACTTTTAGATTCTTTCTTGAAAGTTGACTTCATTATTCTTTGAATAGAAATAGGTTTTGGAGAGATCCTAGCATGAAGATTTCTTGAAAAGAATATGTTAGAATAATCTATCAATATCCAACATGGAAGAGGAAAAAAATGTTTTAAAAGATTTCCTTCTTCGTAGTTTTCAAACATACACGGATCGTATCAAGTTTTTAAAGTACAACATACTCTAGGAAACTTGGTAACGAAGCTCTGATGCCAATTGTGGAAAATTAGAAGGGGGGTTGAATAGTTTTACCAATTAAATCTTCGTTTTAAATTATTTAGATTGACTTATGTCAATCTACTTAGATGTGTATGTTGGACGTTGATAGATAGATATATAAAAGTGTAATGAAAGATAAAGAGTAAGAAACACATAACCACGACACGAGTATTTATAGTGGTTCGGCTACAAGGACAACTTTCTTGCCCTACTCCACTCCCCGAGTCACCTACTCGTGAGTTCGTAATCACTCCACGAAACCAACTCCTTATGGCGGAGAAGCCTTCACAACGTAGCCTACTCTTTTTACGGTACTACGCTAACTACCGGGTTCTTTCACCAAGGTGAACCACACCTACCACAACGTCGCCTACCCTTTATCCGGTACTAGGCTAAGTACCGAGTTCTATTACAATGGAGGAAATACTACCCAACACCTAATCCCAAAGGAGACCCACTCCTTTTTACAACACCATCAAGGATATCAACATCCTTGGAAACAAACTATCACTATTTGTATAACGATTCACCTCATCGATTATACGACCTTGGCATCCTTCACTAATGCCACTTGATTTGACTCTTATGCATCTTTCACTAATGCCCTTGACACGAATGCTTGGCACCTTTCACTAATGCCTTCGTCTTGACTCCTTTAGCATTCTTCACTAATGCTTTTGACACGGACGTTAAGCACCTTTCACTAATGCTTTTGTCTTGACTCTTTCGGCATCCTTCACTAATGCCTTAGACACAACACTTCTATGGAGGAAGAAAGAAGTATCAACAAGAGAACCTCAGTAGTCTTGATGATTACGAAGCATGGCAACTCATGGACTTGAGCTTGCTCGACTTCAAAAAGTTGTGATCTCGCCTTTAAGAGGAACCTAGAGAATCACACAAAAACAAAAGACAAACTACATAGAAAGATTCCTTAGGATAAGTAGTTAGAGAGTTACAATACTTGGGGAAAGTATGTGTCGGAGTGGCAACACAAAAGGAAGAAATAGCTCACTATTTATAGAGGAAAAACAACTACTGTTCCACGGATCCCTCCCTTAAGGGATCTGTCTAGTGTAATCTCAGGTATCCTTGGGACGCTCCTCTTTGCCCATGGGTTTTTTGTCATGGGTCATGGGTCATGGGTTATGGGTTGGTCCATGGATATTTCCTTAGATACAATGTATCTAATAGATGCAATGCATCTAGTCAAGTGGGTCAATACCATGGGTTATAAATATGCTCCATGGGTTGTAGTTTTTACCCATTATAATACATACAAGTTATGTATATATTTGCCCAATATGTAAACACTAGTTGTTGTACATATGTATTATTAAATCATAAAATCACTTATACTTGTTTTAGTGTTTTATGTGAAAACGTAAGTGTGTCAGAAAACTATTGGCTCAAACTATTTACGTATTTTATTTGTTTTGTTAAAATGATTTTACGTTTATTATCGACAAAACATTAGAAGATCGAAAAATATAAATAAACGTTTTTACGGCTTATTTGTATTAACAGGCCCATATCCAATTTCAGACGACGCCATGCTTAAAGACCGACGACGTCACAACTACAACGTGACGTCGTCCCATCGATAACTTGGCCAAGACGAAAACCCTAATGATGGCGATCTGACGGCGTCCCACCTATAAGGCGACGCCGTCGCAAGTGTAAATCTATATATAGAATTCGATTTTTCAGTACTTTGATAGGTAGACTTGTGGAGTAAAAACCCTAAACGTTTGTAGCCCGACTTGGACAGTATCTTAGGGTTCCAAACCCTATTTTACACATCAAGATAAGTGTTTTTATCCATTAGTATCATTATGTCTTCCATTGAATGTGTGTATACTTGCTTGTTTAACATGTCTAGCTAAATTTCTTGTGTGTTTGCTTAGATCTATGAAACCTAGTCGTTAATTATTGATTGGTTGTCTCTTATCATAATTTTAAATGGCTTAGGAGTGCACTAGGGTATCGTTGTGTTTAAATGCTTGATTAATCTTTGTGAACATTAGTTTATGAATCAATTAGCGGATTTCGTAGTCTAAACATCCAAAGATAACCTTAAAGTTAGTTTATGAATCATCTAAAGGACTTCGTAGGCAATAACCTTAAGGTATTCTCAAAGAGTTAGGGAAAAAGGCACGCCCTACGACCTTAGAAAACACAACGCGTTAAGAATAAGGACGTGACAATTCAACCAACAATAAAAGATAACTAGGGAGTAATAGTATCTAGGTAAACACATTTTTAATCATCATACGAGCACACATCAAAAAGACATAGCTACCCGTAGTAATAGATAATTAGAATAGTAGAAGTAATCGGTAGAAGTACCAACCTCCAAATCCATTGCGCCGAGATTTTACCCTTAGCTTTCTAAAAAAAACAATAAAAGATTAAAAAAAAAAAGTCATCCTCAACCCCAACCTTAGCGTAGTACACTTCTTACTAGCATTCCTATTCCCCTAGAGAACGATATCAATACCCGAGGCTTACCCAATACTACACTACAACGATTAGGTTCACTGCCTATGGTGTTGAAAAACTTGCTCGACGAAAAAGAAGTTCCTTTGACCCCGAACGCGCTTCGTACGCGCATCACGCATCAAGTTCGACATCTTATAAATTTATTCCACTTGTTTTTCTACTATACGATGCCTTATAAGCAGTGACCCACTTGCTTCCATTTTCACTAAGTCGTTTAAAACGACCTTTCATCTGATTTTCATTCTGAGGGCCGATATCTTTTGGGTTTTCAGCTCTTGTCTACTCATACATTTGACAAATTCTTGCCCACATCTAACTTTTTCTTTGATTGTTTCCACGGGTTGAATCACTACTAACATGACACCATGCTGCCATCAGAGCTATATATATATAGGTTTGGTTTATTATGAAAAGTTTCTTATAATGAAAAGAATGAGAAGGCATGTGGAGGTGACATGTGTCACCTTTGCCACCTCATCATGCCACATCACCATCCCCCCCCCCCCCCCCCCCCCACGAAAAAAAATTTTCCCGCCAAAAAAAAAATTCTCGCCAAATTTTTTTACTGCATCACAGTTATAAAGTTACTGCATCACAATCATGATTTTAGTGCATTAAGGTTATAACCTTGATTTTAGTGCATCATAGTTGATGCACCTTAACTATTAACTATGATGCATTAACTTATAATAAAGATACACCAAAACTTATTAGTGCATTAAGGTTATAAGTTACTTCATCACAATTATGATTTTAGTGCATTAAGGTTATAAATTACTGTATCACAGTTATAAAGTTACTGCATCACAATCATGATTTTAGTGCATTAAGGTTATAACCTTGATTTTAGTGCATCATAATTGATGCACTTAACTATTAACTATGATGCAGTAACATATAATAAAGATGCACCAAAATTTATTAGTGCATTAAGGTTATAAGTTATTTGCATTACGTTATAAAGTTACCGCATCATAATCATGATTTTAGTGCATTAAGGTTCTAAATTACTACATCACAATTATGATTGTGATGCATTTTTTATAACTGTGATGCGTTATTAATAAATTTTAGAATTTTTTTTTTTGCCCAAAAAATTTTTTTTGGCGGGAAGAAAAAAAATTTTGGCGGAAAAAAATTTTCAGTGGGGGGGGGGGGGGGGGGGGGTGACACATGTCACATGACATGGCATGGTGATGTGGCAAAGGTGACACATGTCTTCTCATTCTTTTCATTATAAGAAAAATTAACAAACAACATTATATATATATATATATATATATATATATATATATATATATATATATATATATATATATATATATATATATATATATATATATATATGTTTTTTTCCTATCCAACCGGTTGCCAACTTGATGGATAAAGATAGTCTAATAGCAAGTTTAACACATTCAACTTATATTTTCTAATTCAAGTTCTTTAAACAAATATGTCATTTGATTCCGAAGACTTATCATCCGATTCCGATTCAAGTTCGATCTCATCCAACTCAATCGATTATCATGAATGGGAATCACGTGTTGTTCAATATAATCAACGCAATGATCGCATCCTTGAAGATGTTATTATCAACTATCCTAATTTGGTCATACAAGACCAACCTTCCAGAGCAAGACGAGTGTATCGTGATAGGGAACGTGAGCAAGGTGAGGCACTTTTAATGGCAGACTATTTTGTGGACAACCCAACCTTTGATAAAGTTATATTTCGACGCATATTTCGCATGCATAAACACTTGTTTTTACGTATTGTTGATGCTGACAAAGACCTGATGCCACGGGTAGACCAAGTCTTTCATCATTGCAGAAATGTACTGGAGCTATGCGGGCGTTGGCTTATGGGATATCATATGATGCTGTAGATGAATACTTGAGGATGAGTGGTGCTGTGACAAGAAAGTCTCCCATGTTGTTTGTACAAGTTGTCATTTCTTGCTTCGGTGATGAGTACCTTCGAAGGCCAAATGAAGATGATTTAGCGAGGCTACTCTATGTCGGGGAAAAACGTGGGTTCCCAGGTATGATAGGTAGCATTGATTGTATGCATTGGGAGTGGAAAAATTTTCCTACATGATGGGTTGGACAATACGCAGGAAGAAGTGGAAAGCCAACCATCATTCTGGAAGCTCTTGCATCATATGACTTATGGATATGGCATGCTTTCTTTGGAACACAAGGTTCGTGCAATGATATCAATGTTCTCCATCGATCTCCTGTTTTTAGTGATGTGTTAGAAGGTCGAGCACCAAAAGTGAGTTATGTTGTAAATGGTAAGCAAAAAAATATGGCATAAAATCTTACTAATGGCATATATCCTTCATGGGCTGCATTTGCAAAATCTATAACTTCTCCACAAATTAGAAAGAAGAGGTTGTTCGCTCAACATCAAGAGGCCGTTCGAAAAGATGTGGAACGGGCATTTGGAGTTCTACAAGCTTATTTCGTTTTCCTTCGACGTCCATGTCTTATTTGGGACTACGAACAAATGGGACAAATTATGAATGCTTGCATTATTATGCACAACATGATATTTGAAGATGAATGAGAAACTTACCAAAATTTTGATCCATCCGAATTTTTTAACGACGCGCATACAAATAGTAATGATGTTGTTGAGTACTCTACTGAACGAATTGTGGATTTGAGAAGTTATATGAGAAACAGAGAACAACTGCGCAACAGAGAAGCTCATTCATCTCTAAAAAATGACTTGATTGAGCATATATGACAAAAATTTGGCGATGATAATTAATTATGTCATTTGTATCTTTTAAATTTGTAATTTTTAATTTCTTCATGTTTTGTAATTTCACTTTTTTTAATGAACAACATATTTTATTTCAATTAAAACCTAAAAATATAAAGTGAAAAATTTATTATTACTTTTTTATTATTCAAATCGTTACTATTTCAAATATGTACTTATAAAGTAAATATTTTACTAAATATATACTCCCTCCGTCCCTAAATAAATGTCCACTTTTGACTTTTAAAGTCTTTCTTGTACAACTTTGACCTTAAATATTTTTGTTTGTGTTATACAATACTTGATAAAAACTATACCAACTTAAAGTACATTTAAAACACAATTCATTCATATATTTTGTATCAAGTGTTATATAAGATAAACACAAATATTTAAGGTCAAAGTTGAATAAGTAAGACTTTGAAAGTCAAACGTGGACATTTATTTAGGGACGGAGGTAGTAGTTTATAAAAAACTTTATGTAATTAATTAAAATATAAAGAAATACTATTATATGTTAGGTTGGGTTGTTGATGAATGGTAAAAAATATAAATTGATTATATGTATTAGTTGTGTAGGTGGATGAAAGAGAAAATAATATTTTATTAAAAGATTTAGTTATAGTAGGTTATTGATAAAGATAGTCTAAGACCTCTAAGTAACTTAAATGTGCAGGCTTTGTCAAAACAAATCCTGTATATTGGTATCGGAATTAAAAAGAAATAGGTTTACAATCACTAGCTTAAACAACAAATTTGAATATTTATAGGGTTCCACGTAGGATTTTTAGGAGGTATTCTGAAATTTTATCAAGTAAGGTCTTTGTTCCTTTAAATTAAGAACATATACAATTGTCAATTGACTTAGAGCATGGTGTGTCGTGGACAACCTACTTCTCTTCATTTGGGCCTCACGTGTGCCACCTCACCTCCACATCACTCCAACACACTCACTTAAAAATACCCCGCAATCACAACTAACACAAACCTTTTCACTTGGGTCCCACCCACCCTCACAAACACATCACAAACACAAAAGAAACAAACACAAACACTGCAAAACCTTTTGTCTTTTACCATGTCGTTGGACTGGCGAAACCACAAGTGGCGAACCACCATGGTGTCGTGGCGAGGTGTGAAAAAAAGTGGCGAGCTGCCACATCGGATTCGGCGAGGAACGAAATCCCCCACACCCCATGCTCTTATAGAGTCAAACATGAGATGTTATTTACGCGCCTCTGATTTACACCTATAACTTTTTAATTAGTTTTTTTTACTATCTTAGCACTTTGAATTCCACATTATTTAGAATAGTTTATATAATCAAATTTGGTTATTGAACTGTTCAATAAAAATTGTAAAAGACGGATGGTAAATTAGTAACAGAATGTTAATTTGTTTGAAAGTAAAAGTCAAAAAAAGAATGCGGGTAGTCATTGCTATGAGAACTAAGATTTTTGGGTTTTTTTTGGGCTTAATTTGTGAATTTTTCATGTTTTACTCTTGCCAGTTGGTTGACAAGAACCCAAGCAAAGTTAAATTGATGTTTTCGGCTGCGATAAATTTAGGTGATTGAGTTGATAATGATTTAAAAGACATGACCGGAGCAATGAAAAAACTGGATAGATCATAAAAAACAATTAAAACTATCGATTATTTTCACCATCGAAGCTCCATGAAACACAGGAGTCTCTCAACAACATTATGCTTCAATTATACAAGGTACAATACTACGTTACAATAATTTACCATTGGTGAGTAACATACATAGCCTATACTTAGACAAACCACAAACATTTTTACAGAGGTATCGACGGAAACAAAAACAGATGCACTTGCGTGAACGAAGAACAAAGCATATAGAGGATGCTGCAGCACTGAAAATCCATGTTGGTACAGTTAACAAAGAATTGGAAATGACTTGGTTATTTGCTCCTGATACGAATCAATCTATAGGTATGATGAGTGACATTAGTCGCTTTAGTTTTATGTGTGCGAAAGTGCATACGATCGAGTTACTAACAAATTAGTTTCAGTTGCTACATCGCTAATTGTTGTAGTCATATGTGTTATTTTGGCACGCATATACTATTTCAAGAATTTAGATTGTAGTTTGCCCAAATGTTATGGTCATGTGTTGCTTTAACAGAAAAAATGAAGCCCCACATCAACGTGCGGGCAATCATGCTCGTTTCTGTATAAAAGCATATGTATTCGTGTTGTGGCACGCATAATATGCAAAGAACAAACAGGAAATTAGATGGAGTGTTACAATATCTTATTTTAGATACATAGTTAAGGGTGCATTTCACAAAAAACAATGTTAAATTTAGCAGTCGATTTCTACCACATTTGTGATTTGTGCTTGCTTTGACAACTCATGTAGGAGATGGATAATGACTAAAGATCGAGTGGTATAAAACATGGGAAAAGGGAATGCATTGTATGAATTTTTATTCAATAGTCAAATATGACTACAAAATCTTCTCATAACAAGGAGAGTAAGGATTTGATAAACTTAATTATATTGTAAGTCAGTATCATTTTATGACATAGGCTAGATCGAGCACGTATCATGTTTGATTTATGTATATGTCACATGGAACGATGAAATGTAAGTGGCCAGGGAGTCCAGTGATTCATACGAAGAACCACCCTTAACCAAAGTAACATCTAACTTTTGTTTTAAAACTTTAGCCCTCTCTCTAATCTCTTGATCCATCATTACTCTTCCTATCGCACTTGCTATAGCTTCTCTTTGCCAACCATTCTCCAAACATATGCCCACCTTAGTAACTTCGCTAATGTATCTCGCATTTAATGGTTGATCACCCCTAAAAGGTGAACAAATCATAGGAACACCTTGACAAACACTCTCCAAGGTTGAGTTCCATCCACTATGAGTCCAAAATGCACCAATTGCTTTATGAGCTAGCACTTCTTGTTGAGGAGCCCATTTCACTATTCGTCCCCTTTCACCAACGAAACCATCAGCCAATGGTTCTAGCCAGTCTGAACCCTTAATGAACCCAGGTCTAACCACCCATACAAATGCCTGCTTGCTATCGACCAACCCATGAGCTATTTCCAAGAAATCTTTCTCTTCCACTTGAGTAAGACTACCAAAACTAACATATAGTACAGATTTAGGTGGTTGTTGGTCAAGCCATGGGAAAAAGGTTCGATCTTGTTCTAGCAAGCTGCTAGACGAGGCTGTAAGATGTTTCGGAAATGGTATTAGGAAACTTGGTACAGGAAAGTCACGCAACATCATTTCAAGCTCAGGTTCTTCGAGTTCCTTGATCGAGTTCCATATAATTCCTGAAGATGCTTTTGTTTGCTTCACCATGTTACTTATCAACTCACCACCAATATTATTCTTACTCTTGAAACCCATCTTTAGGATGTCTTTCACTTTTAGCATTGGAAATTCTACCACTCGTTCTTCCAAATCTTGAACCCATTAAATTAAACAACCAATTATGGTTAATAAGTTAAAAAATATATTCTCAAGCATGATTTACGCTATACAACGAATAAAAATTTCATAATATTATTTAATTTGTAGACACAAAATTTATCATCTATAGATACTGTTTAATTAATTAAAATGAGAACACGTGATCATTGCCTAGGGCCGGGTCCTTGGGGAAGGACCTGGTTGGCATCAAAAGATGCATGGGATCGGGGTGTTCCCTCCGATTTACACCTTTTGGAGATACTGTTTAATTAAAATTTACTTTGTTAGTACTAGCTAGACTAGTAGTTTTTTTCGTAATATATATAAAAATAAACTTACGGTTATCAGAAAGTTCAAAGTAACCATGATCATCAAAAAGGGGCGTCGAAGCAAATATAAGAAAACTAAACAAGCTACTTGTCCTCAAAACAAGTCGTGGGAGGTTAAGGCTATCAGCCACAGATTGTGTAAAGTGCCAATGTGCATCTGTGATCAAACACGATACTTTTCCATCTCTTAGCAAAAGTTCCAGTTCTTCACGTAACTCATCTGCACCATATTGATTGCGCAGAAAAATGTGAGCAAAACTTCCCAAGCCTTGTGCCACTAAATTGGTAAAACGTTCATCTTGAGGCTCGATTTCAAGGATAGATTTAAAAGTAAAGTGTGTATAATTAGATTTTTTGGGTGCGTTGAAGTTTGTATGAAGGATTGTGATACTAAAACCTTTGGAGTATAGTATGTTGGCAAGTTGCATCATCGGGTTTAAGTGACCTTGATAAGGTAACGGAAACAATATTATTCTCCGGTGTCGATGATCAGTGGTATTTGTTTGGTTCTCCATAGGAACCAACTGATGTATGTGAGCTGTGACAGATTTGGTTTTATGTTTATAGAAAAATATGGCATGTAAAGTTGTCCAGGAGGGTCGGCATAGTCAAGGCTTTTATTAGGCACAAGGTTTCGCTTTTTTGTTATTTTCCTAGTGGATTTAACCATCATGGTGTCCATAGTTAGGCTGCATATATATATACTTCTAAGTTCTAAGTCATGAGCCATGTTTGTCTGTCATGAGTAAAACATTAATTTATCTATTGTGTTTAGAGCATTTACATCAATAACTTGGGTTAAAGTTTAACATCGTCCACGTCAGCGCCACATCAGATTTAACATTTCACCTTAACATCCCAAAAAACACTCACATCAATAACATCCCAAGTTAAACTTTAACATTTCACCTTAATTTTTTATTTTTTTTTTAGGCCCTTAACGCCCGTTGCCAGCCCAACGTTGGTCCCTTAACGCCTATGTAACGCCGGTCCTCCAAGGGTATAACGCCCGTGAACAGCGTTAAATCGGGTATAACGCCCGTTATGGCGTTACCGTTGTACATGCTCTTATAGAAAATGGTTTGCATACACTGTGTGCATCGAAGGATAGATTGTATCTATTGGGTTTATCATTTGTGGTACAGAATTAAAAACAGAAAACAAACGATACCAAGTCAAACAAAAAAGTGCTAGGTGCACATGTTTTAGAAAGAAAATCTTAGCAGTTAGATTTTTTCTATACATATAATTGACACATAATTAGCTTGAGTTAAAAAAATAAAGTTTAACCAAAGAGATTGTGTGTCTTAATGTTACTTCAAGTACTGATTAAGACATCTATTATTATATATAATAAAATAAGCTTTTGTACAAGCCTACTAAGCACCTTGCATTAAAAATTGGTTTAATGCCCTACCTTATTTAGCTTCTAAGTACAATGTTTTTATGCAGGAGGTTTTGAAATCTATTATAACAAAGTCACACCTAAATGCTTTTAAACAAATTAAATGCTTTTAAGCATACCTAAACCACACACAATGTCAACACCAACAATCCTTCCTTTTGTTTTGTTTCATTTTAGGACAGTCATTAATCAAAATACAAATTATTTGACTTCTCCTATACGCTTGATTAATCACTTCAAACAATCACCAATTCAAAATCTTCCTCAACGCCCTTGTTATAAATCGGTATTCGTTTAATTCACTAATTAAATTCAATTCATCAACCCTAACTCAATAATTTCGGTAAGTTTAAAGTGTATTGAATCGATTTGGTTTGTATTATTGTTGATTTTTTGTATGTTTATGATGTAAACCAAGAATTTAGGAATTGAATGCAGCCGAGTATGAAAAACCTAGACCGAATCACATACTCTTCATAATTGGTATGTGTTTTTTTTTATATGTTGTCATTTTAATTTTGTTCCAATTCAATTGAAGATATTTAATTTGATATGTATGATTTATATCTCCTTAAATTGTCATTTGCTTCTACTTTTCTTAATATATTTTTCTTTTCAGTTTCATGCTTGGATGGCCTTTATTTTTGTGATTGATTTTAACCTAATAATAAGAAGTTTTGTTATTACTTCCATTGTGCCTAATGGTATTACTGGCATTGGGAGAATGATTCACTAATAATTCATATGAGTTCTATAAACAGGTTTTATTAGTAGTTTTTGCTTTTAATTTTTGGCAGAGCTTGAACAAATAAGGAAGGAAAGAGCCAAAGAGAAACTGCACAAAGTAAGTTCTTCTCAATACTCCTTATTTGATGCATTGTTATCGTTCCTTTCTTTTATTTCTTCTGAAGTTCTCTTGCCGCTTAAATTTTGTTCAACTGAGGGTTATGTATGCATATATACAGACCAAAATGGGTGAATAAAACAGATTAGCTTAAAGGAAGAAGGGATAAAGAAATAGCTTGATTTTATATATGTTTTGCGCGAGTTTCAACCCTTTTGACCATTTGAGTTATTTGAGTCGAAATTTGTCGCTTCTAATGACTAATGTAGTTATTCTTGATTCTAACAGATTGAGAATGAATACGGACCAATGAAGTATGCACTTGGAGACCTGGCTCGAGCATATCCCAAATGGGCTGCAAAACATGGTTGGGTCTTAAAATTGGGTCCCGTGGATCATGTGCAAGCAAGATGATTCGACAGATCCCACTGTAAGTGTATCCATCCTTCCTGGTCATATTCATGTTCCCATGGATTCTTTATCCAATGCTCATGGCCAGTTTTAGACTTTTGTCAGAAATATTATATTCATCAAACTTTGTGCAATTCATTTTTACAGATCAAACATAAAACAATGGTTAGGATGGTATAAGTGTTTTCGTTCACGATTTTATATATCCATATTACACGAAAAGTTTCTATGTTTGTGAAGTTATTATCTATAAATTACTATATGGTAACTCTATAAGTAACTTCAGGATCTGTGATAGTGTGATACAATATTTTGGTTTTTTTACGGACCCAATTTTTGATATCAGTGGCATCGGATGTATTTTCATGCTCCTTCACGTGCTACTAAACTGAGAATTAAATAGTTAAATATTAAATTGTAGTGTGCAGGGTTGTTATACTTATAGTGTTGTTACATTGTCGGATGAAACCAACACTATACATCGACCCTTACAAATAAACTGAGTTTTAAATATTAAATTGTAGTGTCAGTTAATGCTTTGTTTGGTCCTCGAGCCTTACAAATAAACTGAGAATGTAAATATTTAAATTATGGCTTCCCGAAAATAAGGATGATGGGTGTTTGTTAATCTTGCGTATGAGTTTCACAAAGTGGTAATGAATGCACCCCGTTTCATACTGGAGTCAACTTTCCATATGTTTTATGAGGTTTGCTTACTAATGGTTTTTGTCAATGCATGGATCATAAGTTGTCGCTCACTGTGCCGTTAGACAATGACTTTGGTGAAGCAAAAGCAACATTTGTCACAATCATCAACGATTGTAAATGAGTTAACAGTGGAAAGCACCCACCAATTAACAGTGGAAACTACAATACCTCTTATTAGCTTACTGTATATCTTTCTGTTCGGGTGATGGAAGGTTTATGTTTTCATACATGTAATCTTTCCCAAAATCTGTATGTAGAACTTATGTTCCGTATGGAATATGAAGAGATCCAATTCTAGATTGATAAGATTATTGACGTGGTTTCTTTGGTAGCAATACGCAATTACATTGTTGTAAATTATTTTGTTGAGTTGTAGTTATGAAGCAAGAAAGTTCCAGTTTTAGTTGGTTTGTGACCAAATAATCTTAATCCTGTATTAATTTTTCCATTTATTGTTAAGAATCATGTTGAATAAGTTTTTTGAACTGTCTTCCTATTGCTTCTTTTATGCAGATATACACGACAAAGGATGGCGAAACAAAACCACTATGGGAGAAGATTGCTGGCCATGTCTTAGTTTTAGATCCTGAAAATTATAGTCATATTGACTGGTCAAGGTATGCCAATTCACCCTTTCCATCCATTTTTTAACACCATATTATGATTGTTGCACCTTATGCATAGAGCATAGCGAATATACATCTTAATATCTTATAGATATCTATTTTATTTCTATATAGGTTCGTTCTAACAAATTAAGTCCACTTTTGTATACGGCTTATATTAATTTGTAAATATGTCCCCTTCAACTAAACTTTAATGCAACAGATAAAGAATTTTGTTCTTGATCTATCGTCCAAAGATATTATTCCTTACATGGAACAAAAAGTTCGTGTTCTAAATCAGCAGGTTGTTTTTGTTTTCATCAATTTTCTTTTAATTATAAGAGCAATATGTGATACTTATGATCATTTTTATTCTTAATCCCATTAGTTGACTTTCTTACTATAGGTCGCTGCAACAAGAAAAGGGTTTAGAAACCAAATAAAAAATTTATGGTGGAGAAAAGGAAAAGAGGATACTCCAGATCCTCAAAGTGTTGGCCAGTATGCTATCATGCTTAATTTACTTATAACACTAATACAATATAAAGTTATCGATGTGTTTGTTACTATGATTTAATTTAGTTTTTGTGATGATGTTTGAAGGTACACTTTTAACTCGATTGAATCTCAAATAAGGGTTTTGGGTGATTATGCCTTCATGTTACGAGATTATGATCTTGCTATGTCAAACTACCGCTTGCTATCAACTGATTACAAGCTTTACAAAGCATGGAAACGATATGCTGGTGTGCAGGTAGCTATAACCCTCTCTATCTTGCTGTTTCTCATGGTTGAATTTGGTTTTTTCCAATGTGGACTTAATTCCTTGACATGTTCTCATTAGTATTTTTCATAAAAATTATAGTTTCAAAGGGAGTCACATTTCTTTGAAAATGTTTTTAGTGGGAAAATAACTAAAAAGGTCAAAACATATATTATGTGAATAGTAAGAATTTGATGCTTTGTTACCTTCAAACCTTATTTATAAATAACGTGGTTAACAGAAAGTCATGCGTTCATATCAGAAATTGATATTTTTACAGTGGTAATAAAATGGTGATGTATTCATGATTTTATAAGCATTTTGACAATAAAGACGATAGAATATGCAAATCAAGTTGGTACCCATATTTAGGGTTTAGATATAACATTTAGCCATATTGACGAATGATATAATTAATACCTTTGCTTAATGTTCGTAGTATGACAGGGCATATACTATGATTATATATTTGAGGGCATGGACACATTTCTTGCTGTCTATGAATTACCGGTAAGTTGTCATGATTAAATGCTTTTAGTTATTGATATTATATATAATACTAACTTTACAATTAATTGTGTTTAATATATAGAAGAACAAACCATGGATGATACAATTGCTTGCTGTCACATGTTATTTTTCACTTTTTTCATGCTTTTGATTATAAATGTTGACTTTTTCAATATGGCTCAAACTTAAAAAATTGATTGGATTATATACTATTATAGGATGCTGGTGGATCAAGATTTGTTTTTTAGGCAAAAACAATTCAAAGAATGGAATTGATTGTTTTGAGTACATTGGATTGGAGGATGTAATATTAATGGAAATGTATAATACTCATCTTATGTATAAGATTATACCCTTTGTGTAAAAATAAGGTATATATGATCAGCAGAGGGCTAATTTGGTAATTCACAATGTAGGAATTGACTTCTTGGAATTTCAACCATATGAGATAGCAGCAGCAGTGGCTATTTATGTAATTGGAATTGAAGTGCAAAAGAATCATATTTCTGCAATTTTTGAATATGCGAAGAAGGTACTACATTGTGCATTATTGCTCATACATTTGGTTAAGATTTGTGAAAATATGACTTTTATAATGATTTATGAAATGGTTCATTGCAGCCTTGCCGGAGAGGGTTATTAAATGTATGGAACTTGTGACCAAAAGTTGAAACATGAGCTTTGGGAGTGGTACATTGTGCATTATCGCTCATACATTTGGTTAAGATATAAAAATGATGATGCACCTACTTGTGCTAAAAGGAGGACTCAACATTAGTCTGTGAAAAAAGATGGATGAAAATAAATTTGTTGCATGTATTTTTTAATTTTTTGTAGAGTGGATTGTTTGGTTTTGGTTGTGACATGTCAAAACTACACCTCAAGAAAAGCAAAAAGAAAAAAAGATACAGTAGTTAAGGAAGAATAAATATAAGAGGTAGTAGCATGGAACAATAGGAGTTATGAGTTTGTTATTTATGAAAAATTCTTTTAAAGTAACCTCATCTACAATGCATCAAGTCTTTACAGACTTGATGCATTTAATGCATTTAATGCTATACCAATTTGGTTACTAAAGTTTTTAGTAAAGACTTGGAGTTCACCAAGTCTTTCTAAAAAGTTTTATAAAAAGCTTTTGATGCAATGATAAAAAACATCTTCAAAGGCTTTTTGTAATAGTGAAAAGCTTTTAATTGTTTGATCGGAGATGCTCTAAGTAGAGTAGACGAGGAAAAATATAAAAATGGAAATATATGCATTAAATTTCGGTTTTTTTTTACACAGGTTGCTTTGGTATACTCTACGTCTACAAAAGTTGTCTATATTATTATTTTTATGTCTTAAAAGAAATGTACGGTCTTTATATATGAACAATATTTGCAATTATTTTTTCTATTTTACTTTTAAAATCAAAATTTGCATTAATTGTTTATATATATATTTTCTATAATAAAAGTGATTAAGTGATTTTGAATATAAGCGTAAGATATTAACTGTAATGAAACGGGTTTTAGGAGTGATTAAATGATTTAGAATATAAGTGTAAGATATTTAACTATAATAAAACGGGTTGTAAGAGATGGTAAATACCTAAAATGAAAACGGGTTGTAGGAGTGATTAAGTTATTTTTAATATAAGCGTAAGAGATTTAACTGCAATGAAGCATGTTGTAGGAGTGATTTTGAATATAAGCGTAAGATATTTAACTATAATGAAACGGTTTGTAGTAGTGATTAAGTGATTTTGAATATAAGCCTAAAATATTTAACTGTAACGACACGGGTTGTAGGAATGATTAAATGATTTAGAATATAAGCGTAAGATGTTTAACTGTAATGAAACGGGTTGTAGGAGATGGTAAACACCTAAAATGAAATGGGTTGTTGGAGTGATTTAAGTGATTTTGAATATAAGCGTAAGATAATTAACTGCAATGAAGCAGGTTGTAAGAGTGATTAAGTGATTTTGAATATAAGTGTTAGATATTTAACTGTAATTAAACGGGTTATAGGAGTTATTAAGTGATTTTGAATATAAGCGTAAGATAATTTAACTTAGTAATGAATCGGGTTATAGGAGATGGTAAACACCTAAAATGAAACGGGTTATATGAGTAATTAAGTGATTTTGAATATAAGCGTAAGATATTTAACTGCAATGAAACAGGTTGTAGGATTGATTAATTGATTTTGAATATAAGCGTAAGATATTTTACTATAATTAATTGGGTTGTATGAGTGATTAAGTGATTTTAACTACAATATATATCGGCACTAACGATGTGTTCCTAAAAAATATTCTTTGTCAATTAATAGATTCTTTACTCACATATTCTCATCAACCGATCATGGATTATTTAAATGTCAGTCTCTAATACGATTAGAAACCGTTTACTTACATTTTTTGTTTTTATAAAATCATTAGGTGTTCATGGAACGGGCATTGGCTATTAACTTGATGAGCGCTCATTGAATACATTTGCTCTTCTCGACCATCAAATTTGGAGACGCAATGCATGAACGTTTACTATTTTAATTATTAAAAACTCAATTGTTTATCGAATAAGTTACTTATTACTTATTATTCCTTTCAAATATTGATGGAACATGTTTACATTCATTGTTTTCTTAGTATCTCATTTTCATATTTCTTTAAAAACCCCGTGAATCCACGGGTTTGAAAGTTGTCGTTTGTGATCAGGATGGTAATCTCTCCAAAACCACAACAAATGTCGTGTATAAAGAAGTACTTGAAGGTCTTTGAACAAGCTTCATGTTATATCATGTATGTATCATTGGTGTAATCACTTTATACTATACTATGGCTCATTATTTTTAATGTTACAAGGTTTGTTAGCAACTCAATTGATCATTGAAATCACACAACATTTTATGTTCGAGTCCCTATTTTAGATTGGCAACGCAATGGTTGTAAATCGATTGTGACTCAAACATATTTTAAATTTAACAAATTTACGTTATTACTTTTATTATCATCTCATTTATCTATTTTTTAAAAAAACTAACCCGGTGTCAACGGGTCTCTAAGCTAGTGTAAAATATGTTTGTGATTTATATATTTTGAGATAGTTGCGGTTAAATAAAAAAAGTTTACATTTATTTTCTGATCCTCCTAATCCTATACTGTAAAAGACATATGGGGTTATTTAATCAGATTATCTAGAAGGCCCAAATCAGCCCAAATTATTAGTACGTTAGAAGTGAAAACCATAGGTAAAGCCAAAGAAGAGCTCGGCCAAGTAGTTAATACTTAATAGTACGTTAGAAGTGAATTTAGGAGAATTGTATTAATACAACGCGAAAGTTCAATTTGCTTAATGCTAATAACGAAAAGATCAAAAGAAAATGATGAGCCTCTCTTAGAAGGAAAAAAAAACGAAAGAAAAAAAGGTGTCGAGTACTCGAGTGTGTCATAAATGGAACCAGAAAACAAAGAATGTATGAATGGAGACTGCACGCTACCATGCAAGAATGACCCGACGTTACGATACTCGATAATATTTTGATTATTTTCTCTTGGTATTTGATGTCTGCTTTTCAATACTGTTTGTTTTTTATTTTGAAAGTATATGTGTTTTAGTTCAACTAGAAGTCATTATTCTTTTTTGAAAAAATGCTAGACTCACATAAAAATTTCACAAAAAAAATTCTACACGCTGATGTGTCTAATCAAAAAGAAGAGAGAGAAAATACTGTGTAGATTTTTTTATGAAAAATTTTTATTTGAGCCTAAAATTTTTCTTTTTAACAAGCAAAATTTCCTTTTTATATTCAACGAATGTCCATTTACCCCGATTTATCCACTGAATATTGGTATGGATGAACCAAATGTATTAATGATGAAAACGAAATGAATAAACGCATGCTATCTATACTCCCAAGAAGTCATCTATATATGTTTTTTCACGAGGTGTGAAGGCCCGCGCTTCGCGGCGAGATTTTTGCATACAAAATTATTGATTTCCGTCTCAAGCCGTCACGAAGCTCAAGGTCTTAACTCTGTAACGGATCGATAACCCCAATGACCATTTTTTGTAATGTTTTTTTTTTTATTTTGTTACGGAAGTTGTCCTTAGGTTAGCGTTTCATTGCAAAGTTAGTCATGAAGGACTGACTTTGCAACTGAACTGTTACATGATGGACGAAATACGTAAAATATTTGAATTTTTTTTTAATATTAAAAAAAATTAAAAAATATATATATATAGATTTGCGTTCATGTAGTGACCAAGCTTAAAATAAAAACAATATGAACCAATCAAATTTTGCTAAGTGTCCTTTAAGCCTTTAAATTAATGTAAAAATAAGAATAACATCAAAAGGGTATTTGAGGTATTTAACCTATATCCCACACCTTCTCACCCCTTTTTTATCTATAACCGCCCCATCTCTCGTCCCTTCTAAAAAACCGGTCACAAAAATCAGATCTCATCCCATCTCTCTCTAAAAACAATCGGTTCATTGCCTATCTTTAAAGAATCCAATCTGCTGAATATGCCTAAGGAAAGCATTCTTGATTTGGGTATGAGAGCTTTCGATTTTGTTAGAAGATCTGAAGTCGACAACAAGAACTCCATAATCCATCCCGCATCACTCAACTTAAGTCATTTAGAAGACGATTGCTACCTTTATTTCTTTTCCAGCGGCGAAAATGATGTTGGGAACCGCTCGGAAGATTTTGTGGCCCTAGTCGGAAATGAAACCATGGTCACATCTAAAAACATTGGAACCCATGTCATCGCATGAGATGTGGCTGAAGTTTTAACTTTGTGATCAATTTTTCTTTACCGAAGCAAATGATTTTAGGTTGAACAGGTTCTATTTTTTTTGGGTATATTTATTTGTAAGCAAACAAGGTGATGTTGATATGTCCCACTAATTTATTAGTTTAGTTGAGTCTTTCTTTTGTAAGCAAATCATGTTTGATCTATTCTCATCATCATAATATAAGTGTGTAGTCAAGAGAGGTCAACTACGGTACCATGTATAAAGGTTTTAGTTTTTTAATCAATGTATCAATTTCGTTATTGACATCATGTTATTGATAGTTGATGGTCAAGGTGATTCGATGTTGTTTCATTATTTTCGTTGATGTTTCAAAGTTATCATTAGTTTTACTTGGGTTTTTCGTGGGCATGTGCATCAAGAAGAATAAAGTTGTTTTGTTTATTGATTTTTGATGTATACATCTATAAATAATGGTCGTGGATCATTAGTAGATAACGTCCATTTGCAAAGTTAGTCATATAGGACTGGCTTTGCAACTAAACTGTTACACGAAGGACCAATAACGTAAATATTTGTATTTTTTTAAGTATTAAAAAAAATGGTCATTAGTTAATGACCGTTAGTAGATAAACACGAAGGACTATGGTGATGGGCCCTATAAAAATAAAAATAAATAATAATAATAAATAATCGTCGTTAGTTAACGACCGTTAATAAATAACGACTCCCGCTCGTCTTTAGCAGAAATACTTATAAATGCAAAAGCATATTACTCCGAAACAAATACTTAAACAAAATAGAGTACGTGTCTTGAAGACAAAAACTTCTTGAGTATGTATTCATACCCTCGTATACCTCTAAGAGTATACGTGGTAAAAGCTACATTTGTTCTGTTTAATTTTCAATTTGCATTCTGAAAAGTATTAACGTACATGCATAGGTATGCCATACACGAAAACAAGACAAACTTACTATTAACTGTGCTGCTTCTGATCATTTTGATCAAATTCAATTGCTAATATTGCCTCAACTTGAGTCAAGTTATACTTACAACTTGAGAGGATCCTTGTTCTTGTCATTTGATGTTTAGGGTGCGTTTGGTTTTTCGCTATGAATCACAATAGGTATAGGTGTTGGTATAGAGTAGAATGATAGTTGAGGGTATCAAGAAACTAGTCACGTCCCACACACATAATATATGAGGAAAACTTCACATTTTTGTATATTCATTTCATTGTGGTGGACCTCATAACCAACCAAATAATATTAAAACTTTCAAGATAATAGACCCATACCCATACACCCAACATTAATGACTTCAATTAGTGTTGCATCTTGTTATTAAAGCAACCGTGATGATCTTACCAGTGTTGGCAAATCGTCGGCACATCACCTGTTGAATTAATAGTATTGTCTCGTACCAACATGTATGTGACAACCAAACTAAGTTAAAGAAATCGTTGTACGATTATAAAAGCAAATACCTTATCAACATTATGAGATTCTATAACAACATCACAATGCCAAACCGATCGAGCAGCATCAAACCTCGACTCGAACACATGAAACTCGAAACCAAAAAGAACAGCAACAAACATCGACGTCATCATCATTCCTCTTCTTTGAATTTGCCAAACATGTAACAAAAGGAACCGTACGGGAAAAAGTTCCTTGTTTTTTACAGTATTTTCGGCACTTCATACACTACTACAAAAAGGGTGATTTCTGACAGTAAGATCCGTGAGAAATTTCATGGTTAAAGGCCGTTGCACATAGATTATTTCCGTTTGTAAAAACCTCGTGGCAGAATATTTTCCACCAAATTTTCCACGGCGTTAAAAAATTTCCTAAGGGGGCGTTTGGTTGGGGTAATTTGGAGTATATTCGGTGCATTTGCATTTCAATTCCTTTCAAATATCTTGTTTGGTAACTCAAATGGAGACATTTGAAGTAATTTACAATTCCACGAATTGCCAAAATGGAGAGAATTATAATGCCTCCAAAAAGTGAAGAATTTCAATTTACTTGAAAAAAAATTTAAACTTTTTTTCTTATTGTTTTTTTATAAACTTTTAAATAGAATATTTATGAAATTTTTTTTATAAACTTTTTTTATAAATTTTATTTATAAACCTTTTTTTTTATATATATAAACCTTTTTTATAAGTTTTTTATATACTTTTTTTATAAAATATTTTAATAAATTTTTTATAAATTACTTACAAATTTTTTATAAACTTTTTTTTATAATTTTTTTTTATAATTTTTTTTATAAATTTCAAACAGAATATTTATGAAATTTATATTAAAAAATAAATAAATAAAATTATAAATTTCTGTCAACCAAACATTCGAAAGTATTTTAAATTCCGAAATTTTAAATTCTCAAGAATTTAAATTTTCTAGAATTTAAAATTCAGGAATTTCAATTTACCCCAACCAAACGCCCCCTAAAAATATTGCCGTGGGTAATTTGTCGGTTACTTAGACACGTACCTACCACAAAAGCAACCACATTTGTCGGATAAAAAATTTCCTACAGATATTGCTAGTGGCAACCACATTTCCACAAAAACAACCCCACCACCTCAGCGTCACTTCAGGCTTTCTCTCTCCACAACTCCACCCCAACCACAATTTGCTAATAAGACGACTGCAATCACAATCAAAAACATATTCCGTAAAAACAAATAAAAAAAAACCACACATACAAATGTTTCAAATGTTTCGGTCGGTTGAGCAACCGAAACTTTAAAATGATTGCTCGGCGATGCATCACTTTGGGGTGGGCTAATGCGACAACGCATTGCTTTTGTGGGGTTGTGATCATTGGGAAACGTCCATTAGCATTAGTGTTACACACGCATTTCAGATGGATATTTTTCAACCGTCCCACCCTTTGTAGCCGACATTTCCACAAATTTGTGACAGGTTCTAGCAAACACTCTCATGTGAAATTCGAGGCAAATTTTAATATAATTTTTGCATTGCATATATTAAACAAAATGGAATCTACAGTAATAATCCATACAAATACATGAATTAACATTGAACAAGTGGGGCGTCGAGCCGCCGCGTCGTGGCGCGTTGAAGATTGGTGTTTTATGATTTAGCATTTTTCTTTGAAATATTTGTTGTTGTCGGGTTATGACTTTATTTGTAAAAGGGTGTGAGAAAGAATATTTACTTGCAATATTTGTCGCTCTCGGGTTATGTTATCGTGTTTTATTTTTCGGGTCAATTTTCGTTTGTAGTTGTACCTATTTTTCTTATTGGTACTGATTTAATTTGTATGTGTGTTTTTGTTGCATTTTTTATTGTTTGTATTAACTTTGTAGGAAGTATTAGTTAGAAGCAGCCCAAGAAAAAAATACAACCCAACAGTCTGGCCCAAATACAGCAGCCCAAGAAAAAAGCGGATGAAGCTGGGCTGAAAAGAAGCAGTGAAGCTTGGCTGAAAAGAAGCAACCAATAAAAACGCACCGAATTGCCGGTAAATTTTATATATATATATATTAATGTGTATAATACCAAGAACAAGATCAAGCATTGTTGTATACATGCACTTTTTTTAGAACATCTATCTCACATAACCTCACAAACGTCTCCTGTGAGACCTAAACCAACAATATCTTGGTTCATGGTCACACACACCACTAAACCAAACGCATTAGGTCTCATATACATGCATTTTAAAACATATACAAATACAATGAAGTTAGACTCAACTTACACCGCATATATACAAACATTCATGTATATGCAATGGTTCGTGAGGCACGTGTTTACATAAATACGTATTAGATTTATACACACACACAATTGTAATACCCACACAAATAGTTATATTAATGAAAAAACACATACAATTTGAAATTACAAACTGTTGGATTCAGTAAATACCCAAACCTCTTAATCTAGGATTTGAATAGAAGATACCCTAAGTGTTTAGACCGTTAAACACTAACAAGTCATTGAGTGCATAGTCTCTCAGTGAGCCGTAGTAAGAGGCAAAGAAGAAGTCTCTCCACTCAGTAAGGCGGAACTTAAGGGGTGAAGACTGAGTCAAGAAAAAGATGGTGTATTGAGTGAGTGATCACAATAACTCACTGAATCCCTAAACTCCTCACCAACTACTTTCACTGAAGACAAAATGAAGTAGAAGACTGAAGAATGAGCGGCATAAGACGGGACAAGTTTGAATCAGATAAGATGAAGTCCTTATCAACCAAAGTCAACTTTCCGTGAATGGCAAACTATTATGCTCAGTGTCATCACTGACTTATGGAAAGCAGCCTTGTCTCTTACTTAATATAGTCTTTGTAAAGAGAGACAAAATACATCAGATTTTGTCTTCTCGTAAATGTCGGTTGCCACTTAGGATAAAGTTAATACGCATACTTGTATAAATAGCATAAGAGGTGGAGTGAAAGATTTAAGCTTGTGAATTGTAAAACACACACACACACACACACACAAGCCATCTTACACTCCTCCAAATACAACTCAGTCCCTGAGGCAGCTCAGTGGTTCCATAGTAGTTGTGCTCAGAGTTAGCCTGAGCTTAGTGAGGAGTACCCACTCTTTGTCATTTCAATCCCAAGTACTATTCCGCACGTACTTGGGTAATGTATTCTTTTTTATTCATTTCTAATAAAGAATATTATGTTGAAAATTTATCAGTGTGTTTTTACTTATATCATTTCAGTCATTGATTCACTATTAGTTTGTTTTTAAATACTTAAACTGTTTTTATACGATAGTGAGTTGGGAACAACAAGTGGTATCAGAGCCAGGCTAATTATAAAACCTTTTAAAGCCGCTCTAAAATGTTTTTAAATCAGGATCCTAATGGTTGAAATTGATGTACCCTAACTAGTCGACAAAAAGGGTGGAGCTTATTCAGCTGTTGCCCCTAGACTTGAAGTTGGTAAATTTAACAAATGGAAAAAGCGTATGCTTTGCTATTTAACTGGGATGGAACCTTACTACATTAAGTGTATTAATGAAGGTCCATTTATCCCAAAGACTGCTAAAGGTTTGCCTAAACCTGAAGCTCAGTGGACTCAGGATGAGAGGAGGGTGGTCAACCAGGACCAAAGGCTTAAAAGTATCATAATATCTTGTCTTCCTGATGATATTATGGAGTCTATTATAAGCTGTAGCACAGCTAAACAAACCTGGGATGACCTGGTTCATAGTCATGAAGGTCCATCTAATACCAAGAAAAACAGGATTATGGACCTGAAACTTGAGTATAACACCTTCAGGGCTAAGGACTCAGAAACTCTGTCTCAAACTTACACCCGTTACAAAACTTTGTTAAATGAACTGTCAAATGATGGTGTTAAGTTGTCCAAACATGAAATCAATATTGGTTTTGTCAATAGTCTTCCTGAGAAGTGGCTGAATTTCTCTCAGGGTCTTAGGAATGCAAATCATATTCAGAATCTTGAACTTCCTGAAATTTATGGGAAATTCGTCTATGAGGAAAACCTCATCAACAGACGATACCCTGACTTAAAGAAGTCTCAAGAAGTCAAGAAGTCCCTAACCACCACTTCTACACCAATGTCCACTGTTTTTTATTCTAACAGTGTGGTTCAAGATTTTCAGGAGAATTCAGATGATGAGCCTGATGAGAGATCAAGTGAGGAGTACCTAAATGACCTGAACATCAAACTTTCAGGAAAGGGCACTCCTTGCTAACTCTCAAAGGTTTATAAAAAGAAACAAAAGTTTTTCAAATGCTAAAGCAAATGAGGACACTGAATGCTTTAAGTGTCATAAAATAGGTCATTTTGCCAAAGACTGTTTTTCAAAAACAATTTCTGAACCCTCTTATAAACCATCAGGGTCAAATCAGTCCTTAGGCTTTAGCAAATTTCAACCAAAAATCTATCAGTCTCATCAAAATTTTCAAAATAAATCTGAACAAAGTAAAACTGTTGATTTTGAAGCTAAGTACAGGAAAGCCAAAGCTAAGCTTGCAGTGCTTGAGGCCACACCCTCAGAAACAACAAACACTGTTAAATCTGTGCAGGGTAAAAATAAGGGCCTTGTTGCTGAAGTCTTCGACTAAGATGAAGAGCCAGTCTCCTTAGACGATGAAATGGTGCAAGTCAGTGCACTGATGGCTCTCTCAGAAGAGGAAAAGCTAGCTGTTGGGAAGAATCATGCCAGGAATGGAGAATGGGTTAACATCACAATGAAGAAGGTAAATATTTTACTTTCTATGGATGATGACTCTGATTGGAAGTCCTTTATGAACTATATCAATGTTGACTTTAAGTTCGTATAAGAGCAACGATTAAATCTTTTTTCAAAATACAAAAAGCTAAGTTTTGAGTTAAACAAGTGTAGGGATGAACTACTACTTTTAAAACAAGCTAAACTTGAGGTTGTCACACTGCAAATTCAAAACATTGAATTAGTTAAAAGAAATCAGCTCTTCAAAATGAACTTAAAAGGGAAAAAGATATCATTAAGGGTTGGACTGCTAAGAATCCTAGGATCTTTGATGCTGTGGGTGCCCCCAATAGCAAAAAGAGAGTCATAGGTAAAGATCAACTTCCTGACTCTCACAACAAAGACCAGAGTCCAAAACCTTTTGTATCTGGTGGCATGATTACAAATATGTTATCTCCCAAGCCCAGTGATTGGATTGAACGGGTTAACCCTGATAGTAAGCTCCTAGAGCATGCTTGGACTCCCTGATGTGCCCAGTAGTACTGAACACATTTCTGAGTCTGAAGCTGAGTCTCAAGCACCGTTTCCACCCCTGAAACCTCTTCAGGGTGTTGCACCGAGCTCTGAGCTTACTCCTATGAAATTCAATCCTCACTCTCCTAAAGTTAGATTTGGACTTGGTATAACCATCCTGAAAAGACCAACAAAACCAATTCAACATGAGTCTACCCCCACTGAGTCTTTCACATCTTCAGTTCCTATCAAGGCACCAAATTCAAAGAATCGACCAACTTGTGAGGAAGCTGACTGATAAGATGGAATCCATCGAAAAAGCTCCTGACTCAACAATCAAGGAAACTAAGTCAGCCTCCTCTAGTTAATCAAGGTCAAAATCCACCAACAAGCCCAAACAGAAGTGTGATCTATGCCACTATACCAGTCATACCACTGATAACTGCTATACAATCCTTTTTTGTATGATCTGCAAAAAAGATGATCACAGAACTTCTGATCACTTACAATATGTAAGTTCTCTCAGTAAAGCAAACTATACCAATGTAGGTCATCAGTATGCTTCAACCACCAAATCTGCGCACAAGTATAGATCAAAACCCTTTCCTCCTTTCCCACACTGTGGCTTCAATGATCATCATCAGGATGATTTTCTCATGAACACATGCTGTGATAATTGCGGAAATCCAACTCATGAGACATCTTAACATGACAGTGTCATTCAAGCAAGGAGTAGTTCCAAACAACCCCGAATCACTAAGACATCCTCAGTCTCCAAATGCAAAACATGTGGTAGCACAACGCACTCAACCACTGATCATGAGTCAATTGCTAAATTCAAGCATACCTTTAGACCCAAGCCCACTAGTATGTGGATTAGCAAGAGAAACTAATTCAGTTTACTATTTGTGCAGAGACTCGCCAGGGAGCCTATTTGGCATCTAGATAGTGGATGTTCAAGAAGCATGACTCTTAGTCATGTCAACACTCTCTCAAGATGGAACTTGCCTCTTTGCCAAAGCCACTGAAACTGTCAACTGTCTGTGACACAAGAGACTCTCTCACTTAAACTTCAAAAATATCAACAACTTGGCAAAACAAAACAAAGTCCTTGGTCTACCATCACTGGTTTTTGTAAAAGACAAACCATGCTCAGCCTGTGAAAAGGGCAAACATCACAGAGCATCTTTCAAAACCAAACAAGATTTCTCCATCAAAAGGTGCCTTCACCTCCTGCATATGGATCTCTTTGGACCTGTCAGTCTGATAACGTTACACGCGTCGTTCGGGGTCAAAGGAACTTCCTTTTCTTCGAGCAAGCTTTATAACAGCCTAGGCAGTGAACCTAATCGTTGTAGTGTAGTATTAGGGTAAGCCACGGGTATTGATATCGTTCTCTAGGGGAATAGGAATGCTAGTGAGAAGTTACTACGCTAAGGTTGGGGTTGAGGAAGATTATTTTTTATCTTTTTTATGTTTTTTAGGAAATGGAAAGGTACGAATCTCGGGGTTTTGATTTGGGGGTTGGTATTTCTACCGATTACTCTATTTATCTAATTATCTAATCTAAGTGTATGTAGTCTATGTCTAATTATTGCGTGCTCGTATGATAGTTTAAAAATGTGTCCACTTAGGTTTTATTACTCCTTAATTATCTCCTATTGATGGTTGAATTGTCACGTCCTTATTCTTAACCGTGTTGTGTGTCTAAGGTCGTAGGGTATGCGTTTATCCCTAACTCTTTGAACTTACCAAAAGGTCTCGTCTACAAAATCTCTAGGATTTATACACTCTAACTCTAAGGCACTCCTTGTATGGTTTAGCCTACAACTACTCTAGGTGTTATAGTCTAAGGTTCACAAAGATTAATCAAGCATTAACTACACAACGAATGACCTATCGCATTACTAGATCATTAACAATTAAGATAAGAGACAACCAATCAATATTCAATAATTAAGTTTCATATTCCCTAAGCAAACACACAAATAAATTAGCCGGACATGGAGAACATGCAAGCATACACACAAATAATCAAAGACATAATTGAATTAATGAAGTAAAACACTTATCTTGATGTAAGATAGGGTTTGGAACCCTAAAATACTGTACAAGACAGCCTTGGTTCGGTTTAGGTTTTTACTCCAAAAGACTACACACAAATACTGAAAAATTCGGATTCTATATATAAGATTACAAGTGCGACGGCGTCACCTTATGATTTGTGACACCGCTGGTCGCCGTCATTAGGGTTTCGTCTTGCCACGTTAGTCTTGACGGCCACGTCACCTTGTGCTTGTGACGCCGTCCTCTTCAGCTTATGACGCGTCTGCGGATCAAATCTAGGCCGTTTGAGTTGCGACGGCCTACTCTTTTAAAGCTTGACACCGTCACTTGAAAATAAGATATTTGGCTTCGTCGTCACAAAATGCTCGACGGCGTCGCAATTAAGCAGTGACGCGCCACCTTGTATTTCAGTAGCTTGAGTGTCTCGATTTCTTGACTTTGGCCATTTTCTTCGTATATCCGCCTTTTCGTCCAAATAAGTGCCATTACAGCAATTTGCCTTCAAGAGACCTAAAAGTGAAAAGGAACGATATTAAGTAATAACGGATACAAAGTGATCAAATAAGGGCTTAAATGACCCCTCAAAAAGGTACATTTTAAAACCTTATCAAATATCCCTACACTTGGTATTTGCTTGTCCTCAAGCAAATGTGCTTTTAGCCAATTAATTTATAAACTAGGGGTCATGAAGCATCGGTTTAAAACAGTCCACAACACATATAAGCCCCAAGAAAAGTCATAACAAGTATGGAAATTACATACTAGCACCTCACATGGGGTGTTTGGATACTCACATCTCTCTCGGGTGTATATGAAATATAACAAGTTGGAAATGGAAGATAAACACTCATTAACCGGTCCTAGTACATAGATTACCATAGGCTTGAGACTAGATCAAACCTCCATCGCTTTGGCGTAAGCACCTAGGAAAGACTATCAAAGAGGTCTTTTAAAGGTTTGTAATGTTAGGCTTACGGTAGGGAAATAAAGGGTTTGGTGGGATAGGCTATTTGGTGGTGGCAAGTCAAAAATCTCTATGTTACAAGCATACGAAGAATGGCGTTGCTAAGCCAAGACTCGACAATCTAAACTTTAGATAACTGACACAAACAAACATAAATTTAAAGGATAGATGTAGGATGGTAGCCCGTATGTTTTTTGTTTTGTTTTTTATTTTTTTTTTTTACACTCTGTTTTTTTTTTTTCTCTTTTTCTATTTTTTTCGATTTTTTTTTTCATACACTTTTACTCTACCATCCTCTACGGTAACATCAAAATGATAGGGATTTATAGGCACATCCCTACACTTGAGTTTTTATTACTCTAACACTAATTTGACCCGAATTGAAAAGATCAAAACACTTGGGGTACGTTATTACACAAATAAGGGAATTTAACGCTCCCTTCCAGTCATTACATAAACTTTAACTTTTCCCATGAGTCCCAATCGTCCCAAAACCGTGTACAAAGGATATGACTCGACTTAGCAACTCATGCAAGCAACTAGATAATTGAACTAAGGGTTTAGGGTGATAACAATAATGCACTAAAAGTGAGTGCATACAGGGTAGGCTAAGGCGATTTGGGTGTATATTTGGGGGTGGGGTGTAAACAATGCTCTTCATTGATATTCGGGAAAACCGAAACATCACGAGAACCGCGAAAAGGATAGGCTCTGAGGGGTTAACTAGGGGTATCGTGTACTAAAATGAGTACAACGCAAAGGGTGTGGGGGAATTACTCAACCGATGTGGAAGAAGTAATTATATTACGGTATCAAACAAGGGTTATCCTAATGCCTCTTATCATTTAGTTATTCCTAACTACACAAGTGTAGTCTTACTAGCGATCTCGAAATGCATCACAAAACAAGTTCTAGAATCTAATATACTACCGGTTCACACTCTAAGCATTAAAGATGAATGCTTTAATTCCTACTAATCTAAGGGTGATCCTCACATTTTGGGTGGAATTTAAGTGGTAAAGGGTTTTTGTGCTAGTCATGCAACTTCCTATCCATGAGACGCTTTTGTTAAGACTAATGGCCCACTCCTATATGTCATGAAAAATTTTAAATTTGGTGCCAAATTTACCCTAACCGACATTTTCTCATGGTTTATTACACAAATACAATTGGACAAAGCAAATAATTAAAGATAAGCATAGTTTCAAAGTTCCCGTTTTATTTTCCTCCCTACACTTAAACTGAACATTGTCCCCAATGTTCCCCGAAAGTATTAAATTTATGATAATGGAAGGTAATTAAAAACTAAAGAAACTAGTACTCCCCTGATTAGCTCGGTAGGATCCGTGTAAAGTGGTGGTTAAATCCTTTCCAAGAAAAATGTATGCGTGAAAAGCTCCTTCCAATCTTTTGTTTCTTCTTCTTGATAAATAAAACCTGCACATTACGAAACCTTCTCATAAAATCGGCGGTAATAATATATATAAGACTATACTAAACTAGGATATAATGCTTGTGGAATGGATGTTTTCAGAATTTCTGGAAAATTAAGACCTGGAAAATTCCAAAAATTTATAAGTAGCTCAGAAAATGAGAAAAAAGTAATCTGATATTTTTACTCCTTCCTGACGCCGTCAGGTTGCGATCCTGATGCCGTCAGGTTATCTTGACAAAAACTGGTCTGCGATTTTCTGGAAAAAATTCTGGAAAATTTACATCTTTAGAATCTAGAAAAATTTCTGCAAAACATCCATTATGACTCGATACAAGCATTTGACTCGAACAAACACACATATATATCTTTTAATGAATTGCTATTCTCATGTTTACTTTTCTTTTGAAAACGTGTGTAATCCTCCCTACATTTATCCTTTATGTAAAATACCTTTATATGCAATTAAGACGAGGTTAAAAACAACATAAAGCATTTTTACAAATTTAAACATGAGAATAAGCAATCAATAAAAGATATATGACACTAACAAGCAAACAATTAAGCATGGGTTGCCTCTCACGAAGCGCTTTTCTTTATTTAAGAGTCTTGTAGCTAGACTCGTAGTCGTGCCCCTACGTAACTTCATTACCGTCATCTTCTTCCTCATGACAGTCTCTATTGGGGGATTCCATGTTGTAGAAGTGCCCTATGATGCACCTCTCTAAGAGTTCGTCCTCTCCCCACTTGGTCCTATATTTCGGTCCTAGGTTCAAGCAATCCTTTTAGAATCCGAAAATCTTAGCCATAACATAATCTGCTCCTTTTTCTTTATCCTCCTCATTCCTATAATAGACCAATAGTTTAAGTTCCTTTTCATCATTAGAGAGTGATGAAAACTTCTCAATCTTAAACGTCATTTGGTAAGCTATGTCATCGGTCTCATCTTTGAATCGCACTATTCCTAACGAGGGGTCATAGGTCATCCCTGTGCTTTCTATGAAAGGTTTTCCTAGAATAACGTGGGACAAGCTAGATCTATGGCGTACTAATATCATCCACAATTATGAAGTCCGTAGGAAACATGAAACTACCTACATAAACGGGCAATCCCTTAACTCTACCAAGAAAATTGCACCTAACCCTAGGATTATCGGGGTCTTTCCTAGTTGGAATAGGCCTCTTCATTACCCAATTGTAGTAGGTGCTAGTCATTATGTTGATTGGGGACTTGCGATCAATGTAGGCCTTTGCCACGAAAGGGTGTCCTATGCAACATGGTATGTTAAGATTCCAAGGGTTCCCAAACTTGATTCTAGGGCTTTTCCTAACATACATGTGACGGAGGTCACGCACTAAGTGAGGGTGGCGAGATAGTTCTTCTTCTGTAGGAAACTTATTAAAATAGTCAGTGTCTACTTCATTTATTTCCTCGGTTGTTTCATTCGTCGGTGGTTCACTAACCTCAAGTGTATGGTCCTCTTCGTCATTTGTCACTAAGGTGATGGTATTGACGAATTGAACGTGCTTAGCTAACTTACTTGGGTCCTTAATCTCTACACCGGAAGGCTCGGGGGTTGAGATAGCATTAACCTTCCTATCACTATTGGTCATGGCTTTCAAAAGGTTATTATCTTCCTATCCATTTCGGCTTGTTGTTGGTTAAAGCGGTCCGAGGGCTTAGCTATTTGGGCTTCTTGGGATGCGACTAGGTGTTGCAACATCCCCTCAATGTTTTGTTGGGTAGGACCGTTAGATGGGGGCCACGAAAAATCATTGGAAGTGAATTCTTTGGTTTGTCCCCAATAGAAGTCGGGCTTGCCCTTCCATGCTTCTCGGGTTTCATTGAAATTCCTAGGTCCGGGTATTGTAGGGAATCTTCCTATCGTTCCATTAATACGCGAGGATGTGTAGCCAACGGAAGCATGTTCGGGGGATCGGGTGCAAGTGCGCGTGTTATGAGGATCACAAAACGGCTCACACGAAGAAGAAACTTTGTTCACATGGCGTGAATACTTAGGATTTTCGTAGGAACTCATTAGGAATTTAACTTGATCTTCAAGTTCGAGCATCCTACGGTCGGAAGATTGTGAGTCAATAGGAGGCAAGGAGATTGCCTTAACGGTTTTGGGCAACTCACGGGGGTCATTCGAACTTTCGTTGTCATAGAGAGCAAGGTCCTCCATTATACCCCATGATTCTTCCGCGGTGAGATCAATAAGTTTTCCACCGGCCGCTTGGTCAATGGATCGCTTTGTGGGGAAGTTGACATGATCATAAAAGATTTTGACTTGAAGCCAGAGATCAATACCGTGATGAGGTACTTTATGGAGTAAGTCCTTGAATCGAGTCCATGCTTCGTAAAGAGATTCACCTTGATGTTGTTGGAACATCAAGATGTCATTCCTAAGTTTAGTGGTTCTCCCCGGTGGGAAAAATTGAGCAAGGAAGCGAGAGGTGAGATCATCCCAACTTGAGATGGAGCCGTGGAAGTCGCTCAAGCCAATTACTAGCTTGGTCCGTAGAGAGAATTGGAAGAGACGCAGCGCGTGGTCTCCGAGTAGTAGCATCAAGGTCGATGGAATCTACAATTTTAAGGAAATCCCTTAGATGCTGATTTGGATCTTCGGAGCGAAGTCCATGGAATACACATCCGTTTTGCACCAACCGGATGGTGTCGGATCGCAGGGCCGTAGTTTGGGCTTGGTCGGGAAGCTCAATGGTGTGCCTATAGCCTAGGTGGCTTGGTCTGGAGTATTCACCAAGAGTACGGGCTCTTGGCGGGTCATTAGGTGGTAGGTTGATGAATGGTGGGTGGTTATCACCTTCCATGATGAAAAGTGATGGGGTTACGAATAAAGGTCACGAAGAAGGGGGATAGACTACGAGAAGGCTAAAAATGAGAAAATTTTACTTGATAGGAATCAAGCAAAGAAACCTAAACGAGGGGAACTACTAACTAGCTATTCTATTCCCCGGCAGCGGCGCCAAAAACTTGATAACGCTACACGCTTCGTTCGGGGTCAAAGGAACTTCCTTTTCTTCGAGCAAGCTTTATAACACCCTAGTCAGTGAACCTAATCGTTGTAGTGTAGTATTAGGGTAAGCCACGGGTATTGATATCGTTCTCTAGGGGAATAGGAATGCTAGTGAGAAGTTACTACGCTAAGGTTGGGGTTGAGGAAGATTATTTTTTATCTTTTTATGTTTTTTAGGAAATGGAAAGGTACGAATCTCGGGGTTTAGATTTGGGGGTTCATATTTCTACCGATTACTCTATTTATCTAATTATTTAATCTAAGTGTATGTAGTCTATGTCTAATTATTGTGTGCTCGTATGATAGTTTAAAAATGTGTTCACTTAGGTTTTATTACTCCTTAATTATCTCCTATTGATGGTTGAATTGTCACGTCCTTATTCTTAATCGTGTTGTGTGTCTAAGGTCGTAGGGTATACGTTTATCCCTAACTCTTTGAACTTACCAAAGGGTCTCGTCTACAAAATCTCTAGGATTTATACACTCTAACTCTAAGGCACTCCTTGTATGGTTTAGCCTACAACTACTCTAGGTGTTATAGTCTAAGGTTCACAAAGATTAATCAAGCATTAACTACACAACGAATGACCTATCGCATTACTAGATCATTAACAATTAAGATAAGAGACAACCAATCAATATTCAATAATTAAGTTTCATATTCCCTAAGCAAACACACAAATAAATTAGCCGGACATGGAGAACATGCAAGCATACACACAAATAATCAAAGATATAATTGAATTAATGAAGTAAAACACTTATCTTGATGTAAGATAGGGTTTGGAACCCTAAAATACTGTACAAGACAGCCTTGGTTCGGTTTAGGTTTTTACTCCAAAAGACTACACACAAATACTGAAAAATTCGGATTCTATATATAAGATTACAAGTGCGACGACGTCACCTTATGATTTGTGACGCCGTCGGGTCGCCGTCATTAGGGTTTCGTCTTGGCCACATTATTCTTGCGACGGCGTCACCTTGTGCTTATGACGCCGTCCTCTTCACTTATGACGCCGTGCGGATCAAATCTAGGCTGTCTGAGTTGCGACGGCCTACTCTTTTAAAGCTTGACACCGTCACTTGAAAATAAGATATTTGGCTTCTGTCCCGTCACAAAATGCTCTGACGGCGTCGCAATTAAGCAGTGACGCCTTCACCTTGTATTTCAGCAGCTTGAGTGTCTCGATTTCTTGACTTTGGCCATTTTCTTCGTATATCCGCGCCTTTTCATCCAAATAAGTGCCATTACAGCAATTTGCCTTCAAGAGGCCTAAAAAGTGAAAAGGAACGATATTAAGTAATAACAGATACAAAAGTGATCAAATAAGGGCTTAAATGACCCCTCAAAAAGGTAAATTTTAAAACCTTATCACAGTCCCAGATCAATCCAGCATGAGAAGTATACACTTGTCATTGTTGATGAGTTTTCAAGATACACTTGGGTATACTTTCTTTCTAAAAAGAGTCAAGCAGCTGATACAATAATGTCATTCATCAAGAACATCGAAAACCAGAATGACATTACTGTTAAACAAATCAGAACTAACAATGGCACTGAGTTCATAAATCAAGAGCTTGAGAGTTTCTGTGATGAAAATGGAATTACCTAGAACTTTTCATCTCCTTACACCCCTGAACAAAATGGGGTAGCTGAAAGGAAAAACATAACCCTCATTGAGGCTGCCAGAACTATGTTAAATGGCACAAGACTCTCTAAGCATTTCGATTTGAAGTACCAAAACAAATTACACACAAACAGGTCAATCATTGTCAAAAGACATAACAAACCCCCTATGAGATATTCAAATGTAGACTTCGATATCGCTACTTTCATGTGTGTGGATGTCCTGTGTTTATTCATAACCACAAGGATCATCTAGGCAAGTTTGATGCTAAAGCTGATGATGGATACTTTCTAGGTTACTCACTGATCTCCAAAGCCTTCAGGGTATTTAACACAAGGAGACAACAAGTTGAGGAAACCTTTCATGTCATCTTTGATGAAAGTTCAGAACGCATCAGGTTCACCAACACCTCAGTGGAGGAAATAGGAATTGGTAACTCATCAAGATATCCTCTTGATGAGTATAACACTGAAATCAATTCCTCATACCAAGCTGATATTGACATCTCATATTATGTCTTACCTCACAACCTTCCCCAACCAACCATCAGTGAATTCATTGATAATCAATCAGTCCCTGCTGGGATAGGTAACACTGAACCAAATGTTCAGGAACCTGTGACTCAAGAAACTCAACCTGAACAAGACATCTCAACAGATGATCTTGATGATTATGTGGCTCCTGCACCTGAACTCATTCCCGAGTTTCCAGTGACCTCTTCAAGCTCAGATCCTAGACCACAAAGTAAGTGGATAAAAACTCAAGACATTGACCTCTTCATCCCGTAAAAATTTTATTTCACATTCTCGTAAGATAAATTATTTTAGTAATATCCTGAGAGTTTGACAATCGTTAGATCATTTTCGCAAAAGTTATTAAGAAAACATCGTTTTAAAGTTTCATTTTAGTCGGAACACCATTTAAACATCCCGCGCATAACGAAAATCAACTCTGACAATTTTCCTTACTTCATATTAATTTTTATATCACTCATAATCAATATGATAATTTTTAAGATTTCATTTAAATGTTACCGAATAAACCCTGAGCCGTACGAGACTAAACTTACGTTTTAAAAAAATCTACGTAGACCCAGACTTAACCATTTCTGCACTGTATTTTCTAAGATGTTTAGACACTTTTACATTTTTGGAAAAATCAAACATATTTCCCTCCTCCTTTGACCATAAAGAAATTAACCTTGTACGTTCTACATCTTTGCTTAAATCGCGTAACTTTTAGACTTCACGTATAACTATTAAGTTATCCCACGTATGACGAAAACCATATTTTGACATCTCATGTCACTTTTAGACTAATTTAAGTCTACTCTAAATAAATTCACGGTCATTTCCCTGAAATTTCGTTCTTTTCTGATAAATTGCGAATTACGCGTTTTTGACCCGTATTTCCAGCTTTAAGCAGCGTTTTTGCACCCAATGAGACTTATCACCCATTTTATATTTTTAGATGGAGTATAATTATGAGTTTCATCATTCCCACAAGTTTCGTATTTTTACGATATCCGGTTTTACGTTTTCTGGCTTAACAACTTTCGATTAGCGATTAACGGAACCAAAACTCACTCCGTAACCAAGATAGTACCAAAACTATCTACCTAAGTCATCTTATCTTCACTTGGCCGACCTAAGGGGGGGATTCATCATTTTGATGGCATAATCCTAACCATGATTCATTTAGATCATTACATGTGTCCTAACTTAACCATGGTTAACATTTAACCCAATATATGGTTAACCAAACTTACCCTCCTATAAATAGCAAGTTAAATGCATCCTAAAAACCCTAAAACACTGATTTGGGTCGTTCATAACATAAAACCATCATATCTTCCATAATTTGATCTATAAACTCCAAGTTTATGCAAAGAAGTTTCAAGTAGTAAGTTACTACATCAAATCTCTAGTAAGTTTAAGCGATCTTCTTGAGTTTAGATCCACTCAAGTCACTTAATACTTCATCACCAACTCTTCAAAGATTTCAAGGGTGCCAAGGTGTAGAAAGCTAGCTCAATCCAAAGTCTTAAAGGTTCAATCAAAGTCTGATCCTTACTTGTTACTCCTTTCTTAATTGAAAGCCAAAAGTTGTAAGCAACTAATCACCACCATCATCTCATCTTTATTATTCAAAATATTAACAATTTCATACTATATATATAGTTACTATGTTGATTCATGATGTACATATACTCAATCCCATGTTTTAATTCACATATTGTCGTAAAAGTAACAAACTAGTAAACTAGTCATTCTACACATTTGAGACCATTAAAACCAATCACTTATGAACTTTCTAACTTACATACTATGGTATATAAGATAAAAAGGTAAACATAGCAATTCGAATCACCCGAAACGGACAAACGAGTCAAAATTTATGGCCAAAAGAAGTTAGCGAAACCAAAACGCCGAAACTGCTTACACAAGCTGTTAAACAACTATTCGTTTTGAAAGTTGTACTTCTGGTCTGAATCATCAAAAAGTTAATACACGAAAGTTGTCCGGAACGACGTTTTCCTTCAGTAGAAAAGAAGCTCGGACCTTGAAAACGCTTAAATAGGCCATTATCTTTCAAAAATAGAAACTGCCCTATATATAGTCTCACAACTATACTTTTGTCACAACTAAAAGCAAACCAAGAGGCCTAATGGCCATAAGCCAAGACCAAGGCCACGGCTAAGGTCAAGGCTGAGTCTCAAGACCATGGTAGTCAAGACCAAAGCCACGGAAAGGCCATGACTAAAGCCTCAAGGCTTATTTTCCCAAAATCATTAACTAAGGTGTTAACCTTGGCAAATCGACACCAACATAAACCAAACGACATAACTTTATATACTTACATTATCAAATGACCATATTTATGAAATGACGATACTTGTGATAACCATTATGATTTCTTAATCATAACCAAACAACCTTGTAACTTGTGTTTACAAACCATATGACACTTATGATATATAAACAAAACATATGTTTTATCTACTAAGTGCTACAATACTAGGGAGCTTCATGTGAGGGGTTTCATTTGAGTAAAACGTATCGACGAGTTGCTGCATTTACGATTTAAAGTGTCCTAGCTCCTCGAACGTTTACTGCATGACCTCTGAATTATGATGGCCCAAACGGTAATACGATATCTATAAACTAAATACGTTTTTTCAACTAGACCATTTCTAAAAACGACATACAAAAATACCATGTACTACATCATGATCAACATAGAGACGTATAAAGGCTTGTTATTTCTTTCGCATCATTATTTCAAACCTAAGTCGCAACATCCTATTCTAGGTTTCTCGTAGAAGTTTTCACGGCATATCCATTATTCTCATTATACATTTGAAATCATTTACTCTGAGGTGAGTTCATAGCCCCACTTTCTATTACTTAATTGTTTTACAAACCCTTGGGGAAGATACATGCTTTATTTTAAATCGAACACATTGCTTTCAAATTATACTTGAATATATTAGTTGCACTAAGTACACTATTGCCAAAGTCCCTATTATCATGAACCATTAATCACTTGCGAGTGAATGCGAATAATGTGGATAGATCTATCAGGAATGACAAATCACGTTTGTGTTGACCGGGTAGGCAAACAAACGCACTCTATTTGAAGATCCATAGGTTTAATGGCAAATTACCTATTAGGGCATCGGTTACTATTATATGACAGCCGTTAACGTTTTGGTATCATGAGCTTAATGCAATAATATCTGTTTTGTTTTCAAACTATTGGTGTGAGTCTACAGCTCACACTACCAACATAATGTGTTCAACCATCAAACAAACTCTATGAATTTCACTCAACCTTTGTGTTGACAGTTTTAAGCATGTATTTCAGGGCCATAATGTCGGAAGCTGGCACGGAGGAGCACGGATACTCAAGTAGGCTATAAATTTTATTATCATTCGAAAACCAATTTAATGTATTTTGTAAACTCGGAACCATTTGGGACCTCATTTTTGTAAACTCTTATATTTATATAAATCGAATGATAAATCTTTTAAAACGACTCCATTAGAGTTCGTTTTCTATTGTTATGACTGTTGTGCCATGAAGTAACACCCAGTTTGAATTTCGCTGCGTATCACCAAGTTGGTGGTGTTACAGATTGGTATCAGAGCCTTAATTATAGAGAAACGGGTCTAATTGTGACCTAACCTATAACTACTTTTACAAACAAAATTATTTTATAGCCTTCCGTTCTCCGTGTCTTTAATCCTCCAGACGATTATGTGACTTTTAGGCATTTTAAGTTATACAAACATACTAGTATATTGATATATACACTTGACATAATTTCAATCATAAACAAAGTACTCAACATATCTGCGTATGCCTATTCTAAGGCATTACGGCACAATCATATTTTCCCAATCTCCCAATCATGCATCTACTCATGCATTTTAGGATTACGAAACTTTATCCAAGACATTGTAACTGATTACAATGGTCTTTCCTACTTCCCAGACATTGTGAGATACAATGGTCTCATTCATTTTTCAAGACACTGTGAGATACAGTGGTCCCTATTACACTCTCACATAATCGTAAATCCTACGTGGTCTCTATTACATTCTCAGCATTAATAAATCCTACAGTGGTCTCTATTACATTCTTAGGCACTGTAGATCCTACAGTGGTCTCATTTATTTCTCAAGACATTGTGAGTTACACAATGGTCTCTCCATCATTTTTCAAGACATTGTGAGTTACACAATGATCTCTCCATCATTTCTCAAGACATTGTGGGTTACACAATGACCTCTCTATCATTTCTCAAGACATTGTGAGTTACACAATGGTTTAATTTACTTCACAGACATTCTAAGTTATACAAAGTCTCTAAATATTATTTTATAAATATTATATGATATTGTTTTACATGAAACCCGTCACAGTCTATCAATTTTCCTAATGGAAATACAAGAAATGTGATTTCTAAAAGATAAACTGACTCATCATCTAAAAAAGCTGAAGTTCAGCAACTTTCTCTACATTCATCAAAATTCTCTTCTGAAACCTTCATTGTTAAAGGTCCGTGCTTCTAGCCAAGTATGTACTATTTTAGAATTACATAAGATTTCTTTTCCACACGTATCTACCCATACTATCTTCTATGCAATGGAATGTGAAAACATAGGTTACAAGTCTTTTATGGCCAGGACTTGTAACTGGATGGTTTGATATCGCCTTTGCTTAGTGGAAAATTTCTCAAAAGCTATGGACATATCACGAGTATACCTAATTTAGGTATTTGAAAATTTTATCGAACCTCGGCTAAATATAGTCTAGTCACCTATATTTAACCTAGGGATAGTGGAAAATAGTCTGACTAAATATGTTCGACTTAAATTTTTCAAACACTGAGAATAGTTATACAAGGGTTATATTCAGGTTAATTTCCTACTTAAACTCGATAAACCACCAGAATTCACTAAAAAGATCTAGAGACATAATAGTGTCTTACCACTCAGCAAAATATTAACATCTTATTTATACTACCTAATTTCATTCTTGAAATTTTCCTACATGAGATAATCCGAATTACTATCTTGGGATAGTCATCAAATCTTCTCGTCACTTCTTAGAAGTACTAGCCTGTTTAGGTTTCAAGGATATTATTCCGCCATATTCCTTTAAAATTCACTTATGATTTTAAAGCAAACTTGACATCTCTACCTAAGAATAATGGTAAACATACACTACAATCTTCTAATCATCAACATATCACATCATTATCTGAACCCCATTATAAATCAGTATGTAAAACTTCACAGTATCACGTTTCCTTCAAACACTAGTTGACATAAACACTATAAGATATGACCTTCATCCCGAAACCACCTAAGACATGATCAACTTTGGAAATGGTTTGGATAACCATTTGCCACTAGCAAGACTTTCCTACAACATCATTACAAACCATTTCACATCTACAATATCTTACACCTTTGATTAACAACAGTTACCCTAACAACAACAAAAACTATTCCATTTGAGACACTATATCAATGAAAGTGTTAGTTAACCATTTGCTGAACTAAGGTGGTTAGGGATCACCCACGAAACAATTAAGGAAACCATACAAATACAAATTAGGCTCCATGCCGCACACTATTACCAGAAACAAAAGTTACATAGATGTAAGGCGTTAAAATTTAACAAAAACTCCATGTTAAAAATTAAGGTTTTGTTGAAAGCCTCTATACAATAAGATATGATTCGTTTTGAGAATCGGGAAAAGCCAAACTTGAGGAATATTGGACTCAATAAGATTTTAACAAAACCCTTTAGGTTATCAACTTAAGCCACATGGTAGATAATACATTCTATGACCAGAAACTTGAGAACGTAAAGATTAGAATTCGGCGCATACATCCACATTTTTCTAGACACTTCAACATTGGATAACACACATTGAATTCCGGGACGGAATTCCCATTAAGGTGATGACACTGTAACAATTCGCATTTTCAGGATTTCTATCCATTCTCAAAATTTTACTATTCATCTCGAGAAATTACTATTCACTTTCACTATTCATCCCGTAAAAATTTTATTTCACATTCTCGTAAGATAAATTATTTTAGTAATATCCTGAGAGTTTGACAATCGTTAGATCATTTTCGCAAAAGTTATTAAGAAAACATCGTTTTAAAGTTTCATTCTAGTCGGTACACTATTTAAACATCCCGCGCATAACGAAAATCAACTCTGACAATTTTTCTCACATCAAATTAATTTTTATATCACTCATAATCAATATGATAATTTTTCAGATTTCATTTAAATGTTACCGAATAAACCCTGAGCCGTACGAGACTAAACTTACGTTTTAAACAAATCTACGTAGACCCAGACTTAACCATTTCTGCACTGTATTTTCTAAGATGTTTAGACACTTTTACATTTTTGGAAAAATCAAACATATTTCCCTCCTCCTTTGACCATAAAGAAATTAACCTTGTACATTCTACATCTTTGCTTAAATCGCGTAACTTTTAGACTTCACGTATAACTGTTAAGTTATCCCACGTATGGCGAAAACCACATTTTGACATCTCATATCACTTTTAGACTAATTTTAGTCTACTCTAAATAAATTCACGGTCATTTCCCTGAAATTTTGTTCTTTTCTGATAGATTGCGAATTACGTGTTTTTTACTCGTATTTCCAGCTTTAAGCAGCGTTTTTGCACACAATGAGACTTATCACCCATTTTATATTTTTATATGGATTATAATGATGAGTTTCATCACTCCTACAAGTTTCATATTTTTACGATATCCGGTTTTACGTTTTCTGGCTTAACAACTTTCGATTAGCGATTAACGGAACCAAAACTCACTCCGTAACCAAGATAATACCAAAACTATCCACCTAAGTCATCTTATCTTCACTTGGCCGACCTAAGGGGTGGGAGTCATCATTTTGGTGGCATAATCCTAATCATGCTTCATTTAGATCATTACATGTGTCCTAACTTAACCATGGTTAACATTTAACCCAATATATGGTTAACCAAACTTACCCTCCTATAAATAGCAAGTGAAATGCATCCTAAAAACCTTAAAACACTGATTTGGGTCGTTCATAACATAAAACCATCATATCTTCCATAATTTGATCTATAAACTCCAAGTTTATGCAAAGAAGTTTCAAGTAGTAAGTTACTACATCAAATCTCTAGTAAGTTTAAGCGATCTTCTTGAGTTTAGATCCAATCAAGTCACTTAATACTTCATCACCAACTCTTCAAAGATTTCAAGGGTGCCAAGGTGTAGAAAGCTAGCTCAATCCAAAGTCTTAAGGGTTCAATCAAAGTCCGGTCCTTACTTGTTACTCATTTCTTAATTGAAAGCCAAAAGTTGTAAGCAACTAATCACCACCATCATATCATCTTTGTTATTCATAATATTAACAATTTTATGCTATATATATAGTTACTATGTTGATTCATGATGTACATATACTCAATCCCATGTTTTAATTCACATATTGTCGTAAAAGTAACAAACTAGTAAACTAGTCATATTCTACACATTTGAGACCACTAAAACCAGTCACTTATGGACTTTATAACTTACATACTATGGTAGATAAGATAAAAAGGTAAACATAGCAATTCGAATCACCCGAAACGGACAAACGAGTCAAAAGTTATGGCCAAAAGAAGTTAGCGAAACCAAAACGCCGAAACTGCCTAACACAAACTGTTAAACAGCTATTCGTTTTGAAAGTGGTACTTCTGGCCCGAATCATCAAAAAGTTAAAACACGAAAGTTGTCCGTAACGACGTTTTCCCTCAATAACAATGAATCTCGGACCTTGAAAATGCTTAAATGGGCCATTATCTTTCAAAAACAGAAACTGCCCTATATATAATCTCACAACTATACTTTTGTCACGACTAAAAGCAAACCAAGAGGCCTAATGGCCATAAGCCAAGACCACGGCCACGGCTATGGTCAAGGCTGAGTCTCAAGACCATGGTAGTCAAGACCAAAGCCACGGCAAGGCCATGGCTAAAGCCTCAAGGCTTATTTTCCCAAGATCGTTAACTAAGATGTTAACCTTGGCAAATCGACACCAACATAAACCAAACGACGTAACTTTGTATACTTACATTATCAAATGACCATATTTATGAAATGACGATACTTGTGATAACCATTATAATTTCTTAATCATAACCAAACAACCTTGGAACTTGTGTTTACAAACCATATGACACTTATGATATATAAACAAAACATATGTTTTATCTACTAAGTGGTACAATACTAGGGAGCTTCATGTGAGGGGTTTCATTTGAGTAAAACGTATCGACAAGTTGCTGGATTTACGATTTAAAGTGTCCTAGCTCCTCGAACGTTTACTGCATGACCTCTAAATTATGATAGCCCAAACGGTAGTACGATAACTATAAACTAAATACGTTTTCGCAACTAGACCATTTCTATAAACGACATACACAAATACCATGTACTACATCATGATCAACATAGAGACGTATATAGGCTTGTTATTTCTTTCGTATCATTATTTCAAACCTAAGTCGCAACATCCTATTCTAGGTTTCTCGTAGAAGTTATCACGGCATATCCATCATTCTCATTATACATTTGATACCATTTAATCTGAGGTGAGTTCATAGCCCCACTTTCTATTACTTAATTGTTTTACAAACCCTTGGGGGAGATATATGCTTTATTTTAAATCGAACACATTGCTTTCAAATTATACTTGAATATATTAGTTGCACTAAGTACACTATTGCCAAAGTCCCTATTATCATGAACCATTAATCATTTGCGAGTGAACGTGAATAATGTGGATAGATCTATCGGGAATGACAAATCCCGTTTGCGTTGACCGGGTAGGCAAACAAACGCACTCTATTTGAAGATCCATAGGTTTAATGGCAAATTACCTATTAGGGCATCGGTTACTATTATATGACAGTTGTTAACATTTCGGTATCATGAGCTTAATGCAATAATATATGTTTTGTTTTCAAACTATTGGTGTGAGTCTATAGCTCACACTACCAACATAATGTGTTCAACCATCAAACAAACTCTATGAATTTCACTCAACCTTTGTGTTGACATTTTTAAGCATGTATTTCAGGTCCATAATGTCGGAAGCTGGCACGGACGAGCACGGATACTCAAGAAGGCTATAAATTTTATTATCATTTGAAAACCAATTTAATGTATTTTGTAAACTTGGAACCATTTGGGACCTCATTTTTGTAAACTCTGATATTTATATAAATCGAATGATAAATCTTTTAAAACGACTCCATTAGAGTTCGTTTTCTATTGTTATGACTGTTGTGCCATGAAGTAACACCCAGTTTGAATTCCGCTGCGTATCAAGAAGTTGGGGGTGTTACACTCTGTGAAGACACCAATGGTCCCTCCTAACAACCTTGGACCTAATCTCACTGGCAAATCATTCAATCAAACTCATTTCAGGGGGATTGTTGGCTCACTGATGTATCTAACTGCTTCCAGACCAGACATACAATTCTCAGTCTGTCTAATAGCAAGATATCAGTCCAATCCTAAAGAATCCCATCTCACTGCAGCCAAAAGAATACTCAAATACCTGAAGGGAACTCTTAGTCTTGGACTTTACTATCGAAAGTGCTCAGGTTTTGATCTCAAAGGATATTCTGGCTCTGATTATGCTGGCTGCAACATGGACAGGAAAAGTACCTCAGGGTCCTGTCAATTTCTTGGAGGAAAACTAGTTTGTTGGAGTGCTAAAAAGCAACAATCAGTGGCTATGTCTTCATTTGAAGCTGAGTATGTGGCTGCTGCAGGATGTTGTGCCAATGTTTTATGGATGAAAAGTCAACTCAGTGACTATGACATCCATTACAAAATGGTACCCATCTTCTGTGACAACACCAGTGTTATTGCTATCTCCAACAACCTTGTCCTTCACCAAAGAACCAAACACACTGATATCAGATATCATTTCTTCAGGGACCACATAATGAAAGGAGACATAGAACTTCATTTCATCCCTACTGAATATCAACTTGCTGATATCTTCACCAAACCCTTAGATGAACCTACCTTCAGGAGACTGAAAGCTGAATTGGGAATGCTAGACATTGAAAGTCAGTAACCTGAAAACCAATCCCAATCTCAATAAGTTTTCTCTGAAATGGTTCATCCTCCCTGAACAAAACCCAAAATAACCCTTTCACCAAATGAGTAGGACTCATTCAGAGACCCTGACAGTTGATATTGAGCATTGAATGAGTAACTAAATGCTCTAAGTATCAGTTACTTAAATGTCCTAGGTTGGTAAACATACCAATTAAATATAGGAATAAATGTCTCTTTGTCTTACTGTCATTCATGTCAAGGGTCCCTCAAAAACTTACCTCATCCCACTTGGCATTAAATTCCTCCTCTCACATGAAATATTCTGTGGATATTTTATTACTGCAGAATGCACTTTAACTGTGCACCGCAACTGTTTCCTTGAAAACCGAGACTTTACTGTGGGTAGTGGAGTGGTGGCATTAAATGTGGAGATTCAAAACATCTTCAAAAACTGACTTTACAAATCCCCATTTATGCACATTTTACCCCTCTCATCACTCTATAAATACCCCTCTCAATAACACTAAAAACACACACAAAGATTTTCTGCAACTAAACTCTGTCAAAATCTCTTCTCAAAACAAGAAATCTTTGTGTTATTTAATCCTCAAAACAAGTTTTTTCTCTAAAATCTTCTCTGTAAACATTTACAAAAGGTTTTTCACTACTAACTTAAGAGATTCAAACTCTTTGATTGTTCTTGTCAAGATATTTGTTTCAAAACCCTAAAACCTTTTAATGGAAATGGCAAGAACACAATCTTTTCAGTTTGCACATCAGTGGGTAGGGGATCTCAGTAATGTTGAATTTAAAACAAATAATGTTATAGGAAATTTTGAATACCCCCAAATGTCCCAGCCTATAAGGACATAATGAAGTTTTTATTCAACTGCCCACTGAAAATGGCCTTTGTTCAGTGTCCCTCTATACTGTACCAAAACCTTCTCAAGGAGTTTTGGGCAACAGTTGTGGCCTTTGACCCGACACCCTCTACTGATGAGAATGACCTTAGACCACTCAGGGAGTATCTCATTAGGTTCAGTCTTTTTAACGGGGAAAAGTCAGTCACCCTGGACTATAAAACTTTTTGTACATCAACAGGGTTAGACTATAATTCTGGAACTTATGTTGCTCATCCTGAACCTTCAACAGTGAAGGATTGGCTAAAACAAATTGTTTTAGATCCAAAATTTTTGGACAGAACCCCTGTCACCAAGAATTATTTTCCTGCGGCTTGGAAGATCCTCTTCACATTCGTGAATCAAGTTCTCGGCGGGAACCACTCATCCACTGAACAATTAAACTCTATTCAGTTGATGGTGGCATATTGCTTGATGAACGGGGTCACTGTCGACATACGGGAGATCATTTACAGTGATCTTGTAACCAAGCTACAAAGAAAAACTTGGACGAAATACGTTTCGTATCCTAGGTTTGTCTCTTGTGCTTTGCAAGTGTTACTGGGTTGCAATTATCCTCAGGAACAAAAATATTTTGCTTTACCTGGCATCATGAGTCAATCTAATTTTCAAAAGGACCCATCCCATGTTACTAATATCGAATTGACGGCCCATATGGTTCTTTGTAAACAACCAGAGGGAATCAGTGTCTCCTAACCTTGCTCCTAAAAAGAGAAATGGGAAGTCTCGGTACTGGACTAAGACCAAACCCAAGTCTCGGGCCACGAGGCTTCAGGAACACAGCCTAAAGGCAAAAGAAGCCCAAGACCGACTGCCACCCACTGAAGACCAATCATCATCCACCCCGGTGACAACGAAGGACACTGATAAATCATAATCAGTGCCCTTGGTCCCAACTACTACTCCCCAAGATCCAGAGGGAAACAAACAACCCGCTGGTAGGGGAGCGCCTTCCACAACGCCCAAGGATAACATTCGCAAATCACAGCTTTTGTCTGAGGGCCAACTGAATGATCCCAAAGACTCAAAGGGAACTGAACGACCCGCTGATAGGGATCTCACTGCCACTAACTCCGGCTAAGGCACTGGGAAACACCCACCAGTGTCTAAGGGGTCACAGGGGGACAAAGACTCGGAGGGAAAGAAACAACCCACCAATACGGAACCCACCACCAATCCTGACTCCAGAGAAGGCACTGGGAAACACCCACCAGTGTCTGAGGGGTCAACGGGGGACAAAGACTCATAGGGAAATATACCACCCGTTGATACAGAACCCATCACCCCCACATTGTTAACTATTGCTGAGGTCAATGAAATTCTTTTTTCGGAAGAAGAACAAGCTAAAACTGAAGATGAAATTCTATCAGCAGGAGAAGAAGTGGACGCTGATGCTCAATCTGAACAAGGGCATCAGCCTGATCCACAAGAGCCTAAAGAGTCACCTTTCCAGCCTGAAGATAATGACTCTGACTCTTCTGCATCATCTTGTCTTGAAGAATTCAGGAAGTTTGATAATACTCTTCCACTGACAGAGAGGCAACTGGTTATGTAGATCACTAAAGCTTCAAGGAAGTTATATTCTGGGGTTACTGAAACATTATGGGATCAACACACTGAAGCTACTGCCAGCTATGCAGATCTGAAATCTGAGGTCTAAGCTCTTGATGCAAACACTTATGAACACAGGGATCTCATGTACCAACATCTTCATAGATTAGATGAAAACCTGGTTAAATTTCTAAAGCATCTTCAGACTTGTGGCGTTACAATTGATGAAATCAAGGATGATGTCAAAGAAGACCCCGCACACAATTCCAAAGTGCTGGAAGCCACTGAAGTATACGTGAAGAATTCATCACGTCTCACTGAAATCATTGATATGCTCCAATCAGCAAATATTTAGGGTCTTCAGTCTTCAGTTCAATCTCTTCAGGCTAAGGCATCATCTTCAATGGCTTGGAATCTCGGGCCTAGATTGACTGCCTTGAAACTCTCTCAGGCTAATTTGGCAGCAAAGGTCACTGGTATTCAACAAGATACAACCGATATCAAGGCTATGGTCACTGAGATCTATCAAGCCTTCAAAGGTCAAGCCAATCTAACTCCCCCAGTGTCCGAGGTAACTCTTGCTCTTAGTGATGTTGCGGCAACAGTTGAGGGGGAGAAGACCACTGAAGAGACTCCCTCTTACACTGAGGGGGAGCCAGCTCAACCAGTCTCTGCAACACCTATTTCATCACTCCCACCAGTTTCAGCAACACCCTTATCATCAGTCCCACCAATAACAACAAAAGCTTTGACAATGACAGTTGCAACACCTATCATCACAACAACACCACCCTTGGTAGCATCATCTTTTTCAGGACAGGACAAAGGAAAAGGCATAATGCAAACACCGGAGACTTAGAAGATTCCCTATATGATCGGCAACACTGAGTACCTGCTCACCCCACAACAGCTAAGTGTCTACCTCGCTAAGGAAGAAAGGAGAAAGAAACTTGCTGAAGAAGAAAGAAAGAGCAAAGAAGCAATGGTACAAGTCATTGCTGAGGAAGTTGAGAACATTGGAATAGATCCTAAGAAGCTTGAAAAGGGTCAGGCAGGACAAAAGTTCAAGGATGCTCAGGCAGCTAAAATGGCTTAAATGAGAAATAAGTTAGATGAAAAGAAAAAAAGAGCTGCAGCCATCAGGCAAGAAAGAATTGACCACTACAACTGGTCAATGACAAGCAGAAGGCTTCCTGAGAAAATCACTGATGTCAAAATCATCCCCAAGTCCAAACCTCTAGCAATGAATGTCTACATAGGGGTTGATATAAGACACTTCGAGGTTCATGATCCCCTGAAATTCACTGACTTTGGGATCACTGGACTCGATGAGCTTGGTCCAATTATTGAAAAGAAGCAGAATGTTGTGGTTAAGGAGCTGATGAAAATGCTCAGCAAAAGGTATGAAAGACTGGGGGAAGCACCAACACTACTAGGGATTCAGTCTGCCTTAACTGCACCTCAAGGATCTCAACCTCAACCATCACAGGGAAAACAAAAGAGGGTTGAGTTTGATCCTAAGATCAAAGTACCTGGAATGGAATGCAATAGGGAGCAACCTGAAGGGGTGAAGTTTGTAAATTGTCTTGTGATTGAAAAACCTGAAAGAGGACTGTTCTTCATTGATGTCTATGGAAACCCAGCATTCCAAAGGTGGAGTGACATTGATCAGGCAGGTGTGGCTACAATGTTGAGCTACATACCAATGGCCTCTTAATTTCAAACTCCTGCAAACGTCAAGTTCTGTTCTGACTTAAACGCCAAGATAAGGGAGCACCCTGACAAAGAAACACTCATCACAAAGAAAGTCAAGCTTCAAGCACTGGGGATCCATCTTGATTGACATCATTATGTAACAACCTGCACTTTCATGTTACTTTTCATTTTCGAGAATTTACTATTCACATTTACTATTCACATTTACTATTCATCCGTAAAATTTTTATTTCACATTCTCGTAAGATAAATTATTTTAGTAATGAACTGAGAGTTTGAAAATCGTTAGATCATTTTCGCAAAAGTTATAAAGAAAACATCGTTATAAAGTTTTATTTTGGACGGTCCACCGTTTAAACATCACGCGCATAACGAAAATCAACTCTGATAATTTTCCTAACATCAGATAAATTCTTAGATCACTCATGATTAATTTGAGAATTTTTAAGATTTATTTTTATTTTACCAAATAAGCCCTGCGCTGAAAAACTAAACTGACGTTTTAAACAATTCTACTTACATCCAGACTTAACGATTCCTGCACAGTGTTTCTAGTATTTTTTTGACACTTTTACATTTTTTGGAAAATTCAAACATATTTCCCTCCTCCTTTGACCATAAAGGAATTAACCTTGTACGTTCTACATTTTTGCATAAATCGCGTAACTTTTAAACTTCGCAAATAACTGTTAAGTTATCCCGCGTATGACGAAAACCACATTTTGACATCTCATATCACTTTTATACTAATTTTAGTCTGCTCTAAATAAGTTCACGGTCGTTTCCCTGAAATTTCGTTCTTTTCCGATAAACTGCGAATTACGCGTTTCTGACCCGTATTTCCAGCTTTAAGCAGCGTTTTTGCACCCAATGAGACTTATCACTCATTTTATATTTTTAGATGGAGTATAATGATGAGTCTCATCATTCTTGTAAGTTTCATATTTTTACGATACCCGGTTTTACGTTTTATGGCTTAACGACTTACGGTTGGCATTTAACGGAACCAAAACTTACTCTAAACTCAAGATATTATCAAAACTATCCATCTAAGCCACCTAGGCACATTGAGACTGACCTAAAGGGGGGGATTCATCATATTGGTGCCTTAATCCTAACCAAGGTTCATTTTGATCATTACACGTGTCTTAACTTAACCATGGTTAATAATTAACCCAATATATGGTTAACCAAACTTAACCTCCTATAAATAGGAAGCGAAATACATTATAAACTCCCTCACATACTAATTTTGGTCGTTCATACCCTAAAACATTCACATCTTCCATCATTTGATCTATAAACTCCAAGTTTATGCAAGGAAGTTCCAAAGATCAAGGCACTACATCAAATCTCTAGCAAGTTTAAGTGATCTTCTTGAGTTTAGATCCACTCAAGTCACTTATTACTTCATCACCAAATCTTCAAGTTTTCAAGGGTGCCAAGGTGTGGAAATCTAGCTCAATCCGAAGTCTTACGCGATCAATCAAAGTCCTATCCTTACTAAGTTACTCCTTTCTTATTGAAAGCCAAAAGTTGTAAGAAACTTATCACCACCATCATCTCATCTTTATTATTCATAATCTTAACTATTTCATGCTATATATATAGTTACTATGTTGATTCATGATGTACATATACTCAATCACTTGTTTTAATTCACATATTATCATAAAAGTAACAAACTAGTAAACTAGTCATATTCTACACATGTGAGACCATTAAAATCAGTAACATATGGACTTTTTAACTTAAATAATATGGTAGACAAGATAAAAAGGTAAACATAGCAATTTGAATCACCCGAAACGGACAAACGAGTCAAAAGTTATAGCCAAAAGAAGTTAGCAAAACCAAAACGCCAAAACTGCCAATAGCTTGCTGTTTTGAGTTCTGCCGTTTTAAAAATGGTACTTCTGGTCCGAATCATCAAAAAGTTAAAACACGAAAGTTGTCCGGAACGACGTTTTCCTTCAATATTAAAGAAGATCGGACCTTGAAAACGCATAAATAGGCCAAAAATATTTCAAAAACAGAAACTGCCGTAAATATAGTCTCACAACTATACTTTTGTCACAACTAAAAGCAAACCAAGAGGCCTAATGGCCATAAGCCAAGACCACGGCTACGGCTGAGGTCAAAGCTAAGTCTCAATACCATGGTAGTCAAGACAAAAGTCACGGCAAGGCCATGGCTAAAGCCTTAAGGCTTGTTTACCCAAGACCGTTAACTAAGGTAATCATATTTATGAAACGACGAGAACTTGTAAAAACATGATAAACTTATTTATATAACAATCTTCACTCAAAACATATGTTGTATCTACTAAGTGCTACAATAGTAGGGAGCTTCATGTGAGGGGTTCATTTGAGTAAAACGTATCGACGAGTTGTTGGATTTACGATTTAAAGTGTCCTAGCTCCTCGAACGTTTACTGCATGACCTCTGAATTATGATGGCCCGAACGGTAGTATGATATCTATAAACTAAATATATTTTCACATATTAATGATCTTACTATAAACATCAAATGATAATTGACTACATCATGATCAATATAGGAATATATATAGGATGGTTTATGTTTCCTTAAACATTATTCCAAACTTAAGTCGCAACATTTCATTTTTAGGTTGCACGTAGAAGTTTTCCGACTTATCCATCACATCCGTTAAGTACTTAATATCATCAACTCTCGGTGAGTTCATAGCCCCACTTTCTATTACTTAATTGTTTTACAAACCCTTGGGGGAGATACATGCTTTATTTTTAAACCGAACACATTGCTTTGAAACTGTATGCTTATCTGAATGTATTATGTGCACTAAGTACCACTATTGCCAACTTAAGTCCCTATTATCATGAACCATTAATCACTTGCGGGTGAACGCGAATAATGTGGATAGATCTATCGGGATTGACGAATCCCGTTTGTTTAACCAAGTCCGGTAAACAAACGCACTCTATTTGACGAACCATAGGTTTATTGGCGAATTACCTATTAGGGCAACTGTTACTATTATATCAATTTCTATTGACAAGCTGTTAACGTTTTCGATGTCATGAGCTTAGTGCAATAATATCTATTTTGTTTTCAAAACCTTGGTGTGAGTCAAATTAACTCACACTACCAACATAATGTGTTCAACCATCAAAAAACTCTATGAATTTCACTCAACCTTTGTGTTGACAGTTTTAAGCATGTATTTCAGGTCCATAAAGTCGGAAGCTGGCACGGAAGTGCAAGATCAAGAAGGCTATACATAAATATTTTATCATTCACAAAGCATCAAAAACTTTATATTGATGTGTTTTGTAATCAATGGAACCAACTGGGACCTATTTTGTAAACTCTGATATATTTGAATGATAAAGCCTTTTTAAAACGACTCTTTTAGAGATCGTTTTCTATTATTATGATTGTTGTGCCATCAAGTAATACCCAGTTTGAATTCCGCTGCATATCACGAAATTGGGGGTGTTACACATTATCATTTATCTTTTGTACTAGTAATAGGAACTATGTAATTTGATCAATAAACGATGTATGTTTTGTTAAAATATTCAGTGTTCCTTATTATGTTCATTAGTACATTCAGTGTAAGAAGAAGCCATTTGCTCACTTACATTGATCAAACACTTAGGCTATTTGTATATCCAAATAGGGGGAGACTGTTGGGTTCAGTAAATACCCAAACCCCTTAATCTAGGATTTGAATAGAAAATACCCTAAGTGTTTAGACCGTTAAACACTAACAAGTCACTGAGTGCATAGTCTCTCAGTGAGCCATATTCAGGACACTCAGTAAGAGGCGAAGAAGAAGTCTCTCCACTCAGTAAGGCGGAACTTAAGGGGTGAAGACTGAGTCAAGAAGAAGATGGTGGATTCAGTGAGTGATGACAATAACTCACTTAATCCCTAAACTCCTCACCAACTACTTTCACTGAAGACAAACTGAAGTAGAAGACTGAAAAATGAGCGAGATAAGGCGGGACAAGTTTGAATCAGATAAGATGAAGTCCTTATCAACCAAAGTCAACTTTACCTGAATGGCAAACTATCAGGCTCAGTGTCATCACTGACTTATGGAAAGCAGCCTTGTCTCTTACTTAATATAGTCTTTGTAAACAAAGACAAAATACATCGATATTTTGTCTTCGTAAAAATGTCAGTTTGTCACTTAGGATAAAGTTAATACTCATACTTATATAAATAGCATAAGAGATGGAGTGAAAGATTTAAGCTTGTGAATTGTAAAACACACACACACACACACAATCCATCTTTCACTCCTCCAAATACAACTCAGTCCCTGAGGCAGCTCAGTGGTTCCATAGTAGTTGTGCTCAGACTTAGCCTGAGCTTAGTGAGGAGTACCAACCCTTTATCATTTCAATCCCAAGTACTATTCCGCAAGTACTTGGGTAATGTATTCTTTTTAATTCATTTCTAATAAAGAATATTATGTTGAAAATTTATCAGTGTGTTTTCACTTATATCATTTCAGTCATTGATTCACTATTAGTTTGTTTTTAAATACTTAAACTGTTTTTATACGATAGTGAATAGAGAACAACACAAACATATATAAAGACATACATAGTAATGTGGGAAGTTATAAGGAAACAAAAAACACAAAAACGACATTATTTGTGGGAAATCGATGTGTAACTACCCATGGATTTATCAAATCGGTGGGTAATATGTAGGAAAACTTTGTCAACAATATTACGCGGTAAAATAGTAGCTAATCGGTGGGAAATTTGCCACATATTACCCACGGAAAACTTTGTCACCAGATTAGCGTGTAAATTGTCACTAATCCGTGGGAAAATTGCAAAAGATTTTCCACGGAAGTTTGTTTAACCAACTAGTGTGTAAATTGTCGCTAATCCGTGAGAAATTTCCCACGACTTTTCTCCAGGAAAAGACAGTTATTGTAGTAGTATAAGTTGCTTAGATCTCCAAGCCTAAGCACCCAGGATTAATACAGTTCTACACACGTAAATCGTTAAGTAGCAACAACCCTTGATTACAACACAATGGCGAGCTTCTCCATGGAGGAGGTTAAGTTTGCCATAGGCTATCCCAACCTTATATTAGCTATCTAGAGTCGAGCTTCTCCATGGAGAAGGTTAAGTCTGCCGTTTGGGACTATGCCAGTTCGAAGGCCCCAGGCCCAGATGGGTTCAACTTCAACTTTATTAAATCTTTTTAAAACATCCTTAAATCTGACTTCTGGAATTATCAAGCATTTCGAGGCTACTAAAAAGATAGCTCACGGATGTCACCAGTAAAAACTTTGATCTATAATGATATAAACTTCATCAAACCTATAAACGTATCTTTAAAAATTACTCTTATAAAGATATAATTAGCTAAAATTCTAATTATGACTTATTCAAGTTTCTCTCTTCATAAATCATACACATAAACTTACATGTAACTCTCATTTATAAACTTATGATACAATGCAAGTTCATGTGCATAAACTTCATATCACCTTTATGTGACCACGGACATGGTTTATAAACTTTATAGACCTCCATTTGAGATGCCCTAAAACCAAGAGCAACATTATTAAGATCGGCTTCATCCCCACTAGTGAGTTGTGACGTTGGTCGTGTTCACCCCTGCTACAAGACATTTTGCTCCCTCTGCGAATGCTCTTATTTGATCATTCACATAAAATAGAATTTCAAAGTAGTTATTTTTAAATAGTAATGTTATTTAGACCTACAACACTTACTTAAATATATGACTAATGCTTAAATCATTTGTACAAATATATTATGTACTTTCTCTCTATAAATTTTCACTAATCATTATTTGAAATCAACCCATCGAAATATTATTTGTAGTCATGATTAGTTGTCACAACAATCATTTTTCATTTTTAAATATCGCAATGACGAAACACAATCCAAAATTATTAGTAACTTAAAACGGTAGATATATAGTTCCAACGCTAAAACAAATCACCTCCCTATACGAAAATGACATAAAGACTACTATGGCTACTTATCCCATTTATTTCCAATCAGTGATATTCAATACTTTGGTCATAGATTCATTCGAAATTCGAATCTTCATGCAACACAACCACCCAACGGATATCCATAGCATTTGGTGTTTTCATACATGCATAATAATAATGAAAACATTTGAAATTAAACCCAAAACTACACGTATAATATCTTCATACCAACCGAGGCATGGTAGCGCACTACAACAGTTTGATTTGATTTAAAATGATGTTGCTTGTGCTGGACATAAGCTTTTCAAACTACAATTTAATATTCCAAACCATATATCAAATCAGTCATAACTTCAATACAATTCAAATTCACTTCTTTTTAAACTAACTATATAAAGTAGTCAAATTTATATATTTTTGCATATAAAAACAAAAGAGAGATGAAAAAGGACAGATAAGAAGAAGCAATAAGTAAGAAAAATCGCTGACAACATCTGAGAGACCCCAACCCAAATTCATTCAAAACGAAAATTTGGCTCTCTTTTATTACTTAAATAATTTTGAAATAAAAGAGACAACTTTTCTAACCATCCCATATCCCAAAACAGTGAAATAACCCTTTTTCACAAAACAAAACAAACCACACTTCAAACTTACACTTATTCTTTAGTCTTTACTACTACTTTACCCCTTACATTTCTTCCATTCTTACAAAACGTACCCTCAACAAAAGCTTTTTCCTATCATATCCATCCCATCTTTGGATTCCCATCTTTATTTTTCCACCCACTACCTATACTACTAATAATAAAGATCATAAAACTAACACTACTTTTGAAATGACACATTTTTTTTTGAAATGATATCTAGCTAGCCTTTTTTTACAAAAATGGAACTTCATCAATAAGTCCATTCTTGAGGTAGGACAACTTCATTTGTTTCAACATACGCGGTGCTCCGACGTTGTTGTTGTTGATGTTGCTGATGTTGTTGTGCTAGCATGACCATGTTCCTTCTAGCCATAAGAAGCTCGGCACGTTGAGCATCGATGTTGTTTTGTTGAGCAAAATGTGGACCAAAAAGACCATGAATGTTTGGTTGTTGTAAGGTGTTTGTGATGATGGTGGGGTCCACTGTGTTCATGTTTTTGTTGTATGACTGAGCCACTACTCTTGCTGGCACAAGACCAGGAGAACATGCTACAAAAAATTTAAAATTTTTTAATAATCATGATTAGCATTTATAAAGTCAAACTTAAATATAAATAAGATTATATACCTTGTGTTTTTTTAACTTGTGGTGGTTCAGGACAATACCTCCGGGGTAAAAACACCCCAGTGCCAGCACATTCTTTTTTAACAACAGGGGGCCCACTTCCGTAACATCCGGAGACATGTTTTGGGACAAACCCATTAGCCGTTACTTGACGGCGTTGGTTCTCAACACCCCATGCAGACTGACGAAACCCTAACGGCGTGTTAAAGTTTCCGGCACCGGAAGCAGAAACTGACCGCCGGAACCTTAGCTGCATCACAAGCTCCTCATGGTGGCTGTAATGGTGAGGGATGGTGGGTGGGCCTAGAAGAAGCTGGTGGGCTAAAACGTCGTCGTTTGGTGGTGGTTGTTGGTTCATTCTCATCTTCATCTTCATTTTCATCATGGCTATTTGACCAGCAGCAGCATAGATTCTTTCCCATGAGTCTTCGTCACTTTGACGACCAAATGGTGTCGCCGGAGTTGACCGGACTTGAGTCGGACCCCAGTTCAACGTCGACTCCGGTGAACCAGAATAACCCCTCATCTTCTACAAAACAAAATTTTGTTAAAAAAAAAAACTATAAAAAAAAAGATGACGTCATCATATTTTCCAAAAGTTACCTCTAGTGGGTGGGTCATTTGCATACGTTCTTGAAGCGAGACTGAACGAGTGAAGCGGCGAGTTAACCCAGTGACGTCATCATCGTCACTCTCGGACTCAGTAGAAGAACAAGAACCAAACTCGCATGGAAAAAGAACAGCAGGGTGCGTTTTGTTGTTGGTGTTCTCAAAGTCGCCGGAGAGAAAGTCGGACGGGAGCCAAGCAGCAAGGTCGGCGAGAGTGTCGGACATTTTTGGAGTGAGTGAGTGAGAGTGTGTGTGTTTTTTGGTGTGTGAAGAAAGAAGAGGATATAAAATGAGAGAGAAAAGATGGGCCCCTATAAAAACTAGATGGAAGGAATGTTTATGAGACAGGATATTTGCTTTTTATAAAAGTTTTTATTTATTTATTTATTTTCTTTTTTCTTGTATCAATTTTTAATTTGGTAATGATGAAATGTAGATTTGGATCTTGATGAATCATGGTGTTTTATCTAAGATTCCAAAATAGCAATCTAACTTCACGTTAAGTTGTGGGTTTTGATTGATGGTAACATCTATAATATAGATACGAGCATGCTTAAATAGGTATATATTATAGAGGATTACATATGAGTTTAGTCATGTCAATTATATTTCATATAGATACATGCACACATGTAAAGGTAGGGGTGTATATAGTATTAGAATCGGACCGAACCGAAATTGAAGAACCAAAAATAAGGAAATTGTGGAACCCATAACAGGCTCATGTTTTTCGGTACAGTTTCGGTATAATACTTGGTTCCAGTACAAGGATTTTCGATAATTCTCGACGAGAACCAAAGTGTTTAAAAAAATCATTCTTTCATTGTCGATCATTAATAAAAGACATGCTATGGCAATACAAACACAAACAAACTGTCTCCAACAATGCAAATCGTTCTAATAAATTTATTTGTTCAAAATATCATAAATAAAAACACAATAAGTCAAAATATGGGTTTATAATATTTCAAAAGTATCAAGAATACACATTTGTGTCCCGAACCTTCAAAACCCTTAATGCTCTATCACTTGTATCCATTTATAACTTTGTAGCGCTTCTTCCATCTATTTAACAACCTCGTCATCATTCAAAAGATCTTCAATTTCATCCACATTTATTTTCATTCTCTTCATTCTTATCTAATTTTGGGTGCAAAGCAACTGCTCTATAAGTCGACTTGACAATGTTAGATGAATGATGGTGATGATGATATTTCAATGTTAGAATGGATTAAAGGTTAGGATTTTTAAGTTTGAGATTTTATTGTTACAACTTACTAATGGAATAGAGTTTTTTTTTTATATTTCCTTAAAAGGTTGCATGTAAATAATGTCCCAAACAAACACTACATACTTTCATATTTTCAAAAGAGTCGGTTCTTTCGGGAAAGTATCGAAACCGGACGGTTCAGACCCGAACCGTCCCGAGAACCTAAATTTAGAATTTTAGGAACCAATAACCGGACTATAGTTCTAATATATGGTTTGGTTATGATATCGTACCACTATACTTCCTCGGTTCATTTGATTCTTCAGTTTTTTTAAACACCTTTATGTAAAGGTAACATATTTGTGTAAAAATTGAGATTTTTTATGTATATAGTAATTTAAGCCTGGTAAGAGCACCCGGTGTGGGCTCTTCATAGCTCTTCATTATGAATCTCATGGGATTGACTAATGAATCACTTGAGATTCATGTTGAATCACATGTGATTCATTATGAATTTGAATTCTTTAATTCTTGTGTTTTAAAAAGGTACTGCATATTATAGAAGATGGGTCGGTGATATGTACTTGTAGACATTTTGTCCGATACAGAATGAGAACGCAATGAAAGACGAAAAGAGTGAAAGAGAAAAAACACTTCAAGTTAAAAAGAAACAAATGAAGCCTTGTGGTCATTATGGAGAGAAGACCAACTTGCATACAAAAACAACTTGTCCGATGAACCCAAAGGCAAAGCGAAAGACGAAACCAATTGATGTTTGAACTAATTAAGTTACTTATATTCTTGTTTTTTGTTAATTCTTTTCTTCTGTACTTGAATATTCAAATGATTTGATGTTTGAACAAATTTAAGTTATTTACATATTTGAATTTTTTTTAATACTGCCCGTTGTACTCGAATGAGAGGAAGTTAGTAATGATGAATACTCGTTTATAGTGTTGCCCGACTCTCAATTAAATCCCATGGGATTTATAATGATTCTTATGGGATTTATATTATGTGTAAATCAACATAACTAAAAAACATAAAAAAAGACAGAGTTATTATGAATCCCATAGGATTCATAATGAATCACATGGGATTATTAGACAACACTATGGGATTTAATATAAATATCATGGGAATTATACTGAATCCCAATTGGATTCTATCTAAATCACATAAAGATAGTTGACAACTAAAAAGCATAAAAAGAAGGATTTTAACAAAGTGATCATAAAGATCTTTGTACTACTTAACAAAACATAATCACTAAAAATTTAGTTATGGTACTACTTAACAAAAGACAATGTCTTAAAATTTATACCATGGACATAAAGACTGTTCTAGAATGCTTGTTAAGCTCATGTAACAAGATCTTCGTAGCAAATTTAAATCTCAATCGCCGTAACATGTCCAATTGCTCTTTAGACTCAGGTACCAGCCCACAGACCCATTTGTAGCAGCTTCACCAGAATAACTTTCCATATGTAACATAGTGAACACACCACAATCTCGAAAGTTTTTCGACGTCTTCCACTAAAGTTTTGCGATTCTTGGTTTTACTTTGAGAATGTTAGCATGCTTTTTATACCCATAAAGCTTAAGATGTTTGGCAAACAACTTCTTCTACAAATATATATATAAAAAAAAGAGAGCATAAATACTATATTTGGAGCATAAGATTCACATGAGATCATGGGATTCATACAGAATCCCATGAGATTCTTTAATGAATCCCATGAAGTTCTCTATAAAAATCACTTTACAAAACAGAAAAGTAAAAAACTTACATAAAAAATCCAGCTTATCATCGGAATCTACATAAAAAAGACATAATATAAATATATTGATAAAAAAAATCCCATGATACAATCCCATGGATTTCCTAATGAATCCCATGGGATTAAAAATCAAACCCATGGGATCCATACAAAATCCCATCAGTGCATTCTCCTTCTCCGGCACCTTCTTCTCTGGCACCTTCTTCTCCTTTTCAACCAGTGCATTCTCCTTTTCAACTGTTTCCTTCTCCTGAGCAACATCAGTTGCAGGTTGGACGACCCCTAACTGATGCACATCTGATTTTGTAACCCACTTCTTCGTTGGAGAACCACTGACAACCCCTAACATAAAAAACATAAAAAAAATATTAGTTATACAATAAAAAAGCATTAATAAGCCCATGAGATTCATACTGAATCCCATGTGATTCATCTGAGAATCCCATAGGATTCAGTAAGAATCTCATGGGATTTAGAATAAATCACATGGGATTCAAAATAAATCAGAAGAATCAAGTTTTATGTTTACTACTAGTAATAACATTCTCGTTAACTAACATTCTCGTTAAATTAGCAGATCCTAACCTAGCAATATCACGCCATCAATGTATCAAACATCAGTAAACGCTAACACAACAACAAACATCAAAGTAAACACTAACCTGCGCAATATCATGCTAACCAACGCGCCTACGCTAACCAAGGTACAAAAAATCAGTAAACATAATCTTTAGCACCTGATCTACGCAACCTATGCTCTTACGTTGGACTAGATATCTCTTTCCGTATGCGATGTTTGCATGACGATTAGACAACTTCATTATCCGATTACTTCTACTTCATTGCTACTTTTATGTTCATGCAACTACGGGCATGTGATGCAACGAAATCATTACTACTTACTTCATTGTTTTGTCTCTACTCATTTGCGTAGATTTACCTTAGAAATATCTGTGTTACGTCAGTAAACGCTAACAATATCTAACATCGATGCGCTAATCCAAAAACTCTAACATCAGTAAACGCTAATCCAAAAACTCTAACATCAGTAAACACTACAATCTGCTGATTCCTATAAGCAAAATAATAAGCTAATCAATCACAAAATATTCAATCTACTGATTCCTATAAGCAAAAAATAAGCTAATCCAAAAACTCATTCCATTACAACCTCAATCGGTACATCTACTAGTTCTATTTTATAACTAATCAACAAATAAGAAAGAATAAGCAATAAAATAAGCAATGAAGCAACATCTACTGACTAATAGAACCAAATAAGCTAAAAATATACCAGAATCGACATTTCGAAGCTTATTTTGATCGGAAACTTTAGATGAATCAGATTTTGCCAATGAATCGACTTTAGATAGAACTAATTCGTCTCGAATATCCATTTTAACTAAATGATGTTTCACAATTAGGGTTTCGCGATGGTTTTGGGTAGTTTGGGGGCGGTTTCCGGTGGATTGAAGTCGTTTGGTGGTTTGGGGGGAAAATAACCAAAGTGTGTGTGTCTGATTTGTGTGTATTTTAGCTGGTTTAGTAAATAATGTGCATTTATCAAAAAGCCCCCTAAGTATAATTTTAATTTAAAATATAAATTAATTTAATCCATTGGATTCAGAAGGGATTGATGGTTGAGATCTACTTATTTGTTTTTTTAGATAAAACTTGTTTCGTACTAAATTTTTCTCTACAAAGTTAAAAGCTATTTATGTTAATCAACGTTTAATAGGGTGATCAATTGTATAAAGTATAAACAAATACTATAAACAACTTGCTCGGGTATGTTCAATAATGCTTATGGATATTACGAGTGCGTATTATTGTCAATCAATTATTTAGGACTTTGTTTTTATTAAATGAAACTATTATGTCAATATTCCTAAACTCGTGTGTCGACGAGTAATATGACAAATCTATAATACATCTTCACCGTAACATATTATTCATTGACATTGCAATTTATCATCTCATTTACTTTCAATCATAAGTATCATTATTCTGTAAAGTATAACATGCGGAACATTGTGAAGCATTGGAGTTTTTTTTCTCGTAACCATCATGTACAGAGTCATTATTAACAATAAATGCCAATGATGAAGTGCTTTCATAATTTCATTAATAAATATGCGTTCTAATTGTCTAATTAAAAAGTTTGCTTAAATCAAACACTTGTTTCCACCATGTCAGATCGAAGTAATGTAACGTACCTGAAAGTAATAGACTAAGAGCACAAGGTATGAGGTGCCATTGGTGTGCCAAATGCATGCCATTCGTGAGCCAACCATACCGGAGCATCATGCCATTCGTGAGCCAAACGTTTTGAGCCAATGCAATGGCTCAAGCCATTTGCATTCTTTTGTGTTTTTTTTCTTTTGTTTTTTATGTATTGTGAGTGAGTGGGTATTTTTAGTGGGGTTTTTTGTGGGACCCAATAACATGTTAGTGTTGTGTTATGAGGGAGGGGTGTTTGAGTGATTGGTGTGTTATTGAGAAGTGTATGATTTAGCGCTGATGTGGCATACCAATAACGTGTTATTGGTATCTCCCTCACCTTGTGCTCTAATACACATGCTCATGAAAAATAAAGTATTTTTGTTAACGCACAACCCTTTATATAAGTGTTGTAGATTATTGTAGAAAAACAATTTGGAAAAACTTTCTTTTGTGTAACAAATAACTCTCAAGGTTGCACACACTTGAGTACGTGTTATAGTTTACTAGTTTGGTACCGGACTCTAAGGCTAGCCCCAATAGGTGAATCCTCAATCGATCGAACTGAGGTGGCGATCGACTCTACTCGATCGCTGTTGCTGTGCCCCAATCGATCGCCAACCATTTTGCAAGCAATGAATCGTGCAGCCGATCGAGTTTAAAGCTTATTTCAAAAACATTACCGTTTTTTGCAACGGTTAAAAAAATAAAAATAAAAAAATTAACCTTTATAAATACACAATACAAACACACTTCAATCCACAAATCTATTTCACACAATTCAAACTCAAAATACTTCTCAAGACAAGATTTAATATGGCTTGCAGTCTCCCCATTCCGTTGAAGATATGCAAGTGTACGTTCAAAATCAATGCAATAACGACGATGAGGCTCGAAAAAACGCTATTATAAGTGATCGGGCCCAATCAATCAAGAAATATTGACCAAAGGTTTTAGTCAACAAAAGTCAACTATTATGGACTCAATACAATTTCCCTTGGAATTTAGTGGATTCCCGGGTCGTTAAGTCCCAACGAGGTGTGAACACTGTAATAGAACGAATCTGTGATCGGGTGATATTGAACAGGAAAGGGGTTATGATTGATTACACTAAGGAAATTAAATCTAATAAAGACTTTGAAGTCATTTTAATTCTATATTTAAAATCGATTAACGTTTAAAACCTAAAACGTACGTTTAAATAAAATTACGTGAACGTACGAAATAAAACGTGAAAATAAAGAAGTAAAATACCTACGGATATGGAAAATACATTTTTACAATCCTAATGATACAAGAAAATAAAATTATTTTTATGACTATTTATTTAATTATTATTAATTAAAAACTATTTTTAACTATTTAATAATACTCTAAAATATAAGAAAATATGAAATAAAGCTAGAAAAGTGAAATTATGACTTAGAAAAATCTAAAATATTATAAAATTTATTTTAAAACTGAAAACATATTTATTACACTTTTTATCTATTTATTATTAATTAAAAATGATTTAAAAATACTTAAAAACTAATATTAAATAAGAAAAGGACTAAATGAGCTAGGAAAAATCTGGAAATTTTATAGAAAATCTAAAATATTATACTAAGCCTGGGAAAAATATAAAAAGTTAGATAAGCCTACTAATAAGCTGAATTGGGCAAATAAGCAGTTTAAATAAGCACTTGAAATAAGCAATAAGCTATCCAAAAGCTATTATAAGTTACTAAAGCCTAAATCTAACCTAAAATGAGCTAATACAACTGATTGGGACCTAAAAAGCACAAGCTACAGAAAAAAAGCTCGAGACCAGAATTCAAGTCTCAACTCACCAAACGGCCATTATAGCCCTACTTAAAGCACCGCTTCAACTTAGTTAGAAAATTCTTAAAAATAAACTAAAAATACCATGTTGAGCACAACCAACAAGAGTGCTTATATCCATAATTTCAACCGATTTGGATTAAAAATGAGGAAACTAAAAATGCAAAAGTGGAAGAAATTTGCAAGTTAAAATGGATTTTTGACTTTTCAGAAATTTGTAGTTTTGACTTTTATGAATTTGAATTCTACAAAAACAGATTATGAATGATGATTCATGATGAAAAGAGATAAGATTAAGCTATTCTAACTAGTTCTACTCCTAAATGCAAAGTTTGGTCTACTGATTCTAAGCTAATGAGCAGATTAGAAATGAATTTGACTTACAGTGTTTGTAAATGCAACTAAATGACCAAAATAACTTTAATAGACCTAAATAAGACTATACTAATTGAGTTTAACAACTGATCAAGCTTCTAACACAAATTTCTAACTTAATCCAAACACACCTTTAAAGTGGTATTTTGAGATTTTACTAAGCAATAGGGTGTTTCAGGTCTAGCAAACAACTTATAAACTTAAATTAACTATATTAGAGTATAAATTAACACATTTAAACAGGTTGTAACAACAATAATTAGCAGAATTAAATTAGACTACTTTTACACTAAAGAAATTAAAACTTAAAGAAACAAGCCAAAGATCTTAACCTCTATTTGACAGTAATTCAAACAAGTTCCAAAACTTCCCAGAACCATTTCCAGGTCTGCTGCACTTCCAAGATCCTAATTCCCTCTCAAGTTGACTTTTGTTGACCAATATGAGAGTTAGCTTAAAACTGAAAATTTAGCTTACTAACAGCTATATGAAGCTGTAATAAGCTCAACTAAGTTCTAAATAGGCTATTTGAAGCCTGGATTTAGCACACTTGATGGTTCTTTGACGATAAATGCAAATATTAGGAAACTTATCACAATTTGGATCAACACTTCAAATTAGTTAAAGATTACTTAAATGAACTTAGTTTATCATAAGGAAGAAAAGATTACAAGCTTTGAACTAAATTAAGACATTAAAAAATAAATTCGACATACATGAAAATTAAGAGAAAAATAACAACGCCTAAAACTAGCTTCTCTTCCTCCTTTTATTGAGAAGTACTCCACTTGCTTCTGAGCATTTCCACCACTTTTAGAGCCGTTGGATTACTTGGGCTCATATTAGCCATCGATGAGGATTTTGGCGGGAAAACGTTTTTGCCAACTGGGACAGGTTGAGTGCAAGGGAAGAGATGCATTAAATGCATTTTGGCTGTTAGGTGAGGTGGAGGTGGTAGATTGTGGGGAAATGATGTAGAAGTATGGTGATGGAACTGTTTTGCAGGTGGAGTGGGTGAAGGAGATGATGGAGGGAAAAAGGGTGGAAGTTGACCGCTTTGACTCGCGTTTTTTTTTATTAATAGGGAAGGGGTTCACGGGTATATTGGCAGGGTCAAAAAGGTTTTGGACTGGGGGGGGGGGGGGGTCAAGGCTCAAGGATATTGGTTCAAGGTTCAAGTTGGTGGTAGGCTTGGGTGGTTTGGGATGCAGGATTGGGTTTATTTTTTATTTTGGGTTTAGTGATTTTTGGGTCCGGTTGGTTTTAGGATTACTAAACAAGGACCAAAATTGCAAATCAACTTAACTTGAGGGACCAAAAATGTAATTTTCAGAAGTTAATCATAAGGACTATATTTGACAAGATTAGTTTTCCCAAGGACCAAAAATAATAATTTTCAAATTAAAAATGTCCCGGGGTGATTTCTGCCAATCTTTGAAATTTCAGGGACTAAAGTTGCCATTTTGCAAAACTGAACATTATGAGGCTAATTTTTGACACTTTGAAAATCCCTGAGGGCCTTTTATGAAAAATTACATTGTTTTGATTAATTAGGGACTAGATTTTGACAATTATTGCATAAAATACAGTCTAAATATTTTTTCTGTCTTTTTGAGACTTTTCAAAGTGTTTTTGACTGTTTTTGCAGTTTAGAAGGAACAAAAATGATGAGTATTTAGACACTCATCAATCCCCCACACTAAACCATTGCTAGTCCCTAGCAATCTTTTGAGAAAACTTAATGGATTTGAATCTCTTTACCAAAAGCCATTACTTCTGGAGTAGCCAAATGTTTCAGTTCACGTAAGAACTATGGTACACCGATAACCATATGATTTTGAGCAAATCACCGACTTTCAACGGATTTGATTTGTCTTTACCAGAAGCCGTTTGCTACTGGACTAGCCAACTCTTAGATAAAATATCTTTGGTGAGTCGATTACCAATTATAGTTTTCCAACGACCTTTACCACAAGCCATAAACTTGCGGGCTAGCCAACTCTTCACTAATTAAAGATATGGTGGCTGAACACCATACAATTTTGGGCAAATTGCAAGCCGTCAACGGATTTGAGATATCTTTACCAAGAGCCGTTTGCTACTGGATTAGCCAATCCTTTTGTTTATTAGACATGGCGGATTGATAACCGTAAAATTTGAGTAAGTGCAAAACACTTACTCCAAAAATTTTTGGCCAAAAATGGGGGAATAAGATGGTAATACATATGATAAAATTCGTGAGAATTCCCCCACACTAGAAATGAATATTGCCCTCAATATTCAAAGTACCGGCTGTTATGCGAAACCGAGAACGTAAAAGGGAAATACTACGGCCATTATTTGAATTTTTTTTTTTAATTTTATTAGAAAACTTATATACAACGTGAGGGCAACTCCCCACACTAGGGTGGTAGAAAGTAGAATGAAATCAAAAATATGGGTGAAAACCCATATAGTGTGCTCTTGTTTTGTTCCTCGAGTCGCTAACTTGATTCGACCCCGCATTCATTGGTTCATGGGGAAGCAAAGTGGAAGAAACAATCTCCATCGGACTTTCATTCAAGATGTTTGGACAAACATTTGAAGCACGTGAAAGTTCCACACCGATGAGATATATTCCGGGCTCAAGATAATGGTACATGGAAATGCCGGGATCAAAGATAATGTCTTCATTCCAGAAGGAGTGAAGAACAGGAGAAGTGACAGAATATATGAAGAAAAGAAAGAAAATCATGATAAAAATCATGACTAACTCTTCATCCTCAATAGGAGAATTCATAGTTTCATGAATCTCATCAGTTAAGCTCGCTTGATCAAGACATATTATGGGTGTGTCTAGATCAAAGTAGAAATTATCATACTCCGGCGGAGATATGATATGAGTGAGTTCACTGGCGAACTCCTCAAAAGTAAATGATTCATGATCGGGGAGAGAATTATGAGAATGAGAAGTGGTAATGCCACTAATCTTCTCTCCCATATTATCAAAACAGAAGGCTTTCATTTCCGGAATAGAATCATCGGAAAGAATGTCACTATCCTTAATGGGGATAGGAGATGAAATAGGATTTTCATTAAAAGCCTCGATACTAGAAATGAGAAGATTAACATTCAATAATGTAAGACGAAGAGCTTCGTCTTGGATTATTTCTTCATCATTCTCTTCTCCTAAGCTGACAAGCTCAGAAGGTAATTCCCCCACATAACTTATGTCTCCACAAGATAACGAATCGTCATCATTAGAATCGGAGAACATCTCAACATGATCTTTTGGGAAGACAAGAGGGGTAGGGATATCACACAAATGCTCGAGAATTCCTAGTGACTCTCTTGGGATTGGGACAAGGTTCTCGACACTAGACTTTATGAATTCGTCTGGTTCCTTTTCAGGAACAGTGTCAAGATGCTCGTCCCCATGCTCAGAGAGTGAGTGTGAACCTCGGGTGTGATAACAGCAGACTGAGGGAGTTGAGAAGGACTAGCAGTTATGGATTCTACAAGGGCCATTATTTCTCTGCTAGTGATTCATCATATTATTTTCTCCATGTATTTCCACGGATGGAATCTCAACTGATGAACTTGATGAATCTTTATAAAATTGTAGAATATCAAGGGTATCTTCATCATCCTTGTCATCGAGGAATGAAGCGGAATCGAGAGCTAGATTTGGTCGCTTTTGTATTTCAATTAATTCCCTAATAGAGTTTTCACCGGCAATCTGGGAATCTAATTTAGCGACCGCTCTTCACTAACAATTTTTCCATGGATTTTTGATTTGGATTATCTTGGGAATGTTTACATTTCTTCAAATCTTTCACTAAATCCAAAAGATCAAGGAGAAGATTTTGAGGAAGTGGCTTAGGCTGAGGTGGTGCACGATTCATTTGAATGCTTGTAGAGGTTGGTCATGATACAAAGAGTTGTAATTGTTACAAGGAAATGGATTCCTTGTTTGACAATCAGAGCTAAAGTGTGGGCCTCCACGATACTCACAACAAAATGATTGTTGTGGCTAGTCATGTGAATAATATGGAATTTGGTCATTTCCAAAGTCACGAGTGTTACCAAAACTGTTCATAGACAAGCGTGTTCGGTTTGACACTCAAATTCTTGATGAGGTCCTCCACAAAATTCACATGAATATGTCTGAATCTCATGATGTGGTAGGCGATGGAATAAATCAATCGTGTCATGGTAAGAATAGGGATCTTGGTTATAGACAGACCCATTTCCTGACTCTACCATGCTAAAACTGAGACAATTATCATCATTATGAGGGCCACCACACCATTGACAACCAAGAAGGTGAGGATAAGACATAGAAAGAATCAAAAGGGTTCCAGAGGGTAAGAAATGAAGAATCAAAAGGGTAAGAGGATAAAGAGGAATATTTTTGGTATTTTTGAAAAACACGTTGTAAAAACAAAGAATGAAAATATTTTTGGTAATCGATTAGTCAAACGAATTAACTTCACGATAATTCTGGTTTTATATGAAAATAAGGAAATATGGACAAAGATGGTAAATATACAATGGGTGTATATTCAACAATCACTGATGCTTCAAATTCGTAGTACGCAGCACACCTCCCCGGCAGCGGCGCCAAAATTTGATCGGGCCCAATCAGTCAAGAAAATATTGACCAAAGGTTTTAGTCAACAAAAGTCAACTATTATGGACTCAATACAATTTCCCTTGGAATTTAGTGGATTCTCGGGTCGTTAAGTCCCAACGAGGTGTGAACACTGTAATAGAACGAATCTGTGATCGGGTGATATTGAACAGGAAAGGGGTTATGATTGATTACACTAAGGAAATTAAATCTAATAAAGACTTTGAAGTTATTTTAATTCTATATTTAAAATCGATTAACGTTTAAAAGCTAAAACGTACGTTTAAATAAAATTACGTGAACGTACGAAATAAAACGTGAAAATAAAGAAGTAAAATACCTACGGATATGGAAAATACATTTTTACAATCCTAATGATGCAAGAAAATAAAATTATTTTTATGACTATTTATTTAATTATTATTAATTAAAAACTATTTTTAACTATTTAATAATACCCTAAAATATAAGAAAATATGAAATAAAGCTAGAAAAGTGAAATTATGACTTAGAAAAATCTAAAATATTATAAAATTTATTTTAAAACTGAAAACATATTTATTACACTTTTTATCTATTTATTATTAATTAAAAATGATTTAAAAATACTTAAAACTAATATTAAATAAGAAAAGGACTAAATGAGCTAAGAAAAATCTGGAAATTTTATGGAAAATCTAAAATATTATACTAAGCCTGGGAAAAATATAAAAAGTTAGATAAGCCCACTAATAAGCTGAATTGGGCAAATAAGCAGTTTAAATAAGCACTTGAAATAAGCAATAAGCTATCCAAAAGCTATTATAAGTTACTAAAGCCTAAATTTAACCTAAAATGAGCTAATGCAACTGATTGGGACCTAAAAAGCACAAGCTACAGAAAAAAAGCTCGAGACCAGATTTCAAGTCTCAACACGCCAAATGGCCCTTATAGCCCTACTTTAAGCACCGATTATTTATTTAGAAAATTCCTAAAAATAAACTAAAAATACCATGTTGAGCACAACCAACAAGAGTGCTTATATCCATAATTTCAACAGATTTGGATTAAAAATGAGGAAACTAAAAATACAAAAGTGGAAGCAATTTGCAAGTTAAAATGGATTTTTGACTTTTCAGAAATTTGTAGTTTTGACTTTTATGAATTTGAATTTTACAAAAACAGATTATGAATGATGATTCATGATGAAAAGAGATGAGATTAAGCTATTCTAACTAGTTCTACTCCTAAATGCAAAGTTTGGTCTACTGATTCTAAGCTAATGAGCAGATTAGAAATGAATTTGACTTATAGTGTTTGTAAATGCAACTAAATGACCAAAATGACTTTAATAGACCTAAATAAGACTATACTAATTGAGTTTAACCACCGATCAAGCTTCTAACACAAATTCCTAACTTAATCCAAACACACCTTTAAAGTGGTATTTTGAGATTTTACTAAGCAATAGGGTGTTTCAGGTCTAGCAAACAACTTATAAACTTAAATTAACTATATTAGAGTATAAATTAACACATTTAAACAGGTTGTAACAACAATAATTAGCAGAATTAAATTAGACTACTTTTACACTAAAGAAATTAAAACTTAAAGAAACAAGCCAAAGATCTTAACCTCTATTTGACAGTAATTCAAACAAGTTCCAAAACTTCCCAGAACCATTTTCAGGTCTGCTGCACTTCCAAGATCCTAATTCCCTCTCCAGTTGACTTTTGTTGACCAATATGAGAGTTAGCTTAAAACTGAAAATTTAGCTTACTAACAGCTATATGAAGCTGTAATAAGCTCAACTAAGTTCTAAATAGGCTATTTGAAGCCTGGATTTAGCACACTTGATACTGGTTCTTTGACAGATAAATGCAAATATTAGGAAACTTATCACAATTTGGATCAACACTTCAAATTAGTTAAAGATTACTTAAATGAACTTAGTTTATCATAAGGAAGAAAAGATTACAAGCTTTGAACTAAATTAAGACATTAAAAAATAAATTCGACATACATGAAAATTAAGAGAAAAATAACAACGCCTAAAACTAGCTTCTCTTCCTCCTTTTTATTAACAGAAGTACTCCCACTTGCTTCCTGAGCATTTCCCACCACTTTTTAGAGCCGTTGGATTACTTGGGCTCATATTAGCCATCGATGAGGATTTTGGCGGGAAAACGTTTTTGCCAACTGGGACAGGTTGAGTGCAAGGGAAGAGATGCATTAAATGCATTTTGGCTGTTAGGTGAGGTGGAGGTGGTAGATTGTGGGGAAATGATGTAGAAGTATGGTGATGGAACTGTTTTGCAGGTGGAGTGGGTGAAGGAGATGATGGAGGGAAAAAGGGTGGAAGTTGACCGCTTTGACTCGCGTTTTTTTATTAATAGGGAAGGGGTTCACGGGTATATTGGCAGGGTCAAAAAGGTTTTGGACTGGGGGTCAAGGCTCAAGGATATTGGTTCAAGGTTCAAGTTGGTGGTGGGCTGCAGGATTGGGTTTATTTTTTATTTTGGGTTTAGTGATTTTTGGGTCCGGTTGGTTTTAGGATTACTAAACAAGGACCAAAATTGCAAATCAACCTAACTTGAGGGACCAAAAATGTAATTTTTAGAAGTTAATCATAAGGACTATATTTGACAAGATTAGTTTTCCCAAGGACCAAAAATAATAATTTTCAAATTAAAAATGTCCCGGGGTGATTTCTGCCAATCTTTGAAATTTCAGGGACTAAAGTTGCCATTTTGCAAAACTGAACATTATGAGGCTAATTTTTGACACTTTGAAAATCCCTGAGGGCCTTTTATGAAAAATTACATTGTTTTGATTAATTAGGGACTAGATTTTGACAATTATTGCATAAAATACAGTCTAAATATTTTTTCTGTCTTTTTGAGTCTTTTCAAAGTGTTTTTGACTGTTTTTGCAGTGTAGAAGGAACAAAAATGATGAGTATTTAGACACTCATCAATAAGCGTCATCGAATTGTTTGACCAGGCGAAGGCGGAGAAGGAACAAATGAGAGAAAACCACAAGAGTTGCAACGACATTACTCCTGAACGAAAAGCTGTGATCGACAAATTTTTGAAAGATTAAGCCGGCAAAGATCGCGAGGTTGCTGACAAGTTGTGGCGGTGTGTTCAGAAGATAACGAACAACGTCAGCACCAAAATCAATTAGAGCTATCAGGAGAACAAAAACGATGGTGTAGACGAGGAAGATTTGGCTCGCTTCGAGGGATTTGCCGGTTCTCGTACTCCCTCGTATGACTCTGCATGCGGAGAGCATTCAGATTAGATTTATGATTTATGTATTTTGTATCGTTTTTATATTTAATATATTATTGTTTATGTATTTCGTATCGTTTTTATATATGTAACGTTTTAATTATTAATGAAATTTTATTTTGTGTTAAAAATGTTTTGTTTTTTTTTTTTTTTAAATGAACTTGGTCGCCCTTACTGGGGCACTTAATCAACTGAAGGTCGATGGAGAGAGAAAGCTGACGTGACAGGGAAAATGAGGGGGATTGAATCCCCCTACTGGGGGCAGCCTAATGCAACATTGGTATTGGCATCAAAGGTGTAGCTAAATTTTTTGTCAATAAGAGCATATTCAATGGTAACGGGATAACGCCCGTTTGAGACCAAATAACGCCATTATCGGCGTTACACCCTTGGAGGCCGGGTTCTTTCACGCCGTTGGTCCCTCCACGTTAACCATATAACGCGCGTTATATGTGAAGTAAAAAATAAATAAATAAATAAATAAAATTCAAAACACCTCTTTGTAATGGCTACTAGCCGTTATGTTTTAAAAAAAATTCAAAAAAGACCCTAAACGGCCACTTTTATATAAAAAAGAACCTTTTTTTACCACTATAAATACCCAATTAAAACACCATTTTTTTTTCACACTTCCACTACTAAATCCTCTCAATACTCTCAATCATTCAATTTCAATTAACTGCAAAAAAAACAATGTCGGGAGGCAACGATGATACTTTTTTCAATCTTCCCGGTGGTGGGTGGAATCCCTCAAACCCGGGTTCATCATCTAACCCGAACGCGGGTTCATCTTCAAACCCCAACCCACTAGGCTTCTCGAGCCAAGAAATGTATCAACAACATCAAACATTTCTGTATTGGCAACAACAAAACCAACAAAGCACCTTAAACTCCAACTTTCAAAATCTACAATTCACACAACAGTCACAACAATCACAAACTGAAACACATGATGTTGCTGACACACCCACGTCTCCTCCAAAAAAAGGAAAAGGTCGTATTAAGCGAAAATCAAAAAAATCCAAAGACCCCAAGCCCGAACCAATTGATTCTGATGAAGAGGAGGTTGTCGTTACTGCGCGTTGGACTTCAGCAGAGGAAGCATTACTTGCAAGGTGTTACATAGCTGTTTCGGAGGATCCGAAAGTTGGAAAGTGCCAACCCAGAGATACGTTTTGGTATCGGGTCAGAAATGAGTTCAACAGAAACAACTTTCAACGGCGCACCAAGGACATGATGTCAAGCAAATGGAAAACGTTGAACGGCATATGCACAAAGTTCAACGCTTGTTACATACGTGCGCAACGGGATCAATGAAGCGGGGAAAGTGAGTTGGATGTGATGAAACGGGCAAAGCAATGGTATCGTGAGGAAACCAAAGGAGCACGGTTTGGTCTCGATGACGCTTGGGGGGTTTTGCGTCATTATAAGAAATGGGACACGCTGGAACCGGTTGATTTAACCGGCGATGTGCCAAGCCAAACAAACGAGACTTTGTTTGGTAATGATGAACAACCACGCCCCATGGGAAAGAAACGTGCTACCAAGAAAGCAAGATCCGAGAGCACAACAAGTACTGGGGGAGCAAGCACTAGAGGAACGATCTCGTCAGCTTATTTCACCGAAACTATGGCAAACGAGTATCGTTTGAAACGTGAAACCGCCGAAGCGGCGTATCGGGCCCAGAAGGAAAAATATCTCGCAATAACAAGGTTGGAAGATATAAAGTTTTTGATGACGCCTACTGACGGGCAAGATCCAATGGTCGTGGATTGGATCAGTGACGAAAAAGATCGAATCATCAAAAAATATAACTTGAAACCTCGTCAGTAGATCGTATTCTCGTCATTTCCTTTAATTTGTTGTAACGTTTTATTTGCAGTGTGTTTATTTATTTATTTATTTTATTTTATTTTATTATTTATTTTTTTAATCTCGTATTGTAATATGTTTTCAATTTTAATGATATGTGTAGTTTAATAAATGAAGTGTTTGTTTTAGTTTAGGGGTTAAAATTGAAAATATGAAATGTTATTGATGTTATTGGGATGTTATTGTTGTGGGTGTTTTTTGGGGATGTTAAGGTGAAATGTTAAAGCTGATGTGGCGCTGACGTGGACGGTGTTATTGGTGTTATGGTGTTATTGTTGTGCATGCTCTAAGGGTTCAAAGATAATTTTTGACGTTTTCGGACAAAATCATAAGCCACCATAATGCAATCCAACTTAGGATTGAGAACATCATTGTCAAATCAGCTTTCATCTTTTACAATAACTAACTAACTTAGTATAACGGGAAAACAAGGACACCATCAAAATATACTCTAAATAATTTAATTAAATAAAACACTCATACATAAACATCTCACACGACTCGGTCCTATTTAAGACCGAGCCATTCTTTTTCTTGGTCGAAGACGTGTCGGGCTTGAGCGGGGTAATGGGAAAGATGTGTCGGTCGGTTGAAGGTGACGTCTAATGCATTACCGTCCGCCTAAAAAACGCTTCGTGAATTTCGAAAACCCTGTGCGAGATTTAAAAGGTTAAGCTTATTGAGAACGATACATTTACTTTTTCCAGCTAAAATATATTACTTAAGTTTCTTATGTCAATAATTTGTTAGCTTGATTGAAAATGATTTATACATATTTATTTTCTTGTAAAAAAAGGTGTGTTGTTATGCATTCCTTATACTTATCTTTTGGACCAATGTTAATGGTCCGTCGTCTCCCAACCAACACATCCTTCGACTGTGTCGCCCCCTAGCTTAATCGAGCAAGACCGCGTCCCACCCTAATAATTTTATTATTTCGGTTTGTCTGCCAACCGATTAAATGGGCACAACTCTCTTTACTTTTTTTAACCGTTGCAAGATTTTAATATACAAACAATAAAAAGTAAATAAATAAATAAATAAAATTAAACCTCAAATTTTCACTCTATAAAACGCCACTTATCTTTTTCATTTTTTTTACACTCCTCTTCTCCATTCTGCAAACACAAACAATGTCTCAAAAAACTCTCAAAAACAAAATACTAAAACCCCAACGACAACCAAACAGTCCGATAACAAACAATCCCAATTTCATTTTACACAACCATTAACCAGCGTTTAATTTCGGTAACCAATCAATACCTTCACAAAATCAGTTTTACGCATCTAATCCGTATTCGGCTCAATTTTATCACCAACATATGGCATCACCACCGTATAACCAAACTTCTCAATATTCTCTGATCCTGCCGTTTAATCTTGATGATGATGATCTCGAGCCGTTATAAGGCGCCCTTAGAAACCTTCTAAACCCTTTTCGGCTCAAGCTTCGGAAGGTCCATCCAAACCCGTTTGTTCCGACTCTCCCGTCGAGGAGGTGGCGGCGTCGTTAAAAGGAAATATACAAAAAGGCTGACACAATCCAAGAAAAATGACAAAGATCAAAATAAACCATGGACCGAAGAGGAAGAGATAGCTTTGTGTAAAGCTTGGGTGTATGTGTCCGAGAGTAACGCTAAAGAAAATGCTAGAAAGGCTAATGGGATTTGGACAGAAGTAACTACATACCTTGCGAATGAATTAAAAAAATGAGAAACGTGCATACGATGCCTGCAAATCCAAATGGAAAAGTTGCCTTCGTCATAAAGTTTCTCAAATTTATGCGGTTTACAATTCCGTGAAATCAAAGCCAGTGAGTGGTGCATCTGAAAGGGACTATATGGCTTTAGCACATAAAGAGTATCGTGCCGCTTACGGTGCAACCTTCACACTAGTTGAGTGTTGTAATATTTTAAAAGACCACCCCTAATGGCAACAAGTAGAAATACCACATTATTTTAAAACCAAATCAAGTGGTTCCAAAAAAATCTAGGACATCAGAACGCATCTCACATGAACCAGGTGACTCAACACACTTTGGTTTGGATATGAAGACAAAGCAAGTGATTAAGAGGACGATGATGTTCATGAGGCTTGACCTATCGGACAGGACAAGGCAAAAAAGAAAGCGTCAACCTCCGCTGCTCATTCGTAAGGATCGACCTTAGTTGTTGTTAACCCTACTATTTATGAGACGTTGCTCCCTAAATGGTCAAATGTCGTGTCCTCATTATTTACCCAAAGGCAATCATCAAATGCTTCATATTTGAAAATAAATAAGCGGGAATTGGAATTGGAGAAACTAAAGCTTGAAAAGGAAAGAAAGAATGAAAGCAAAGCGGCTTGCTCAACAACGTAAAATTGAAAACAAAAGCTTGTACATGAGAAACAATAACTTTAGTTTCAACTTGAACAGTATAAATGGTAAAAACAAAAAAACAAAATTTGAGAAAGATATCATGTACTACACTTCATCCCATGAGTATATGATCATGAAAGCACTAGAGAAGTGCTTGGCCTTTAAGCAACAAATCAAAAGGCTACACTTTAAACTATTATTTAAAGTTTGTTTTAGTTTTTATCGTAATGTTTTTTGTTTAGTTGAATTGTTACGTAATTTTTTATTTCAGTTTAATTATTATTGTAATGTTTTTTTAATTATGAATGAAATCTTAATTTAAAAAAATATATATATTATGATCGTTATTGCGGTCACAATTAGCAAATTGTGGTTGGGGTATAGCCTTTATGAGAGAAATTGCGGTCACCATAAGCCTTAACATTTTTTTTTGAACGGCAAAGAGAAATAAATAAATATAAAGAACAATGCTACTAGCAAGGCGCTAGAAGCAAAAATAAAAATACAGACTAGACAATTACATGAACTAAACTCTACCTGAGGCTTTAATTGCAAGGCCTACAAAAGGGATAAAAAAAACTCTAACCAATTACATAAGCCTTAACATTTTTTTTAACGGCGAGTTAGTAGTTAGTGATCCGAGCGCACAGTGACATCCAATTGGGCAGTATGCAAGCCTCGAACCTTTTTCCTTAGAGGATAAACCCCACTCCTGCTTCTATTTATTTCAAGCCCCTGAAAATCCATGGCGAGACTCGAACCTGAGACCTTTCCAAAGAAACCTCCCTAAGTTTACTCTTGGTGGCCAACATAAGCCTTAACATTACCTTTTACTTTTAGTGACTTTTTTTTTTTACTCTATTTGTCAAGAGTATAAATCATTTTTTGTTATGTATGTTTTGTTTTCTACCATTATATATTTTTATTAGAAATGATATGGAAGGCTAATTACGATAATCTTTGTTAGGCATAAAATTAAGCATGCCAATTACCAATGCCAATCACTATTATATTTTTATTTTGCTGATTATAATAAAAACAAACTTAAAAAAGTTAATATTAAATTAAAAAAAAAAAAAAAAAAATTAAAAAGTATTAATATCACTTTACGGTTTAGGGGTATGTATATCCTAAAAAATCCTTGAAACTTTACCGCGATGACATGACGTGGTGTTTTTACAGTTTAACACGAAATCGCTGACGGCGCATTGCTGAGGTTTAAATCGGTTGTGTTTATCTCCAAAATAAAAAGATGATACTACTACAACCATTTAATAATGTCTCAAAATTAGCGGACTTCAACCCGTCTCATTCAATTGGATTTAATTTTTTTTCCCGCCTAGATAACAATCATTAAGAACCCTTCCGGCTTCCACTATGTGTATATTTGCAATTTAAACCTCTATTCATTCAATTGAAGTTTATTTTTTTGAAAGAGGGACAAAATGGTATCTACAACTCTTCAAGCTATTTGATAAGTTTTCTTCAAATTTTCAAAAAAGACATCGAATGTAAAAGGTTATAAATTTCTTTAATTTTAAAGTGTGTTTGAGATTGCTTACCTCTAGTCTGATTTTCTGTTTTTATAATAAAAATTATTTTTTCTTCCAAACACCGTTTTGCTGCTTTAAGAAGAATTAGAAAACAATTTTTCATAACATGTTTAATAGTTGATTATTTCGTGTTAATTATTGATATTGAATAAAAGTCAAATACATTATTACGGTTAAGTTTGGCACATTGGCTATGTTTGGCACATGAGATTATGAGATTATTCTTATTTAAAAAAAAAAATAAGTTATCTAAAAAACAATTTTTATTTGGCAGACACAACTTATAAGAGATTATTAAAAAAATAATTTTTCATAATCTCTGAAAATAAAATGTTATTTTATGTAGCTTATAAAAATAATATCATTTTATAATCTTATTCAGCACTAGCGTGAGCAACAACACCAACACCAACACCAACACAATCTATTTTTGTCAAACATACCCTAGTTACCGTACATCAAACCTTTGTCATGTTTACGTGAGTGAGTGACTGAAGAAAAGGGAAATAGAATTAAATTCCCGAACTGAAAAGAGCATAAATTTGAATATAGTCAAAATAGCGGTAAATCGTTTGATTTCTCATTTGAATTTTGCCAAAATTTTGTTTAAATGAACTATGGAATATAAGGGTCCGTTTGGTATATAGGTGAATTTAGGATTTGGATTTGAATTTGGATTTAAATTTAAGATTTGGATTTGATGTAAAAGGGAGAAAAAAAATTAAGGTAAGAGAGAATAATATAATTAAATTAAAAAAAAAACATTTTAATATTTAATAAAGATATTTAAAATTAATTTTATTAATATATAATATTTTAGAAAATGATCATAGAGAGAGTGTTTAAAACTGACCCTACAATGTGTCAGAAAACCAACCTTCTACCTCTACATTTCAAATAGTGCCACTGTTTAGATTTAAATCCTAAATTCTAAAGTGGATTTATCAACCAAACAATTGATTGGTGTCATTTCAAATGAAAACCTTGCCTAAAGAGCCAACCAAACGGCTCCTAAAAAGATCTTTTATAGTGGATATCAGTCGTGTAATCTCACATCCAAATACTCCGATTTACAACTTTCATGCCTGACACCTGGTCGAATTTTGGGCCAACACATTCATAAAAATAAAATCAATACTGTACATTTTTTTAACCATTAACCCGAAGTTTTTAGCTTATCATCTATCACCTTTCAAAAAAGTAATTAACCCATCATTTTTATAGTTAACCCGTCATTCAAACTAAATACGTGTAATTAATAGTTGGGAAAGTAAAACGTTATCTCCTTTCAAATTTCATTTCACCCTATATACCTAGCTTTATGCCTAGAGTGAATTTAGACTACCATCAATGATAACAAATATGTGATCAAATAATAATGTCATTTTAGCCACAACTCAACTTCTATTTTTTATACCAAACATATAATCAAGTGCTCGTAATAAGACGAACTCAGTTACCAATAATAAATCGAATATAGTGTAATAAAACAAACAATTTCACAACTGAAACATACCCAATTAAGCATAAATATAACTCACAAAAACAACATGTTTTTTTTTTCTTCCACAACTCGGTCTCCCTCATGACTTCTCCAATTTTTGGCCAAGGACTCGTGTTGTATGGGTGTCTCTAATAAGAAAGACGCGTGGTAACAAGAGGGAAGACGCGTCTTATTCCCTTTATTATCACTAGTCTATCAATTTTGTTATATATCAAGTAAACATAATTTAACACTAGACTACCTTTTATTCTACGCACTTTAAGCTTTTAACTATTACCAGTAGCAAATGATAAAGTTATATATCAAGTAAACATAATTTCTTCTTTTCTTTTGCCTCCCAAATGAATTATATGGATTTAGAATTTTCCCGCCATAGTCAACAGTCGATATCAGATAAAGGTTATATTGGTGCGGCTCTTGGTTCCAAATGTGAACAAGTGGGGTCTGCCTTTCGTTTTCTTCTGTTTTCTAATTAACAAACAAAAGGAAAAATATTTTAAAATATATCCATGTGTGCTCAAAAAGTCAAACATCATGTTTTTCAAATTCAAACCAAAGTGTTTGGTTCCATTAGTAACATTTCAATATTGTACATTAAAAATGTTGATTTTAGGAATTTATACCTTTATGTCTTGCTACCATGTGGAAACCAAGTGTATAGTACTATAGTCATAGGTTTCGAATGTTAATCTAATTGTTGAGGGTCTTTTTCACTTGACTAATTTGATGGGTATGAGTTACTCTCTCCGTCACATATTAACATTGTGTTCTCGAGTTAGTTTTGAAAATGAAAAAAATAAAATAAAAAGAAGATAAAAGAATAAAAGAAAAGTAAATTATTTTACGTTATTGAGTTAATATAAAACAATCGAGAGAAAAGAAATGAGTGAAATTATAAAATTTGCAATTATGCCCATGAATCATAGATTATAAGAAAATAAAAGGTTTCTAAAACTAAAACTTGTATATATTGGCCCACAAGTTTACTAAGGGTCTGTTTGGCTAAGTTTATGAAACATAAGCTCATTTGGCTTATTTTTCTGGCTTATTTGGAGTATATCATAATAAACTTATATAAGCCACAATTTTTAAAATAAGCCGAAAAATTAGGGCTTATAAAACATAAGCTCAAATGGTTTTATATTTCATAAGCTAAGCCAAACAGGCTCTGTAAGCCTGTTTGGTTTGTACATGAGTTTATAATTAAAATTTGTATTTGAATTTGATGTATGAGAGAAAATAATAATATTTAAAAATATATTATATACTAGTATTAAAATATAAATCAAAAGGTATTTATAATAATTGAGAGGATAAAAAAAAGACAAGAAAAAAAAAAACAACACTTTGTCTCACTTTTGTCATAAAACCCTCTACACTTAACATCTTTAGGACAACCTCAAATATTTGAAATAAACCCCTAAACCCAAATCCCCAAAAACACAAACAAACAATTGATTTTAATTTCTTAACCCAAAACCCAGGGTAACTCCCTAAACCAAACAACCCCTAAGTTTGACGATTTGTTTCATCTAGCCATGGGCCCATAAACAAAACTGGTAAAGAAATAAAAAAAATACATAAAAAATAATTAATAACCCATTAACTCACACCAAAACGCTTGAGACCTATTACAAAAAATGTTTAGAACATGGAAAGTCTGATATGCTGCCATATTTCAAAGGTAACACGACTTATTTCAAAGGTAACACGACTTAAGAACATTGTTTTGATTTTAATAGAAGAATGGTATTCAATTACCTGATTTGATAAATGATTGCCTAATTTACAGAAATGTAGGTCACAGAATGTTGAGTTTTTTAAGTAGGACATTTGAGATATTAGAAACAAGGGTGGTTTCGTCCACATAAAATTTTATCTTATGTTTCCTTCATAATCACATAAATATTTTGGAGCCAAAAAACCTAAAATGTTCTTTCCTTTTCCTTCCTCTTCTTTTTCTTTTATTTTGTTAAAAACATTTTGAATACACAAATAAGTTTGTATTTATTTCCATATTATTTCCTTTCTCTCCTAAATCAATTTTGAGAATCATAGTGTAAGTGTCCACATTAGTATTTTAAGATGTTCATAATAAATGTCAACTAATTACCAGAGTAATGTAACTCTTTTACGAATCCAAACTAATTTTCTTCAATTTACCAAAATGAACCACCGTGCATAAGACTTTGCATCGTGGAGCATACAAACTATGCATCGTGGTGCATCAAGGCGCATAACTATGCATCTAGACGCATATATGCATTTTTAGTCTTCAGCCGATTTTACAAGGATATTTGATTTATGCATCCAAGCGCATATATGTACTTTTATATTTTTTTCAGCTAATGCATTTATTCCCCATTTAATAAATAGTGCCATTCTAATCTATGGAAGTGCACAAACTTGTGCATCGCGGTGCACAAATGTAAAAATGCATAAGGCGCATAAGATATGCATCAAGTGCATAAAATGCGCTTGGATTTATCGTTTCGGTTTTACATAGATGTTATGCGCATTATGCTTATGCATCGAGGTGCACAAATCTAAAATGCATCTAGACGCATAAGCTAATGCATCCATGCGCCCAAACTAATGCATCAAGGCGCACAAACATATGCTACTTAATAACCATTGGATGTGACACATGTATTAAATCTAACAATTGAAAAGAGACTTTAGTGGGTGGATAGCCTATTGGATATGATATCTGATTGGAAGGGAGTATAATTAATGAAATTTACTAAAACCTTGTACATTATGAAAGTTAACACTTAATATGTGGCAAATAGAGTGTGTTAATATGAGTTATGTTAATGCTTTTTAATAGATAAAAATAACACCACAAAGTAGTAAAATGATCGAACATCTCAACTTTAATTCATGTAACTTCGTGTTCGTAGTGGTCAGACGTTTAATTTGTAAATGAGTCTAATGTTGTTATGAAGAGTATAAAATTAGTACATATAGTGGTAAGATTTTCATATATTTGGGTTTTATTTGATTTGTAAATGAGTCTAATGTTGATACAAAGAGTATAAAATTACTACATTTATAGGAAAAAGCAAAGTCACCTACTGTATCTCAAACTAACAAAACCCATCAAAATTCAAAACCCACTACATGTGTCTAATTATAAGTAATCTCTACATGTGTCTAATTATAAGTAAAAGAGAGTGTTGACAATGTCATACCAAAAATAACCCAACAATGAATTGATGTTGTCTTCTTTTTGTTTTTAAAATCATTCATATCATAGGAATGCAGGTGAGTATGATTGGTGAACCATCCACACGACTATACTTGCAAGCCCCTCATGCATGTGAGTGATGATGATGGGTGAACCATTAGCATATTGTGAACCACCTTTTGATTTTGGTGGTTGCATCGTAAGTTACTTGAAACATGCAACCAACCATAGACCCCAACTAATCAATTTACTCATACAAGATTACAAGCACATGACTCTTTGTTTTGTTACGTAAAAGTTACACTTCAGCTTGTTATTCATTACTCGTATAACGATATAGTATTTGAAATTATGGTTTTTATTTTAGATTTGAATCAAAAGGACCGATATAGTTTCTAAGCAGGGGCGGACCTAAAGGGGTCTCAGGTTCTCTAAACCGCATGGATTTTTTTCTGTATGGTGTCAATATCTATAGAGTTCGGTTTTTTTCTTCATGATAATACTATATAATGCTGTCCTTAAATGGTGTTATTTGAAATATTGCACCTTTTATCATCAACAAGATACATTAAAAAATGATTTACAAGCATCAATATGAGTTATTAATCAAGTGTGGATCCCATGAAGATGAAACAACAATGTTTAAACTTTAAATGCACAAAGAACATTATTTTGTTTGTATGCCTAATGAAATAAGAGTGGCATGGCCTAAAATGGATGCACATGCATTCAACTCTCATCTACCCATAATCTCCTGTGACAGGGTTTGGTTTCTGCCATCAATTTATGTTTTCATCTACAATAATCATGGGAACAACATGTGTTTTAATAGTAGTGGTACAAGTATTATATACTCATTTGTTTAATCATTATATTTATGTATAAATGGTTAAATAAGAAGTTTTGGGGTTAGTTTGTTTTTTATGAAATCGATATGACGACCCAGATATAGGGGTGAGCATTTGACCCGAACGGACCGGACCGACCGAAGGACCGACCGGACCGACACGGACCGAGACCGACCACATTCGGTCCGGTCCGCGATCCGGCTTTAGGCTAATTCGGTCACCGGTCCGGTCCGGTCCGACCAAAACAAATTTGGCCTTGTTGGACCGGACCGAAAATGACCGGACCGACAGGACCGAGACCGGACCGACCACATTCGGTCCGGTCTCGATCTAGGATTTTTGCCGAACTCGGGTGTCGGTCCGGTCCGGTCTTGGCCGGTCCGGTCCGGTTTTCAGACCGTGCACACCCCTACCCAGATATAGAGATAAATGGAAAAAAAGGAACAAAATTTGAGATAATATATATAGTGACAAAGAAGGAAAAATATTAAGGGCTAATAACCTATTAAAGCATCATACTTGTCACAAATGTCAGTTTGATGTAGCGAACAAAAAAAAATAGCTTTTCTAGACATTAAATTTGACATTATTGTCTTCAATTGAGTAAAATAAATTTGTGATGAACATTTACCCTTATATTTTTAAAAATTGCATCCATTGTCCCAATTATATAAATATCCTTTAACTCATTTTAACACACAAGTATAACGCATTTTAACACACACAAGTATAACGCATCTGTTATCCCCTCCTCTCTTCTCTGGTTGCCGCCATCTAACCGGACACCATCATTCCGGCGCCGCCACCCTCTATACACACTACAACATTTACCAGTTTCCCCATCGATATTTTCCCCGGCGACATCTTGGGGAATCCGCACTAAACGACAAAAATATATCCTACGTGGCACCAATTCTCGTAGAAAAGTCAGCTAAATTATTGTGTAGTTTTACCCGGCGACATGTCGCCGGGGATTAAGCGGTTATAATTTGACCGAATATTTCTTCGTAAAACGTGGCGGGAATTTTTCCCACTTACTTTTCCCAAGCGACATGTCGCCGGGGATTCATTTGATTATTTAAAATTTGTAATTAGTGTTAATGACTCTTATCGTGACGTGGACAAGAGTTTCCCCAGCGACATGTCGCCGGGGATTACTGTCATTTGATTATTTAAAAATTTGTAATTATTGTTAATGACTCTTATCGTGACGTGGACAAGAGTTTCCCAGCGACATGTCGCCGGGGATTACTGTTTGGGCTTTAAGTTATGCAATTGGGCTTAGACATTTTTCCCAGCGACATGTCGCCGGGGATTCACTTTGACTTCGTTGACTTTAACAAAAAATATATATACGTTATTGATGAGACTTGACGAAACAGAGTAGATATATAGCTATGGGAAAAACAAAAAATATATATACGTCTAATGTGTAACCATAACATATTGACTCATCCATTGAACGTCTAATGTGTAACCATAACATATCGACTCATCCGTTGAACGTCTAATGTGTAACCATAACATATCGACTCATCCGTTGAACGTCTAATGTGTAACCATAACATATCGACTCATCCGTTGAACGTCTAATGTGTAACCATAACTTATCGACTCATCCGTTGAACGTCTAATGTGTAACCATAACATATCAACTCATCCGTTGAACGTCTAATTTTTAACCATAACATATCGACTCATCCGTTGAACGTCTAATGTGTAACCATAACATACCGACTCATCCGTTGAACGTCTAATGTGTAACCATAACATACCGACTCATCCGTTGAACGTCTAATGTGTAACCATAACTTGTCGACTCATCCGTTGAACGTCTAATGTGTAACCATAACATGTCGACTCATCCGTTGAACGTCTAATGTGTAACCATAACATGTCGACTCATCCGTTGAACGTCTAATGTGTAACCATAACATGTCGACTCATCCGTTGAACGTCTAATGTGTAACCATAACATACCGACTCATCCGTTGAACGTCTAATGTGTAACCATAACATACCGACTCATCCGTTGAACGTCTAATGTGTAACCATAACTTATCGACTCATCCGTTGAACGTCTAATTTTTAACCATAACATATCGACTCATCCGTTGAACGTCTAATGTGTAACCATAACATATCGACTCATCCGTTGAACGTCTAATGTGTAACCATAACATATCGACTCATCCGTTGAACGTCTAATGTGTAACCATAAAATATCGACTCATCCGTTGAACGTCTAATGTGTAACCATAACATATCGACTCATCCGTTGAACGTCTAATGTGTAACCGTAACATATCGACTCATCCGTTGAACGTCTAATTTTTAACCATAACATATCGACTCATCCGTTGAACGTCTAATGTGTAATCATAACATATCGACTCATCCGTTGAACGTCTAATGTGTAACCATAACATACCGACTCATCCGTTGAACGTCTAATGTGTAACCATAACATATCGACTCATCCGTTGAACGTCTAATGTGTAACCATAACATATCGACTCATCCGTTGAACGTCTAATGTGTAACCATCGACTCATCCGTTGAACGTCTAATGTGTAACCATAACATATCGACTCATCCGTTGAACGTCTAATGTGTAACCATAACATACCGACTCATCCGTTGAACGTCTAATGTGTAACCATAACATATCGACTCATCCGTTGAGCGTCTAATGTTTAACCATAACATATCGACTCATCCGTTGAACGTCTAATGTGTAACCATAACTTATCGACTCATCCGTTGAACGTCTAATGTGTAACCATAACATATCGACTCATCCGTTGAACGTCTAATGTGTAACCATAACATATCGACTCATCCGTTGAACGTCTAATGTGTAACCATATCGACTCCCGCTGGACAGAGATCTACGAAGGCATCAACATGCACTTGCAAAAAGCCTACGATAGCAACAAGGCTTCTTTCAAGGCCAAGCATTGGAAGGCAGACCCCACCACCGGGACTTACGATCTGGAGGCGTCAGGGCACGTCAGGAGATTACAGTGGCTGAGTGGGATGAGTACATTAAGTTTTGGAATGATCCCAAGAACCTTGCTCGAGCCGCTCAAAATCGGCTAAACCGGCAAAAGAGCCTGGTCATATCTCGACAGGGATCCCGGTCGTTGGTTCGCCTTCGAGATGAGATGGTAATAAATATTATAATTATTTTACATGCATATATACATATATATCTGATTATACGCTTTGGTGTGTTGTGATTTGTCGTTTTAATTAGTTTCATCTTATATGCGTGTGTATGTATAGAGGCGGGCCTCGACACTCGGAGTACCCTTCACTCATTGACACCTTCTGGCGAACAGATACTGTTGACGGGGTATTCCCTAAGGATGAGGACCGCCGCATATATGTAAGTTTTGTTTCAAAACACACTTTAATGAATTATCGAGAAATAATGTAGCAACTCGACTAATATATTTACTATCTTGTGTTTTTGTCACTACATAGGAGGAGATGAAAAGGCTTGAGGCTACGGTGAGTACACGGAGGATCAATTCAATGCGTTGGCAAGAGGGGGTAAGCTTCGTGGGCATATTCCCGGTGTGGGTCGGGTATTGCCATCACGGGCCACATCCAGGCCAAGTATGCCTGCCCCCGACAAGTCGCTCAAGAGCATGCACAAAAAGGTAGACTTTATGACGAGTCTTTTCAGAAGCGACACCAAATACTCGGATATGTTTAAGGAGTTTGAGTTGGGTGGTGCTAGCGGGAGTGGCGGGTGTAGTGATGACGAGGAGAGTGGCGATGATGAGGGTGACGACGGCGAGAGGTAGTTGTGTTATATATTATTAGTATGCTACATTGGTACTTTAGGTAGTTGTGTTATATATTATTATGTTCATCTTGGCGACATTTAAACACTTGTTTCCCTATCTATCATGTTGAATATGAACTTTTAAGCCCTGTTTATGACTAGGAAGCAATGTTTTGTAGACTTATTCGGATTTTGGACGATTTAGCTTTATTATCTTTCGGTTTTGGTAAAAGTTGTGATGTATTTGTATTGCGTTGATCTGTTATATTGTATTTGTGTTTTGGTACAAGTTGTGGTGAGTCTATACAGGTTTTGGTAAAAAATCTGGAAATCGCCTGCTGTGCAGGCTGTATTTAAAACAAAATTGCAGACTTTTCCCCGGCGACTTGTCGCCGGGGATAATACCCACTAAAATTTGACAAGTCAACGAAAAAACATACTTTCCCCAGCGACATGTCACCGGGGATACTATGCTTATTCGTTGACTTGTCAACATATAAGCATAGTTTCCCCAGCGACATGTCGCTGGGGATAGTTGGAAATTAACGTTAGTTTTAATTAGGCGTGTTAATCAATTTAGCTTAACCCGAAGATTCCCCAGCGACATGTCGCTGGGGATAATATGCCACCGTGGCACTACTTCTTTGACTGAAAAATGAGTGGGACCCACGTCGTCGCCGGGGATTATCGCTGGGGATACAATCCCTGACGAGGCTTCCCCAGCGACGTTTCCCCAGCGACATGTCACTGGGGAAAGGAATCCCCAGCGACATGTCGCTTGGGAAATACCCCAAGTGTCGCTGGGGAAACCGGTCGATGTTGTAGTCACTGGCCGACGCCACCACCGTTGTCACAGCCGTCGCCATCAGGGGAAATTTAATTAGGGTTTTTTATTTTTGCATTTGGGGGAAATTTAATTGTTCAATTGGTAAATTTAGGGTTTTTGCTGTGTTTAAATAGACATTTTGATTGTTCAATTGATAAATTTTGGGCTTTATATTTCGGTTTAATTGATAAAATTAGGGCTTTTGTTTTTTTTACTGTGTGTTTGGTTTAATTCTAGCATTTGATTGTTGAAATGCTAGAATTGGGTTTAGTTGCACAATTATTTCCAGTAGCTGAAATTAGGGCTTTTTCCTGTAAATTTGGGTTTGAATCGAACATTTAGGGGTGTTTGTTTAAGCTTATATGCGGGCTTATGAGCTTATTTGCTATGGTTAAGGCTTTTCTGGTGAAAATGTGGCGTAAATTTTATTATTGAATCGGTGAAGTTACGGGTTTTAGTTATAGATTGTGGTTTAATTTGAAGTTTTGGTTGTTCAAATGCTAAAATGGGGGTATTTAATTGTGCATTTTCGTATAGTTTGAAAATCTGATTGTTTCTATTGCAAATCAGGGCATTTATTGTTAATTTGATTTTTTTTATTCTATTGATGAATTTGACATACCTAATCTTTGCGTCTGGTGGTGGGGATAGTGGGAGTGGTGGATCTGGTAGTGGTGTTCAGTTGAACAGAAGATCCGGCAGTTGCTAATCCCAAACAGCCGAGAGCTAAGAAGCCAAGGGAATCGTTCTGGTCGTTCAAAAACCGTGAAGAGAAGCATGGATGTGGTTATAAACGGGATTGATATGGATATTTCTGGTATACCGATACCTCTGTGTTAATCCATGAATATATGTCTGTGGTCCTTGCTGCAGTCATCTCTTTTGGCCCTTTCGCTCTGTATTTTGAAAGGTGAAAAATCATTATAGCGACGCATTGCAATGTCACACATGTATTTTATATGTTGTAATGTTATATAACACTTGCATGTTATCATGATTATTAAATTGTGTAAAAACTTTACAGGAAGCTGCGACCTGAGATGACATTGTCTGTGTTCTTGAAGATAACGTTGCTTGCACAATTAGAGTATGCACAAGAGCCAAATTACATTACGATATCATGTTGTTTAAATTTTACTTGCATTCTACGTTTTTAGCTAACAGTATATTTGTGAATTTAGGCGTGTTTTGGACCAAATATTGTATTATACCGGAATGAAGTACACAACTGCTACATTCGCCATAGCAATGTGTAACATTCTCCCTGCCTTGATGTTTTTCATGGCGTGGATATTCAGGTACAATACGATCTTAACATACAAACGAAAGTGTGGATATATGCAACTAGATAGACTCATAATTTGTGTATTTTTGGTAGGCTTGAGCAGGTTAACATAAAAAGATTGCATAGCCAGGTGAAGATCATAGGAACCCTTGTGACGGTAGGCGGAGCCATGGTTATGACCCTTGTCAATGGACCACCAGGTGAAGATCATAGGAACCCTTGTGACAGTAGGTGGAGCCATGGTTATGACCCTTGTCAATGGACCACCAATCCCATTGCCATGGACCAATGTGAGCACGGTTCACCACCCTCAAGCACCTTCCACGGTATCTCAAGATCACCATATCAAGGGAGCGGTCATGATCACTGCTGGCTGCTTGTGTTGGGCGAGCTTTTACATCCTTCAGGTAACCATCTAAAATTTGATTTTACAAGATAATGATGCATTGGTGTATTCTACACTATTAAACATTTGGCTTTTATTTTTCAGGCTGTGCATTGAAGAAATACCGTGCTCAATTATCTCTTACTATGGCTTCAGTCTGATTCTTTTTGTTCAAACCACAAGGAAATCAATTGATTCAAATGCTCGACGTTTATCGTGCTACTGCTAGGTTTTACGACACTGCTATTAGTTTGTTACGGAAACTTTATAGCGTCTTTGGTTTTCTTATAGTTATCTCTACTTGCTCGGTGGTGATTTTGCATATTGATACAGAGTGAAATAAGTCTTGAAATTATAGATTTATTGCAAATCATAACTAAACTATTTATTTTATTTTATTTTTATTTTATTTATTTATTTTTTATTTTTTTTTTGCATTTGAAGGTATGATTAGTAACAATATATGTATGTGGTCCTTCATGGTACCTCTGTGTTAATCCATGAATATATGTATGTGGTAATCCATGAATATATGTCTGTGGTCCTTGTTTGGTTTTAAACGGATGTTTTTGATTTGTTTTTGTAGTTATGGAATCCGTTATAGAATCCGTTATGTAAACTGATGTAATTGTTGTAAGGGACTATGGACGCAATTTTTTCCAAAAGACAGGGAGCATTTATGTAATTTAGCCTAGGGACGATGGATGCAATTTTCGCAAACCTACATGGACCATTTATGTAATTTGAAAGGGTAAAATGGTCATAATACTCAATTAAAAACAAGAATGTCAAGTTTAATGTCTAGAAGAACTATTTTTTTTGTTCGCTACGTCGAACTGACATTTGTGATAAGTATGATGCTTTAATAGGTTATTAGCTCAAATATTATTCAATTACATATAAACCAAACAAAACCCTAAGAAAAGTGACCAATTGTTTTATGATTCTTCTTTTCACATCAAGCACACACATACGTATGAATTCTGTGCATATTACATGGTTAAATGTTAGCATAAATGCATGAATTTTTATGCATCAAATAACGTGTTTGGTTGCTTCATTTGTTTCTATGGACGTTTGTTACTAGAAACATAAAACATTTGTTTTTATATCATATATGCTATAGCGAAATGAATAATTCAAATGGTTTGACATATGAACTATAGTAAACACTAGGGGTGTTAACTGGGTTGTTCAGTTAATGATTTGAAATTTCGAACTATCTATGATCTCTATAACGGGGTGGGTAGTTCATCTTACTATCCGAAACTGAACAATACCAGACGGGTACCCATAATATGTGTTTAACCGTGGTTAAAATTTGTTACACATTTCGAATGACCCATTATTATTGTTACACATTCAACTAATCAACCACTAGTACCAGTATATTCCGATATAATTTGTTCATTACAAACGTTCGTGTATGTATGTCATTATAATGCGTTATATTAAGATTGGCATTTGTATCTCACGATACCGATCGTAGTAAGGCCATGTACCACAAGTGGTCAGCCTATGTAGAACCACAAACGTGAATGTTGCTACAACCTACAGCTTGACACGCATGACGCATGGTATATTTTTTTTCAAACGTGGTGCACTACTTGAATTAAAAGAAAATTCGTTTGTCTACAAATTCGTTGTGAAATATGTCTGTATTTAAGTGAGGTATATGCAGATAGTACAGTAGTAGAAAATTTGGTAACTATTACAGGTCAATGTGATGTTGATGTAACGCTGACATAAAATTGGTCAGGCTATCACAACTGCATCCAATCTAATGCGCAAATAATCCACAAAACGTGTGAATTGGCGGGAACACCCTGACCCCGGGTGTCTTTTGACAACAGCAATTTTTCACCCCACAAGGAATAACCCCGGCAACTCTCCTGGCCCAGTGGGACACCAACTGGAATAGGCAGGAGCCGAGAATCGAACCCTTGACCTTTTATCCACAAAATCTTTCGAGTGGGCCTATGAGTTTTTCTGAGGTGAATACCAACTGAGCCAAAGCCTTTTTGGTCTAATGCGCAAATAATATCGAAGGTAATGTAACTAGGGCCGAGCATTTCTGACTGAAAACCGATCTGACCCGGAAAACCGAATGAACCAACCAAACTTGGTTCAATTTCGGTTTTATATGTTTACGATTTTTGGTTTCGGCTAGTCCGGTTCGAGCCAAAAATCGAAAAAAACCGACTGAGCCGACCGAAACCAAACCGAGTAACTTCGGTTCGGTTCTCGGTTTACGTTTTTTACAATTTTCGGTTTTTGATTTTGTCAAGTCAGGTCGGGTCGGTTTTAGACCGATGCTCACCCCTAAATGTAACTATAAAGTCATTTTCTTTGAAGTATAAAATAAGGGAGATGATTTGCCAATCACTTCCCATAAAATAATGGTACGAGCACATAGGATAATGGAGATACGTGGGGCATAAAACCTGTCGGGTACACCCGGAATCTCTCGTTCACAACACCACTTTGACGACATTGTTTCTTCCTTTTGAGTTGTCCCATGTTTCATTCTCTATTTCCCACTACTCCATATTTTAATACCAATATTACTCAATAACAGACAAAAAAACCCAAAAGAAGTGTCACTTTGTTGCTTGATAACACTACTTTTGTGCATATGTAAACACAAATACTAATAAACACATGAGCAATTCGAGAGAACTTGTAAGCGACACGCGGACCCTCAAATGCATAGACGATATCAAACATTAAGATAAACCACCCATCATGTACATATGATAACATGATACAATTGTCGTACTTATGAGCTGTACGATATCTTCCTAAATACAACATGAGCAAACACTTGCACTTATTTTACAACGTGCGTATGGAGAAATGTACTAAGCAATTGAATAGCAAATGAGAAATTGTACTCTGTGCAGCAGTAGAGAAATATGGCCAAGTTCATGATCCCTGAAACAACATTACGGTAGTCCTGCTTTATTTGTTGGTATTCATCAGTGATACCTGCAAGTTAGAAAACTTAGATCAGAAATTTAAATTTTGAAATTAAAAGATACAAAAATCTTCAGAGACTTTTGGTCCTGTTAGGAGTGCAATCATGGATTTTAGAAGTTGAAGTAAAGTTTAATGTGTAATATCATGTGTGTTTATGAAGAGCGCATTACCAAGAGGATATCTTCATCTGTGCCATAGGATTTGCGGGCTTCTTCCAAGCATTTTGATGATATCCGATCACTTTCCCTGTTTACATAATAAACAATGCATCAGTATTGTCTGATGGGTAAATTTTTTTGTAAGTCAATTTCCTGATGCTTAATGGCAAAATTCAGGACATAATACACCTAAATTTTGCCACAATGGAAAGGACCAAAAAAAAAAGATAAAAGCTAAATATATTACTCATTATGCTTAACCAACTTCGAATATTGTGAATGTACGTACCCTAAATTGTTTGTTGAGGATAATTCGGTCATTTCACACATCTTCATCTCCTTCATCTTTTATTTTCATATTTGTCTTTTCTTTTAAAAGAGAAGACTTACAAGTCATAGATTTTAAAAGGTAGTAAGACATTTTTGTTTTCTTTCTTATAAGGAGTCACGGAGCTTACAATCACGGTTATGGTGGTCATTGTGGCAGTGTTGACTGGTGGGGTGGTGATGGCTGTTGGTAGTGGTCGATTGGTGGTGTTGACGTCCGAAAGTGGTGGTGGTGTTGACGGCCGTAAGTGGTGGTGGTGGTGGTGGTGTTGGCGGCCGAAAGTGGGGATGGTGTTGGACTGTTGGCAGCCGGAAGTGGTGGTGAAGGTTTGTGAAGAAGACGAAGGGCATGTAAGTCTTTTCATGTGACAGAGGGTGACCTAATTATGTATTATGAGCGTTGACCGTAATCAATGTTAGCCTAAACGACAATATTTTTTGTAAGTTAAGCATAATGAGTTATGACGGATAGTACATAGAGTATATTTAGCTTTTACGAGAGAGAAAAAAAAAAAAAAGACATTCTTAATGTAAGTATTGAAAGACTGGGGATGCATAGGAGGGAAGATAAAGAATGTTTGTACCTGTGGCTGGCTGGATCTCGGATCTCAAATTCGTCGGTATGAGCATCATAGCCACAGATAACAACATAATGACCTATAAAGTCATCAAAATAGTTAGTGAAATTTTTTTTGTTAAGGTTTTTCTTTGTGAATAGAAAGGTCATTTCTCACCAGTATATGTTGCAGTGCCTTCATAAATTCGTGGCATACGAACATCCTCCCTCCAAGGCTGACTACAAAATTATTATTAATATAGCAAGTAAGCCTCTTGATTTGATGATCGACACTTATGAATAACATATGCAATTGTCCATATACACACATCTTGAGAAAAGATAGGATTTGACGCAGATGAATCACAACGTCGTAAGAAGTATATAAACTTTGAGTAGCATACCTTAAAACGCACTGGTCAACTAAAGCAATCACAATATATTTTCCTGACAAGATCAAGACGATGATTTCTTCTCCCTTAATTGACCTGTGCTGTTAACAAGGAGAAACGTGTGTACTCATTTCAAACATCTAAGGCGGTGTTTGGCATTGCCTTTTGAAAGTGATTATTAAGTTTTCATGTTTTCAAGTAGTGGATAATCATTTCTCGTGTTTAGGACAAGTGAGAACGACTCTGATTATCTGATTATTTAGCTACTAAAAAACTGATGCATTTTATCAGGTAACTTATAAGCCATTTCACATGTAACTCCTTAAAAGGAACCAGATTAATCAAATACTTAAACAACTAATTAACAGAATACTATTATATCACGCAACCCGATTTGTTACAATTAGTTACTTGATTATGATCATTCTCCAAATTACACAATACTTTCTATAAACACAATGCCAGACACCTCCTAAAGTTTATAATTTTGGTAAGGAACAATAAAATCCAAATGGCTCTACGGCTCTACTCGACATATCAATTTGAAACATACTACGTATTTCCTAATCTAAGGCTGTACCTCTATCTTTATTCCCTCTTCTATTGATCTCTGAAATAGCATATCTACTCTCCCGATATCATTGGCTAACTGCTCCTGCAAAGAACAAAACAATTTAGGAGTACATATGAAGGATATGGTAAGTGGAGTATTTTATAAAAGATACAATACACCAGCAAATGATCTCCAACAAGCTAATTCAAAAAGGATACATATATCAATTCAATTTTCAACACGCGAAGTTACCTTGTAAAACGTCTCCACTGAAAAATCTGGATTAGCACCTATAGTTACGGTGAAGAATAAGAATCGAATAGATAACTTTCTCAATAAATATGCCAGATCCACGGTCCAAATACTACAAAACCACAAACAATGAACAGTGTATCAAAATCAATGGATCAGCAGAATTCGCATTTCTTAATCGTCGCCATAAAAAAGACAACATTTCATTTTTAACAACTTTTCAGACTAGGGGGTGTTTGTTATAGCTTATTTTCGCCATATGAGTATTTTCTTAGGCTTATTTTTCATAGGCTCATTTTTTTTTGGGCTTTTTATATGATTTATGACTTAGAACTGAAAGAAAGCTTATAAGCTGGAAAAGAAGTCAAACAATGGGCACACTAATATTAAACCAAGCAAAATTTAGTTCATAAGCCAGAGAATAAGCTAAAACAAACAACCTTATTTAGAAGCAAAAAAATGATCGTATGATCCGTTTGTAAGTGGTTATTGAGTTATTACGTTTTCAAGTAGCGAAGAATCAGTTTATGGTGTTAGGCATAGTAAAAATGATATTACTTAGGGGTCACATAATCAATTTAGGACTAGCGACACAAACACTGATGCATATGATCAGATTACTCAAAAGTCATTTTACTTATAACTCCTTACAGATGTGAATTTATCTAAATAACCACAACTTAAAACAACAACATTATATCATGCAACCCGTTTTGTTACGACTGATTACTTGATTTTGATCATTCCAATTTACATAATCACCTCTCAAAACACAATGCCAAACACCTCCTAAAGTTGTTTATAAATCTAGTTTGGAACAAGATAAGCTCATAAGCCGGTAAATAAGTTAAAACAAACACCCTTATTTAGAAGCCAAAAAATGATCTTCTGATCCGTTTTTTAGTGCACATGACCTACAGAACCTACCTGCTTAGAAACTTAATACAATAACTGCATCAAAAGATTAATATATTTAGGATATCTTAATGAACTCATTATTTAGAAGCTTACACATCCAACTAGTTGATTAAGGGAACATTATTTTTTGCTATTTCATATCAGAATAACCACCACCAAATGGCCTGGTGGTAAGGTCCTTGCTTTCCTCACAAGAGGTCAAGGGTTCAACCTAACTAGGCGTGTACATTTGGAAGTGCTCAGGGAGGCCGCATACATCTGAGTCAAAAAGGCTTGCCCTCCCCGGGTAACCTGAATAGGGAAACCCTCATCCGTCTACCCGTTTTATTTCAAACCAGAACAACTAAAACGCCTCAATTTTATCAGACGTTTTGAAATCATGCCCGTTTGTTATCATTTCTTTGGTCAAGTGAAATACAAAATATGAGCTAGCTAATAAGGTTCTAAGGATTTTCTGAACTCGACAAGTAACTACACCTTAGAACCCTGCTATTTATTAAGTGACAAGAGGAGGAACATACCTAGTTGTATGACACAGCTCCTCCAGATCTTGAAGATCGTAGTGGTTAAGACCAAGCGTTTTCAAAACCATCAGAACACAAGCAAGACCACAATCCCAGGAACGTAACTGCCTTATATGTGGGACCTAAACCACATACACAAACCTTAATTAACAAAAAAACCAACAATGACTACCTTAAAAACAAATAACAAAGGACCAATGTACTTACTTTAACAAAGTGTGAGCGACCCAAATTCCCATTGCGCGAACCAAAATTGAATAAAGCAGCCCAACTCATATCATCATCGTCCTCTTCATGAACATCGGCTTTTAGTAACTTGTTTAAAAGAGAATGTATAGGCCACATCACTAGTGACTAGACAGAAACGATGACGATCACCAACATATGCAGCTAATATTTGTTCCTAGCAGAGCATCTACAAAACTCTAACAAACAAGATTATGAGTTTGATAGGTCATGAGGCCATGACAAAATCTACAATAGTAAATACGAAACTGAAATCAACTAAGAGGGTGTTTGTCTAAGCTTATTTGATGGGCTTATGAGCTTATTGAAAAGCTCATATTTTTGAGTTTATAAGGTATGTTTGGCGCAAAGCTTTTGAGGGCTTATGAGAGGTTGAGCTTCTAAAATAAGCCAGCTTTTGCAAATAACCTATGGTTGGATGACAAGCTTGTAGGAGCTTTTAAAAATTGTAAGCTTTTGAAATGAGCATGAGCTTTTGGTGAGGCTAATTACATACTAGTAAATAATACTTTATCAAACATTTCTCACAATCCCACAAGCCCCAATTCCAGCTATGAGCTTAAGTTCATAAGCCCACAAATTTAGGCTAGTTAGCTTATCAAATTTTCAACAAGACCAAGAGACAAACACCCTAACAACAGGAAATTAATTGGGAGCAAATATTAATAAGAAAACATGAGGAAATAATTATAACAAAGATACATAAACATTTCATGTATACAAAATTTGAGGGAAAGTCAAATACCGATCTGAAAAAGGTTTAATTCATCTTTATTTTTTGTTCCTCAAATGAGTTGTTTGGTGTGTTTGGATCATTAATTAATTAATTAATAATGTGAAAAAACCAACGTGGTAATATCATTTTCATATTTTATTAATATTTCGCCTCACCGGATATTTGGTATCGGGTCAGATTTTATGTTGGGTCGGGGTTTGACTGGGTCAAATTTGTTGGGCAATTAATGGGCCAAAAAATAGTCCAAACTTTTAAACAGGGTCAAAACCGGTGGCTTAAACTTTTGGTGATTTTAATACGCACAGAAAAAAGATGCAAGTAATACGAGATGCTTACATACTACTTCATAATATTTGGGGTGTAAACGAGACGAGATAGCTCGCGAGATATTCGGAATCGACTCGTAAGCTACTCGAAATCGATTCGATATAAACGAGTTGAGTTCGAGTTCAAAAATATTTAGCTGAAGCTCGCGAGTCCTTATCAAGCTTTAATGATATTACACTCTTACCCTTTTATATGCATGTAGTTATATAATTGTCATTTAATCGAGTTGAGTTTAGCTTGATATGCTATTTTTCATCGAGTTCGAGTTTGAAATGACGAGCCAAGCTTGAGCTTGAAATCCAAAGCTCGACCGATCTCGAGTCAATTTTTAGTAGTCGAGTCAAGTTTGAGCTTGGTAATACTCGACTTGACTCGACTTGTTTACACCCTTACTTAAGAATAATATATATAAAAAGGGAATTGATTTACACACTTCTATTTTTAATTGGGACACTCTATTTACCACATCATGCAATTGTACAATACTGACATCCGGCTTTGATTACTTGTACCGTAACTCCGTGAGTGTCCAAAAAAAAAAAAAATGTGCAAATCACCACCCATATAAAAAGATGGTTATTACAAAGTATATATACTTAACAACAAACCTGATACATAAAAAGTGGACATTTACACAAAAAGTACTGTATATACTTTGTAATAACCACCTTTTTATATGCACTACTCTTAACAACAAACCTGATACATAGGAAGTTGACATTTACATAAAAAAGTACAGTATATAAGAGTTATGTTAAGATGTGATTTTTTATAACATGTTGTAGATCAAGAATAATCAATTGTTTCATATATGTCAATTCGTTGAAATGATAATCATGTTAAACTTTATAAACATGACTTTTGGAATTGTGGCGAATTTCATTAGTTATGTCCCGAGTTCGAATGAACACAAGTTACACAACTTTAACTTGTTTGGGCCACCCATCCCGGTTAAAATATCCAAAGTCGTGGAAGACTCGTGATTTGCTTGATTTCATAGAGCCGTGAGCATACCATTCTGGTTAACATAGCCGGCACAAGAGTGAGAGTTCTCGATTACGAACCCAAAACATACTTGTGTTGATTTAAGTTTGTGATGTGGGAAACGGTGTACACTTTTATTATAAAATCATATCACAAATAATAAATAACAGAAACTAAATAATAACAGAAAATTAAATAAGAGACACAACGGGGTAGAAGAAGAAGACAGACACTATTCAACGATAATTAAATAAAAGCAGTTGAGGTCGTGGCACGAGGCTCGTGTTTAACACGATTCCCTTAAAACAGATTCGCCGTTTGTTTCTCAGGATACAACTGCCAAAGCTGATGTACAGCCGGACGTGACAAACTTGCCTGAAAGATCACGAAAATAACTTGCGTTTCTGATCGAACGAACTGCTGGAAATCGCTTGCAGCTGAGCTACGGTTTTTCTTTGTATAAAACCGAATGAGATTAGGTTATATTTATAGTGAAAACCTATCTTGTTCACCAAGATTGAATCACTGTTAAATCTACACGTTATATGCAAATCTGTTTCATTCTAAAACTGATTTCAATATCTTCCATTTATTTAAACAGATTCTATATAACTTGTTGACAAAGTTAAAATCAGTTCTAAAAGTAAATGGACACAAAATCTGGAAATTTATTAAACATGGCAACGAATTCTGCAGCAAAAAGATACGCACGTAGGCGAAGTTGCATTCGTGTCCGCAAGTCGCGCGGGCTCGCATGAGTTCAGAACGCGCAAATATAGGTGTTGGAGTAAAGCCAACTAAAAGATTTTGATAACCAATACCAAGATTTCCTTATAAACATGCTTTCATTTCCTTCTTTAAGCGAGTGAGATACTCTCCCAAAAATCAATTTTTGTGTTTCAAGTGCCTCACTTTGAGACATGATATCTCATTCATTTCAACTCCATTTTTGACACATTTTAGCTCGTTGCTAAGTTCTCGTCAAGAAGAACGCAAAGCTACCAATAAATATAAATATATATAACATCTACATATATTAAATAGTGTAAAAAAATTGCAAACAATCATTTTACAAAACATTTTTCCAACATGTGATATACATGAAATTAAACAATTTAGATCGAGCAAAAAACCTGTTAACACTTAACCTAACCGTATCCATGTTATAACTTTTTTAAGCTCTTGAGAATAAGGAGGCATATAAAACTTTCGATTACATGCTAAGGGTCTATGCTACCTGCTTAAAGTGTTAAAGGTTACATGATTATTGATCAAATTACAGGACCACCTTCATAGTGTCTCATTTTACTTTTCCTTTTACTAAAAGGCAACCAAGCAAATGGGCCCACATTATTTCGAATTTTAAACGGTAGGCCGGCCCATTAATTCACAGCACTTCTAGTTGTGTACCTAACTACTCGTTTGTTGCACATTTATTTTCATTAATAAACCTCATCCATATATTCCATCTTCAAAAGTCATAACAAAGGTTAATGTAACATTAAAAGAGCTAAAATAATCATATTACTCATTTAAAGTTTTTTGTTAATTGTTGGTAACTTTTAGTATACTTCAATGAAAGTTGTATTTATTATATACCTCAACAATTATTGCAATGATGTCCACATACTTAGGTAAGCTATTTATAGATCAATTTTGAAAGTATAAACTTATTCGTGTTATTTCATATTTGCACCCGGCATTGTATATATTTTTCTGTCTGTTTGTTCAAAAAATGTAACTATTTGATTTTAGTTTAATTTTTTATTTATTTATTTTTGTTATATTATTCGGTTTGTTCGTTTTAGGAATAACATGTATCGTGAAAAAAATTCTTCTAAATTATGGTATTTAGGAGGGGGAGGGGGTGGCAATTAACAGATTTAGGAGAAAAACAAAATGTGCAAGAGTAAAAGTTATCACGTAGGTGGTGCAAATAATATGAAGGGTATGGATAACACCTTCATTTTGCCGTTTTGAAATTCACATTTGTATTAGCTCAACATCATGGATAAAAGAATGAACCCAAATTTAAACTTCAAATATTATGTGGGGTAAAAGCCATAAATTAATAACGTATTTTTCAAATTTTGCCGACTTGAAACACTTACTTTTTCATTACCTTAGTTCACCAACGAACTTTCAAAATTTGTTTTGAAATCACCCATATGACCAGTTTATATTAAAATAATAAGTGAAATGACTATATTACCCTTGGCATATGGGTGAAGTCAGAATAAATATTGAAAGTTTGTTGGTGAAGTCAGAACAAATTTTAAAGAATAATAGGGTAATATAATTATTTCAGTTATTATTTTAATATAAACTGATCATATGGGTGAATTCGAAACAAATTTTGAAAGTTCGTTGGTGAACTAAGGTAATAAAAAAGTAAGTGTTTCAAGTCGGCAAAATTTGAAAAATACGTTGTTATTTTATGGCTTTTACCCTATTATGTGAATGTGAAAAATACTTCTTTTAGGTCTAAAATATAACCATGGGTAAAAGAATGAACCCAATTTTAAATCTTGCAAAACAAAAGTAGTGCTAGTAGAAAAACATGACATACAAAAGAAAAGTAATTTGTCCTTTACTCACATCACAAAAAGTAACAGTCTCAATAGTTGAATTTTGTTACCTAACATTAATACTACTATTATTTTCCCCTACGGCTATATATCTTTTGCATTTAAATACTTTCACATTTTAAATCAAACTCTTGACATCATCATTGTTTTAATTCAAACATGCTTTGTGAGCTATTTTAGTAGTTTAGTTAAAGTCCAAATAGTTTTATATATATCAAACTTTTAACTACCATATCAAGAAAAAAGAAAAAGTTACAGTCTGGTGAAAAGGGTATAAAGATTTCTGACAATTTGGTGATTTGAGGTTGTGGGCATGGAGAATTCTGGTGAAAAAAGTGTAAAAGATGATGGGTTTGAATTTGGTTCATATGAAAGCAGAGTAACTAGCTCGAGCTCGAATTCGAGTAATTCAGTCACTAGTTCTTCTCCTCTTGGTTGGCCTATTAGAAAGGCTCAGGTGATCAGTAAATGTAGTGATGCTTCTGAAGGAAAACTAAAAGCAAAAAGGCAGTATGATGGTGAATCAAAGACCAAGAAATTTGGTGCAAAAGTCTCTGGTATGTTTTACTTTTTTGGTTTTTGGAAAATGTGTAATTCAATTTGATTAGGTGGGAAAGATTTGAATTTGAATATGATGGGTGGCTTAGGGATACCTTCAAGGTTAATTTGTAAGAAAAAAGTTACATGCTTTACCACTTTATGTCTTTATTGATTCCATTTTGCTTTATGTTTCCTGGCCTTCTTTAATGTATGTATATAGTCTAAACTGTTTTTTTTTTTGCCATTGATTTTGAGTAGATATGGAGATGATGAAAGAAAGATTTAGTAAATTGTTGCTTGGTGAAGACATGTCTGGGAGTGGCAAAGGTGTTTGCACAGCTTTGGCTATTTCAAATGCCATCACTAATCTTTGTGGTAATTACAGTTGTATAAATGTCTCTAGGTCTTTTCGTTTTGGGGCTCCCGGATCACCCTTGTTTGATGTTAATAAAATCGAAAATTGGGTTTCTGTTATGTTATTTGTGCAGCCACTGCATTTGGTCAGTTGTGGAGATTGGAACCCTTGCCTTTTGAGAAGAAATACATGTGGCAAAGAGAAATGGAATGCCTTCTTTGTGTTAGTGATCACATTGTCGAATTTAAGCCCTCATGGCAAACATTAGCCGATGGTAGTAAGCTTGAGGTAATTCTTCATTCGCCTTTCCACTTCAAGATTTTGATGAGTATAATTGTGTTAACACATGTTTCAAATCATGCTACATTAGGTCATGACATGTAGACCAAGATCAGATATCTTTGTCAATCTCCCTGCTCTTCGGAAACTAGACAACATGCTTCTGGTTAGTGTTCATTAAGATTACTGAAAAAACCATTGCTGAATCAAAATATTTGATCTTTCTACTTTTCTGTTATGATATCACAGGATATACTAGATAGTTTCACAAGTACAGAGTTCTGGTATGTTGATAAGGGGATAACGACACCCGAACAGGATGGTTTAGCTTCTTCCCGTAAACCATTACAGCGCCAAGAAGATAAGTGGTGGCTACCCGTGCCTCGTGTCCCTGCTGGTGGTCTAGAAGAAGATACACGGAAACAATTAAACCATAAGCGTGAATCTGCTAATCAGATTCTAAAAGCTGCAATGGCTATCAATAGTGCTTCTTTATCTGAAATGGAAGTTCCCGAATCATACTTGGAGTCTCTTCCAAAGGTATAAACAAAAAATAAATAAAAAAATTCCATGATTTTACATCATCTTGTAATTTTTTTAATTCTTAATGGAATTTTGTACTAATTTACAGAATGGAAGAGTCTGTTTAGGAGATGTAATTTATCAGTATATAACCTCGGAGCAATTCTCAGCAGAATGCTTGCTAGATTGCCTTGATCTTTCATCTGAACATGTTGCTTTGGAAATTGCAAACCGTGTAGAGTCAGCAATCTACCTATGGCGTAGAAGGCCTCACACAAAACCCGTACCTAAAACATCTTGGGAAATGGTCAAGGACCTAATGGCCGATGTGCATAAGAGGGATATACTAGCTGAACGGGCAGAATGCCTCTTGCTTTCCTTAAAACATCGGTTTCCTGGTCTAACTCAAACCTCATTAGACACCAGCAAAATTCAGTGCAACAAGGTACTTACTTTAACATTTCTCGGGTCAGCTTTACAAAATCTTGAAATGGGATTTTGTGATATTGACTTTGATGGTTTCTTTCTTCAGGATGTAGGAAAATCGATTCTTGAGAGCTACTCACGAGTCTTGGAGAGCTTAGCATACAACATTGTGGCACGCATTGATGATCTACTATATGTAGACGACTTGTCTAAACAATCAGAAAACCGAAAATCGAGGGTGAGCACAAGTAGTCACAAGAGGATATCAGTGTCCACCACCTCAGCCTCACCGTATGGACCTTCTTTTGGGACTCCAAAGTTTTCACCTGTACCACTAGTAAGCCCTGCAAGAGGAGACATAACTCCTTTCTTGACTAACAATGGAAACAATAACAAGCCACCTAGACGGGGTTGTGGGGTGAGACGAGCTTTGACTAGCTATCTTGGTGGTGAAACAAGGGTCAGGAGTCTAGAAGGTCCTGCCGGTTGCCTTTCTACAAGAAATGCAGATATGCCATCTTCACGAAGTAGTGTGGATGGTCCACCGTGTCAAAAGGAGAATAGAACACCGGGCAGGCTGCAGAAAGCGGATTGCTGAGGAACAGCTTGAAGAAGGGATTGCAGGAAGAGAGTTTATAGGTTTTGTCGGTTAATATTACTGTTTATGTTTTAGTCTAATTATGCTAAAAGTTCAACGAATGCTTATTGACTTTACTTTTTTCTTGTGGTACTGAAATGACAAAATCCAACTAAAACATGTGACCACATCAGCTGGTGCATTGACTCCTTCAACAGTTCTGCAAATCAGTTAAGCTGTTTAAGTTATTATAACAATATACACTAATGCCACTATTTTTTATTTATTTATTTATTTTTTCTATTTGATATTGATATGTAGAGTTTAACAATAAAAAGAGCGTATAATAAGATCAGTTAATAAGATTTTGGACAGAAACAGGCCAATAAAATGAACCATTTTGTAGAATGTGTGAAAAGAGTTGGACATTAAAAAACCAGTTGCAATGTAATATAAACCCAATGGGTAGTAAAGGGTAAGGTCTCAAATTCTGCAATTACTTAAAGCCACCCGCCTTAACCATATAACTCAAAATCATGGAGGACCGGTGATTTACTAATCAATGGGTCTTGGGAGTCCAAAGTTTACCTGTTAGGCAAGATAGTGTGTGTTTGTGACGATAAATTGAAATTGGTCTCAAGTAATTCAGCGTTTGTTTGATCAAATAAAAGAGTACATGTTTTTATGATTTTCTTTTTCACTCTGTTCCCGAGTATAAAACGGAAAAAAGAGAGATGGAGAAGGAAAAAGGAGTGAAGTAAAGAGGAGAGGAATTTTTTTTATCTTGTGTTTCTGTTGAAGATATAAGCCTTAGTTCCAAAAATATATAAAGATGAAGGGTCAAAGTTGTACATTCCTGAACTTCAAGGAGTAAAAGAGGAGTTCTCAAAATTGGAGCTATATAAGCCAAAGTCAAGCTCATAGTCTCATTACGTTTTCTGTTTTACTGTGTGATATCTCTTTTTCTCTTCTCTCTTGGTTTCCTTGAGATTGAGAGAAACCCTAGTTTTGTGTAAATCATTTGTCTATTCTTTCTGTATTGTAAAACTGCTATTCAATAGCTATTATTGATATAATAAAAGTGAGCAAAGGGGAGGTTGGTTGGGTTCACTCTTAAATCTGTTTTGTGATAATATTGCTTTGGTTTTATAAGTTTTTACATGGTATCAGAGACAGGTTGCTCTATACCAAAGCATTTTTAAAAGATCGTAAAGTCTTTTATAAACTAGGGTTTCTCATATTTTGGGGGTTTTGATCTATTGGTGTAGATCTTGTTGTTCTGAGAGTGGATCTTGTATTCTTGATATCAGATCTTCAAGATCTGAAGGTTAATTGGTTTTTCTCAAAAATTAGGGTTTCATAATTTTTTGGGTTTTTTGATTCTGGTGATTTTCTGACTAATTACTTCTTGATTTAGTAATCTTGTGAGTTAATTAGTCCTCAGAGTGTGTTAATTTGATTTTTTTTTTATCAAATTTGTTGAAATTAGGGTTTACTGTATCAAACTCTAATTCAGGTTGATTTCTTGAGTTTAAGTTGATAATCTGACCATTTCTTGATTCTAATTTCAAGTTTCTTGAAACAAAAATAAAAAACCCTAAAATAATTCTTAGGGTTTGTTTGAGTCAGATCTGTGTTTTCATATTATTATTGTCTAATATCTTTTTCCTTTATTTTTTTTCCAGGTGTTCTTTCCGCTGTGCTGTTGGTTTATTTGGATCTTCTTGATCCTGATTCTTGGTATATTGGAAGCTTGCGTGGTTGTAATACCTCTCACACATTCTTCTAGGTTTTTTATTGGTTATGTTATTTGGAGGTTGAGTAGATTAAGGGGTTTGTTTGTTGGTGTTGATTCTGTTTATTGGTGGTTATTTGTGCTTGAGAAGTTATAAGTTTTTTTTTTTTTTTTTTTGATTGTGCTTTTATTTCTGGTTGTTTTTGCTGATCATCATGGTTGATGGTCAAGATGATAAGGGAAAGGGCCCTCAAGGGGGAAGTAGTGAATTAAAATTGGATATATATGACCCTTTGTATTTACACCCTCAAGACATTGGTGCTTAGTTGATTACCTTCAAACTTGAAGGTACTGAGAACTATAAAGTCTGGTCTGCTGCTGTGCAGTTGGCTTTACACACTATAAATAAACTTGGTTTTATTAATGGGTATTGTGTTACAGATCCCAATGATGTTCTCTATCAGACACAATGGGATAGGTGTAATTTTGTGGTGTTATCTTGGTTGTATTTCACAAGATCTTTATAAAGGTCAAGTGTTCTCTGTAAATGCTAAGTCTGTTTGTGTTTGTGTTAGTGTTTAGGTGTGTTTTTGTGTATGTTTGGTCTTGTGTGTGTGTGTTTTAGTATGTGTACATGTATATTCGAAGGAAGATAACGAAGTAAAATAGACAAATTTTTTTAACACGGTAACTTTATTTGTTTATTTCTTTTTCAGTTTGAGTCCTTCATGGTTTTTTACTCACACCATTTTAGTCCTTGGTTTGTTATATGACTTATATCATATTTTTACTTTCGTTTTAACTTATATTTTTAAGGGCTAATAACCTATTAAAGTATCATACTTATCACAAAAAGCAGTTCGACGTAACGAATAAAAAAAATAGCCCTTTTTGCTACTTGACCCGACTATTTTGTCCTTTATATGCATTTTACCACTTTCTCATCCGGTATCCGGTAAAATATATTCTCCCAAATCCAACATATCATCCACGCTGGAAACCTCGTACCAAAACACATGAAAAACACACCTTCATTCTTCGTCGTTGCTGCATATGTGGAAGGGATAGTACGAGGTTTATATTAAACAAGTACAGATATCTCGCTTACAAGTACCCTAAAGCAGATTTCCTTATCCATTCTATCCATTCACACTTCAATATTTTCCAAGATCCCAAAAATCTGCCGAAACCCTAATTCACAATTAATAATCAATTGCTTGTCTCTTTCCCCAAATTGGGTAGACAAAAGGTATATTCCTTCTTTATATTTAATGTTTTATTACCCCAATTGTGTTAGGTTTTAATAAAAAAGTATTTGTTATTTACGGTTTTTTCAAATTAAGGTTTTGAAATTAATTTTCAATTTATACAGGTTTGATGGAAGTACCACTTTATGTGGTCTTCAAAATACACTACAATGGTGTATTTATGTTTGACCCCTTAAGGTATGATTATGGTAGGGAGATAATAATGGAGGCCTCTTCAAAAGATAGAATTATGTGTAGCCCTCTCTTAGATATCTTAGTTGCAAAGATTAAGAATAATATATGGGCTCTATACATGTGCATTCCTAAGTTAGACATTGACAGTGGTGGGTTAAAGATCATTGAAAGGGATGCTGATGTTCATTATTTGTATGATTTAGCTACCCAACATAAGACAGTGGAGTTGTTTGTTGCTCATTCCCCACAAAACTTAGCACCCTACTACCACAAAAACCTAAGTCTAGAAAGTTCAGACTCAGAAGTTACGTCAAAAAGAAAGAAACATAATAAGTTGAAAAAAGATGCTGGGAATATGTCTTGTGAGGAGTTGGTTGCGTGGGCTGAGGAAGAAGCACAATCACCTTATTTAAGGTCTCCTCCCCTAAAAGACATACCACTTAGAAAGGACTTTGAGGGTAAGGTTACTTTCACTAGAGTTTGGAATGCGGATGATGACTTTACGTATGATTATCCTATGCTAACTGAAGAAGAGGTCTATAGGGAGTACAAGGGAGTACAACGTAGTAGTTGATAATGTAGTGGAAAATGTCGGTGTTGAATCTGATATGGCTTTGGAGAATCACGATTGTTATAAGGATATGGACACTAGTAGGCCTCTCAATGTTGAGGAGACTGATATGGCTTTGGACACTCATAGGTATCTGTCAATACATGTTATAAAAATATTGTTCACATGCTATTAAATATTGTATGCCTACTAATGATTTATGTTCTTACATTTGGATCAGGCCTGACGATAATCAAATGGTTCGGCACACTGATATGAATGTGGACAAGGATATGCTTCAGGAGCATGATACAGTTGTGGCTAATGATACAGACGGGTTGCAAATGGATGGTGAGTCAGATGGTAACTTATCAGATGTTGTGCTTGCAAGGCACAAAAAGCTTGATAAAGGTAAGTCTGTAATGACACGCAAAAAGAAACTAGCAAAGAAAGTTAGCACGAATACTCGTAGACCCAAAGGTATAGTGATTAGAGAGAACATGAATCCGTCTGGTTCCTCAGATTCTCAAACTGACACCGAAACTGAGGAATACAATGACACTAACTCAGAAGGTGAAAGTGCACAAAAAAGGGAAAAGACGCTCATTATTCATCTGCATATGAGTCATATGAGTCTGAGGTTGAATCTGATAAGTCATACGATTACTTGAGCAACGGTGAGGACGAGGTTATTCAACTAAGGAAGATGCGACAAAATGAGAATAACTCTTCTTCTGACGAGCAGGACGTTGAAGAGGGTAACGATGATGATGCCCATGATACAGAAGAAGATGTGGTTGGAGATGGCCCAAATGGTTTAGGACCGTTAGTTAGGGAACATGTGAAGTACATGGCTCATTTGTTGAAGCACATTAAGGGTAAAGGTGCTGGAATAAGAGACCCTTTTGCTGCTCTACAGAAGTCAAAGAAGGAAGACAAGTACCCAATTTATGATTCTGAGACACATTGGAGATTGAAAAAACCTAGTGTAATCCTTTTACTCTAACTTTTAAATTTATCTTTATCATAAAATAAAAAATGCAGAATTACTATATTGCTTAACTAATTCAAATTTTTGTTTTAATAGCTTGGACAAAAATTTCTAGATGCTGACAGTTTCAAGGAGTGCCTTACATACTATGCAGTGGCCAACGGATTCTCTCTTTGGTTTGAGAGGAGTACAAGGACAAAGGTTATAGCTAAATGCGGTCAACGAAAGGAGACTCTAAAGGATCCGTCACTAGGAAAGCAGACTTCGTACAAGAAGTACCCTTCAGAGAGGTCTGGGAATTGTGACTGCCCGTGGAGGTGTTATGGCAAGATGCTCAAATCAGAGAAGACATTTCAGGTTATATCTTTGGTAGATAATCACACTTGCGTTCGTAGTTTCCATTACGGTAGGTTGGTTAACTTTAAGTGGATAGGTAAGCAGTTCGGAGATAAGATTAGGATGAATCCAAATATCACTATCACTAACTTACAAGAACTGGTCCTAAGAAAATATAAATGCCACGTTAGCTGTAACCAGTGTCGTAATGCTAGGACATACGCTCTTAATGAGAGGGATGCTACTATCCAGGACCATTACGGTTTACTTAGATCATATGCTAAGGCTTTGGTGGACTCAAATATTGGTACTTAGGGATGCTACTACCCAGTGTCGTAATGCTAGGACATACGCTCTTAATGAGATGGATGCTACTATCCAGGACCATTACGGTTTACTTAGATCATATGCTAAGGCTTTGGTGGACTCAAATATTGGTAGTACTGTTAAGGTTGGAGTGACGGTAAATCCGGATGAGAAGACATACTTTGACAGGTTTTATGTGTGTTTTAGTGGGTTGAAAGAAGGGTGGAAAATAGGATGTAGAAGGATATTGGCATTAGATGGTTATTTTTTAAAGAAACCGAACACAGGGGAGATACTAACTGCAGTGGGTAGGGACGGTAATAACCACATTTTCCCCGTGGCATGGGCTGTGGTAATGGTTGAAAATAAAGACAATTGGAGTTCGTTTTTACAACTGCTGGGTGATGACTTGGATATTCCACTTGGACAAGGGTTAACGCTGATGTCTGACCAACATAAGGTACGTTCTACTTAAAGTTTAAATCATTCAGGTTCATGTTTTGTTATATGTTGCTTGCATAGTTATCAAAGTGTTTCTTATACTTGGATCATGGACTTATTAAAGCAGTGAAGGAGGTCATGCCACTTGCAGAGCATCGAAAATGTGCCCGTCACATATACGAAGGGTTTCGAAAATAGTTTCCGGGTGTTGAGTTTCGACAACTATTTTGGGCAGCGTCAAAAGCTTCGTACCCACCATTACACAACAAGGTGATGGATAAGATCAAAAGAGCAAATCCAAGAGCCCATGATTACTTGTTGAAAAAAGATCCGAAGACATGGTCAAGGGCTTTTTTCAAAGAAGGGGTCTGCTGTGAGGCTGCGGAGAATGGTTTTAGTGAGTGCTTCAATGCTGTGTTGGTAAGCATAAGACATAAACCTATTATAACTATGTTGGAGTCCATGAGAGTAATTGTTATGGAGAGGATGCATACTATACGGCTGCTAATGGATAAATGGAATGGTGATATTTGCCCCAACATTCAGACTATACTTGAACACTCAAAGGATCAACAAAGGTACACACTATCTTTAACAATACCTTTAATATTCATGTCAATAACATTTTCTAACTGCTGTAATATTCATAGGTTCTGGCATGTAGTCTCTTGTGGAGATAACAACTTGAAGTCAGTAAAGGATATGAAGCCTTCAAGGTGGATGAGCCAAATCGAACATGCTCTTGCAGAATGTGGCAACTATCAGGTTTGCCTTGCTGCCACGCTATAACATGTATTTTTAAACTCCGTAGGATGGTAGAGGACTATGTGCCTGAATGTTTTAGGAAGGAAAGATACATGTTAACCTATAGTCAGTATATGAAACCAGTTGGTGGCATAGACTTTTGGCCCGATGTTAGTCATCTTTCAAGGATTTTAGGCCCCATTCCTAAGTCTATGCCTGGTAGGCCTAAGAGAAAGAGGGTCAGGGCTTCCCATGAAAAAAAATCAACAACTAAGATTAGTCGAGCAGGAATAGTTATGACTTGTCAGAACTGTGGGGAAACAGGTTATAATAGAAAGGGATGCACAAATCAACCAAAACCACCAGTTCCTAAGGAAAAAGGGAAAGCAGGTAGGCCATACAAAGAAAAGAATGTTGAACCTCAGTTGGTAGATGACCATGACATTCCTAGGTTTGTTAACAATGACATTAATGAGTTTGAAATGGGGGCTACAAACATGAGAGGGGTTTTAGGAGATGGTCGAGTGTTTATTTAGGAAAACAAAGGAACAAAAGAGGAGGAAGTTCGAATAGGGGTCACTTGAAGATGAGAGGAGGGAAAACCAGGAGTGGAAGACTAATTCCAGCGCAGAGGGTTGCAAGAATGGGAACTTGGTTGGGTGTGGATACTGCAAGTTCTGATACTATTGAGGATCAACAAAATATGAACTCGGGTATCCCCGGCAGAACTGAAACAACCAGTAATCAAGCAAACATACCAGGTACGTGTTACATAACATACACTTGTAATGGCTTTATTTAGTTAGTAGTATTTGTTTTATCTTAGTTCCACAAAATTGTATCTGTCTTTACACTTATTTGCTTATCACTGAGTGAATTACACATTTGACTTACACATTTGTGTATATGTTCATAGCTACACAAGAATCTCAAGTTGGAGGATCAACTGTAATGCCCAGACCTGTTTTGACTAGAGCTAGGAGAATAGCACAGTCTGAGATAGTGGAAACAAGAAGAATGACGGGAGGATCAAGGGGTCGAAGAGGATCAAGGGGTGCTAAAGGAGCTTGCTCGGAGGGTGGAGCAACCACTAAGGTTGTTGGAAGACAAACAAGATCTGTTGAAGCTCACCAATTGGAACAACCACGACAAAAAGCAAAAGCTGCAATGCTACCACCAAGGTTGCCAAGTCAAAGAATCATAAGTAAAAAATTGTCTGCACCAGCAAAAGGACCGGGTTCAAGTCTGGACAATGAAATAGTCCTAGACTAGATCCTTCTAAATCCTACAAACTTTTAATGTGTATGTATAATTACCTAGCCCTATTTTGTTCACTGAAGGGCCTACTTTTATTAGCAACTGAAACTGATATAGTGCTGCAGTTATTGCCACTATTTAATTGTGTAAGATAGTTGATGTAGTGCTGCTGTTGATGCCACTACATAGCCCTATTTTGTGTCTTAAAGGGCATTGTACAGGACTTTGCATGCCAGTGTTCTGGTTGTAACAATGTATGCTGCTCTTGCAGAAACATTATGTTATGAAAGAACACCAATGGTGTATGTATTTTCAGTGTCAAATGGTTACACATGTGTTAGTTACTATTGCACAGTTTATATAAATTCATTGAAAAGGGTAATGGAACTTAGGTTAGGAAATAGCAAATGCAGATTATACAAATTATGGAAAAGAGTTACTTCATTGTAGTGGTACCATTTATGCAGATTATGAAAGTAGCATGATACCATGACATCCATTGAAAACAGTTTATGCAGATTATTGCACAGTTTATATACATTGATTGAATATAGTTACTTCATTGCACTGGTACCATTTATGCAGATTATGAAAGTAGCATGATACCATGACATCCATTGAAAACAGTTTATGCAGATTATTCCACAGTTTATATACATTGATAATATAGTTACTTCATTGCACTGGTACCATTTATGCAGATTACGGATGTAACATGATTCCATGACATAGCAAATGCACATGAAATGGCCATTTACTAAGTAGATGTTGTGACATCAATGATGCACATTAAATGATCATTTGGTGCACAAACGCTTTGGACAACAATGACATATCAGTAAAAAAATAAACAACACTCATTAACTAATACAATATGGCCAATCTCAGTCATAGAAAACCAGTTAACATTTCTTCAACATGTCCAAAACAAAATTACACTAACCCAATATTTGACAACAAGGTTCAGAACCACAACGTTGATGCTAATTCCTAACGGACACAAGAACAATAACAACAACGAAAATGAAAACAACAACCATGAAACAAACACAACCAACCAAAAACATGTCGTACATTTTTCCCTTCATCTTTAGGTCCTTCAATTCTTGGTAAATTTGTTCCATGGGAAACTCATGATGATGCTTGTTAGAAACAACCTTTTCAGAGTCATCTTGGTGGCTTAAAGCTTCCAGGTTGCACTCCAGTTTCTGGTAGTCCTTATGAAGATTGTACATGAGGTCTTTGTAGTATTGCGATGGCAACTCATCATCAAGGAATCCATAGACATACATTTCTTATCTTTGTTCTTTACAAAACAATAAAGAGTTGTCAAATTCACAAAACATATTAAACACAACACAACTGATAAGGATTATATAACTTACACGGGTGGGACACGATTTGAATCTTCTTCCAGGATTCTCAGGAGTCCATGAAACCTGTTCATAGATTAGGAACTTACAAATACAATGCGTCAAACGGGAAATTTATTCTTTGGAATATCTCCGTCGATTATAACGCGAGGACGAAGACGAGGAGGCCATTTAAGTAACTAATTTAAGGTCAATTGAAAAAGAATACAAGTTTGAGTAAGTAATTTAAGGTCAATTGAAATGGGGCATTTTTAGGGTTCTTATGATTTGGGGAGGATTTGGGATATAAATGGAAATGAAAAATGGTTTGGTAAATATATGTAGTACGTGGAAATCAGACGTGGCAAAGAAACCGGTTACGTGGTACTAACCGGCTGGGTAAGTGGTAAAATGCCCAATAAAAGATAAAATAGTCGGGTTTAGTAGCCAAAAGGGCTATTTTTTTTATTCGCTACGTCGAACTGCTTTTTGTGACAAGTATGATACTTTAATAGGTTATTAGCCCTATTTTTAATACATCGTATTAAATTTATTTTAATAAAATGTGTAAAGTTTTAAAGAAAATGAAAAATAAAATAAAAACTAAAACCCACTTCATTTATAATCAAATAAGATGCTTATGTTCGTTATAGTGGTGTTGTAAAGTAGATACTGACTTGGCCAGGGTCTATAAAACTTATAGACGCGCACAACACCCACCTCTCTAACCATCAACCACATTAGAAATTACTCAACCACATTTGAAACAAGTGAAACGTCCCACAAATATTAGTGCCGTTCAAAAACAGAGCCTCATAAATTGGACCATAAACTTGGGCCCAATATTGGAACACAATGGACTAAAAAAATGCATAGTTTCGAAAACAATACAAAACTAGTACAATACCCGTGCGTTGCCCGGGTATAACGATTCAATTAAAAAAAATCAACACTATTGGAAACGAAGTATCTCAAAACTTCGAGCATAGAAGCTTTATATGCTTCCTAAAGAGTTTAGAACGTTCACCACCGTTGTAATCCATTAATTCTTGTAATAATTGTGGAGGATCTTGAAGAAAAGGCAGTTGGACTTTTCCTTCACTACAGCATATCGAGAACTTTGGGACACGTGGAGAACGTGATTTAATTGTTCGCTCCTCATACCACAACATCGCTGTGCAATGCGGGCATTGATGCACAGCGTCGCCACAATCCCAATATTCGAACATCCGACCTAAAAGGACAACAATTTCAAATGTCAAATGAGTAAACATAATTGATTAAACATAACTAAAATCAAAATAAGAATTGGATTTAGTGTCTTACGATGTTGTCGTGCGTTCTGATACACGTTCGAAGGCGTTGTGTTGTTGCCAGATTCGGCCCTTGTTGAGCGGCCTGAATGTGTTATTGATGTCACTGATGTGTTATTTAGTCCCGTCACATGAACTGTATTGGCCATATGATCTGTAACTGGATTTTCATTGTTATCAACAAAAGTCCTCAAAGAAATAACGGTGTGTGGGACACGATGTTGTCCTGCATTTTGACTCGAATCAGTTTTGCCGTTTTTTCGAAGAGACAAAACTACAAATTTTGCGCAGAAAATTCAGCAAATAAACTAAGTGCAACGATTACTTTAAGGGCTGTTTGCATGAATTTGTTTTAATGGGCTGTTTAGAGACCAAAAGGGTTAAGGGACTTTTTGGACAAATTTGGTTTCAAGGGCTGTTTGGACGCATACATGTCTGCTGATAACCATTGTGGATTGTGGGGAAGCTAAAAAGTTAGTACATTAAAAGTGGGGAACTGTATACTACCCCAATAATACATATCACCTTTATCTATAGTATTATAAGACTCACAAAATGACTTTGCTAGTACAGTACATGCTTTCTAACTATTATCTGTACAAAAGCTGTATGACTTTCAATCAACAACTTGTTATATTATATTATTGTATAATAAAATATTATGATGAACCATAGAATGTACCATAATATACGATTAATACTTTAATCCTTTGGGCAAGTTGAAGACGTATAAAAGACTGATTAGAAAGAAAAAAAATTTGAAAGAGATGATAAACATCTTTAAAAATGGGTTAGTCAAGGATCAAAACACATAAGAGAGAGATGTAGTCCTACACAATATCTGTTACTAAATCCATATGTAACATGCACAAATGACTTAATTAAAAAATTGATAAACCATCACCTTGAAAAAGTTGCAGTGGAAACAGTGATAACTCTTCTCACATATGCCTACACATATCAGAATATGGGTGATAAGAAACAAAGAATTTGGCGCCACATTCATACATATAAAATTTAAATTATTAAATTTATAACTAATTGTGATAAAGTTGCCTAAAAAGAAGGGATGAACTTTTATCCAAAAGTGTTAGTTAAATATAACTGAAGTCAAATAGTTATGCATATTGCTAACATTTTGCTATCTGTTGAATTCAATTCCAAGTATAGCATTATCCAAAGGTATTATACTACAATATTTTAAATATTTTGAGGGTCACTTGCAGCTAAATAAATAAATATATCTTTGAACATGACAACATACTAACTAAGTTGGAAAAGGATATTGTTTCATTGTTTAATTTTTATGGTAGTTGACCTTCGAATTTTAGATATGAGATTTGGTGCAGGCGAACACAAAGACAAGGTTCGAGACGGGCTGTTTGGAGCATTTCATGTAAGTAATCTGAAAGCTGGACAATATCTTTATTTCGGTTTGAAAGATGATGATCAAAAAGTACACCGTAGATAATGAAATGAGAGTGGAGCGATGTGGAGAGGTGCTAGTAGTTTTGTTCATATCGTTTGGAATTTAAGGGTGCGTTTTATACCCCTGATTCATGTATTTTGTTTCATGGGTTCTTTCTTATACTACTTATTAATTGATATCCTACAATTATAAAACCATAACAGTAACAAACATGATAATGAAACCCAATTGTCTTGATAACATGAAGCATACTAAAAGAGATGGAAAAAAAATCAAATGACCAACATAACATTTATTCACTAAAAAACCAATACCATGATGAATTCAACCTATGGTTGAACCATCCGAAAACACTAAGAAGAATCCTAAACAAAAATACGTGACAAAGACATTAGAATATTGAAAAGCAACTAAATGTTGATCAACCAAGAGTATCATCTTCTTGCTAAAAAAATTCATCTTCATCGCTTTCATATTCGGTTTCTTCTTCATCTTCTTCGCTTTCTTCATCAAACAGTTGTTTGAACCTATTTCTTCTAGTTATTTTTACTTGGATTTTTTTGTTTCTCTTGATTGGGGCCATTGGTATTTCATCGTCACTCTCCTGCATGAATAGTTAGCACGTGAGTTAATGAAAATGTGTGGCACTTTCAAAGTAAAAGAGTAGAGAAATAAGTATGTTAATGTACTTACATCTTGAATGATTGTGAGATCTGTGACATTATTATCAGTGGTTGGGACATCAACAACATTAGCAGGTGCGACTATATCCGGACGATCATCAACTACAATTACTTCACTCCATTTCCAGTTAATGAGGTTTTCCTCACGTTTTCTCTTTTTTGTTGCTTGGTCATTGTTGATCGCGATATCCTGATGTAGAAATACAATACATTAAAAAGACAAGTATGACATAAAAAAATATAAAATTCTTGATGTATATGACGTATAACCTGGTTGTTGTGGTTTGCTATCACAGCAAGGTTGATTTCATCAAGTTCCTGAGTAAAAGAAGAAGATTAGGATGCATGATTTAAAGAAAGTGATAGTCGAACTTGTTTTGTATATGATGATAATATGAACACCTATATGTATACACAATCACCTGATGGTTTGCCATGTTCAATGGAATCTTCAGCAGTGAAAGTGAAAGCTACTAATATTGAGTTGTATTTGGTAAAGAATGAGTGAAATTGACCCTCATATATATAGTACAAAAGTGACCTAAACCTAGGGGATGCATGGTAGAATAGGCGCAAAAAATTAGAACTTTTAAAACATGAAACAATGTATGTAGACGAATTTTGGTGGAAAGGGTTCATATACATTTCCTCTTTTGTTGGAGGAGTTTGTTATATGTTATCATTTTTTAAAAATAACTCATGTATGTGGCATGAAACTTTTTCAGATTACCTATCTAGCCTCTAGTTAGTTACATAGAGATAATTAGGCAATTAGAATGGTCAAGATTGAAAGTCTATGGATCTAACGGTTGACATGAAGTTGTTCTATGTATGCTTCGGCAGCAATAGAATAGTAATTGCCACAAACGATTAAAAAAAACCATCAACCACAATAAAAAACGTGAACAAACGATTAAAAAAAACACCGACCATGCGCTTTAATTGCATATATAAATTAGAAAACATAAATTATGGGTTTATAATGGATCTACAATTTAGAACCCATGGGCCAACTAACACTTAATCCAGCCCAAGCCCACCGACACAAACATGGAAAGACACGCTTCCTTGTCAGAACACACAAACACTCACTGTCTTCCCCAAATCTAAGCCGGAAAATCTTTTTCACACCAGATCAAACCATGAACATCGACAACACAAGATCATCCAGCACAAGATTCGGTACCACAATCCACATAACAGCACTAGATGGCATAGTGAACGTCAACTCCTTATTCACACTAGCAGTCTTCATAGGATTAGCATGGCAACCAACCGACCCCACCAACACCTTAGTAACCGACCCCACATGCATACCAACCAAGAAAATCTCTGAAGATCTCATCTGCTTCCACGTCTACTCATTCAGCTCATTCTTGTTCTCAAGCCTGGTTGCCTTGAGTCTCAAGCAAGCTATCAGGATAGCTAAGACATCTTGTGAAACTAGAAGACTTATGATGTTCAGTTTTGACATGTGTCATATTAATAAGAATGCTCTTCGGGTCGGGTATATGGTTAGTGCTGTGGGTTCTGTTTGTGGGTGTGGGTTTTTGATGATGGCTTTAGTGAATGTGGTCCAGATGAAGCTTGGGGTTTTGGGATGTGATAGTAGTGAGCATAGTTATGCTGCTGTTGTTCCTCTTTTGATTTTTGTTCCTTTGGGTCTTTTGACTTATGTTTTCTTTGTTTTGTTTGCGTTTACTCGGTAAGAAGATCATGTACTAATTTGACATTTTGAATATATGATTAGAGTTATGTTTGGATTTGAATCCTTTTTAAGATGTGAATTTGCTGGTATGGCCCTACTTAAGATCATTCTTTGTTGGTATGATTACAGTTGCTAGTTTGGTATTGGATTTTTGTTAATTTGATGACCCAAATGGATTGTGACCCTGTCCGATTTTGGAACGTGGTGGGAAAAACCCATGTCCCTTGCCGAATAGACATGTCACGATATATCTGTGGTAATTTGAGATATTATCTTGTATAGCAACCGAATTGTAGGTAGTACGGGCATCTGTAATGCAAATGCTGAAAAAGATTTGAAATAAGGGTTTATAGATGAAAAGTTTGGAGTAGATCGAATTGTTGAAAAATAATGAAGTGTGAGGGAATAAAGGTTAAGAATAGATTGAGAACAACTATTTTTTTTGCATTGGAGTTAATAGGTAAAATTTAGTTGATGCATCGGAGTTGCTATAACCATATACTACATGTTTTGTGTTGATTTGATTATTTATTGTTTATGCTTTGGTGTTTTCTCCAACAAATTCACTTTCAGTGATTAATGATTGTTTATATCAATTGGGAAGTTTTAATATATACAAGCTCGTAAGTGTAATGGGGTTGGTGAAGAAGTGGGCGTTTGTAGTGAGTAAATGTCGACTCCCTTGTTTAGGTTGACATCTGTTTAGTGAATCATTGTTGTACCATAATGAAATGTAGTATGTACTATGTAGTTCATTTTTATAAGTGTTAGTGGTGCAACATCAAATAAACAAAATGATGATCTCTTGATGGTGCTTGCACCATTGAAGATAGTGTAAACTACGTGTAAGCACTTTGATGTTACTAAACTAGTATAAAACCATGTGAAATGGTGCAAGTTATTCATATCTTGAGTTAAGTTAAGGATACAAGCAACTTAGAGAAAATGGGAGCTTCAATGAGAAACATATTTTTGTTGGGAGTTCTTGTGGTTCTTGTGATTGCTGAATTGAGTGAAGTGAAGGGAGCTGGTGAGTGTGGGAAAGCAAACCCTGACATGGAAGCGTTCAAGCTTGCTCCTTGTGCATCGGCTGCACAAGATGAGAGTACATCCCCCTCCTCTAGTTGTTGTGCTGCGGTAAAGAAGTTGGGACAAAACCCGAAATGTCTATGTGCAGTTATGCTGTCCAATACTGCTAAAAGTTCTGGAGTGAAGCCCGAGATTGCAATGACTATTCCAAAACGATGCAACATTGCTGATCGTCCTGTTGGTTATCATTGTGGATGTAAGTGTTGATTTCACATACATTTATATATACTTTATTTTATCCTGACAGTTATATTTATGTTCTGTTTGCAGCTTACACTTTGCCTTGAATGCTTTAAGACCACTAGTTTCCATGGGAAGTTATGTACAATGTATACAAGTTGTACCAGTGAGTTTGAAGTGTAATCTTGGCTGTTTCTTTCCAGCTAAGAGTAGCTCATGTCTTTAGTAAATAAATTACTGGTAGTTTGGTTGTGTCTTGAATAACTTACATGTTGTTTGGTGTGTTTGTTAATGGCTTGTTCTTTCTTTAGTCTTGTGTTGACTTTTATATGGTCAACAAATATTCAACTTAAAAAATGAAATGAAATTTGGTGTTTGGATTAGACTTGTTTTGCTACAGTAAGATAGAAGGAATCTGGTTCTTGATAGCAATATCTTGGAACAATGTTGGGCAACTTTAAGTTAAAAGAAGATACCATGCTTGTTCATCTTAAGGCACATAATATATTCCAACATGGTTGGATGTGGATGTTGAATAAAGAGTTATTTGAATCAGTTGGCAAAGACCGGTGGGGTCCCTCTCGGGTCCGACCGGCTTGATGGGGCCTTAGAATATCAATGATAGCTGGTTTTAAGGCCCGGTGGTCCAATTCATTGCGAGGATTGATTTTTAGTTTTGACCTGACATCATGGACTTTTGATATGATCTTTTCAGGATTCAACAAATGAATTGAAAAAGATCTATCATATTAACATGAAACTCAATAAGAAAGAATGAATTTCAAATTAATTGGACTAATGATCGTGGATAGTTTGTTACAATGGATCCTTGCATTAACGCAGGACGGATCCTTGACGGGACGGATCCGTGGGAACCGACTAACAGAAGCTGTTTTAACAACTAATTTTAAATATTTTGGCTTGAAATTCTCAAATTTCAACATTTTATTTTTATCAATAATGAGTATTTTCCTTAATGCTTGTGCTCTCATGATCACTTGCTTTAAATTCATATCTAATCATTAGATTATGGTTCATTCTTGTGGTTTTAGCATTCATTGCAATGCATTGCTTGTCCTATAAATAAAGCTCCAAAATGCTTGCATCTCCATCACCTTCAACCAAACAAATCTCATCATTACTTCCAAAAGATCTCCAAACAATAATGAACTCTCTAGTGAAAACGACCCTTTTCAAGAAATCCACAACTTTATCCTATCACCTTCAGTAATACCACCACCACCTAAAGCTAGGAAAACCGCTCAGATTAGTATCCGACCTTTTTGCTTGGTGAAACCTTTGTCTGATAGCTCCTCACCAACTACTTTATCACCACCAAATGACTACAATCTAGCACCTCCACCATCTCCTCAAAACTCACCACCACATTCTCCAACCGAGTCTCAATTTGACTGACAAATCACTCTAACGGAACTACTTAGGACTCCAAAAACCTCTCTGCTACCTTTATCTAGTCCACCACCTGCTCCAACTCAACCATCAAAATCTACACCACCTCTAGCCTCAAATATAAACCCAAAAGAGCTAGTCTTTTCCACATCTCCTACATCTCCAAATGCTCTTTTCAATGAGGATTTAAAACGTACGCTTTTAGGGGGTCATTTAAGCCCTAAATCGACCAATTTTATATCCGTTACTGCTTAATTTCGTTCCTTTTCAGTTTTTAGGTCTTTTGGAAGCAAAATGCTGGAATGAAGCACATTTGGACGAAAAGGAGCAAATACATGAAGAAAATGGAAAAGTCAAGATCGAAGCCACTCAAAGCTCATCAAAAGTACATGACGGCGTCCCAACCAAAGGGCGACGCCGTCCCTCTATGATGACTTGATCAAAACATGCACGCTAAGGCTCAGTGAAAATTCTGGTCACATAACCTGACAGTGTCACGCTTTAAATAAGGAGGGCGTCACTCACAGTTTTCATCTCAGACGACCCATATCTAGAATCAAGACGACGTCCCAACTGAAGACCGACGACTTCACAACTCTAAGGTGACGCCGTCCCATCGATGACTTGGCCCAGATGAAACCCTATTGACGGCGAGCTGACGGCGTCCCATGCAAAAGGTGACGCCGTCGCAGTTGTAAATCTATATATATAATTCGATTTTTCTGTATTTTAAGAGGTAGACATTTGGAGAAAAAACCTAAATCGTTTGTAGTCCGAATTGGACAGTATCTTAGGGTCCCATACCCTATTTTACACATCGAGATAAGTATTTTAATCCAAAGTATCATTATGTCTATCCTATACTCGATTGATTTTGTGTATGCTTGCTTGTTTACCATGTCTAGCTAAATTTCTTGTGTGTTTGCTTAGATCTATGAAACCTAGTTATTGATTATTGTTAGGTTGTTTCTTATCTTAATTGAAATTGGCTTAAGAGTGCAACTAGGCATCTTCGTTGTATTTAAATGCTTGAGTATGCTTTATGATGATATGGTCTATGGATGAAATAGCCTAGGCTTGCCGACTTCGTAGGTCATATACGAGAGATAACCTCAAATAACTAGGGGGCACGCATACCCTACGACCTTAGGAATACAACGCGTTAAGATAAGGCGTGACAACTCAACCGACCAATAAAAGATAACTAGGAAGTAATAGTATCTAGGTGAACACATTTTTAATCATCATACGAGCACACCTCAATTAGACATAAGCTACCCGTAGTAACTAGATAATTAGATAATTAGATAAGTAGAGTAATCGGTAGATGTACCACCCCCCAACCAATTGCCCCGAGATATTTACCTTAGCTTTCTAAAAAAACATAAAAAGATAAAAAAAGAATCATCATCAACCCCCACCTTCTCGCCATACATTTCTTACTAGCATTCCTATTCCCCTAGAGAACGATATCAATCCCCGAGGCTTACCTAATACTACACTACAACGATTAGGTTCACTGCCCAGGAGGTTGAAAAACTTGCTCGACGAAAAGGAAGTTTCCTTCACCCCGAACGCGCCTTCCGCGTGCATCAAGTTTTTGGCGCCGCTGCCGGGGAATAGAATAACTAGTTAGATCTCTATCTCGTTTAGGTTCCTTTGCTTGATTCCTATCAAGTAAGATTTTTTCTCATTTTCATTAGCTTCCTTATAGTCTATCCCCCTTCTTCGTGTTTTTGTTCGTAACCTTGTCACTTTTCATCATGGAAGGTGATAACCCATCAAATCAATCACTTCCCATAAACCCACCACCAAATGACCCGCCAAGAGGCCGTACTCTTGGTGAATACTCTAGACCGAGCCATCAAGGCTATAGGAACACCATTGAGCTCCCCGATCAAGCTCATACTACGACCCTGCGATCCGACACAATCTGGTTGGTGCAAAACGGATGTGCATTCCATGGACTTCGTTCCGAAGATCCTAATCAGCATCTCAAGGACTTCCTTAAAATCGTTGACTCTATCGACCTTGATGCTACCACGAGGGAGACCACGCGCTTGCGTCTCTTCCAATTCTCTCTACGGGACCAAGCTAGTAATTGGCTTGAGCGACTTCCCGCCGGATCCATCTCAAGTTGGGATGATCTCACCACTCGTTTCCTCGCCCAATTTTTCCCACTGGGGAGAACTACCAAACTAAGGAATGACATCTTGATGTTCCAACAACGTCAAGGCGAAACTCTCTACGAGGCGTGAACTCGATTCAAGGACTTGCCCCACAAAGTCCCTCATCACGGCATCGATCTTTGGCTTCAAGTCCAAATCTTTTACAATCATGTCAGTTTCTCAACTAGGCAAACCATCGACCAAGCCGCCGGTGGCAAACTTAGTGAACTCACCGTGGAAGAATCGTGGGGTACAATAGAGGACCTTACCATCTATGAAAACGAATGTTGGAATGACCCCCGTGAGTTGCCCAAAACCGTCAAGGCAATCTCCTTGCCTCCTATTGACTCACAACCGTCCAATCGTAGGATGCTCGAACTTGAAGATCAAGTCAAATTCCTAATGAGCTCCTACGAGAATCCTAAGCCTTCACCCCAAGTGAACAAAATCACTCTACCTTGTGAATTATGTAGTGGTCCCCACGACACTCATGGTTGCACAAGACTCCCCGATCAAGCTTTTGCGGACTACGCCTCCACGCGTACCGACGGAGCGGGAGAGAAGTGGTACACTTTCAATCCCGAACAAAATAACTTAGGAAATTCTTACAACCCCTCTTGGAGAAATCACCCTAACCTTAGGTGGAGCCAAAACTCGAACCCGTCCCAAAATAACTCATCTAGTCCACCCAATAGGTCCCACAACAACCCTCCAAACACCGGAAAGTCCACTAGTCTCGAGGCAATGGTGTCCAAATTAATGTCATCTCAAGAACTCGATTGACTAAGCTTGAAGCCGATTTCAAGCAACGACAAAGCGAGATGACAACCAAGCTCGACGCCCTTTTAAAAGCCTTCAATGACTGGGATATTGGAGCACTCACAAGTGACACTATAAAGAACCCAAAAGTAAATTCGATTTCATCGACTTTATGTTCTTGCTCACCAAGGGAGAGTGCATATCCATGCCCTTCCCACCCAAAAGTCCACTCGGTTAACACCATAAACACGGGTTTCAAACGATCCCTCATGGAGTACCAAGGACCCGAGCTAACGGTCCATCTAACTCTTGAGAGACCTATCAACCAAGAACCCAAACCTACTCTAGAAGAGGAGTATAAGGAGCTCCCCCAAGGAAAACCAGTTTTCGAAGTCTTGACTCATGCACCCTATTATAATGCTTTAAAATAAAAATATGAGAAAGAACTAAAATTAGGAGAACGTGGGTCTGCATTTGTGCAAAATAAGTTACCTAAAAAGTTAGATGATCCCGGGCTATTCATTCTTCCGTGTAGAATTGGAAATTCCAAAGCTTTCGACACATTAGCCGACTTAGGGTCAAGCATCAATGTTCTTCCGTTGTCCCTCCATAGAAGCCTTAACCTAGGTAAAATAGAACCAACGGAAACCATCTTAGGTTTAGCAGACGGTAGTATTGCATATCCGGTAGGGATAGTAAAGGACATTGTAGTGCACGTAGGTCGATTAACTCTTTTAGCGGACTTCCATGTGCTAGACATGAATAAGGACCCGACATGCCCATTGTTAGTAGGAAGAGGATTCTTAGCTACCGCTAGTGCCATAATTGATTGTAAGATTTCTAAGATAGTGGTAGGAGAAGGGAGCGCTAGGTCAATTTACGATGTCAAAAAGCATATCTACTACAAAGAGGATGAACAAATACCCTATGAGATCATGTTGGATAGAAAACCATCTAGATATGGACCTTGGACCAATAGATATTTTGTAAGCCCTCAATGACCTTTCTATCTAGAAAAGACCTTTGTGAGTAGCTCAACTCTCAATGAACAACAATTGGCTAGGGACATTGAAGTGAACCCGTTCGAGGATACTTTAGTGTTTAGGAAGATGACCGAATTCCTAGGAACTTTGCCCATTAATCTTAACATGAATAAGTGGAAAGTTGAGAGTGAGAAGCCTAAGTATAATTGGAGTTAGGATAGACCACCTAGTGATGGTAATGGAGAATGGCACATTATGATGACAATCTATGACCCCGATGGAGAGAAGTTTGAAAAGGCATACCGGACTAAACGTACCAATAGGAAGTTAAAAGATAAGTTTGATCCCTATGACATTCTCGGGGATAAACTTACTTACATGGGTACGTAGGAGCACGACTTCGAGTCTAGCTACAAGACTCATAAATAAAGAAAAGCGCTTTGTGGGAGGCAACCCATGCTTAATTGTTTGCTTGTTTTTGTGTGTCTTATATCTTTTTCATTGTTGTTTATTCTCATGTTAGACTTTGTGAAAATGCTTTATTTTGTCTTTAACCTCGTCTTAATTACATATAAAAGTATTTTACAAAAAGATAAGTGTGGGGAAGATCACATACGTTTTTGAAGAACATGAACATGAGAATTACAATTAGTGAAATTGATATATTTGTGTGGTTGTTAAAGTTAAATGCTTGTATCGAGTCACAATGGATGTTTTACAGGGATTTTTCCAGGTTTTTATGATGTAATTTTTCCAGAAAAATGTAGCAGACCACTTTCTATCAGGACAACCTGAAGGCGTCAGGAATAAAGCCTGACGATGTCAGGCTATGCAGAAACAATTTATCAGTTTTTCGTTTTCTGTGCTACTTATAAATTTTTGGAATTCTCAGGTCTTAATTTTCCAGAAAAACTGCAAACATCCATTCCACAAGCATTATATCTTACTTGCTTTCTAGTGTAGTTGTGTCATATATAGTTTTACCGCCGATTTTACGTGAAGGTTTCGTCTGTTTTCTTATAAGTGTGCAGGTTATATTTGGAAAGAAGAAGAAACACTCATTGGATGAAGCTTATTATTCATACATTCTTCTTGGAAAAGAATTTAACCGCAACTTCACAAGGATCCTACCGGGCTAATCAGGGGAGTACTAGTTTCTTTTCCTTACTTACCTTCCTTTATCATAACTTTGATATTTTCGAGGAACATTTGGGACAATGTTCAGTTTAAATGTAGGGATGGAGAATAAACGGGAACTTAGAAATATTCACTCACTTGATTATTTGTCTTGTCCTTGGTAATTTGTGTAATAAACTATTAGAAATATTTGTTAGGGCAATTTTAGCACCAAATTTAATTTTTTTTATGACATGTACGAGCTAAACTTTAGTCTTAATAAAGCGTCTCATGGATAGGAATTATATGACTAGCACAAAAACCGTTTACCACTCAAATTCCACCCCAAAAATGTGAGGTTCGCCCCTAGATCTTTAGGAATAAAAGCATTCACCTTTAATGCTTAGAGAGTGTACCGGTAGTATAATAGATTCTAGAGCTTGTTTTGTGATGCATTCCGAGATCGCTAGTGAGACTACACTTGTGTAGTAAGGAATAACTAAATGAAAAGAGACATTAGGATAACCCTTGTTTGAAACTTGTATTATAATTATTTCTTCCACATCGGTTTAGTAATTACCCCACACCCTTGCGATGTACTCATCTTTAGTACACAATACCCCTAGTTAACCCCTCAGAGCCTATCCTTTTGGCGGTTCTCGTGATGTTTTGGTTTTCCGGAATATCAATGAAAAACATTGTTTACAATCTGATAACATCAAATTATCCTGAATATTAAGTGTCAATTTTCCCCGATAATGCTTGTAATTTATATCATTTATATGGATTTACGCTTGTTTTCCATTATATTCCACTTTCAGGTAAATTACGAGCATTGGAGCTAAAGAGACGCATAATTGGAGAATTATTAAAGATTTATCATAGTATGCTCAATTTGAAGAAGTTACGGCGTAACTCATCTCTCACATTACGCCGTAACAAAAGCGTGACTCAGAAAGCCAACTTATCAGAAGATTACGGCGTAACTCTCCCAAAAGATTACGACGTAACTATATTAGGTCAAATGAGGTTCCGCGCCACTGATAATTACGCCATAACTCGTGCATAAACTACGGCGTAACCAAGAATTATTGAAGATACGGCGTAACCCCTTCTAAGGTTACGCCGTAACTAGCAGATCTAGTGCAATTTACGAAGAATTAGATGATTACGGCGTAACTATTTTATTAGTTACGCCGTAACCAAGATCTGGCCTATAAATACCCCACGATTTTCAGCAGTTCAAATCATCCCATTTCACACACAACAACCAAAGAACGTGGGAAGAAGCCAAAGGCAGGTCTAGAGGAGCATACGGAGCTATCTCCAAGGGAGAAATCACTCCCCTACGATAAGCATTAACATTTTATATTTTCTTTACTTTCAATTAATGTATTTCGTAACATTAAACATTGAGTTGATTTGTATGGTTAATATGAGCGGCTAAGCACCTCTTGGTGCTGACCTAGTTATGATTCCTTAATTGTTTTGTTTGCGTTTACATTACTTCCGTATAATTATTTCTAAGTGTATGCATGCATAGTTTATTGGTAGCTACCCTTGTTTCAGTAGTTTTGAATGGCGGTAGAGGCTAGTTGCTTTGGAGATATGACCAACTGACCCTAAGTGAGTGGACTGAGATGGGAAGGATAAGATATGACCAACTGATGACCCTTTCTACTTGTGCGATTTGACCAACTGATCACCTACCGTTTGGATGAACTTAAGAATTAGGGGGTGAGTGTCTAAGATGCTAGCGCTCGGACACTCACTATTATAAGTCTAGCATGTAGCGGAACTTAATGACTCGACTTATGGGACCAGGAACAACTGGACTTATGAGGGGACACCTGACTTCTCTAGTGGTGGCATCTTTGCTGATAGGTTATGGCGAACTGACCAAATGATGTCCTCTCGACTTTGACCCCACCTGAAGTAATTGGAAGTAATTAGACGTAGACATTACTAGCTAGGATGAATAACTAGGTTAGCACCACTCTCCTCTATTTGATCACATCTTTGCCTTTATTTGCGTTAGTAGTTAATCAGTTAATTAATTAAATCATATTAAAATATGTGACACCTAGACTTAGTATTAATCCACACACATATCTCTTGAGACGACCTCGGTTTTACCGAATACTACACTACACATGACCGGGTACACTGCCCGTTAGTGAATTAGGGTAGACCATAGGTATAACGAGACATTATAAATATTAAAACCTGGTCAGTAAAACCTGCATCACAATCCACCCCCAAATGTACACCCAAATCGCCTTAGCCTACCTTTTATGCACTGATCTTTAGTGCATTATTGTTATCATTACTAAACCCTTAGTTCAAATATCTAGTTACTTGCATGGTTTCTAAGTCGAGTCATATCTTTTGTACACAGTTTTGGGACGATTGGGACTCATGGGTAAAAGTAATATTTTATGGAGTAACGGGAAAGAACGATAAATTCAAATTCCCTTTGTCTACGTAATTAAATACTCCAAGTGTTTTGATCTTTTCAAATCGGGTCAATTAGTGTTAGAGAAATAAAAATTCAAGTGTAGGGATGCTCCTATAAATCCCTTATATTTTGATGTTATCGTAAAGGATGGTAGAGTAAAAAGGTATGAAAAAAAGAGGAAAAAAATAGTGTTAAAAAAAATGAAGAAAATCATACGGGCTACAATCCTACATCTATCTTTATGTTTATGTTTTTAAATTTATGTTTGTTTTGTTTCAAGTTATCTAGAGTTAGTGAGTCAAGTCTTGGCTTACCAACGCCACGCTTTTCATGCTTGTAACATAAGATTTTTGACTTGCCACCACTAAATATCCCCTATCCAACAAAACCTTTTGTTTCCCTACCATAAGCCTAACGTTACAACCCTTGTAAAGACCTCTTAGATAGTTGTTCCTAGGTGCTTACGCCAAAGCGGTGGAGGTTTGATCTAGTCTCATGCTTATGGTAATCTATGTACTATGTCAGGTAATGAGTGTTTATCTTCCATTTCCATTTATTATATTTCATATAAACCCGAGAGATGAGAGAATCCAAACACCACTTGTAAGGTGCTAGTATATAATTTCCGTGTTTGTTATGACTATTGTGGTGCTTTTACTTGTTATGAACTATTTTAAACCAATGCTTCATGCCCCCAACTTATAAATTGATTGGTCAAAAGCACATTTGCTTGAGAACAAGCAAATACTAAGTGTAGGGATATTTGATAAGGATTTAAAACTTACGCTTTTAGGGGGTCAATTAAGCCCGAAATTGACCAATTTTATATCCGTTACTGCTTAATTTCGTTCCTTTTCACTTTTTAGGTCTTTTGGAAGCAAAATGCTGGAATGAAGAACATTTGGACGAAAAGGAGCAAATACATGAAGAAAATGAAAAAGTCAAGATTGAAGCCACTCAAAGCTGATCAATAGTACATGACGGCGTCCCAACCAAAGGGCGACGACGTCCCTCTATGATGACTTGATCAAAACATGCACGCGACGGCTCAGTGCAAATTCTGGTCACATAAACTGACGGCGTCACGCTTTAAATAAGGAGGGCGTCACTCACAGTTTTCATCTCAGACAGCCCAGATCTAGAATTAAGACAACGTCCCAACTGAAGACCGACGACGTCACAGCTCTAAGGTGACGCCATCCCATCGATGACTTGGCCCAGACGAAACCCTATTGACGGCGAGCTGATGGCGTCCCATGCAAAAGGTGACGCCGTCGCAGTTGTAAATCTATATATATAATTCTATTTTTCTGTATTTTAAGAGGTAGACTTTTGGAGAAAAAAACTCTAAATCATTTGTAGTCCGAATTGGACAGTATCTTAGGGTCCCATACCCTATTTTACTTATTGAGATAAGTATTTTAATCCAAAGTATCATTATGTATATCATATACTCGATTGATTGTGTGTATGCTTGCTTGTTTACCATGTCTAGCTAAATTTCTTGTGTGTTTGCTTAGATCTATGAAACCTAGTTATTGATTATTGTTAGGTTGTTTCTTATCTTAATTGAAATTGGCTTATAAGTGCAACTAGGCATATTCATTGTATTTAAATGCTTGAGTATGCTTTATGATGATATGGTCTATGGATGAAATAGCCTAGGCTTGCCGACTTCGTAGGTCATATACGAGAGATAACCTCAAATAACTAGGGGGCACGCATACTGATAACGCTACACGCGTCGTTCGGGATCAAAGGAACTTCTTTTTCGTCGAGCAAGTTTTTCAACACCCTAGGAAGTGAACCTAATCGTTGTAGTGTAGTATTAGGGTAAGCCACGGGTATTGATATCGTTCTATAGGGGAATAGGAATGCTAGTGAGAAGTTACTACGCTAAGGTTGGGGTTGAGGAAGATTATTTTTTATCTTTTTATGTTTTTTTTAGGAATTAGAAAGGTACGAATCTCGGGGTTTGGATTTGGGGGTTGGTATTTCTACCGATTACTCTACTTTTCTAATTATCTAATCTAAGGTGTATGTAGTCTATGTCTAATTATTGTGTGCTCGTATGATAGTTTAAAGATGTGTTTACTTAGGTTTTATTACTCCTTAATTATCTCCTATTGATGGTTGAATTGTCACGCCCTTATTCCTAATCGCTGTGTGTCTAAAGTCGTAGGGTATGCGCTTATCCCTAACTCTTTGAAACTACCAAAGGGTCTCGTCTACAAAATCTCTAGGAATTATAGACTCTAACTCTAAGGTACTCTTTGGATGGTTTAGCCTACAACTACTCTAGCTGTTATAGTCTAAGGTTCACAAAGATTAATCAAGCATTAACTACACAACGAATGACCTATCGCATTACTAGATCATTAACAATTAAGATAAGAGACAACCAATCAATATTCAATAATTAAGTTTCATATTCCCTAAGCAAACACACAAATAAATTAGCCGGACATGGAGAACATGCAAGCATACACACAAATAATTGAAGACATAATTGAATTAATGAAGTAAAACACTTATCTTGGTGTAAGATAGGGTTTGGAACCCTAAAATACTGTACAAGACAGCCTTGGTTCGGTTTAGGTTTTTACTCCAAAAGACTACACACTAAAACTGAAAAATTCGGATTCTATATATAAGATTACAATCGCGACGGCGTCACCTTATGATTTGTGACGCCGTCGGGTCGCCGTCATTAGGGTTTCGTCTTGGCCACGTTAGTATTGCGACGGCGTCACCTTGTGCTTGTGACGCCGTCCCCTTCAGTCTCGACGCCGCGGATCAAATCTAGGCCGTCAGAGTTGCGACGACCTACTCTTTTAAAGCCTGACACCGTCACTTGAAAATAAGAAATTTGGCTACTGCCCCGTCACAAAAGTTATGCGACGGCATCACAGATAACACTTGACGCCGTCACTTGTAGAACCTGACGCCGTCCCCTTGTATTTCAGCAGTCTGAGTGGCTCGATTCTTGGTTTTGGCCATTTTCTTTGTATATCCGCGCCTTTTCGTCCAAATAAGTGTCATTCCAGCAATTTGCCTTCAAGAGACTTAAAAAGTGAAAAGGAACGATATTAAGTAATAACGGATACAAAAGTGATCAAATAAGGGCTTAAACGACCCCTCAAAAAGGTACCTTTTAAAACCTTATCAAATATTCCTACACTTGGTATTTGCTTGTCTTCAAGCAAATGTGCTTTTAGCCAATTAATTTATAAGTTAGGGGTCATGAAGCATTGGTTTAAAACAATCCACAACACATATAAGCCCCGCAAAAGTCATAACAAGCACGGAAATTACATACTAGCACCTCACATGGGGTGTTTGGATACTCACATCTCTCGGGTGTATATGAAATATATCAAAGTGGAAATGGAAGATAAACACTCATTAACCGGTCCTAGTACATAGATTACCATAGGCTTGAGAATAGATCAAACCTCCATCGCTTTGGCGTAAGCACCTAGGACAGACTATCAAAGAGGTCTTTAAAGGGTTGTAATGTTAGGCTTACGGTAGGGAAACAAAGGGTTTGATGGGATAGGCTATTTAGTGGTGGCAAGTCAAAAATATTTATGTTACAAGCATACGAAGAATGGCGTTGCTAAGCAAAGACTCGACACTCTAAACTCTAGATAACATAAATTTAAAGGATAGATTTAGGACGGTAGCCCGTTTTTTTTTTTTTTTTTTTTTTTACTCTACCATCCTCTACGGTAACATCAAAATGATAGGGATTTATAGGCACATCCCTACACCTGAGTTTTTATTACTCTGACACTAATTTGACCCGAATTGAAAAGATCAAAACACTTGGGGTACGTTATTACGCAAATAAGGGAATTTAACGTTCCCTTCTAGTCATTTCATAAACTTTAACTTTTCCCATGAGTCCCAATCGTCCCAAAACTGTGTACAAAGGATATGACTCGACTTAGCAACTCATGCAAGCAACTAGATAATTGAACTAAGGGTTTAGGGTGATAACAATAATGCACTAAAAGTGAGTGCATACAAGGTAGGCTAAGGCGATTTGGGTGTATATTTGGGGGTGGGGTGTAAACAATGCTCTTCATTGATATTCGAAAACCAAAAATCAAGAGAACTGCGAAAAGGATAGGCTCAGAGGGGTTAACTAGGGGTATCGTGTACTAAAAGTGAGTACAACGCAAAGGTGTGGGGGAATTACTCAACCGATGTGGAAGAAGTAATTATATTACCGGTTCACACACTAAGCATTAAAGATGAATGCTTTAATTCCTACTAATCTAAGGGCGATCCTCACATTTTGGGTGGAATTTAGGTGGTAAAGGGTTTTTGTACTAGTCATATAACTTCCTATCCATGAGACGCTTTTGTTAAGACTAATGGCCCACTCCTATATGTCATGAAAAATTTAAATTTGGTGCCAAAATTACCCTAACCGACATTTTCTCATGGTTTATTACACAAATACAATTGGACAAAGCAAATAATCAAGGATAAGCATAGTTTCAAAGTTCCCGTTTTATTTTCCCTCCATACACTTAAACTGAACATTGTCCCCAATGTTCCTCGAAAGTATCAAAGTTATGATAATGAAGGTAATTAAAAAATGAAAGAAACTAATACTCCCCTGATTAGCTCGGTAGGATCCGTGTAAAGTAGTGGTTAAATTCTTTTCGAGAAGAATGTATGCGTGAAAAGCTCCTTCCAATCTTATATATCTTCTTCTTAATAAATTAAACCTGCACACTTGAAGAAAACGAACGAAACCTTCGCGTAAAATTGGTGGTAATAATATATATAAGACTCTACTAAACTAGGATATAATGCTTGTGGAATGGATGTTTACAGAATTCTTGGAAAATTAAGACCTGGAAAATTCCAAAAATTTATAAGTAGCTCAGAAAACGAGAAAAAGTAATCTGTTGTTTTTACTCCTTCTGACGCCGTCGGTTATCCTGACAAAAACTGGTCTGCGATTTTCTGAAAAAAATTCTGGAAAATTTACATCTTTAGAATCTGGAAAAATTTCTGCAAAACATCCATTATGACTCGATACAAGCATTTGACTCGAACAAACACACAAATATATATCTTTTAATTAATTGCAATTCTCATGTTCACGTTTCTTTAGAAAACGTGTGTAATCCTCCCTACACTTATCCTTTATGTAAAATACTTTTATATGTGATTAAGACGAGGTTAAAAACAAAATAAAGCATTTTTACAAATTTAAACATGAGAATAAGCAATCAATAAAAGATATATGACACTAATAAGCAAACAATTAAGCATGGGTTGCCTCCCACGAAGCGCTTTTCTTTATTTATGAGTCTTGTAGCTAGACTCGTAGTCGTGCTCCTACGTACCGATATAAGTAAGCCTATCCTTAACAATGTCATAAGGATCAAACTTATCATTTAAGTTCCTAGTAGTACGTTTGGTTTGATATGCCTTTTCAAACTTCTCTCCATCGGGATCATAGATCGTTATCCTAATGTGCCACTCTCCATTACCATCACTAGGCGGTCTATCCCAATCCCACTTATGTTTAGGCTTCTCAATTTTCCACTTATTCATGACAAGGTTGATAGGCAAACTTCCTAGGAACTCGGTCATCTTCCTAAATACTAAGGCGTCCTCGAACGGGTTCACTTCCATGTCCCTAGCCATTTCTTTTTCATGGAAAGTTGCTTTACTAGCAAAGGCTTCATCTAAGTAGAAAGGTCATTGGGGACCTATGAGGTTCTTATCTATCCAAGGTCCATATCTAGAAGGCGCTCTATCCAACCTAATCTCATGTGGGATTTCCTCTTCTTTGTAGTACGTATGCTTTTTGACATCGTAGATTGACCTAGCACTCCCCTCTCCTACCACTATCTTGGACATCTTACAATCGATGATAGCACTAGCGGTAGCTAAGAATCCTCTTCCTACTAGTAATGGGCATGTCGGGTCCTTATTCATGTCTAGCACATGAAAGTCGGCCAAAAGAGTCAACTCTCCTACGTGTACTACCATGTCTTTTATTATCCCTACCGGATATGCAACACTACCGTCCGCTAGACCTAAGATGGTTTCCGTTGATTCTATCTTACCTAAGTTAAGGCTTCTATGGAGGGACAACGGAACAAGATTGATGCATGATCCTAAGTCGGCTAGAGCATCGAGAGGTTTGGAAGTTCCAAGCCTACAAGGAAGAGTAAATAGCCTGGGATCATCTAACTTCTTAGGTAGATTATTTCGCACAAAGGTGGACCCATGTTTTCCAAGTTTAAGTTCTAACTCATATTTTTCTTTTAAAGCATTATAATAAGGTGCATGAGCTAAGACTTCAAGAACCGGTTTTTCTTGATGGAGTTCCTTGTACTCCTCCTCTAGATTAGGTTTGGGTTCTTGGTTGACGCCTGACGGGTTTCTCAAGAGTAGGTTCTACCAATGGTGCAGGGCCTTGGTATCTCATTTTGGATTGCTTGTAACCCTTGTTGATAGCATTTACCGAGTGAACCGTTGGGTGTGAGGGGCATGGATGTGCACTCTCCCATGGTGAACAAGAACATGAAGTCGACGAAATCGAATTCACTTTTGGGTTCTTTATAGTATCACTTGGGAGTGCTCAAATTTCCCGTTCATTAAAGGATTTTAAGAGGGCATCAAGCTTGTTGGTCATCTCGCCTTGTCTTCGCTTAAAATCGGCTTCAAGCTTAGTCAATCGAGTCTCTTGAGATGACATGAATCTAGATGCAATTGCCTCAAGATTAGTGGGGTTCCCGGTGTTTAGAGAATTGAACCTATTAGGTGGACTAGATGAGATTTGGGGAGTGCTTGAGTTTTGGTTCCACTTAAGGTTAGGGTGACTTCTCCATGAGGGGTTGTAAGAGTCTCCTAAGTTGTTTTGTTCGGGCTTGAAAGTGTACCACTTCTCTCCTGCTCCGTCGGTACGCATGGAGGCGTAGTCCGCAAAAGTTTGTTCGGGGAGTCTTGTGCAATCACGAGTGTCATGGGGACCACTACATAACTCACAAGGTTGAGTGATTTTATTCACTTGATGTGAAGACTTAGGATTTTCGTAGGAACTCATTAGGAATTTTACTTGATCTTCAAGCTCGAGCATCCTACGGTCGGAAGATTGTGAGTCAAGGGAAGGCAAGGAGACTTCCTTAACGGTTTTGGGCAACTCACGGGGGTCATTCCAACTTTCGTTGTCATAGAGAGCAAGGTCCTCTATTATACCCCACGATTCTTCCGCGGTGATATCACTAAGTTTTCCACCGGCCGCTTAGTCAATGGATCGCTTAGTGGGGAAGTTGACATGATCATAGAAAAGTTGGACTTGGAGCCAAAGATCAATGCCATGATGAGGGACTTTATGAAGTAAGTCCTTGAATCGAGTCCATGCTTCGTATAGAGATTCACCTTGACGTTGTTGGAACATCAAGATGTCATTCCTAAGCTTAGTGGTTCTCCCCGGTGGGAAAAATTGAGCAAGGAAGAGAGGTGAGACCATCCCAACTTGAGATGGAGCCGGCGGGAAGTCGCTCAAGCCAATTACTAGCTTGGTCCCGTAGAGAGAATTGGAAGAGACGCAAACGCGTGGTCTCCCGAGTAGTAGCATCAAGGTCTGTAGGATATTGGTTATTATTTTAATCAAAGAACATCTATTTAGATTGAATCAAACAAGAAGATCTTAGAGAGAGAGAGAGAGATGGGTGGGATACTTTCTAGAGAGAGAAAGAGATGAGAGAAAAAGAAGTTGTATGATTAAAAAGAAGTGAAAGCACCAACCCTCTCCACATGTGGAGAGGGCTATTTATAGTTCTTACAAATAACGCCACCTACGGGCTGTGGATCAGGCATACATTGGGTAAAGACCCGTCCGTCCTCCACGGTGTTGCTCTAAACTTATTAACTAACTAATAAATAACGTAATTAACTACAAGTCTACGAGCTAACATATGCTAGACTATAATTGGGGTGACCGACACTTTAACATGGAATTTCCAATTCCTAACAATCTCCCCCTAAGGGAGGTCACCCCATGAAATGCATTTTGCATCCTAGCATTCAATCTTTGTCTTTAGCTCTCGAGCTCGTAGACTTCAATTCTTCAAGATCCGCAATCTTTGTGCTTAAGCAGTGACTCTTCATAATCCGCATATTTTGTACTTTTTAGTGGAGGCCTTTGAACTGATCCACATCTTTGATGATCTTCGAGCTTTCATTGAGATCATCAGCCACAGTAAATCTCAGGATCACCCTTTATTGTGTTGCCATCATGTGATGTTGTGACTTTCGGACCGACATGCTCATACTTTCTGGATCATGACATCTTTTCATCGAGTAGCGAAGCTTTTACGTGTTCAAGATATTTGCAGCAGGCAAAGAACATAGTATAAGAAATATCCGAGCCAGTTCTGAGATATGCACCAGTCATGATTTCTTCAATTAAGTGTGGATGCAGTGAGCATGCGTCTTTGGATTGACTCCTCATTCTGATCACCGCAACCGTCCAAGTGTATCTGCAAACAACAGTTAGCAATAAAACACACGAAAGTGTCTTTGATCACTTTCGTTGAATTGAGGTACACGCCCACGGTTCCCCGCTGATCGTACAAGTACTACCTCGTGATCGAAGAATTCAAGAATCTCCTTGACAGGGTTTCGCAGCTATTCTAGCCGTTCTCAAACCGAAACGTCTCAAAGAAGACAACACGGAGTGAGTGAACCAGCAAATTGAGATTTACTGATTGATAGAAATGATTTGAAAACAATCGCGTACTGCATAAGAGAAAGAGTTTTGCAATACGACGAAGGTTTAGAAGAAGAAAATCATTTTTCAATCATAAATACCCTTTTGATTTTGAGAAATAAGTACACAGTCGATGTGCTAAAGAAAAGAGTTTTTAAGCACAACGACCGATTTTTCAAAGGTATCCGTTAATCCATAACCTGAACCAGGATTGATTCAAAAGATTTAATCGCCCCATTGTTTCTGTTCAGTTGTCACATGGTTGATCTATCGGATAGATCTCACATGCCACCTACCAGGAGCTTGTTTGATGTTGGCTCCAGAAGGCTTTCCATCTTCATTGTGAATATGATTGCATATCACTCAGATGTTCTGGCAATACCACAAGGATAATGCATAGGACTCATAGGATTTTATCTCTCTTTCCACATTGTGTGAAACAGAGAGTCTTCATTGAAAGTTTCCTAATGAGATTTATTGATGATCTCGTGGCTCTAGACTCAATTGTGCATATTTGGTTCCTATGCCGGAGACTAGGGAGAGGGTATCCTACTTCAATATCAACAATCTCTAAGAGAAAGTCGATAGATTATGTCGGTTCCCCGTGAGAATGAAACAAGCCCTTTTAAGAGGAACTTGAGTAGCTTGGGAAGTTGTAGTGCAGTGCGTCACTGGGTCCATGACGTCTTGTCTTTAATACCGATGTTACCTTGGTAACCACCAGTAGTATATGAATTGAACCCGGTTTCTGCCCTAAGGTTGAATAATTGGAGGGCTATTTGTTTTCACCCTTTTTTCTTTCAATTCTTTTTCATTCTTTAACCCCTTCAGTGCTTACCGAGACTTCATAACTAGAACCTTGTTGGGTTTATTCCAGTACTAGCTCTATCTCAGTCCGCACTCTTCCCATATCTCACTTTTCTCCTTTTTTTTTCAATATACCTAAGGACTCTACACTATCAAGTGGATTGTCCCTGGGTAGATCCCTCCGTTCTCGGCGGATCGTGGAACGAATACCTAACCTAACCATCCTTATAACACCATGCATAAAGTAAATTGGTCAGTCTTTTGGTATTGTTCTTTTCTTCTTGAAACCAATTGAAAAATCATTTGGAAAAACAATCAAGGTACTTGTGATACGAGATCAAAGCATTTTGTACCTTAATAGTTTTGATCATTTAGAAAACCTCCCCCTCAACATGTGCATATGATTTAGGAATTGTTTAGCACATGGAGGCAAGAGGACTTTGAAATATTTTCTTTTATCACAATTTTCATAGAAAAAGCCATTTGATTTTCTTGGTAAATTCTCCCCCTCAATATGTGCATAGGATATTTTAAAACATTTTTATCACATAGAGGCAAGAGTTCTTTTGAAGTACATCCATGATTACAAAAGCCATTAAGAAAACCATTTGCTCCCCCTCAATATGTGCTTCGAGATTCGAAAGCGTTTAGTACATATGAGAGAGCAGCCTGCACATTTTTATCAAAACGATCACCTTTTATCAAATTTCATTATTAAATCACAAATTCTCCCCCGATCAAAAATATCAAACCCTTTGAGATTTTGGATCTCAAGTGATTTAATCAGGTTTGGAAAACATGGGAGAATATGTGGCCAGATTTAAATACTCATCTTGTTTTTGGATAAATCCTCCTCCTCAACATGTGCATTGGGTATTTGAAATCGTTTGGCACATGGAGGCAGGAGTGCCTTTAAAGGACTAAAACCAATTCCATTTAAACAGATAAGAGATTTAAATCACGATCTCTCCCCCGATCAAAAATTTCAAACCTCTTGAGATTTGTGATCCCAATTGATTTAAATTATTTAGAAAATTTTAGGGAAAGACGTGGCAACATTTGATTTTGAAAAATGACAGATAGGAACAGGTTAAGACATTAAAGATTGTTAGTGTCAGGTATGATTGTTTTAAGAGATCTTTTAGTAAAATAAAACAATTTCACAATCAAACAAGAACAGAAAAAATTTCATTTTGACAGATCTTTAAGTATTAAAGAAAATCATACCATGACATAACATTAAATCTTTAGATCACCACATTTTAGCGTACAAACGGACTATTTTGAAGATATATTGTTTGAAAATACTTTAAATAAAATCACTCTCCCCCTTAATCGATGACCGAAGTCGTTGATTGAGTGACTTATGTTTTGATAAAATAAAGTCCGGTGATTTCCAAAATTAAGTCCAATTAATTTTCAAAACAATATTTTTCCCATTTTCAAAACAATTCAAATTTGTTGAAAAATGGTATTATCACAATTATCCTACACAAAGACACGTTAGGTGGTTGAGTTGCTTTTGTTGATGTTGCTGCTGTAGGGCTTGGAAGAAAAACCGTCTGCAGATGCAGTGAGACTTCTTACGTTGTAATTTAATGCCAACTGAGGTCAAATTAAGCTCCGTTTCTTCATTTGCTGATGAAGAAAACCATCTGCTGATGCAGTGAGACCTCTTACGTTGCATTTTTCCATGCCAACTATCCATAGAAGTCCAATTAAGCTCCGTTTCTTCATTTGTCAACCCAAGAAATAGTTACCCTTTCCTTTTGGCATCCAATCATCTTCAATTGTGGGATCCGGATCGGGAACATTCATATAACCATGATATCTGCATATGTTAGTGGACACAAACAGATATATGGTGGTCGACAACACCCAAACAACAGTCGACTAATTCAAGTCAATTCAACATATCAATCAGTTCATATAAGGTATGGGAATAATGTGTTCATCAAACTATAATCATCTAAACCTAACAATCACATCCTAGAAACCTAGTCCTTCAACATAGGCAATTATATATTTTAATTAAGCACGTAGGATAATTAAGAAAGTCCGTTAGATGATGTAAATTTGAAAACATTCTCCCCCTCAATCAATGACTTATTTTTCTGAAAAGGTTAAAAGTGCTGAAGTCATTGATTGAGTTTTCAATTTTAACGAAAACTCTGAAACTGATTGATTTTCAAGCAACTCATTTTCCACCACTTTAGAAAACACCAAATATTTTTCTAAAGAATTTTAGACGGAAAAACATTTGTGTAGGAACATCAGTCTTTATGACGACATGCTTTCCTTGTTTAGTTTTAGGATAAGTGCACGAAATATTTTGAAAATAGTTTAAGTGCAGCACTTTCCTTTCTTTAAAAGAGCGGGTTGCTATCAGAAATAATAGCAAACCATAGTTTAAACACGGGTTACAGTCTGAGATAACTGTAAGCCACATTTTGAGACATGTTTAGAAAGAAATATATACACCTCCTGCTCGAACTTCATCTAAAGTCCCGTGCCATTATTGAATGACATTTCTAAGACCGTAGATGTTATCGATACCAGAAGACATGTCTAGAGAAAACATATTTTTGGTATTTTTCAATTTTCTGATTTTTATGGGTTTTTGAAGGTTTTATATTTTTCTATTATCTTTTTGTAGGTTTTATATTTTTCTATTTTGTTTTGCTGGTTTTATATTTTTGTATTTTGCTTTTGTGAAGATCATTGTAAGCTCTTAGACTAGGTCTAATATTATATCTAGGAACACATAATAATGAAAGCGGAATATTCAAACATAGATTCAACATTATTATGAACAAGGTTTTTTATTATCCTAAACTAACTAACTAACTATAATAAAGATCAAAGACTTGATCTAACACTAACTAACTAAACCCTAGGCGTTTTCCCAAATCCCTACGCCTAGGTTCCACACACACACACCTTTTAGGTTTACATCTTGTACGTACAAGAAAACTAATGACCCTATGTCTCTTTATATACTAGAGACATCTAGGGTTTACAAGAGGAATCATAATACAATTAGGAAACTAAATATTCTTTTAAGCATATCTTCTAGAATCTTTCAAATCCTCCATCTTTTTGTAGTTTCCCTTCTTGTCACTTTTAGTCCTTCATGTTTCATTCTTCTTGTTTTGTATCATCAAATCTATAATAGACCCAACAACTTTTTTGAAAATTATTTACAAAGATAGAGAAATAGTTTAAGAAGATGATGATACGAGTACCGAGATAAGGAAATTGTTCAGCACTTTGTAGAAGATAGAAGTCATCATCTCTTAAACTTTCACCACCAAAGCTTTCGATACTCTTGAATCGTCGTCAGAACTTGAGCCTTCTGAAAGTGAGACTTTGGTAGCTTCCCCCCAAACCGACAAACTATAAAGACCATTTCCCCAAGAAGTAGAAAAGAATAAGAATGATCTCATTGAATAAAGCTCAGCACCCCGAAGAATCACGAGAACAACGAAGTAACAAGTTGAAACATTGATCGACTGAATGGTTATCAAATCCGGAATAACTGATTAAGCCCGATCACATGAACATGTTGTGCGTCCCCGATGTACACATTACTCTTCGAGATTGACCAGTTGTCTATTCAGGGGAACAATATATCAACATCTTCATTTTACCAGGTGCATTCCAGATATCTTCCATATAACCAATCAGCCCATAATGTACACAAGTACCCAACCATAGTAGAGACGATAACATCCAAATAACATGTTGAGTCACTGATCATCTCTGCGGATGTCAACTCCGGAATAACTAATTAAGCTCGATCAAGTGAACATGTTGTGCGTTCCTGATGTACACATATCTCTCCCCCATGATGGTTGCGATCTCATCGGAATCATCATAACAATGTGTACATGAAGCAATAACTGGAAGCACTTTACCATTAATCATATCGAAGATGTCGATAAGCAATTTCATCTCACATTTATCTTCTTCTCATATTTCTTCCTATTGAAGGCTGAGTTAACACATAACAAAAGTATCCAGAGACCACTTCCCCCAAATAGTTGGAGTAATACATCCTTCCCCCAAATAGTTGGAATAATAACACCAAACTCCACGAATTAAACACTTAGTATCTCTGCGGTTAAGACATTTGTCTTCCCAGAATAACTTCAATTGAGCAGAAGTATTAAGTTCATCACGTGTACTCGTTGTGAGTTTAAATGTATGTCTCCTTCCAACTTGCTGGTTTTGATACCTCAGAATCAGCAAAACATAATACACTCATATCCTTGAAATCTTTTGAGAAGAACACAATAAGCTCAAATGTATCTTGTGAGAATTAATTGCTACAGAAACTCTCTCTGACTATCTTTCTCAACCCATAGGTAGACAATTTGAAGTGACCATTGATGAAGAAAACCCGATATACCAAACTTGAAACCGAAGTAGAATTCCCCGCATTTGCATCTTAAGCTTGCACTAATGTTGGAAGAACGGTGTCGAGAATTTATGCTCCTATCAAATCTCTAAGTACTCAATACTCAACCATAGTATGAGACACTAACACCTCTTGCAATTATCCACAACGTCATCTACGTGTGACACTGAGTAAAACAACGTAACTCCTTTTAGTGATAGTTAACCAGGTCTTCAACCATCCACCTCGACTGCTGGTAACTAGATAAACCAAGTCTTCAACTCAACTTCTTAAGCCCGAGCAAGTTATCAAATAAGAACACGCCTTTGTGAAAGTCAACTTCAATCTCAAATAAGTGATAAATGATTAACTTCGAAGTAATCAACTTGTGTCAAATGTCCAACACGTGAATAAATGTACAACCGGATGTACATTGACCCACTTAATGAACCGGAACAAATGATTCCTCAACATCAATTCCATCTTCCTAAAGATATACATATAGAGACTGATCTGGAAGATTCAACAATAATGTCTTCAAGCGGATGAGGAAGTCATTTTCCTTAATGTTCATGTGGTTGATTTACAGAGTGCACAATAATCCGTGAAGATTTGGTAAAGGAATACCAAAGAGCGGATCATTTTTCATGAACAATAATCCGTGAAGATTTGGCAAAGGAATACCAAAGAGCGGATTATTATTCAATAGTGCAACTGCAGTATTATAATAGTCAATATCAACGCCTTGATGAATAGCTGGAGATTGGGCTTCTTGAGTAGTCTGAGTTGTACTTCTTGGATGATCAACATTCGCTAGCGGTTGGAAATACTCATCAAACATATCTTGAAACAATAAATCCCAAAAAATAAATCCCATTTGTCCTTAGTGAGTGAAGCATTAGGCGTTTAGAGGAGAGTCATCAAACATTAAGTCGTATGACCATTATTCAAACATCCATCATCATGTAGTATATTCACTCTTCTCCCCAAGTGAATAAGAATATACACCATTGAACGTAGATCCACTTGATGACTGATTGAGCATGGGAGAAACATGAAGTATGTTGATGAGGAATGTCGATGAGAATGGTCATAAATATGAAGATTTCTCTTCTACTGAAGATAAAGCGCACTGAAGCATACACCTTTCTTTTCTTAAAGAAACGGGGCCTGAAGTGTTATCTGCAGACGCTATAATGATGAAGTGCGAGGCCTGAACTGATGTGAACAGACATCATAGCCGAATGAATATCAAGAATGAGATACTTGAACCCGTGAGTTATGAGATATCAATCCATTTGTAATCCATACTTTAAACCAGTCCATGTAGTGAAGGATCGAAGTATCTGCAATTGAGTAAGGACTACCTGCACTAATATTACAAACTTGATTGCATATATTTTGGTTAGTGACATTAGTATCCAAACCCTTTGGGGATTCACAGTCAACCTTGATTTTGTCATCGGTAAACAGCTTTCCGGTAGGTATCCACCTAAGTCCAGCATCCTTAAACATTCTACCAGATGGTATCCACTTATGGCAAGGTTTTGGTTTGTTTTTCTTCGTATGCACAATAGATGACTTAGTGAAAATCCTAGACTTAACAGGTTGAACCTTTGGATGAGCATTTACTTTCATTGGGGATTTAGAAAAACAGTTATCATGATGTGCCTTAAAGATGCATTTCAGACAGTTTGAGCAAACAACTTGTTTGGATTCAGAAAATGATCTAGAGTTCTTAGAGTGATCTGCTATGGGAATATCTTTATTCGAAACGCAACTACTCTTAGTTCCAAGCCAATCCCTAGTCTTTAGTTTAGTGTTCCTAGGTAATGGTTTAGAACTACTAGCAGTGCCTTGAAATCTCGAAGAATTCATCACCCTAGGTCTTGCACCTAAAATTCCGTCATTTCGAATCTGTGCCTTCTTTCTAGCCATTTCTAGATAAGAGTTCTTATACAAGTCATTCATATCATTTTTCTTAGGAAAGTAAGGTGAAGTGATTGGTTTTGTCAAAACTTGTTTCGCATCAACTTGGGAGGCAAACCGCATTTTTGAAAGTTTTGGTCGTTCAGATCTAAACGCATTCGGTTGTCTGATAACTGGGTTCCCCAAGATTGATGTTTTTGCAAACTTAGTGTTCACACTATTCCCAGTTGTTTTTCTGAGCTCATTTTTTAAGGTAACAATAGCGAAACTCTTTTCCTGAAGTTGAGTTTTGAGTTCATCAATTTTTGCTATCAACGAGTTTGTTTGTTCCATTGACTTTGTTCTAGTTTCTTTGACATAGTCACTTAGTTCTATGTGATGCTTTCTCAAAGACTCATTTTCCTTTAGTAATTTGGCCACACAAACCGCTAATTCATCATTTCTCATTTGAATATTATCAATAGCATTAACATCATAATTACTTGTAACCAAATTACTTTTCACATGCATATCGGAAATATGTTTCTTCAAATTGTTGATAGTCGAGTTGTTGGCTTGAAGCTGAGCTTTTAAATCGTTTATTTCAAAAATTCACGAAATTCAGGAAATTCCGGATTTTTACATGGTTTCTTAGTTTGAAAACTTTCCTCTTTACTCTGTATCGCAATTTCAAGTGAAATGCAATGTTTTTCAAGTTTTGAGAATTTGTATGAAAGTTCATCAAAAACCTTTTTATCAACCATATCGCTTCGCTTTGAAATTATTAGACTCACTCAACCAAGGAACATTTATCGAATCATGTATAGCATTAAGATCGAATGTTTAGGTATCTTAGCGATGCACTATGTTTATCGTTAAGGGTACCTCATCGATGACACCTGCTCAAATTCTGGTCCGATATCTGCATCTACATCATGTGTAACAAGAGTCACTGGACCGTTGGTTGTGTCAAGCTTATCTATCTCTCGAGCCTCTGATTCAGTGTCAACTGATCCATCATCCGGTGCTTTACCCGACTCATCATTATTTGTTGTCTCTCGACATTCTCGCATTCAAGAACACCCGATTCTTCAACAGATACATTACCCAACTTATCACAACAATCTCTCAACTGAACCACACACTCATCCACTTTTTCATCTGTCTGAGTAACTTCCTCAATATACTTCTCCACATTATCCATGAGATGGATAAGTGTCTCTATGAACATGCTAATTTCCATTCCAGTGTGTTTCTTGAAAGACACTTTAGTCATGTCTTGATCATAATCTGATGTAAATTCCCCACTGATGAATGACTGAAATTGTTTGTGGATCACCTGAAGTGCAGCACTGGAACTATCCTTTTGAACCTTTTCTTTAACAAGTTGTTGTTCCAATTGTTCTAAGTTCAATAGTAATGTTCCCGTTAATGTGGATAAATCTTGACGGAAAAGTGCATTGCATGTTCGTTCCATTCCTATCGGTGTGAGTAACATGAGATGTGAGTGAAGTAGATGATAAGGTTCAATGCTACTTTCCTTTTGCATGGCATTTTGTAGTCTAAACACGTGCAATTCTCTTTCTTCAGATTCTGAACACGAAGATCTCACATCCTCATTGATTAATTCAAGCATCTTTAATCGTTCAGTGTAGCATTCATTATCATTGTTGTCCACAACATCATACAATTTAAGCACTTCTGAAATCACTGGGTCAGTAGAGTAAGACATGATGTTGTAGTATACACGGGATTTTATAAGTCTATGATTTAAACCGAGAAATAGATTCTTTCGCGGGATTTTACTAAAATCAAGACGAAACCGTGGGACAAGATAAATAGAGAAGGATCGTGTGAAATAAATTTAAGGATCTTGTAGACAATAAAGAATTGATTTTTGCTTTCGAAATGAGTTATCCAATAACTAGCACGGTAGTTATATCCAACGACCCCGAAAAATTTCACCCAAAATACTACTCAGTCTCTATTTGTCGAAGCTTAATCAAAACCGTGTTCTTAAATTTATTCAAAAATTTAACACTTATCTCCAAAACTTTGGGTAAAAAAAATACGAAGGGCAGTAAATACATAAAGACCAACAGATATTGCTTAAAATCGGGAGCCCAAAATCAGTCCAATATACAATCGAAGCCCATATATCCCTTCAGCCCAATCAACCTTACAATACCCTAATTTTATGCTATATATTACCACTTAACACAACTTTTCCCTAATCCTCTAACCCTAACCTAAAAAAACCCAGTCAACCAAACTTATCACAAACTTATCATAAACCTGACGCAACAACAAATCCAAAACGTTCTTATGAATGCCTCGTTAATGTCCAGTAGCAAAAAGAACTTCAAGATCGTTTTTTCAGCAATGATCTAAGGTAGGTGTGATATGTTGATTTGTTTTTCGTTTTTGATCTAACCGAAGGAAAGATTGGATGAAAACCGATTGGTTTCTTGTTCTTTCTTGATAAGATTCGGATATGAAAAGAAGTAATGAGCTTCAATAAGATCAATGATGGGTTGTCTCTTGTGGGTTGAGTCTTTGGACGAAACTTGGATATAACAAGATAGACTGAGATCTAATTTTATTTCGATATTCTTTTTGATTCGAGTGGAGAGACTGATTAGTTACTAAATTTGTTTTGATTGTCTTTGGTAAGATGATTCGGTAAGATTGTTTTGAATTTCTTTTTGATTCGAGTGCAGACTTTTGGTAAGATTGTTGTTGTTTGTGTTTCTTGGCTGTACAAGTCGCTACTCTAAAATAGAGTACAAGTCGCTACTCTAAATAGAGTAGTCGCTACCCAAAAAAGGACACAAGTCGCTTGTGTAAGTACACAAGTCGCTAGAACAAGAAGACATAAGTCGCTATTATAAAAAAAAAGGAACAAGTCGCTATCAAAAAGACACAAGTCGCTAGGTTTTGTTAATACGAAAACCCAAGTCGCTAGCTGTTTTCAAAGAAACAAGTTGCTATAATATTTAACCCAAGTCGCTATGATGAACACCAGTAGCAGCCAAGAATATGGTCAAAAAGTATTGCTCGAAAATTACCAAAAAGAGCCCCGAAACTTATGATAAAACTTAACCAAACATCAAACTATACTAATCTACCCCTCGTAAATATGAAATTACAAATCTTTAACATATTTAACCAAATAAAATTCGAACTTGGTGCAAACACAAATGAAAATTCGAACCAAATGAAAATAACAATAACCACATAAAGATTCAAGCACACAAGATATCCAAGATCAAACCATGGCTCTTGATACCATTTGTAGGATATTGGTTATTGTTTTAATCAAAGAACATCTATTTGGATTGAATCAAACAAGAAGATCTTAGAGAGAGAGAGATGGGTGGGATACTTTCTAGAGAGAGAAAGAGATGAGAGAAAAAGAAGTTGTATGATTAAAAAGAAGTGAAAGCACCAACCCTCTCCACATGTGGAGAGGGCTATTTACAGTTCTTACAAATAACGCCACCTACGGGCTGTGGATCAGGCATACATTGGGTAAAGACCCGTCCGTCCTCCACGGTGTTGCTCTAAACTTATTAACTAACTAATAAATAACGTAATTAACTACAAGTCTACGAGCTAACATATGCTAGACTATAATTGGGGTGACCGACACTTTAACATGGAATTTTTAATTCCTAACAAGGTCAATGGAATCGACAATTTTAAGGAAATCCCTAAGATGCTGATTAGGATCTTCGGAACGAATTCCATAGAATGCACATCCGTTTTGCACCAACCGGATGGTGTCGGATCGTAGGGCCGTAGTTTGGGCTTGGTCGGGAAGCTCAATGGTGTTCCTATAGCCTAGGTGGCCTGGTATCGAGTATTCACCAAGAGTACGGGCTCTTGGCGGGTCATTTGGTGGTGGGTTGATGAATGGTGGGTGGTTATCACCTTCCATGATGAAAAATGATGGGGTTACGAACAAAGGTCACGAAGAAGGGGGATAGATTACGAGAAAGCTAAAAATGAGAAAATTTACTTGATAGGAATCAAGCAAAAAAACCTAAACGAGGTGAACTACTAACTAGCTATTCTATTCCCCGGCAGCGACGCCAAAAACTTGATAACGCTACACGCGTCGTTCGGGGTCAAAGGAACTTCCTTTTCGTCGAGCAAGTTTTTCAACACCCTAGGCAGTGAACCTAATCATTGTAGTGTAGTATTAGGTTAAGCCACGGGTATTGATATCGTTCTCTAGGGGAATAGGAATGCTAGTGAGAAGTTACTACGCTAAGGTTGGGGTTGAGGAAGATTATTTTTTATCTTTTTATGTTTTTTTTAGGAATTAGAAAGGTACGAATCTCGGGGTTTGGATTTGAGGGTTGGTATTTCTACCGATTACTCTACTTGTCTAATTATCTAATCTAAGGTGTATGTAGTCTATATCTAATTATTGTGTACTCGTATGATAGTTTAAAGATGTGTTTACTTAGGTTTTATTACTCCTTAATTATCTCCTATTGATGGTTGAATTGTCACGTCCTTATTCCTAATCGCGTTGTGTGTCTAAAGTCATAGGGTATGCGTTTATCCCTATCTCTTTGAAACTACCAAAGGGTCTCGTCTTCAAAATCTCTAGGAATTATAGACTCTAACTCTAAGGTACTCTTTGGATGGTTTAGCCTACAACTACTCTAGGTGTTATAGTCTAAGGTTCACAAAGATTAATCAAGCATTAACTACACAACGAATGACCTATCTCATTACTAGATCATTAACAATTATAATAAGAGACAACCAATCAATATTCAATAATTAAGTTTCATATTCCCTAAGCAAACACACAAATAAATTAGCCGGACATGGAGAACATGCAAGCATACACACAAATAATTGAAGACATAATTGAATTAATGAAGTAAAACACTTATCTTGGTGTAAGATAGGGTTTGGAACCCTAAAATACTGTACAAGACAGCCTTGGTTCGGTTTAGGTTTTTATTCCAAAAGACTACACATTAAAACTGAAAAATTCGGATTCTATATATAAGATTACAATCGCGGCGGCGTCACCTTATGATTTGTGACGCCGTCGGGTCGCCGTCATTAGGGTTTCGTCTTGGCCACGTTAGTCTTGCGACGGCGTCACCTTGTGATTGTGACGCCGTCCCCTTCAGTCTCGACGCCGTCTGGATCAAATCTAGGCCGTCTGAGTTGCGACGACCTACTCTTTAAAGCCTGACACCGTCACTTGAAAATAAGCAATTTGGCTACTGCCCCGTCACAAAAGTTATGCGACGGCATCACAGATAACACCGACGCCACTTGTAGAACCCGACGCCGTCCCCTTGTATTTCAGCAGTCTGAGTGGCTTGATTCTTGACTTTGGCCATTTTCTTCATATATCCGCGCCTTTTCGTCCAAATAAGTGCCATTCCAGCAATTTGCCTTCAAGAGACCTAAAAAGTGAAAAGGAACGATATTAAGTAATAACGGATACAAAAGTGATCAAATAAGGGCTTAAACGACCCCTCAAAAAGGTACCTTTTAAAACCTTATCACATACCCTACGACCTTAGGAATACAACGCGTTAAGATAAGGCGTGACAACTCAACTGACCAATAAAAGATAACTAGAAAGTAATAGTATCTAGGTGAACACATTTTTAATCATCATACGAGCACACCTCAATTAGACATAAGCTACCCGTAGTAACTAGATAATTAGATAATTAGATAAGTAGAGTAATCGGTAGATGTACCACCCCCCAACCAATTGCCTCGAGACATTTACCTTAGCTTTCTAAAAAAACCATAAAAAGATAAAAAAAGAATCATCATCAACCCCCACCTTCTCGCCATACATTTCTTACTAGCATTCCTATTCCCTTAGAGAACGATATCAATCCCCGAGGCTTACCCAATACTACACTACAACGATTAGGTTCACTGCCTAGGAGGTTGAAAAACTTGCTCGACGAAAAGGAAGTTTCCTTCACCCGGAACGCGCCTTCCACACGCATCACCACCTCTACCACCTATCACCTTACAAGAACATCTAGGTTCTCTACCACCACCAATCACCAATATCATGGACATAGATCCATACTTACCAACATTTCCACCACCTAATCCGCACTCCAATAATCAAACTTGGCCAGATGACATCCACCCACATGTCCCTCACCATCTCTTTTGCGAACATTGCCAATCCACTAGGGATCTCGCACTAGAAATAAAGGACGAAATCTGATTTATTCTCAACTATATTCTTGATCGCATTAACATTATCGCTCACCAAAACTTCCACCATTAGACCCTATGAAAGCATGGAAGGAACAATAATAATATTTTTATCTATATATATATATATATATATATATATTTTTTTGTGTCTTTATAAAGAACAAACCATTGTTCTTATTTTTACAATTGTATGTGGCATATATACCACTACATTTTGATGTTTTATTACAAGGATTTGTTCACGTACCTTGGCCTTCTCTCTTGTGTCTCGTCTTCTACATGATTATATTATATGTTATCACAAACAATTTTTTTTGTAGGTATTTTTTATGTCTCACTTGACACCGTATTCTAGGGGGAGCTACCGTCAAGAGGGAGTTAGTGCTTTGTGGATCATTTTTTTCCACCATTTATTTCTTTACTCAACTCACTTTTTGTTTCGACAAAAAAGAGAAGAAGAGAGTAAAACTTACATACACTTTCAAAACCTACATCTAATCTTAAGTTTTACTCACCTTAACTTTATGTTTTGTCATCAACAAAAAAAAGGAGATTGTTAATACAAATAAACCGTAAAAACGTTTGTTTATATTTAGCGATCTCGTTAAGTTTTGTTGATAACAAATATAAAGTTATCATAAGTAAAATTTAAATAATACATGTTGTTTTGCAAAGTATACACATTTGGTCATTTACATAAATGTTGTAATAATAATATGTTGTAATAAAACATTTAATAGGTTGGGTAATATCTATGACCCATACATATGGAGCTAAATCCATAACCCATGACCCATTGCATGACATCATGCATAAAATCATGTTGGGTATTATTCATGACCCATGACCTAATGTCCATGACCCAATGTCTAGATACATTATATCTTGTTGGGTACCCATGACCCAAAGTCCATGACCCATGGTTCATAACCCATAACCCATAATCCGGTTTGCAACCCAAAATCCGGACTAAGCTGACCCAGATAGTAGGATCTCTGGAAATGCACTGGCCGGATCTCTTGGGTGAGGGATCCGCCGAAACCGTGGAACAGAAGGCATTTTTGCCTATAAATAGTGAGCCATTTATTCATTGTTTCTCACCCTTCTTCTTACAACTCTCTCATATATTATCTCACTATCCTAACCTCTGTTCAATTGATATTCTAGTATTTCTTCTCTTTTTTTTGTGATTCTCTTTTAGGTCCTTCATGAAGGCGAGATCACGCTACTTTACAAGTCATCCAAGTAAATGGTCCTTGATTGATTTGTCCATCCACAAGATTTCAGTAGCATATCTTGCATTTCATATTTCACATAGTTGTTTTGTAATAGTTTTGTAAAAGTTTAGTTCTACCTCATGAAAGAACTCGATATTTAGCTTTGTACCGGAAAAAGTGTAAGCGACGTTATGAGGCTTCTCCGCCAATTTCAAAGAGCTTGTTGACATAGTGCTTAAACTTTCGAGTGGGGTACTCGGGGAGTGGAGTAGGGCAAAGAAGGTGTTCTTGTAGCCGAACCACTATAAATCACTTGTGTCGCTACTTTCTCTCCTTTACTTTACTTGCATTCTTTACTTACTTTATTTATTGCTTGGTACTAGTTATCCATCCATAAGAATTCACATAAGATTGAATCTAAATCTTTGAAACTTAAATTAAAACCGGTAAAACTATTCAACCCCCCTTCTACTTTTCCACAAAATCCTTACAACATATCACAAACACATACACAAATCACATAAAACTTATAACAAAATCAATACAACAACATAGTATCACCATATTACTTACCTCTCATCCAAGCTAATTTACCAAAAGCACCATCATCACCATCACTTGCATAAACCCTATTACCCCACATATGATGAAATCCCCAGTTACCCCACATAAACCGTAATTTCAATTTACCAATTAACTCAAGATATAGATTACTTACATGTGTTGGAATTATAACTAGACTTACGGTTTGACTACAAACACTCTTCCTTGATCAATTTAGCACTTAAAAGATGTTCATCTTCTTCTTCTCTTGTTAAAGTTGACACCACACACTGATCGGTGCTGAACCGTCAAGTTATCTCACACAAGCCAGCCACTTGTGAATAGCTGACCGTAAGAAACTCAAAACAGCTCAGAAACCAATGCAATTTAAGATCAGAGGAATATAGTGGATTCCTGGGTCGTTAAGTCCCATGGAGGATGAATTGGTGTTAAACAACTTCAGATGTCGAATAATCACTAAGGATAGTGATCAGTAAGGTTTTTGATGAATAATTATACCTAAAGAAAAGATTAATAAATTACAGCGACTTAAATGCAAATTAAAGGAAATTAAAAAGCTAAAATATATTAAATAAACGCTATCACTATTTTTACAATGATGTTTTTGTGATTTTATAAAACAAAATACCTTAAATAAACTATTTTAATTAAAACTTAAACTTAAATTACTTAAAAACGTAACTTAAAATGAAAACGTACATTATTTATAAAAATTGCGCGAGTGCGCAAGTAAAAACGTAAAATTTGTGAAATAAAAGGCCTACGAATGTAAAAACAATTTTATTACGTACTATATGATAAAAGAAAATTTTAGAAAAAAGATTTATATTTTTTAGACTTTTATATTTTTTTATTATGAATTAAATAAGTTTTTACACTAATTAAATGATTAAAAATATTAAAACTATTGAGAAAAATCTGAAACTTTTTTACAAAATATTTTATCACAATACCAAGCTAAGAAAAATACCAAACATGTAACAGCTAGTCTAAATAAGCTATAAATAAGCTTAAATGTTCGAATAAGCTAAAGTGACAAAGAGTACTTAAAGGTTTGATTATGCATGAAATGAACGAGACAAGTCCCAAGGGCAACTGATATCCAGGTACTTTCCTATCACTCTCATGAGGGAGAGGTCTCAGGTTCGACCCCTGCCTCTCCCTTTTTGCACAATCATTTTTTTTTGAAATTTCTTTTTACAAACTTATTAAGCACAAGAAAATAAGCAATTTTTACAACTACCACTTTTTACAAAAATGACTAATAAGCACTGATTGAGCTTTTGTTTTCTAACAGTTAAGCTAGAAAATGGAAATAAGCATAAGGATTAAACTAAAATGGCTAATATGCTTATAAATAAGCTAATGTAAACTGAAATAGGCTAAGAAACTTTTAATAAGCTAAAATGAAAACTGGGAAAAGAAAATTATCTAAGAATAAGCACTAAATAATATCCAAATAAGCATTATTTTATATGTTTACATAGTACACTATATGGTTTTCTAGGCAACTTTAAGCTAATTAATAAGTACTGAAATAAGCTAAGAAATTAAAATAAGCACTATAACTAACAAGTAGACCAGCTAAGCTATCCAAAGAGCTAAATTACACAGGCTTGGGAGTGCTAGAGAGCTTTTAACAAGCTTGTGAAAAAGCTTGTGAAACCTGTGCACATGACATGTTTACAGAAAAGGGTCTAAAGTAAGCTTAAAAATAAGCAGTTAATAAGCTGAGTAAGAGTGAACTAGTATTTTTCTAATTTATTTTAACAGCTATATTTTAATATCCTAGAAGCTTATGAGCTAAATCTTATTATTAAACACACAATAAAATTCTAAGTTTTATTCAAAAACTGGTATTAGGACAATTTGACTTTTTATAAAATGAACTAGTTTGACTTTTATGAGATTATAACTGATTCTATGGACTTATTATGTTGTAATAAGCTGTAATAAGATTATATAGAGCTAGACTAACAACTTTTAAGCTTGTAAAATGAATTTGGCAACTCAAAATCCCAACAGTGAACTGTTAAGGGGTATGATTTGGAATTTTGACTTTTATTCAAACAAGGACTGGTTTAAATAGTAGAACTGAGCTAATAGATGCTAATATGACATAAAGCAACCATAAACAATAACAAGCATTCACTAGAATGCCACTGAATCAGTAATTCCAAACACCCCAATACTAAACTGTTTTGAAGAGTTTAGCATTAAAACAAGTTTTGAAACTTAGAAATCTGTTTATTAACTTATAATTACTATATTTAAACAGGATTCAACCACAATTAACAGGTGTTAAGTACTTATACTAGAAAATGTAAAAATCAAGAAAATAGCTTACAAATGAGTTAATGCACAAGACTAAATACCAAGGACTGAGATCACTCCTATGGCTTCCCAAGAAGCTCTAAACCAAGGATAATCCAAGAATTACTCTGCTTCAACTTTGGTCTTCATTTCCCTTGCCTTTTTATTTTTGACTAATTTTTTTATGATTTTTGATATTTTTGAGTTTTGAGTCTAAACTGAGTTTGAATGATTCTAAAAGCTTAGAAAAGCTTTTTAAGAGCTTTATGTGAGCTTATGAGTACTTAACAACAACTGGTAACAACATTCACATGAACTTGATAATTTGGACTTGTAAATTGGTGTAAACTGAAAATGACAATGAAACTTGAAATTGCTTGTAAAAAAAAAGATTAACATACACTGAAATTGATAACAACAGTACTTGGAAACTTAAAATTACACTAGAATTTGAAAATTTATTAAAACGACATATCCTAAACTAAAGCTACACTACTCCCTTTCTTCTCTGCTTCTTTTCCTTTTTATTGACCTCCAAAAGCTTCCCCTCTCTCCTCTGATCATTTCCCACCATTGGATAGGTCAAAGTGATCACAACCTTTGATTTTCACTTTTTGGCGCCAAGTTGGAAATAACAGAATTTGATAGCGTGTGGCAGAGAAGGTGTGTTTATTTGTTCCTTGGACTAGTGTGGAGGTGGAGGGTAGTGGGTAGACAGGGTTGGAAGATAAGATATTTAGAAAACCGGCGAGGTGGAAGCCATGGAGTGGTAACAGGTGTGGGTTGAAGGGGATGAACAGTGGCTGGCGGGTTTTTATTTGAAACCGCTGGGTTGGGTTTGGTGTATAACTGGATTTGGGCCTGAGATTGTTGGGCCAGCTGGTATTGTGTGTTGGGTTTGGATTTGGGATAATAATACAAGGGTCCATTTGGTTTATTTAATAACAAGGACCAATCATGTAATATTCTGAAAGTATAGGGACTGAAATTACAACTTTTCCAAACTTATCACAAGGGTGAATTTTGCCAAGTCTCATTTACCAAGGACCATAAATGTATTTATTATCCAATTTTATACGTCCAAGGGTAATTTTTTGTCAATTTTGAAACTTGAGGGACCTAACATGTAATTTCTCCAAAGTTTACCATAAGGACCAATTTTGTCATTTATTAATAGTACAAGGTTTATTTTGAATAATTTCTATTTTTTAAATTCACCAAGGACTGATTTTTGACATTTTTCAAAGTTTAAGGACTAAAATTGTCATTTTGTAAATTTTAAACTTTAAAGGGTTTGTTTTGACAACTTTTGAATCTCATGGACCTTAAATGACATTTTACAAGTTTTTGAATTACCAGGGACTAGTTTTGACAACTTTTGTAACTTGGGGGACTAAAACTGCCAATTATGCAAACTTGATGCGTTTTTCATCTGATTTTGATGTTTTTGCATTTAAAACACATAAAACACTTATTTGTGATATTTTTATCATTTTGATGCGTTTCTGAGTGTTTTCAGATGTTTTTGCAGTCTAGACAGTATAAAAATGATGAGTATTTAGACACTCATCACACACACACCCCTATAAGTTTCTGGAAACTTTTGATAGTCAACTAGTCAAGAGGTGGGTACTTATCCAATTTTTTGGCCTAACTTTGTAAATTAAGCAAGATTGGTCATTCTAGTTTTATTTTTCATAAATTGGCCACAATAACTTACATAAACCAAACAACTTACTATATTGACTTATCATTTGACTTTTAATTTATTTATAAAGACTAACCAATCAAAATAAAGCTTTAGACACATAAAAGTCTTAGTCAAACTATTTAAATGAAACTACTCGTAATATAATGCTCAAAACCCGGTTTTGGGGTGTAACATTATATTGTTATAATAAAGTGATCACTAAAGGGTGGTTAGTTGGGTGATTTGATAAATAGCTGTTTTGGTACCATTTTTACACAAATCACCGCTTGTCACATTTTAGATGAATGACTAGGGATGTTGGCGTTTCCATTGGAGGAGAAGAACTCCTAAATGGAAAACACATTCACGACCCAATCTTCCACCAACTATAGATTGAAAACCACAAGCTCATAGCAAAATTACACATGATCAAACAATGAGAACATGATTCCACCACGTTGCCGCACGAAGGACATAACAATGAATCCAAATCAATGCCCCTCAAGCGTAGACTTCACGGACCGAAAGTCTACCATTTAGCGCCTGTTGAAAACTAGAAGGGGGGGGGGGTTGTATAGTTTTGTTGATTAAAACTTCATTTTAAAGTATTTATATCGACTTATGTCAATCCATTTAGATCGTGTGTTGGATATTGATAGATGGACATATATATAAGTAATGCAAGAGATAAAGAGTAAAGGAACACAAAACCACAACACGAGTATTTCTAGTGGTTCGGCTACAAACCTTCCTTGCCCTACTCCACTCCCCGAGTACCCAACTCGAGAGTTTCTAAGCACTAGACAACACAAGCTCCTTAATGTGGTGGAGAAGCCTTCACAATGTCGCCTACACTTTATCCGGCACAAGGCTAGACACCGAGTTCTTCCACGAGGTAGAACCAAACCTATCACAACGTCGCCTACACTTTATCCGGTACAAGGCTAGATACCGAGTTTCATTACAAAGGAGGAACTACTACCCAAAGGAGACAAGATCATTTTTACAATACTAGAAAGGATATCAATATCCTTTAACCCAAACTATACAACTTATACATCGACGCACCATATCGAATGTACACCTTCGGCACTATACACCAATGCCTTCAACACGACACACTATTGGAGGGAGAGAAGAATTATCAACAAGATGCACTTCAGTGGTCTTGATGATAAAGAAGCTTAGCAACTCATGACCTTGAGCTTGCACGTCTTCAAGAGGTTGTGATCTCGCCTTTAAGAGGAACCTAGAGAATCACACAAAGAGAAAACTATATAGAATGATCCTTTGGATATGTGGTTAGAGAGGTTAGAACATAGAGAGAAAATATGTCTAAAAGGGTTAGTGAGCAAGAGAGAAATGACTCACTATTTATAGGCAAAATTGCCAACTGTTTCACGGTTCCGGCGGATCCCTTACCCAAGGGATCCGGCCAGTACAAAACTAGGGATCTGGCTACTGGGTCAGCTTAGTTCGGATTTTAGGTTGCAAACCGGGTTATGGGTTATGGGTTATGGACCATGGGTCATGGACTTTGGATCATGGATACCTAACAAGATACAATGTATCTAGTCAATAGGTTATGGATCTTGGGTCATGGGTCATGGATCATGGATAATATCCAACTTGACTTCATGCATGATGTCATGCAATGGGTCATGGGTTATGGATCATGCTCCATGGGTATGGGTCATGCACTTTGGTTTTTACCCAACAAGATTTATTGTACCTAGTCAATGGATCATGGGTTATGAACTTTGGTTTTTACCCATTACATGTTATACAAAGTACATATACATTTTTGTAAAATATAAGTAAACAATATTACTTGTAAGTGTTTTATAAAAATGGTTTTGGTTTTATATAATTTATTTAACTAAACATGTTTTGATGGTTTTTATATGTTTAGTAAAAGTGTGTTAGTAAACTATTGGCTCAAAGCTTTTATGTATTTTATTTATTTCGCTTAAATGATTTTACGTTTGTTATCGACAAAACATTAAAAGATCGTAAAATATAAATAAACGTTTTTATGGTTTATTTGTATTAATAGTACCCTCCACACAATTATATTGACCTTTTTTGGCACCCATTTGTTACAATTGTCGCCTCACCACCACTAACTATGCTAACAATCTTCTCTTCCACCAACTTTGTTAAATTAATCTCTAACCGTGAATATACCATTTTCTTAAAGCGCCCACCTCCAACAATCCCTGCAATCACACTTTATAACAACATTTTGTAATTAAAATTGTAAGACCTCAAAATCCTTATAAACCCTCCCTCTAAGATTTCTAAATCATTCCCATTCTCAACACCAAACATCATTTACCCAATTCCCTTTTTCCGCCACCCTACCCTCCTTACTCCTATCTAGATAATAAATCCTCGGAAATCAATCACAAAGCCTAACATCACCCACCTATTTATTAGTCCAAAATCTGATATCGTTACCGTTCCCACTTCCCCCACAAACGAAAAAATAAGCTCTATACCTAGCCCCTCCAATTCCTCCCCCACCCTAATGATATCCCGCCACCCCTTAATGTCCCCGTGGCCCCCACTTTCATCATGGATGCTTTTTATGATTCTAACCCACAAAGACAATCCCTTTTGAATCTCCACCACCATTTCCCCAAAAAATGCTAGATGTTTTCCCTAGAGTGACCCAATGTTTAACCCCCCCCCATCCCCATGTGTGGCTAGTAACCTTTCCCATTTAACCCAAGATAGTTTTTTACAATCCCCAACCCCGCCAAAAAATAAAAAAAATTCTCACTCTTTCAAGTTATTTTATCACACTCAAAGGCACATAGAACATCAAAAAGTAGTACAATGGTAAGCTTTCTAGAACCGATTTAATCAATGTTAAGCGTACTCTAAACAACATCGATTTTGCTTTCCATTCGGCCAACAGATTTTTGACTTTCTCTACCACGGTATTCCATGCCTCGACCCTCCTCAATGTTAAGAAAATCTCTGAAGATCTCATCAGCTTCCACGTGTAATCATTGAGCTCATTCTTATTCTCAAGCCTAGTTGCCTTGAGTCTCAAGCAAGCTATCAGGAGAGCTAAGACATCTTGTGAAACAAGAAGACTGATGATGTTTAGTTTTGACATGTGTCATATTAATAAGAATGCTCTTCGGGTCGGGTATATGGTTAGTGTTGTGGGTTCGGTTGTGTTGGAAAATTTAGTGCACTTGTGGGATTAGTTCACACCTTGCAATGGGTTAGGAGGTACGGAGTGTACACCTGTAAGGTCCATGAACACCCTGACTCTAATAGTGGTTTGTATTGGTAGTGCTAGTGAAAGTACCGATTGTGGTTTCCACTGAAGCAGTTTCCATCGAAGCGTGTTTCCACTCAAGCAAGATTTCCACCTAATCGTGTTTTCATGAATTAGTGTATCCACCGCTAGCTATGAAAGTACCGCTTGTAACGGGCTTTGACCTATTCAAGTGGCAGTTATAACTGTATAATGACCACGTTTAATTGGTCATGTAACCACTAACGGCTATAATGGGGATAATTATGAGGCTATTAATGGGCCAATTAATACTCATAATTCCATTCGACTAGCTAAGAGTAATCTCCTATAAATAGGAGATCTGATGATGCATGATGGACACACATAAAACCATTAACACTTATTAGCGCAAGGGTTATAGAATTGTGCCTAATTCCATAACTGCATTTGGTCTTATCCCAAGTAGATATTCGTTTAACCTAGGCATTAGGGTTTAATAGTTTACTTTGGAAAGTGATCACACGATTCCAAGTGATACCCGGTAACCACCTAGTGGTATTTGTTTCACGACTTGATATCTCGCTCACGACGTTGATTATCTAACCGTGCTCGGGAGTTACACACCAACAATCAAAGTAAACTATTTTGTGATAATCAATGGCAACCGCTGCAATGAAACACATGGCTTCAAACTTTGCCAAGCTTGATAAGTTTGAAGGGGTGGACTTTAGGAGATGGCGTAAGATGCACTTTGTTGTCAAGCATGGGTGTGGTCTATGTTCTGACTACACCTATTCCTGATGATGGGGATGATGCTACCGTGGAACGAGATCGAGGAGGGAGAAAATGGGAGAATGATGACTACATATGCAGGTTTAATTCTCAATGGTATGTCTGATTCTCTATTTGACATTTATCAGAACTTTGAATCTTCCAAAGAACCGCGGGATTCTTGGATGCCAAATATATGGCTGAGGATGCATCAAGTAAGAAGTTCCTTGTTAGTAATTTCACAAATTACAAAATGACTGATTCAAGACCGGTTATGGAACAATACAATGAACTTCTTGGAATACTTGGAAGGTTTACACAACACAATATGCACATGGATGAGGCTATTTCAGTCTCTTGTGTTATTGATAAACTTCCTCCTTCTTGGAAAGATTTCAAGCATACCTTGAAACATAAGAAAGAGGAGTTAACTGTGGTTGAGTTGGGCAGTCATCTCTGCGCCATTGAGGACTCTCAAGGTGCAAGATAATGACAAGCCAAAAAGTAGCAATGCTGCTGGTGCATGTGTTGTCAATATGGTGGAGCATAACAACTCCACTAGGTACAATGACAACAAAGGCAAACGCAAATATCATGACAACACACGGGCATATCCAAACAAGAAGGTAACACCTACTTGTTGGAAATGTGGCAAGACTGGTCATATTAAAAGGGACTGCAAAGGTGTTAAAGTTGGTGGTAAAGCCAATGGTCGTGCACTAATGGTTCGTGGAGTGGTGGTTCTTCCAACTCACCGAAAGGTCGAATATGGTTAATAAGTCTTTTCGTGATTTATTATGTTACATATGTATCCAATCTCATTATGTGCGGATGATGATGTTGCGTGGTGGATTGACCTCGTGCAATAGTTCATGTGTGTAAAGATAGAAGCTGGTTCAAGACTTATGAGTCACCGAATGATGGTTCTATTCTTCACATGGGAAATGAGTCAACAGCCGTGGTGCATGGTCGTGGTTGTGTAGATCTTAAGTTTAGTTCTGGAAAGATTGTAACTTTGTTTAATGTTATTCATGTTCCCGATATAAGGAAAAACTTGGTTTCAAGTAGTGTTTTGAATAATCATGGATATAAACAAGTTATTGAATCGGATAAATTTGTCTTGTCTAAATGTGGTGTTTTTATTGGTTTTGGTTATTTATGTAATCAAATGTTCAGGCTTAATATTTCCATTGATAGTGTATTTATTGCCACTGATAGTATTAATTCAGCCTTTGTGACCACCACTGACCTGACTGATTCTACCATTTGGCATGCTAGACTTGGCCATGTACACTATAAAAGAATGCAAGATATGTCTAAGGATGGGTTAATCCCAGCCTTTAACATGGACACTGAAAAGTGTAAAACTTGCATGTTGACCAAGATAACCAAGAAACCCTTCGTGGTGTTAGACGTGAGACTAAGGTCTTGGAGCTAATTCACAGTGACCTGTGTGATTTTCATGCCACTCCATATTTGGGGAATAAGAAGTACTTTGTGACATTTATTGATGATGCTTCTAGGTTTTGCTATGTCTATCTTTTACATACTAAGGATGAAGCATTAGATAAATTCAAAGTGTTTAAAACTGAAGTTGAATTACAACTTGGGTCCCTGATCAAAAGATTAAGGACCGATAGGGAGGTGAGTACATGGATACTCAGTATTTTCAGTCATTGGTATAATCCATGAAACGATTGCCCCTTATACTCCTCAAAGAAATGGTATTTCGAAAGGAAAAACATGGGTGTTGAAGGAGATGGTTAATTCCATGTTGTCCTATTCAGATCCGAGTCAAGGGTTCCGGGGTGAAGCTATGTTAACAGCTTGCTATTTATTAAATAGGGTTCCCAACAAAAGGAACAAGGTTACCCCTTATGAACTCGGGACTAAAAGGAAACCCAACCTGAACTATCTCAAGGTTTGGGGTTGTAGGGTTGTAAGACTTCCCGATCCAAAGTTGAAAACTTTGGGTGAAAGAGGCATTGATTGCATCTTTGTTGGATATGCCGAGCATTCCAAGGCTTTTAGGTTCTATGTTATTGAACCTAATGAATATGTTTCAGTTAACTCAATAATTGAATCAAGAGATGCAAACTTTGATGAGAATAGATTCTCATCAGTCCCTAGACCAAATATGAGGATTCCTAATGGAACTCATGACATCGTGTATCAGAGGCCCTCGATGATGAACCATCGTGGTCCCTCGATGAGGTTGTGGTTCAACAACCCGAACCTATGCTTAGAAAGAGCAAAAGGGTCGACTCCAAAGTCATTTGGACCGAAGTTTCAACTATACTTGGTTGAAGGAACAAGAGATGAGGTCTCAGACCAATACTCCTATTGCTTCATTGTTGAGGATGATCCCAAGACATTTGAAGAAGCAATGAAGTCTCAGGATATTGCTTTCTTGAAAGAAGCAATCAATGATGAGATGGATTCCATCATGGGGAACAACACTTGGGTGTTGGTTGATCTACCACCAGGTTGCAAACCTCTGGGTTGCAAATGGATTTTCAAAAAGAAAATGAAGGTAAATGGAACTATTGAAAAGTTCAAGGCTATACTAGTCATTCAAGGCTTTAAACAAAAGTCGTGGATAGACTATTTTGATACTTATGCCCCCGTGGCTCGATCGTACCATAAGGTCTGCCGATTGCTTTAGCATCAATTCACAATCCGATTATTCATCGATGGATGTGAAGACAACTTTCTTGAACGGTGAATTAGATGAGGAGGTTTATATGAACCAACCTCAGGGCTTCATCTTGCCAGGCAATGAAAATAAGGTGTGTAAACTGATTAAGTCTCTTTATGGACTAAAGGGGCACCTAAGCAATGGCATCAATAATTTGATGAAGTGGTTTTGTCTAGTGGTTATGTTCTTAACCAAGCCGACAAATGTGTATATAGCAAATTTGATGAATTTGGTAAAGGAGTCATCATTTGTCTATATGTTGATGACATGTTGATCTTTGACCAAAATCAAAATCGTTAACCTGACAAAGGAATTTTTGTCATCAAGGTTCTCCATGAAAGACATGGGGAGGCTGATGTTATCCTTGGTATAAGATCAAACATGAAAGTAAAAGAATTTCTATCTCTCTCCTCATTATATTGGAAGGTGTTGAGGAACTTCAATTACTTTGATTGTACTCCAGTGAGTACACCTATGGATACTTGTGAGAAGCTGATGCCCAATCATGGCAAAGTCAGATCTCAACTTGAGTATTCTAGGTAATTGGTCGCTTGATGTATGCCATGACTTGTACAAGACCCGATATTGGTTTTGCATGGAAAATTGAGCAGTATACTAGTAATCCTAGTGCTCATCACCGGCAAGCCTCAAAGGGCATCAAGTATTTGAAGAGAACTATGGATTATAGTCTCTCATATAACGTTACCCATCGTGTTGGAAGGGTACACCGATGCAAGTTGGATCGTAAGAACACCGAAGACAATTCGCCTACCATGGGTCGGGTATTCCTACTTGGTGGAGGTGCAATTTTCTTGGGCATCCAAGAAGCAAACTTGCATCACCAGCCCAACAATGGAATCAATTTGTGGCTTTGGCACTGGTAAAGAAGTCGAATGGTTGAAAAACTTACTCCTTGAGATTCCATTGTGGCCTAAACCTATAGCACCTATTTCTATCCGATGTGATAGTGCAACTACATTGGCTAAGGCTTATAGCCATATGTACAATGGTAAGTCTAGACACTTAGGTGTCAGGCATAGCATGATTCGTGAGCTTATCATGAATGGGGTGGTATCTATAGAGTTTGTTAGATCTCAACAGAACTTAGCTGATCACTTGACGAAGGGTTTAGCTAGAGACCTGGTTATAAAGTCTGCTAAAGGGATGGGTTTAAGTCCAACTTAGTCACTGAATGCTAGGACACCCAACTCCCTCCTAAGGAAACTTGGGAGCTGAGTTCAATGTGGAAAGTCAAACATTCGTGGACCGGAGCACATGTTTTATCTACTTCCCAAGGTTGTGCTCGTAACCTACCGAAAGGAGGATGAAGTCTTTACTTCTTAATGGTTAATTTTCTTTGAAAAGTGCTGGCAGAGCATGAATAAAGATGAACCACCTATATAAATGTTGAAGTTTTGCCGCTTCAGGAAGCTTTTGGACTTTTATACTTTTACAACACTTATGAATTTGGATATGGACACATGGCTTGTATAGTGTCAGGAGCTGATAAGTGTTTGAAAATTTATGTGTATTTTATCTTCAGGTATTCAAATGGGTTGAAGGGTTCAATCTTAGAACACCCGATTCTCGAATATTTGAACGTGTAATTTACTTAGATGAAAATTCAATCCTCAGGACATTTTCATTTATGCACATGTTTTGCTTGATGTTTGTTTTTCATGCAGAGGAAGTGAACTAAATTTGGGGAGGATTGTTGGAAAATTTAGTGCACTTGTGGGATTAGTTCACACCTTGCAATGGGTTAGGAGGTACGGAGTGTACACCTATAAGGTCCATGAACACCCTGACTCTAATAGTGGTTTGTATTGGTAGTGCTAGTGGAAAGTACCGATTGTGGTTTCCAACGAAGTTGTGGTTTCCAATCGGGCAAGTGTTTCCATTGAAGCAGTGTTTCCACTGAAGCAGTATTTCCACTGAATCAGTGTTTTCAATGTATTAGTGTATCCACTGCTAGTGCTATGAAAGTACTGATGAAAGTACTGCTTGTAATGGGCTTTGACCTATTCAAGTGGCAGTTATAACTGCATAATGACCACGTTTAATTGGTCATGTAACCACTAACGGCTATAATGAGGATAATTATGAGGCTATTAATGGGCCGATTAATACTCATAATTCCATTTGACTAGCTAAGAGTAATCTCCTATAAATAGGAGATCTGATGATGCATGATGAACACACAGAAAACCATTAACACTTATTAGCGCAAGGGTTATAGAATTGTGCCTAATTCCATAACTGCATTTGGTCTTATCCCAAGTAGATATTCGTGTAACCTAGGCATTAGGGTCGAATAGTTTACTTTGTAAAGTGATCACACGATTCCAAGTGATATCCGGTAACCACCTAGTGGTATTTGTTTCTGCTGACTTGATATCTGTTTCTGCTGACATTGATTATCTAACCCTGTTCTGGGAGTTACACACCAACAGGTTGCGGGTGTGGGTTTTTAATGATGGCTTTAGTGAATGTGGTCGAGATGAAACTTGGGGTTTTGGGATGTGAGAGTAGTGAGCATAGTTATGCTGCTGTTTTTGATTTTTGTTCCTTTGGGTCTTTTTGACTAATGTTTTGTTTGCTTTTACTCGTTAAAAAAATCATGTAAACCAATGGGGTGGCCCAGTGGTAAGGGCTTAGCCTCTTATGACGAAAGTGTCTAGAGGTCTTCGGTTCGAACCCTGAGGAGAAAATTAATTCCCTATTGGCCACGAGGAGTTCACTCCGCCGACTCCGGGCTATCCAAAAGGGTTGTCGCCCTGGGATTAGTCGGCTCGCAATGTCGAGTCAGAAACCCGGGTATACCAAAAAAAAAAAAAAGATCATGTACTAATTTGACATTTTGAATACATGATTAGAGTTATGTTTGGATTTGAATCGTTTGCCCTACTTAGATCATTCTTTGTTGGTATGATTACAGTTGCTATTTTGGTATTGGATTTTTGTTAATTTGATGACCCAAATGGATTGTGATCCTGTCCGATTTTGTACGTGGTAGGAAACAAAACGCATGTCCCTTGCCGAATAGACATGTCACGATATATCTGTGGTAACTTGAGATATTATCCTTGTATAGCAACCGAATAATATTCTAGGTAGCACGGGCATCTGTAGTGCAAATGTTGAAAAAGATTTGAAATAAGGGTTTATAGATCGAACTGCTGAAAAATAATGAAGTGTGAGGGAATAAAGGTAAAGAATAAATTGAGAAAGAGATTTTATTTATTTATTTATTGGATTTATTGGATTGGAGTTAATAGGTAAAATTTAATTGATGCATCGGAGTTGCTCTAACAATATAGTACATGTTTTGTGTTGATTTGATTAATTATTGTTTATACTTCAGTGTTTTCGCCAACATAATGATTGTTTATATCAATTGGGAAGTATTAATATATACAAGCTCGTAAGTGTAATGGGGTTGGTGAACTGGGGTTTTGTAGTGAGAAAATGTCCACTCCCTTGTTTAGGTTGACATCTGTTTAGTAAATCATTGTTGTACCATTATGAAATGTAGTATGTAGTATGTAGTAATTTTTTTTTTAAGTATTAGTGGTGCAACATCAAATAAACAAAATGATGATCTCTTGATGGTGCTTGCACCATTGAAGATAGTGTAAACTACGTGTAAGCACTTTGATGTTACTAAACTAGTATAAAACCATGCGAAATGGTGCAAGTTATTCATATCTTAAGTTAAGTTAAAGATACAAACAACTTGGAGAAAATGGGAGCTTCAATGAAAAACATATTCTTGTTGGGGGTTCTTGTGGTTCTTGTGATTGCTGAATTGAGTGAAGTGAATGGAGCCGGTGAGTGTGGGAAAGCAAACCCTGACATGGAAGCGTTCAAGCTTGCTCCTTGTGCATCGGCTGCACAAGATGACAGTGCATCACCCTCTTCTAGTTGTTGTGTCAAGGTAAAGAAAATGGGACAAAACCCGAAATGTCTATGCGCTTATGCTGTCCAATACTGCTAAAAGTTCTGGAGTGAATCCTGAGATTGCAATGACTATTCCAAAACGATGCAACATTGCTGATCGTCCTGTTGGTTATCATTGTGGATGTAAGTGTTGATTTCACATACATTTATATATACTTTATTTTATCCTGACATAGTTATATTTATGTTCTGTTTGCAGCTTATACTTTGCCTTGAATGCTTGAAGACCACTAGTTTCCATGGAAGTAATGTACCATGTATACAAGTTGTACCAGTGAATTTGAAGTGTAATCTTGGCTGGTTCTTTCCAGCTAAGAGTAGCTCATATGTTTAGTAAATAAATTACTGGTAGTTTGATTGTGTCTTGAATAACTTCGATGTTGTTTGGTGTCGTTTGTTAATGGCCTGTTCTTTCTTTAGTCTTGTGTTGACTTTTATATGGTCAACAAGTATTCAACTTAAAAAATGAAATGAAATTTGGTGTTTGGATTAGACTTGTTTTGCCACAATAAGATGATGGAATCTGGTTCTTGATAGCAATATCTTGGAACACAGTTGGGCTACTTTAAGTTAAAAGAAGATACCATGCTTGTACATCTTAAGGCACATAATATATTCCCACATGGTTAGATGTGGATGTTGAATAAAGTGTGGGGCCGTTTGGTTTGAGAGTATGGGTATGAAAGAATAACTTTCGTTATCGTCGTATTTGGTTTGTGGGTTTTGATATTGAAAAATGGGAATCAAACCCTCAAAACAAGGAATTATCAAAACCCACCATGAGTAGTGGGTTTACAAACCCATTCCCATGCCAATACTCATAGTCATTCCCATTAAGAAACCAAAAATCCCCAAAGACCGGTGGGGTCCCTCTGGGTTTGACTGGCTTAATGAGGCCTTGGAAAGTCAATGATAGTTGGTTCTAAGGCCTCGTGGTCTAATTCAAAGCGAGGATTGATTCCTAGCTTTGACCTCACATCACAGACTTTTGATATGATCTTTCTAGGAGTCAGCGAATGAATCAAAGAAGGTCAATCCTATTAACAGGAAACTCAGCGAGAAAAAATGAATTGCGAATCAATTGGACTAATGATTGTGGATAGTTTGTTACAAAGGATTTTAGGAAGGAAAAGCGTTTACAAATTACCATATATACTAAAAGGCAGGAACGAAAACAGCTCCGCATCAGTAGCAACAACAAAGCTGCTCTCTACAATTGTAAAAAATGGTCACCGAGGTTATGGATCGCCATGGTTAGTCTTTAACGGCCGTTACTTAACAGTCGTTACTTAACTTTGCTAGTAGCCAAGAACCTCAGAGATTGTTTTCGTACAATTGTTTAGCGAGAATTTACAAAAAATGTCCTTAGCATTATAAAGTTACAAGAATAATCCCTCAGGTTATCTATAAGTTTCAAAGTTAGTCCGTATAAAACTTTGCGTACAGCCGATAATTTTACTAGGGGTTTTCTCCAAAAAACTCAATACTATTTTCAGCAATAATTTACGAAAATAGTACATGGGTTTATCAATCTTTTGCATATTTACTCCTTAATGAATAACTTACTATACGAAAATAGTCTTTGGGTAATTATTTTGTTTCAAATTTACATTTAGCACGGCATTCTCGCAGCAACGCGCGGGTTCGCCTGCTTGTTAATTGCTAAAAATGAAATGAAGGAAAATAATCGGAATTTAACGACTTCATCGAGTGACTTGGCTGCCAACGGCTTTCCCCGCTAAAGTTGTTTGAGACTTCCAGGTCACGTGTTGATCTCGTGACTCTCTTGACCACCAACCACGTGCCTTGCACGTGTTACATAAAACTCATCAATACCTTCCCCTTCAAAAGATTCTTGTCCTCGAGAATCATGTAAATGCAACAACTTGATCTATGTCTTCATGAAACTTGAAAGCAATGAATGTGCCATTTAAACTTGGACACGATCTGAACATATTCCACAACAATACAATTCTCTTATACCATACCTCACGTATATACCAACATATTCATAAGCGAAAGAAACTTCCAAAACCAACCCTGTAACACACTCTTCTATTTCTGTTGATTCTTTAGCAATTGCTATCATGTTTTGATCCAAACCTTGTTTCCTTACCTGATTGAATTTATCTAAACCAAGATAACCATGATTAAATGATTCAAGTGTTCCCCTTTTTTCCACATTCTTGGGCCATCTGATTAAGCCACCAAGTATGTAATTCCCGCTATGTCAAACATCACACAGGTATTTTTCTTTTCTTTTTTAGTTGGATTTGTTGCATATTTCTAATTGTATGAGTACGTATAAGAATTCTTCGCTTGAAAATCTAGATCATATGTACCAACACAATTAAACAGCTGCAACTCCCAATATAATTCTTTGACACACACTTCCTTTTCTGTTAACTGGCAGCAACATAAACCATATTTTTATCACTTTAACCTTGTTTCTTGACATCATTGAAAATCGACCCTTGTTAGTTGTAAAAGTTTTGCCACTGAATATTTTACAACATTTACTGATTCTCCAAGTTGGCCTAGAAACCATTTAACCACAGAACTTGATTCATGAATAACGTCCACTTCAAGACTACCTGTCATTGCACTTGCACGAGGTACAGTATGGCTACCTTTCAACGTGTCCCAATTCGAATGAACCTCGATAACAACTACACAGCCCCACTGAGGATAGCAACACTCAAATGATTTCTCCGCATTTTGAAAAGCTTCTTCACACATATTTCTTACTGACATCCGTTCGACAATAGATTTCATATGAGTATTCAACACCAACTTTGATCCCAGTAATTTCTCAATTGTTTCTCTAGCAAACTTAGGAACTTCTAATATAATAGTAAGTGATCTCACAACTTTCTGATTCATCTCACCAACTATAATTGCAACAACGTCACGATTCATAATAACATCATTCCCAATCTGACCACCCCTAAAATCGATACCACATTATCAGCCAAACTACTAATAACCTCAAACTCATATTCTTTCTATTTTAACCATAACTTTTCTACCACAACATATGATTTCACAGCAGATGCAAGCTGTAACTTAAATTTTGTATCCATATCATGTTTATTAAAAACATTTCCATCATCATAACCCCATATTTCAAAAACTTGTATACCCCTGGATCAAACACTTGTTAGTTTTTAGAATGTACTCACCCTTTCTCTTAACGATATGCTTATATACAATCTCATACCAAGGTGTTTTCAGCTGAATGTTCTTCATGGTTTTCTTAACAGGTTTCCCATATTCAACTTAATTCATAGCTTCAAATTTAGCTACAGTTAACTCCTCATTATTGTTGACAAACGAGTACGGTGGTTAGCCGCACTTTATTGTGGGTATATGTAACATTTTTTCGGTGAATGGCATATTTGTTTTAGTAAATGGCATAAGTAACATTTTTTCGGTAAATGACATATTTTTTCGGTAAATGGCATAAGTAACATTTTTTCGGTAAACGGCATATTTAGTTTTAGTTCTTCACTAAAAAAATCTTTGTTTTTTTCTTCTTCACTAATAAAAAGTTGCTATATTTTCATATTTTGTAGCAACACCTTATTGGGTTAAAGAAGGCTTAAACAATAATTACATTTTGCATCCTCTTAAATTTTTTGTAGCAACACCTTATTGGGTTAAATTTCCTTTTAGGGCTAAAATAAGATTAGTGGATCATGATTACTAACCAATAAAAATTATATATTCTATAGCTAGGAGAATCGAACTAAAAAATTCCATCATAATAGAAATTTACCTTAACAATCTTGTTAAAACTTGTTCTATGTTATCCGTTTGTTTTGTTTATTAACATTTACTTATAAATCCTCCTATTTGTTTTGTTTATTAACATTTACTTCTAAATCCTCCAAGTAAAAAAATAAAAAAGTTGCATCTGGGTAAGCTCGAACCAAAGACCTCAAGCTTTTTAGTCTTTAGCCTTAACCATCTACCGAGAGACCTTTTAGTGTTTCACTTTGTCATTTGGTCTTTTTATCAATGATCTTGATTTGCGCTTTTTATTTTTTATTTATTATTTTTTTATTTTTTTAAAAAAAATAGAGTCGATGGTAGTTTATGTAAATTGTTAGATAGTTTAAGGGTGTGTCTTGAATTTTATTTCATTTTTACAAAAATATGTATTAAACTTAACCATTTTCAATAAAATCGTACATATGTAAAAAATATTGCAACATTGCGCTTATTTTGTTCGCAATTTAGAGAACTTTTCATCGATACAGTTTTTTTAATGAAATCGTAAGATATTTGTTAGATATTTGATAAATAAAGTTCGTTATATAAAATACCGTAAATAGCTAAAAGTATGGTAGTTTTCGTAACTTGTCACATAGTCTAAGGGGTGTTGCGAATTTCTTTTTATAAAATAAAGTCAAAGGTAGTTTTTGTATATTGTTAGATAGTTTAAGGGTATGGTTTGAATCAATTTTACAAAAAAGATATACTCCAACTTTAACATTGTTTATAAAATCGTATGTAATATTGCAATATTTAGCTCACTTATTTATTTATTTCCAATTTAAAGGTCTTTTCATTGGTATAACTTTTATAAAAAAAATCGCTATATATTTGTTAGATATGTGATAAATAATTTTTTTATATAAAAAAACCGTGAATAGCTAAGAGTACATGGTGAGTTTAGAAGTCGTTACATAGTATGGGGCGTTTTAATTTATTTTCCTTTTGATCAATCCGACGTCGTTTGTTCGACAAGTGTATATATATAATACCATAACTTTTGCCAATATATGTATCTCTAAACTCTTATTAGCATATCAAGATGAGACTCAAGCTTAGTCTCGATGGTTGTTAATATTGCAATATTTTATATTTGGCTTTTTTTTTTTTCAATTTAAAGGTTTCATTGGTATAATTTTTATAAAGAAATCACTATATATTTGTTAGATATTTGATAAATAATTTTTTTATATAAAAAAATCGTGAATAACTAAGAGTACATGGTGAGTTTCGAAGTCGCTACATAATATGGGGCGTTTTAATTTTTTTTTTCCTTTTGATCAATCCGACGTCGTTTGTTCGACAAGTGTATATATATAATACCATAACTTTTGCCAATATATGTATCTCAAAACTCTTATTAGCATATCAAGATGAGACTCAAGCTTAGTCTCAATGGTTGTAATAATGCCTACTCTCTTATCTTTTATATCATTTTCAATTTTCCAAACTTCATCAACACCATTAAACAATGGTTGCTAATATTAGGATCTTACGATTTTATGATATTATATAGCAAAACGATCCGGATTTTATGTAGGATCTTAGCAAGCTTAATGATGATGTACCCTTCGAACGGCTCGACGGACACCCCTTCGAGACGTGTCGAAGCCCTTCTGAACGAAGGCCCAAGTTAGCTCTCCTAGATGTTCATTGGCGTCAAACCATTCATATACACGAAGGTTACCTACGGGGAATTCGCCATTCGAAGCCCTAAGCCCTTCGGGGTACGGTTGACGGCGAACAAAGGATAGAGGACCATCCTGACTTGGTCAAACCCACGATCTCCCTCTCTTTCCTGGATTTCCCGCCAAGTTTGAGAACGTGGGTCACTAAGCCCTAGCGGTTACCCAAAAACATGGGACGCCCCCATGTTCTCCGAGATATGTGCAGAGGTGCCCTCAAGCCTATTTTCTCTACTATAAATAGGTGGGACGGGCAGAAGTTTATGGTAAGCTCACTTAATACTTTACTCTTTACTCACACTCATTTACATCACCATAAGTCATACTTACTCTCACGCCGGAGGTGGTTCGCAGGGTCCAACCCCTGCATAATCACTTAGCGTAGTGTCTTCGTATTTCTTATCCTCAGGTGAAAGATAATCTTGGCTGGAACACACACCCCTCTTACATTCGATCACCATTGAAGCCTGGTAGTGCAATTTATTGTACAATCACTTAATATCTTATAAGATCCTGATCCTAACAATAGATCTTAAGATATAATCCGATCCGATCTTACCACAAACTAAAAAAATTACAAAGTCATAGATTATGTTTTATAGAATTTAAAAAACAACATGTTAATCTTCTTAAACATTTCATATTCATAATTTAAGACAACATTTTCATGAAACATTCATATAATTGTGCCTATAATACATAATAATTTGTAGATTTGAATTATATTACTAAGACTATTAAGAAAATAACATTATAGTAGGATCTTAGGATCCCGATCCGATCTTACGATCTCGATCTTGCAAAAACAAAAATAATCCTGAGTAGGATCCGATCTTGAAAACGTTGCATTAGATAATTGTTATTGTTCTCGATTTCTCTTGATCTTCTAACAGATTCCAAAATAGTACATTCATGTTTGAAAATATCTTTAATTGGTAATTTATCAAACACCTTAAGGTGCACCTTCATTTTTTTTCTCTGAATTTACCTCACAATGACTATCATTACCGACAAATCTCCTATATTATTGATAACATGCAAACCACAACTCGAATCTTTGACACCGGGTATGTTTGGCGAAAATAGCAGTATCCTATACTAGCAGCGAAAAGCAGTAGCATAAAGCAACTAGTAGCTGTTTGTTTTAATAGAGCGTTTGGTAACATAGTTGCATGGTTGTAATTATCAAGTGTTAATGCTAGTTGCTAGTAAATGCTCCTTCGAGTAGCATTTTGATTTGGAGTGGTTAGAAAAATTAGGAATGCTAGTTGCTTGTTGCAAAACAAGAATTGTATACAAAACACTAAACTCTAATTGCTAGTTGCTTCAAAATGTTCCTAAACGCTCGCTGCCAAACATATTCATAATTATTTTTAAAAAATGAATATTTTGATCATTACTTGGTTGGAAGAAACCCCATTTTTGGAATTTGATATCAATTGATATAATTTTTCCGGGATTCGACGAATGAATCGGAGAAAATCTATCCTATTAATAGAAACTTAATGAGGAATAATGAATTGGACTAATGAGTTTGAATAGTTTGTTACAAAAGATTACAGAAGATTTTGAATTGTTTACAAATTAATAGCTAAAAATGAAATGAAGGAAAAGCATTGATATTTAAAGACTTCATCGAGTGACTTGGTTGCTAACGGCTTTCCCCGCTAAAAGTTGTTTGAGACTTCTAGGTCACGTGTTGATCTCGTGACTCTCTTAACCACGTGGTACATAAAACTCATATCAACTTTACATAGGCTAGTTCTACAAGAAATGTCCTATAACCATTTTTAAAGAGGTGAACAATCGGTTTAATCACTAAAACAATTCAGAACACCTGTTTAATGAATTAAAACTGTAGTATACCTATTTTCGCATAAATATCATTTCTTAGTATCTTCAAACTCAACAAGCTTAAATATATCAGTAAGGGAATACGGTTCAACTTAAATTTGTTCGAAATAATGGTAAACAGACTTATCTACAGTAGCATAATATTTTCTTTCATGTTGTATTAGATCTCTCTTGTATCACATAGAAACTTCAGAGCAATGAGAAATATTGTAAGGGGATCTCTAAGAATCCATGATCTGGATGTTTCCAAGATGTGGAACTCTCCACAATTGAGAGAATCATTATCATATCAAAGACAAGTGTTACCAGTGTTGTGAATAACAAACAGATATATCAGATTATGCGAATGTATAGCAGACAATGTTCCTACAGAGCATGCATGCTGTCGGTTAAATTAACTGAATGCACCTAGCAGAGTGCATATTATCTAAGACAATGATGTAAACACACATGGTTCCTGTATGGCACATGAGAGAGAATAGACTCTTTGATGATCCAAGCATATTACATTATTATCTCATAGAGGAGGCATCTTTGGAGATAAAAAAGTGAAATGCGCCTAAGAAACGCATATTATCTTGGAGAGAATGATGTAACCATATCTTGTTTCAGACATAAAGAGAGGGTATATCATAAGTCAAAGCCAACTATATTTGGAAAAGAAACAAAGATTACAGTTACATACTTCATAATAGACCAGTATATTAGATCTGGAGATACATCAAACTACAAAGACATGCTAAGGCTAACAAAAAGAGCCTTCAGGCAAACAGAAAATTAAGACCTCACAAACGAAATACTATAAGAACTGCAAGCTCTGGCAAAACTTTAGGATAATTTACTGTGTTGCCACTCCCTAATTTCTTATGCAGACATTATTAGATGGCTTTTAGTAGTAGAGAGATCCTGTAAAAGCATAGAAACAAAATCATTATTTTTGCTTGAATGATAAACAGAATTATGTCATGCGTATAAAACTTCCACAAAATTCTTACCTTGCCACCAGTTTCCCCTTGAAGCACTGCTGCCATTTGGATCATCATCACCTCCGTCTTTCTTGAACTATAAGCGTACCAAGACATTGTTAGTATTAGCATATTATTGTTATCTGTAAGGTAAAAAAATGACAAGTTCTCCGTCTTTTTTTTTCTCAGTTTGGGTACTTTGCTATTTTACATGCAATTGGGTCACTAAACTTAGTGTGAAGCGTTTCTTTGGTGACCAATATATAGAGATGGATTTCTATCACTAAACATCCCGGTCACCTTCTTAGTGACCCCATAGTTTGTAAAAATAGTAGTGTAACCAAACTGAAAAACATTAAAAGCATTTGACTATAACCGTCATTTAACCCTTGATAACGTGTATGAAAAAAAGGTGGAGATGCTCACGGTGTGGTGAGGGCGAGTAGTTTGGGTATTTGAAGAATAAACTTCTTGGCCACCATAGTAGATAGACGAACTGAGATAGCTTGGTTCTGCTGCTGTTTCATTTTGGTACATGGGATTCCCTTCCTTTTCGCCCATGCTCCTTTGTCCCTTGTATTCTATATATTGCCAAAACATGAAATAAGTAACTTCACATTGGATTAAATAATGCATACTCCGTATATGATTTTAGCAACCAAGTTACTAACCTGGTGCTGATTGTTTGCCACTTCCATATGGACCTCTGTATTCGTGCTGTTTGGATGCTCCTGAATTCTTAGAGTGGGACGCATCTCTTCCAAGACCCTGAAATAGATATAGTAAAAGGTCAATTACTATAAAAACATAACAATAGCCTCCATTCATTCATGTTACTATTATACTATATCTCCAATTTTTTAGGATTCATAACTTATGGAATCCACTGAAGAAAATATAATAAAACCGGCCATTAGTATTTGAACGAATTAATATTTAAATGGCTCCATTACTGTGAACAACTTTGTCTCAAATATCCAATATGATAAGAAAACATTATAAATTCCAACGTGTTATCCAACGCCTTGAGGCGGTATATGTAAGTTTTGACTCTGTATTGATCTATTGCAAATAGTAACATCTAGTTTTCAGCTCTAAATCATAACTTAACCGAGGCAGAAAGAGAGAGTGAGTAGGATACCGTGGACGCGGGACCAAAAACTGAGCTGAAAAGGCCAGAGGAGGAGGCAGAGGGTGCATCCTTCGGGCCAAACAGATTTTCGGTAAATGAAGAGGAAGAAGAACCTCCAGACTGATGCTTATTGTGATCCATTACTATCAGCTGATTATGCAATAAATTATGAGTTTCCTTCCTTACTCAGAAAACGATATCCTCTATGATTGGATGGTGAACAAGGACTAGAAAGAGCTAGTGAGAGTGGCACTTGCAAGAGATATTGAGAAAGAATGTTTGTTTGATGAAGAAAATGAAAGGAGGGATAGGGGATATTTATAGGCGTCATGACATATTATTATGACACTCGACCCATAAACTATATACCCCAAACATCGTATCTTCCAAGCCCAGGTTCAAAGTCTTCTTTTTTTCTTTTCTAACTTTGTCAAATCGACATATATATAATTTAACATTAGCCAAGATAAATAAAAAATTCTCAGTTTTTATTTGATTATATTAAACGAATGTACAAATATACGTATCTAACCGACCAGTTGACCTACAAGATGCTGACATAAAACAAGTCAACTTACAATCTAAAATGTGTTCTTGTACTTGTATACTCAAAGAGGTCAATTGTCGTAATATGATACCAAAAATAGAAACTTAGTGGTAGCCATATTTTTTTTTATTAACTCTTCTACGCAGTTTCCTACTAAAAATATATCATAACTATAGCTATGCAATTTCCTTGCTAATAGTGACAAAGAGAAGATAGTTGAAGTTTGTTTTTATCTAAAAAAATATATATTTATAACATGTATAGATAAATAGTGTTAGATTGTTAATACAGAAGATATATGCTAAACTGTGTATGATTAAATATTGAATTTAGTATTATATGTTTTTGATGTATGAACGTACGTGCTTCTTTTAATAATACAAAAATTAATCTGTTCCTAAAGCAAATTCGCATATTATCAAAGAGTAAAGCTTCCTTACTCATGAACCAAATCTCGAATATTTTACTTGTCTTTGTTGAGCAAGCAGCAGCCAATGGGGCGTACGTGATTTTGGCATCCAGCCGGCCAGTGTTGATCATGTGAGAAATATTAGTTATATCTGTATCTATATCTATACAATTTATAAAAAGTATTTTACATTATTTTTGTTAACTTTTAATTTTTAAAACTTAAAGAATTTTTTTTTTTAACCTAGATATCTTTGATTGAAAATAGTAACAACATGCACTACTAAATAAATATTTTAAATATTATTTAACCCTCAAACACTTAACATTTTTCGTTTATAATCATTTTTTTTTCGTAATGATTAGATATTGAACTCGTAAATTGCATCAAGGGTCACCCAAAAACACAACTTTGCCAGTTTATAATTATTTTATAATTATTTGCCGTTATAAACTGTTGCTTTGCGCGAATATTCATCTAATAATATATAAAAGGGTTAAGTCTAATTATTAACAACGTATTTTCACAAATCTTCACATATAGGTAACGTACTCTATAAAATATTATTACTATCATCCAAACTTATGAATTTGTTTCAAAACTTAGAAATTTCGTCACATTTCTCTATTGGTTACCCGTTGATAAGGTCCATCATTTTAATTTTATTTTAAATGCATATGTGTGCCTAGTCAAAGTCTCCACCCTCTTTTATAATCAAGCTACATGTATGCAACACTATTTCTCAACCACCTGCTCCAAAGTCCAAATACACCAATAGTCACTCCATCATCAAGCCAAACACCATCTCCAACCTCAAAACCAGTTAGTGGCGGAACTTGACCATTTATATTGGGGGCCAAATTTTGAAGGGGCGAATCGGAGATTTGTTTGTAACCTCAACTAAATTACCCTTAAAACCTATAATATTTACACTAGGTGTCGTAAATTTTGGAAGGGCCGAGACCCTCCCCTGCCCTAAAAAAGGTCCGCCCCTGAACACCACCATCAACTACTCTGAGCTTAAAACCACCACCATCAGCAAATCTACCATCTTATGTGACACCAAAGATAACACCAACACCAACTCCAACTCCATTACCTGGTGTTAATGGACACACCCTCAGGCCACTGATCACACTTACACCATACACACCAGCTAGGTGTCACATAAAATAACAAAATTAAGAAAAATGTATTTCTTTCGAACTTAGCAACCGTTTGCAGTCAACATAAAAAAAATTGCCGGTTTCAACAAGTTTGCAGTCCAAGAACAAATAAACCTATTTCGAATCCAAACTACCAGGTTCGAGACCCACAATAACATTCGCGTCCTTTCAAATATTATTCAAAGAATCAAAGGGGTTGTTCTTGTGGTTTTGGTTACTCGGACATAAGATTAAAAAAAGGTTGTGGGTATCTCAACTTACTTGGTACAAAACATCACAATCAAACCCTATTATCATATTTGTGGGTATCTCAAGATTCGAAAACCATAACGAGAAACCACAACAAGTTTTCAAAAATCATTATCTTTCACGATTAAAAAGCGAGAATCAAAAGGTGGCTATAACGTTGATGCAGGATTTCTGACCAGGTTTTACATTTATAGTAACTCGTCTACCTATGGCATACCTAATGCACTAACGGGCAGTGTACCCGATCGCATGTAGTGAGGGAATGGTAAGACCGAGGTCGTCCCAAGAATGGTTGATTCCTAACTGTCTAACTAATTAAATTGGTCAAATAAATAAGTTTTAATGAAAGGATTTATAATATATAAGGTGTCACGTGATCAATTGGGCTGGTTCTCTGGTAAACAAGCTAATGGAAACGATAGTGATACAATTCTTAAACCGAGTTCATCCACAAGTGGCAAAAGTCGATAGACTCCTTTGGTCAATTCGCCTACCCTATGGTTCTTAGAATCCTCACCAAGATGAACAGTCACCGATCATTCGGCAATCTAATAGCAGTCATTAAGAGCCGGCGTTTACTATCGCATTACATGAGTTCTAAATGTCACTAGATTCCTGTTTCAAGTGGGGTCAGTTCGTCCTAACCTATCAGCAAAGGGTACCACTGGAGAAGTCAAGTGTCCCCTCATAAGTCCAGTTGTTCCTGGATCCTAAGCCAAGTCATTAAGTACCGCTACATGCTAGATTCATACTAGTGAGTGCCCGGGCGCTAGCATCTTAAACACTCACCCCCTATTTCTTACGTTCATCCAAACGGTAGGTGATCAGTTGGTCAAATCGCACAAGTGGAAAGGGTCGTCAGTTGGTCATATATTACCCTTCCCGTCTCAGTCTACTCACTTAGGGTCAGTTGGTCATATCTCCTAAGCAACTAGCCTCTACCCCATTCAAAACTACCGAAACAAGGGTAGCTATCAACAAACTATGCATGCATACACTAAAAACAATTAATAACGCAAAAGCATTAATAATAAAAAGAATCAAAACTAGGTCAGGACCTAATTTCCACATCTCCAAAATACCCTAGTGGAATGACAAATAAAAGCAACATATAAAACAATAAATAAACAAAGACATAACATCAAATAATTAATTGACTAATAATAAATTAATAATCAATTAAATAGAACACAATAAGAATTAATTTACCAACAATTACATTGAGAATCAAGATCATAATAAACAATAATGAAACCAAAATAATATTATGAGTCAGAAAATAATTACATATCGTGCTAAGGATAAAGCTATCGATCCCCTAGTCGAGTACCGGGGTTTGCACCTAAAAGAACCACCTACTGCTGCGTTCTCTTTCTTTTGCTCTCGTACGGCAGGAACCAAAGATTGGTTTTCCCAATTGATGTCCTTTCTTCTAATGATGTCATGATATTTATATTAGTGATATTAGGGCATTAAGCAACTTGGGCCCAGGCTTTTAATAATTACGGCGTAACTAAATTAATAAGTTACGCCGCAACTCTTTGTAGCTTGGTCCTTTTCTCTTTTGAACTTCATATAAAATAGCCGCATTTAATTAATTATGGCGTAACTAAATCATAATTACGACGTAGCCTTCAAAACTTTGCGCCCAAGTAATTAATTACGCCGTAAGTAAATATCGGGTTACGTCGTAATCCTTCGCCATCTCATACATATCCACTCCGAAATTGCCTCTACGGCGTAACTAAATTCATGTTACGCCGTAACCTTCAAAATAATAATTACGACGTAACCATAAGAAATGGTTACGCCGTATCCTTCAAAGCACCATATTTACGCCGTAACACAATTAATAAGTTACGGCGTAATCTTCTCACTGAGTTCATAGTCCCTCGCAATCTATCTTTCCGAACATAAATTTGGCCTCTTATCACTTCTTTTCCGCTCCAACGCCTCATTTATCCTGAAATGCAATTATGAACGAATTAAGTACCATATTAATACAAATGAGGCCATACACACGGGAATTTGACATATAAAATATCAGGCTAATTTGATGTTATCAAACGTCATGTAAAAAGACACGATTGGTGGTTGGTTCATGCGTGTTTGGATCTCAAAGACTAAATAAACAAGAGGGTTTTCGTTATTTGTCTGGAGATTTCAAACTGGAAAGATATAAACTCATAAGTTGTTGTTGATTGGTTCTTGAGAAATTAAAAATAAAAAAATTGATAGTGGCTAATATAGAGTTGCGATCCCTTAAAAAGTGTTAATAAAATAAAAAGTCTAGAAAGTAATATCAACCGTCCGATCTAACCAACCTTAATCTAACAGCCAAGAAAGAAATCAACAAAAGATTGGGTCAAAGGGGCAGTTTGGTTATTTGACCCGTTTTTTAATTTCACCATCAAACTTCAAATTGTCATAACTTTCAAATGAAAACTTTTATGAAAAACAGATTTCACCATAATTTCCAAAATTTAATTCTCTTTAATTTGGTATGAATTTTGATATAAAAATCGAAACCTTTTTTTTTTTTATAGATTATAAGTGGATATTGATTTTTTTGAAATTTCGGCATCTTCGGCCCTATTTTTGTCTAGCTTAAATGTTTTTTTTTTGGGTAAAGGGGAGTAATCCTGCACCCTGGTAAATAAATTAACCAAATAAACGTTTAAGAACAATGGATATGAGTGAAATCTCATATCTCAGCCCGTTACATAGGCATAAAGCTTACATAACAAGATACTTCCTATTTTCTAAACTAGAAAACATACCACTACTCAAATGATAACATATGCCACAACGAAATAAAATTACTTCCTAGGACCTTGAAACTTTGTGCCATACATGGCATTAAAGGCATCCAAATTCCCTGGAAGATCACGAACCTGTTTCGCATAGTCATCGAAGTCATAGTCATCATACTCATCTTCAAACTCTTGTCCACTACCAAATATATTAGCAGACTCATCAAATGGGTTAGCAACAACCTCATCTTCAATCGGACACCTCAATCTCTCCCACTTTAGAAAAGGGTTAACTCTCTTAGTAAAAGAAGTAGGCGAATAGGTTGACCATTATCATCCACAAGAGTAGCTTTCCCATCAATAATTAGCTTTTCAAGCTTACCAATTTTCTCAACTATGGGAGTAGAACCAACATCCATTGTTCCCATTGAATCACTCACAAGCGGTACATGTGATGTATAACCGTCTTAGTCAACCCATCCTCATTAACCTCCACTTTATTTACTACCAAGATCCACATCTCAGATCGTCCATATTAAGAGCATCAAACTGATTAGACGTAGTGATCCCGGTTCCACTCGCATTTCAGCCACATCGAATCCATCTTCTTATTGACATTTACTTTCTTGGGTTCAGAGGGAGGCTTTGGGCCGATATTCAAAATGCTTGCCCACCACAGATTTAGTAGAACATCCTCTACCCGGATTCGGCCCAACTTGCTTTCCCTTCTTCTTATTGTAAATGTACCGAAACCATCAATGACGCTTCATATGAGGTTGAGCAGTTGGAATCACAACCTTAGGACAATCCACCAAAGTATGTCCAAATACCCGACATTTCACACATCTAGGCGGTTTCCATTCATATTCAACACGGATCTTCTCAATAGTCGAACCCGTACCATCAAGTAAAGGAATCTCGATGAGGCAGTCCCTAAGAACCTCATCCGATTTCACATCAATCATACACCTAGCAAAACTACTACGGCCCCAAGATTCTTTGCATATTTGACTAGTAAAAGCATCTAACCTTTTGGGCACTCAATCAATGTAGCAAGAAGACTAAGCTCGTCATCAGAAAACATAGCTAAAGGAACATCATGGAATTTAACCCACACCGAAATGTTAGTCAAATCCTCTTTAAGCAAGTTGGTGTTCAATGTTCATGGTTTAAGAATAATAGGAACATTACGAATCAACCAAGGACCATTATCAAGAACATCATCGACGCCTTTTTTCGAATTAAACTTGAAGAAGAAGAATCCCTTAGCGTTCATCATAACCTTTTGTAAACCATACTTCGTAATGTATTGCGAACATAATAGTCAACAACCGAAAAGCAAGGCGGACCAAGGAAGTATCCGTAGAGAGTATTCTCAAACCTCATGTTCACCTCTTCCACGACTTTCATTAGGACCTAAAGGTCAACATCATCCTTCTTTTGCCGTGCATTCTAACCTCCGAAATTTAGACACATGTTTCTGGGATTCATTAGAAGCAACACCCGCGTAAGAAACCGACTTAACTCCATTACCACAATTAGTAGCAACCTTTGGTGCATTAGGATCAGAAGTAACAATATGATTAATACCAAACATCTGGGATTGCATAGCGACATCAAAACTCGATGGAGGAGTATTAGCAGAATAAACTTTAGTACCATTCGAATTAAATTGAAGCCCAATCCCATTCGAATTGTTCACATCGAAAGATGAAGCCATCTTAGCAATATCATTATCAATTTTATTCATTGCTTCATCAAAATTCTGATGAGCATTAGCAATCAATTTCTCCACATTAGGCTTAACCATATTCACGTGATCAGCCCCATCACATTCAATATGATCAGCAAGAATCACGCTTCTAATTCAAGACTCCATCATCATTGCCTGTATTCAACCGTGCATCAAGTTCATCATCCTTTTGCAACCCAACATGATCGGCCAAGTTAGATGGTGTATCAATAGTTTGCGAACCACTAGTTTGATCGGCCAAACTAGTAGAAGACCCCACATCTCTAGTGCCCTTACGAGCACTATTCTTGTTGAAGAAACCTTTTTCCATCCCTCTTAAACCCTCAACCTGCCAAACCAAATCACCCCAACCAATTACCAATCAACCAACCGAACACCAAGAAAACCCTAACTGAAGCGTTAGGGTTTAAACCACAAAGAAATCGAACCTATCCCATAATATAAAAACGTTAACCAATAAAAGAATAATAGGATAGGAAGATGATCGACCTAATAAAAGATGCAGGAAGAACCAACTTAGAATGATATATGGTGAGGTAAGATAAAAAAAAACCAATGCAACGAAACCCTAACCAGCGATTAACCCAAAAAACCTATAATCCAAAAAAAAAAACAAGCAGCAAATTAAACAACCCAATGATAATCAAGAAGATTAAACACAAGGATGTTCACTTTGATACACGAATTAATGGAAAACCGGAGAATTAAGATAAAAAACGATTAGAATAGGGTTAGTCTAGCTTAAATGTTAAATGACGCAAAACTAAAAACACGAAAGTTTTAGATTTTTGGTCGTTCTTTACCTAGAAACTTGAATCGCTCAATTCCAATATGATATAAGTGAGATATCATATTATGAAAATGACGTTTTAAACATATTTAGTGCACACAAGATCTTTGATAAAATGGTTAAGAGAGATTTTTCTTCTAACTCATTTAATTGCACTAATTGGTGTACCAAAATACATTTTTAGTTATTTGTTCATGGTGTATATGCAAGTTGATGATGAAAAAAGAACTGGCAAACTAATGAACATCGTTATCTAACTGATGAACAAGACAAACTGATGAACTAATGAACAAAACTAGCTGATGAACAAAACTAATTGACGAACAAGACTAACTAATAAACAAGACTAACTCATGAACAAGACTAACTGATGAACAAGACTAGCTCATGAACAACACTAACTTGAACAAGACTAATTGATGAACAAGACAACCTCAATCTATAAGTTGATCATCAGTATAAAAGAGACAAAAAGAATTAAAAGCTAAACGTGCAATGGATAGGTACGAGTGTTATGGAGAAAGTATATAAGTAGGATGATATATGATTTTTTCTTATTTTAATGGATCGGGACGCCTTTTCATTTGTTGTGAACTGCCAAACCATGAGTTTGTGTTTCTTGATTTACATTGATTGGGACGCCTTTCCAAGTAAATGAAGAAGTGTAAATAAGTGGATTTATGTGTTTCCGATATAGCATGAGCAGGGTGAAGGGGTAGAAACGGGAGTCTAGAAATATCTAGAAGTCATAAAAACTAAAATAGGTAGATAGAGAAAGAGTTGGATATCGACCTTAGGTGAGAGTTATCATGTAAACTCTATAATTTAGATATCTAAGGTGCGAGTTAAACGATTAAGAAGTGTAAATGATTCATAAATTACTTTGTGGCAGCTCGTAATGTGAGAAGCGACCATGGTGGTCATAAAATGAATGAAAATTATTGTAAAGAAATAAAGATAGACGAAGCGTATCAGTAAAAGTGTTAATGGGATAGCGAAATGGTTATGGTAAAATATAGAAATAATAGTTTCGATGGTGTGATTTTCTCAAGTGACATGTAGTCCTTGATGAAAAAGTTAGGTTGATATGGGTTTGAACATCGTGAAATGGTAATAGGGATGGTTAAAAATGATATTGGATAAGGTAAGTATTTCTCGTATAACATAGTAATCTAAGTAAAAAGTGAAATGTGATAGGAATAAGCGAGTAAAAAGGAAGGATTAAGAAGATGTGACGTGTTATAGGGTGCGTAGAATTGCAAGATCGTTTAGATCATTACAACTAAATGGACGAAGAACCGGGAGTGTTAAGAATTAGGTGTGTTATGAGACTAAGTTTGGATAGAAATAGACGAGAGATTTCGGGGATGAAATATAACTAAGGGGGATGGTATTGTTACACCCGTTTCCTGGATACAAATAGGCCCCACCCAAGATGAAATTGACTAAGGACTTAACATGATTGACTGGTCGAACCGATAGTCAATCTAATAGTCAACGTATGGGTTATATGATTATAGAAAGTATGTTGTGTCACAACTAGAATGGAAGTAGACTTAAGGGGCTTAAGTTGTCTTATACTAAATGTGTTATAAGTTTATATGTGGCCAAAGTAGGAGGAAATAGAAAAAAGAGACCATTCTTGCCATAGGGCCAAAGTTGTACAAGTAAATATCTAAGTATGGAGAATTCTAGAGAAATTGGAAAGGGTGGAGTGTGTGTATATGTGTGGATCGGATTTATAAGAAAAGGAGGGAAAATGATTAGTTGATGGTCCAAGGATGAAGGATACTAAGACCTTATGCTTATGGTCATCCCTAGCAATGATCCCCAAGTAAGTAATCTTCTTATTTAAATTATAATCAGGTTTTAGCTTATAAGGAAAGTGGAATTTCATCATATGATCAAGGTATGATCATATGATTATTTAGAAAAGGAAGTTGAGTATGTTTGATAGGTTATGTAAACCCATGTTCATGGTTTTGATTTATTATCTTGTTAGGTTTTGATTTTAATTGTGAAAGATGATGATGATGAAGGAGATGAGGATGATAATGATGATGAAGTTCTTGTTAGACTTATCATGGATTCAAGGTAAGTTAACCGTTTATAAGTTAATATTATATGGATTTTATTACATTATATGTTATGTGTTGTTTATCATAGGATTATGGAATGACTTGATATGTATGTACTTATGTGAAAGTAGATCGTAAGTCTAGTTTGGCATAACTAGCTAGGAAATGGTATAATAGTGTAGATTTAGTTAGAGTGTGAAATGTGATGCTTAAAGAGGCTTAAGGTATGTGCTTATGATTAATGTTAAAGTGAATTAATGGTTAAGATGCTTAATGTGTGTTTAATGTAAGATGTTAAGTTATAATCACTTTACTTACTAAGCTTTATGCTTATGGTTTATGTGACTAATGTTTTTTAGGTTCTTGTGATGATGTTATGGCTTAGATTAAGGATTTGATGTATGGTTATTAGAATGTCTTGGTAAGAATGTAGGAGCTAGGTAGTATACCGAGCTCAATCAATGTTGTACCCTGATTGGTCTCGAACCGTCAAGTTATCTCACACAAGCCGACCACTTGTGAATGGCTAACCGTAATAAACTTAAAACTGCTTAGAAACCAATGCAATGAAGATCAGAGGAATATAGGGGATTCCTGGGTCGTTAAGTCCCACGGAGGATGAATTGGTGTTAAACAACTTCAGATGTCGAATGATCACTAAGGATAGTGATCAGTAAGGATTTTGATGGATATTTATGCCTAAAGAAAAGATTAATAAATTACAGCGACTTAAATGCAAATTAAAGGAAATTAAAAAGTTAAAATATATTAAATAAACGCTATCACTATTTTAAAATTGATGAACGTTTAAAACCTAAAATGTACGTTTAAATAAAATTACGTAAACGTACAAAATAAAACGTGAGTTTTAAGAAATAAAAGACCTACAAATATAAAAATGACATTTTTACAATCCTAATAATAAAAGAAAATTATAAGAAAAAGAAAATTATTTTTAAAACTATTTATTTAATTATTATTAATTAAAAACTATTTATTAAGTATTTAAAATGCACTAAAATACAAGAAAATACAAAATTAACCTAGAAAAATGAAATTATAACTTAGAAAAATCTAAAATATGATAAAACTTATTTTAAAACTGAAAATATATTTTTTAGACTTTTTATGTATTTATTATTAATTTAATACTATTTAAAACTAATTAAAATGCTAGAAAATATTATTTAAACTAAGAAAATTATGGAAAAATATTTTTTTGGCTTTTTATATTTATCTTAATCTAGGAAAATTGAAAACATATTTTTTTAAGCTTTTTCTGATTTATTTATATTAAAAGTTATTTAAAAAGACTTAAAAACTATTTAAAATAAGGAAAAATACTAAACAGTGATGGAAAAATCTGAAAAATTCAGGAAAATACTAAAATATTATTCTTAATCTATGAAAAATATAAAAACATATGCTTATGTGGAGGAAAATGCAACTGCAGTGGATTGGCTTATAAATAAGCACTTCAAAATAAGCCAAAAAGCCACAAATGGACACCAAATGAACATAGAAGCTAGGTTATGCTATAATTACTTAATACTAACCTATTCCAACTATCCTAAACCTCTGAAAAGCAGTTTAAGCCAAGAATTAAGCAAAGCATAAACTAGTTCAATTTCAGAAATGGGACAATCTTATGGCTGATCTAGGAGTGGGGTCCACAGAGCTTAAGCTCAAAAGCTTGACCAAATAGATAGTCAGTTGGGTGGTGATTGCTATGGAACCAAGAAACACCAGTGGGGTCCACTGATGTGGCCTGTGGGACCCACCAAAGTGGTGGTGATGGCCACTGTGTTGGTGGTTCAACAGATGCACAGGGCACATTTTGAAAAAGGGTCTTAAAAGAAAGCTAAGAATAAGCGGTCTATAAGCTAAGTGTAAGTGAACTATTATTTTTCTAATTTAGTTAAGCAACTAACTATTACTATCCCAAAAGGATTTAAGCTAAATCTTAAAATTGAGTCCTATATAAAATTCTAAATTTTATTCAAAACGCATTTAGGAAATTTTGACTTTTTAAGATATGAAGCAGTTTGACTTATATGAACTTGTGATCTATCATACTTATTAAATATGTTATATTAAGCTGAATTAAGACTAATCTAAGCTGAGTCTACTAATTATGCACCAACATGAAGGATTTTACCTTGTTAATCCTTGATGCTTAACTGTCAAGGAATAGGATTTGGTATTTTGATTTTTATGCAAACATGGCTTGGTTTTTATGACTGCGACCGAGTTGTCTAGAGCTAATGTAACATGGAAAAACAATAAACAATGACACAAATGCACTCTAACAGGCTTAACTAGGCTAATCCAAACACCCTTATACTAAACTGTTATGAAGCTTATCAAAGCTTAAAAATGATTTAAGCTGAGAAACTGATTCATACATACATTTATTGAAATAAAAGGCTGATTTGAGCTCCTAAATACCAACAAGAATAAACAAAACTATAGAATGCTTATTATGCAAAATTAAAAGTGGTAAAATAAAAACTAAACAACTAGGGAAATTAATGAACAAGCTAACAATATTAAGCAATATTATTTCTAACTTACACTAAATAAGCATAAATATCACAGATATAAGCAGTGATAATCAATTAAACAGTGAAATGCCAAATTTAAGGATTTAGCTTACAAATTGCTTTATTGCTCAAAACTGAGAATTGAGGATTAGTACCACTTCCTATAGCTTTCCACAAAGCTTCTAAACCAAATTCAATCCATAGATTATCCTGCTTCAACCTCTTGCACCATTTTCCATTGTCTTTTTTGATTTTTAATCTATTTTCTTGGTATTTTTGGGAATTTTGGATTGTTGAATAAAACTGGAACTTTAAGGTTTCTAACAGCTTATAAGTCTTGTCAAGAGCTTATGTGAGCTTAAGAAACAATAACAACAACTATTAACCACATTTGCATACTTTGAGAATTTTGACATAAAAATTACATAAACTGAATTAGTGAATAAAAACTGAAATTGAAACTGGAAATAAGTTTATATTACACTGAAAGAACTAAATGAAGTACTTGAAATCCAAATTTAACACTGGAAACTAAAAAATAACTAAAACGACATAATCTAAACTAAATTACACTACTTGATATCTCCATACTGCTACTCTTCTTCTTTATAATGATCAACTTGAGTCTTTGTCGACATCTGAGACTATCCCACTTCATCTCAGCCATTGAATTTGTCACAATTCTCATTTTCCGGTCATTTCTCATACTCCATATTCATCATTTCATAACGATTCATTCATGATTTTTGCATTTCACCTTAAACGCGTAAATTTTATATTAAATAAACGTTATCGCGTGAGTTATTATTTTGAACATTTAATCCGTTACTTCTAAAAATGATCCCGATATATTTTTATACTTACATTTAGTTTATAAAAACTATATTTTGAGTTTACCTAGTGCTTTAAATTTATTTTGTATATAAATCGTTAAATTTATATTACTACGACGTTTTCTTAAAAACTACACGATAATTATATTATCACTCAAATTATGCAAGAAATATATTTTACAATTTTTATGACTCAATATATTTTACTTTGACCAATTAAAACTTATTTTAATCCATACTACTCTAATATCACAACTATGTACAAGTTACTACAATTTCTACTTAACTACACATTTCACTTACACATTTTTAACAAATATTACACAATATAAAAAGAAAAAAAAAAAAAGTATTTTTGGGAATACTTCCCCACTGCGACCAAGGGGATTGCAATTAATGGTTGGTAAGAAAATGTTTACTTGTATAGATATGCACACAATCTTCAATCACCTCATTTATTCATCACAATAATTCAACAAGTTTGCAAAAGTTCTCTCTTCTCTTTGATTTTCCTCCATAACCGGTTCATCATAAGGTGTTAACAAGGGATCAAAAATCTTTCAAGCTCAAGTGTTAAAACAATCTAGATTACACTCTTATTAAGGTTTTGAAATAAAAACCTAGGGTGTTTAGGTTAATCCTTGTTCTAATCACCTCATCATATCACTAGTAAGCATCTCATGTTTATTTTCATCTTACATATTCATTTCATGCTCATCTCATCATTTTTGAGCAAAAACATGCAAGACTTATGTGTATTTATACCATTTTACTTGATTTTTAGAGTTTTATACATATAAAGTCATCCTATAATTATTCCCTTGGTATATATTGGTCTTGATGATGTTTAGGAACCCATGACACCCTAAGAAGGTGTATGGTAGGATTAGTATAGCTTTGGAGTTGATTTGAAGGGATTGGAATAGGTTTAGTACGAGAAAAACTATTTTCGACAAGTATAAAAAGTGTTCTGTTCTTATTTTGTTTTTCTGGAAAATCCGACAGTAGGCACGAATTTTTGGCCTAGATATTTAGAAAATATACTTTAAAACGAATCCGTGGCCGCTTGAACGGATTAAAACGAGTTATAACGAAGAAGTTATGAATTTTCAAGTTTGACGACGAAATATATATTTTCTGAAATTTCAGCAAGGTATTATTGTTTTGTACGAGTCAAAAACGAGTCCTAAGCTTCACAAATTATTTCGACTTATCAAAATGATATTAGTATACTTTGATACGAAGCTAAGGACGATAATAATCACGTAGAAAACGGATTCGAAACGACTAAGATATGCACGTTTTCATAAAATTGCCGTAACTATTATTTTCAGAAAAACTATATTATTTTGAGACAAGTATTACGGTAACTAAAACGACCATGTTGAAGGCTGTTTTTATCTATGATGTAGAACTTTTTGGAATGAGATGTCTTCTAGTAAAATCGAGATCACCAAGCATATTTTTCAAAACGACAAACCGTTTGTATAGCGGAGTTGTAATAAATTAATTACGGTTGCTTAAACTTTGCCGAAACTCATATTTAACCAACATTTTAGACAAAATCACCATCTTTAACCCTTATTATCTTTATGTTCGAGACCTTTATGACGAAAACTCATGAACTAAAACTTCTAGATTTTGATACAAGCTTTCCAAAACCGTCGAGTTCGTTTCCTAACGTTCGACGTACACCATTTTATACTACTAGTTTTTCGAAGCCATTTTTGTCACTTTTATAAAATTTCCGCGACATTATTTTACTGACGAAAAGTTGAAATTTCACAATAAATCATTACAAAACCATTGTAGGATGACATTTTGACGTAAATACTTGTAAAGTAATTTAAGAATGGTCAAGACGTCAAAAGAGTATTTTTCGACGATAAGTATTATTTTTTCAAAACTCACAAATGGTATAAATAACATACGAAATGCATGCATAACATTACATCATAACTCATTAAGTATCATATCATTCATTTTAGGTCATGGATAGTTTCGAGCCTCATTTTCGTGCACTTCATTTTGTTAGCATATCAATCACACCAGGTGAGTTCTATAGCCCCACTTTCAATTGTTTTTATACTACTTTTGGGGAAGATACATGCTCAAACTATTTCCATTTATTTTCACAAGTACTTTAAACTCTTACATACATCTTGTGAGTTCTATAGCCCCACTTTCAATTGTTTTTATACTACTTTTGGGGGAAATACATGCTCAAACTATTTCCATTTATTTTCACAAGTACTTTAAACTCTTACATATTACTGTGAGTTCATACCCCGCTTTTACTCGTTTAAATTCCTATATACTATTTGGGGCGAGATATATGCTTATTTATTCAAAAATTTAAACTCTTTTGCCAAACAACATTACTTATACTTTAGACTTGGTGCGTGTTGTGACTAGACTTAAACAAACATCCCATCATTTATATGTTGGAAGGCCATTTATTTGGATACAGCCCAACGTGAGTCGTTGGAGGAACATCCCATCATTTATATGTTGGAAGGCCATTTTTATGGATACGTTCAACGTGAGCGTTGGAGGAACATCCCAACACGAGTTGTTGGAAGACCCTAGTGGTGACATTTATACTTTTAACTACTATGATACATGCATACATGATTGACATACTATTTTTAGCAGTGGTTGTAAACACAGCTTGCAAGTTTTGTATGGGCGGGACTTGAACCGAGTGGATTTCTGATGCCTTTGCTTTGTGAACTATTCTATATGACCAAAAACTTAGACTTTGCTTTGCATGAACGTTTTTAAAGGCTTTTACATTTCAACTCATACTCTATGAACTCACTCAACCTTTGTGTTGACACTTTTAGCATGTTTTATCTCGGGTATCTAAGGCATTCACTTCATGGCATGCATATGGACATATCATAGAGTCGTGGTGACGACGCTGCTTCACTTGGGTTTTACTCACTTTAAAACATCGTTTGAATTGTAACACACTTATTTCCGCACAAGTTGATTTTCATTTGGGACCTATACTTTGTAAACTCACGATTGTTTTATTAAATCAAACGATGTGTTTTCTAAACGACACTTTAGGTCGCTCGATATAAACTGTAACTTTGATGCTATGACAGTCCTCCCAAGGTATTCAATTCACGCAAAGCAGGTAATTTGGGGTGTGATGATTGGTATCGAGCATCGGGTTATAGAGAACTATGTTGCATCATTGACCCTAGACTATAACTACATCATCATAGCATCTCATCATATCATTATAAGTGCACATTCTTTATACATGCGGACTTATGACTCAACACCAAACATCATATGAGTCGATTAGTCCAAGCGTTGCATAGTTACTCCTAAATTATACATAGCCTGATCACCTATGTCTAATTAGGGAAGAATCATGCAATGAAGAGGTAGTAGTCTCATATGTGTAATAAAGTAATCAAGCCAAATTTTCAAAAGATTTTCTTCAAACCACTTGTTTCCGGTTTGATCGGCGGCGGTTCTTGTTTGATGAGTTGCAAAGATCGAGGAGCTAGAAACAAGTCGTTACCTAAACGATTTAGCCTAATGTAATGATTCTTGTTTGATGAGTTGTGGGATTAAGTATAAATCGGTTACCAAAAAGTCTTTTAAAAATTTTGCTTGAGAATGGGAAAGCATGCCTCATCGAGCCTAATCATAAGGGAGCATGTCTTTAGAATGAGATATAGTCACGACATATGCATGAGCATTGACATAATCATTTAGACCATACATGAGCATAAACTTTTAGAACCCTTGTCGTGTTTTGAGCCATAGTATCATTAATCGAATCACGAGGACGTGATTTATTTACGACATGGGAAGAATGTCCCAATTCTCATTTTCCGGTCATTTCTCATACTCCATATTCATCATTTCATAACGATTCATTCATGATTTTTGCATTTCACCTTAAACGCGTAAATTTTATATTAAATAAACGTTATCGCGTGAGTTATTATTTTGAACATTTAATCCGTTACTTCTAAAAATGATCCCGATATATTTTTATACTTACATTTAGTTTATAAAAACTATATTTTGAGTTTACCTAGTGCTTTAAATTTATTTTGTATATAAATCGTTAAATTTATATTGCTACGACGTTTTCTTAAAAACTACACGATAATTATTATATCACTCAAATTATGCAAGAAATATATTTTTACAATTTTTATGACTCAATATATTTTACTTTGACCAATTAAAACTTATTTTAATCCATACTACTCTAATATCACAACTATGTACAAGTTACTACAATTTCTACTTAACTACACATTTCACTTACACATTTTTAACAAATATTACACAATATAAAGAGAAAAAAAAAAGTATTTTTGGGAAATACTTCCCCGCCAGCCGGCCAGGGGGATTACAATGGTTGGTAAGAAAATGTTTACTTGTATAGATATGCCACAATCTTCAATCACCTCATTTATTCATCACAATAATTCAACAAGTTTGCAAAAGTTCTCTCTTCCCTTTGATTTTCCTCCATAACCGGTTCATCATAAGGTGTTAACAAGGGATCAAAAATCTTTCAAGCTCAAGTGTTAAAACAATCTAGATTACACTCTTATTAAGGTTTTGAAATAAAAACCTAGGGTGTTTAGGTTAATCCTTGTTCTAATCACCTCATCATATCACTAGTAAGCATCTCATGTTTATTTTCATCTTACATATTCATTTCATGCTCATCTCATCATTTTTGAGCAAAAACATGCAAGACTTATGTGTATTTATACCATTTTACTTGATTTTTAGAGTTTTATACATATAAAGTCATCCTATAATTATTCCCTTGGTATATATTGGTCTTGATGATGTTTAGGAACCCATGACACCCTAAGAAGGTGTATGGTAGGATTAGTATAGCTTTGGAGTTGATTTGAAGGGATTGGAATAGGTTTAGTACGAGAAAAACTATTTTTGACAAGTATAAAAAGTGGTCTGATCTTATTTTGTTTTTCTGGAAAATCCGACAGTAGGCACGAATTTTGGCCTAGATATTTAGAAAATATACTTTAAAACGAATCCGTGGCCGCGAGGCAGTTAAAACGGAGTTATAACGAAGAAGTTATGAATTTTTCAAGTTTGACGACGAAATATATATATTTTCTGAAATTTCAGCAAGGTATTATTGTTTTGTACGAGTCAAAAACGAGTCCTAAGCTTCACAAATTATTTCGACTTATCAAAAAGATATTAGTATACTTTGATACGAAGCTAAGGACGTATAATACGTAGAAAACGGATTTGAAACGACTAAGATATACACGTTTTCATAAAATTGCCGTAACTATTATTTTCTGAAAAACTATATTATTTTTACGAGACAAGTATTACGGTAACTAAAACGACCATGTTGAAGGCTGTTTTTATCTATGATGTAGAACTTTTTGGAATGAGATGTCTTCTAGTAAAATCGAGATCACCAAGCATATTTTTCAAAACGACAAACCGTTTGTATAGCGGAGTTGTAATAAATTAATTGATTTGCTTAAACTTTGCCGAAACTCATTTTTAACCAACATTTTAGACAAAATCACCATCTTTAACCCTTATTATCTTTATGTTCGAGACCTTTATGACGAAAACTCATGAACTAAAACTTCTAGATTTTGATACAAGCTTTCCAAAACCGTCGAGTTCGTTTCCTAACGTTCAACGTACACCATTTTACGACTAGTTTTTCGAAGCCATTTTTGTCACTTTTATAAAATTTACATGACATTATTTTCTGACGAAAAGTTGAAATTTCACAATAAATCATTACAAAACCATTGTAGGATGACATTTTGACGTAAATACTTGTAAAGTAATTTAAGAATGGTCAAGACGTCAAAAGAGTATTTTTCGACGATAAGTATTATTTTTTCAAAACTCACAAATGGTATAAATAACATATGAAATGCATGCATAACATTACATCATAACTCATTAAGTATCATATCATTCATTTTAGGTGTGCGGATAGTTTCAGAGCCTCATTTTCTTGCACTTCATTTTGTTAGCATATCAATCACACCAGTGAGTTCTATAGCCCCCTTTCAATTGTTTTATACTACTTTTTGGGAGATACATTCGAAACTATTTCCATTTACTTTCACAAGTACTTTAAACTCTTACATATTACTGTGAGTTCTATAGCCCCACTTTCAATTGTTTTTATACTACTTTTGGGGGAAATACATGCTCAAACTATTTCCATTTATTTTCACAAGTACTTTAAACTCTTACATATTCTTTGTGAGTTCATACCAGCTTTTACTCGTTTAAATTCCTATATACTATTTGGAAGGATATATGCTTATTTATTCAAAAATTTAAACTCTTTTGCCAAACAACATTACTTATACTTTAGACTTGGTGCGTGTTGTGACTAGACTTAAACAAACATCCCATCATTTATATGTTGGAAGGCCATTTATTGGATCTGTTAACGTGAGTCGTTGGAGGAACATCCATCATTTATATGTTGGAAGGCCATTTTATGGATCTGATAGCGTGAGCGTTGGAGGAACATCCCAACACGAGTTGTTGGAAGACACTTGTGGTGACATTTATACTTTTAACTACTATGATATATACATACAAGATTGACATACTATTTTAGCGGTGGGTTGTAAACACACGGGTTGCAAGTTTTGTATGGGACTTGGACGAATGGATTTCGATGCCTTTGCTGTGAACTATTCTATATGACCAAAAACTTAGACTTTCTTTGCATGAGCGTTCTTTAAAGGCTTTACATTTCAACACAAACTCTATGAACTCACTCAACCTTTGTGTTGACACTTTTTAGCATGTTTTATCTCAGGTATCTAAGGCATTCACTTCATGGCATGCATATGGACATATCATAGAGTAGTGGTGACGACGCGTTTCACTTGGGTTTTACTCACTTTAAAACATCGTTTGAATTGTAACACTTATTTCCGCACAAGTTGATTTTCATTTGGGACCTATACTTTGTAAACTCGGATTGTTTTATTAAATCAAACGATGTGTTTTCTAAACGACACTTTAGGTCGTTCGATATAACTGTAACTTTGATGCTATGACAGTCCTCCCCAAGGTATTCAATTCCGCTGCAAAACAGGTAATTTGGGGGTGTGACAGAATTCATCAAAATTGCCATATGTCATTTTGGCGGGAAAAGTGGATTTGGTTGGTTCTTTGCATTTAATGATTTTTGGTTGGATGTGGAGGTGGAGGGGGGGGTGTATTAAAGTGGAAAAATAGGTGGAATGTTGAAAAAGAGGAGAAAACCACACTGGTTTTGGGATTACACAGCTATGTGAAGACGATGAACAGTGGAAGTGGATTAAGCGCTTTGGCCGGTTTTTGACTTTAGGATATTATAAGTGGGGGTCCAAATTGGGGGGTCCGCAGGCATGGCGAGTTCTATTGGTTATGGGCTGGGTTCTAAATACAAAAGGGTCTAAAATGGCTTATGTATTAATACAAGGACTAATTGTAAATGCACAAACATGAAGGACCAATCTTGCAATTTTTCAAATGTTAACAAAAGGACCAAAACTGCCAAACTTGAATAGTACAAGGACCAATGATGATTATTTTCAAATTTTAAAATGTCCAAGGACCATTTATGACATTTTTCAAAGTTCAGGGACTAAAGTTGTCATTTTGTAAATTTTAAACTTTAAAGGGTTTATTTTGACAACTTTTGAATCACATGGACCTTAAATGACTTTTTACAAGTTTTTGAATTACCAGGGACTAGATTTGACAACTTTTGAAACTTGGGGACTAAAAGCGCCAATTATGCAAACTTGATATGTTTTTCACCAGATTTTGGTATTTTTACATTTAAAACACATAAAACACTTGTTTGTGATATTTTCATCATTTTGATGCATTTAAAGTGTTTTGGATGTTTTTGCGATCTAGATGGTACAAAATGATGAGTATTTAGACAACATCAATCCCAGCACTAAGATATTGCTAGTCCCTAGCAATGATTTATGAAAAGTTCATGGATTTTATCTCTTTACCAAAAGCCATTACTTCTGGAGTAGCCAATTGTTTTAGTTCATGTAAGAACCTTGGTACAATGATAACCAAATGATTTTGAGCAAATCATAAGCTTTCAATGGTTTTGATTTGTCTTTACGGAAGCCGTTTATACGGACTGTAACTCTTAGATAAAATATCTTTGGTGAGCTGATTACCAATTATGGATTTCCCACTGCCTTTACCACAAGCCATAAACTTGCGGGCTAGCCAACTTTTCATTAATTAAAGATATGGCGAGCTGAACACCATACAATTTTGGGCAAATTGCAAGCCATAAACGGATTTGAGATATCTTTACCAAGAGGTTTGCTCTGGATTAGCCAATCCTTATGTGGGTTAGACATGGTGGAGTGATTACCATTTGTTGTGTTTAGTACATAGTACTTCCACTAAAAAATTTTAAAATTTGGCCATTTTGGGGAAAAAGGGACTAAAAGGGGTACATTTATGATCAAATTAGCGAATTTCCCCACTTAGAAATGAATATTGTCCTCAATATTCAAAGTCTGCATTGTTATGCGAAACTTAGAACGTAAAAAGATAACATTACTAGCTAAGTGTAGAAACACAACAATTATTCTCTTTTTTAATAATTACAATTTTCATTTTTTTTAGATCTATAAACAACATGTGGGGTCTCCCCACTAAAAGTGGTACACACGGGTGAAAACCCATGCTTAAATATCTTGTTTTTTGATTCTTAGAGGTAGCTACTTTCGACCCCGAATTAAATTGTTCATGGGGAAGTAAGTGGAAGACAATCTCCATCGGACTTTCATTCAAGATGTTTGTATAAACATTAAAGTATGTGAAAGTTCCACACCGATGAGATATAGATAGAACCGGCTCAAAAATGATAAATGAAAATCGGGATCAAAATAGTGTCCTCATTCCCAAAGGAGAAAAGGCGAGTCACACCATATGTGAACAAAAGAAAGAAAATCATGATAAAAATCATGATTAACTCATAATTATCAGAAGGGGAATTCATGATTTATGGATCATGAATCTCATCATTTAAGCTCATTTGATCAAGACATATTATGGGTGGGAGGGATGGGATTTTGATATCAAGAAAGTTCTCATGGTGAGAACATTTCCTCAGGAACACAAGATCATTTATGTCTAGATCAAAGTGAAAGTTATCATACTCTGGTGGAGATATGATATGAGTGAGTTCAAAGGAGAACTCCTCGTAAAGAAAATCATTCACATGAAGTGAATTTGTGAACTCTTGTTCCATTGTGGGCTCATCACTATCCTCATCAAAGATTGGATTGTTAGAAATCAGTGAATTGATTTGAATTTAAATAGAGGATTGGTGAAAGTAGCTTTGAATGCTTAGAACAAGGTGATTAGCATTCTCTATTGAATTTGTTAGGGTGAGAGTGATTGAATGATCATTATAAAGGAGACTTTCAATTTCTCCTAGGTTGGCTTTGAAATCAAAGAGATCATCATCATTTTATGATGAAAGTGGAATGAAATCGGAGAAAGTCTCAAAATGATCTTTTGAACACTCAAGAGGAGAAGGGGTATCACACATATGGTCAAAAGTTCCCGTGACTCTCTGGAGTTGGGACAAGGTCCTCAACACTAGACTTTATGAATTAAATGCGATTCCTTTTGAGGCAGTGTCAAGATGCTCGTCCCCGTGTTCGAGAGGTGAGTGGGAGCTTAGGGTGTGATAGCGGTTGCTTGAGAATGAATCTCAAGCTGCTGGAATATCAAGCGATGAATTTGATGAATCTTTATAAAATTGTAGGATACCAAGTGCATCCTCATCATCAACTGTCATCGGGAATAAAATGAAATTGAGAGCTAGATCACATTTTCTTTTTGCAATTGATTCACTAATAGATTTTTCAAATGCGATTTGGGAATTTATTTTAGCGACTGCTCTTGACTAGCAATTCTTCCATGGATTTCTCATGTGAATTTTGAATGCCGGGACATTGTGGGAGTGGAGATTTGTCAAAACCGGAAGGTTGACATTGATAATCATCATGAGGACCCATGATATACACAAGAAAAGCTGGAACATTATGAAATCTTTGTTTTTTCAACTCCTCGTTCTTTTCATGACTCTAGAAGCTCTAGATAAGTGTCTTGTTGGGTTCTTGAGGAGTTTGAGTCATTTTAACCTTGTGGAGGTTGGTTAGTGATATGGATAGTTAAATAATTGTTACAAGGAAATGGATTCCTGTTTGACAATGTCCAGTTTGATAGGGACCTCCACAATTCTCACAACAAAATGATTGTTGATTTGGTGAATAACATGGATATTGGTCATAACCAAAGTTACGATCATCACGGGCTGTTCATAGACAGTGTTTTCGGATTGACATTCAAATCCTTGGTGAGGACCTCCACAAAATTCCAGCCAGTATTGTTGATTATATGAAGATAAGTTAGGTTGTGGTGGGTAATTGGAAAAATTTGAAGTCGTTAAATGAGTTGGATTAGGATCATAATCAAATGAATTCCTCGAACACAAAACAAACAACTCGTTCGAATATCATTACCACTTTGTACCACCGCATACACCAATGACATGGGTGAACCAAAGAGGCTCACCACAAACCACAAAGAATAAGCGATTCTATTTGAGAGTTATGAGAAGGAGTCGGTTCATTCAAAGAATCAACAAAACCAACATGGTGATCCGAATGACTATTTAGACTTGAAGAACATTTTGAAAAATCCGGAGGTGGGACAAGTGGTGTGCTCACGAGAGCTAGCAATTTCCATCACTTAAGTTATGGTCTCAGGTTCGGTTCTTGAGAAGCGTGAAGATTAGGCAAGTCATTCTTGCTAGTCACGGTCTAAATGCATGTATTTTGCTTTTAGCAGTAAATCGTGAAAGTGTAGGATCAATTTTAGGCTTAAGAGCAATGAGGGTTAGATCTTTGGATAGCAGTAGGTTGGACGTATTTAGCACCTCCATTATCGAGAGGAAAGTACACGGTCCTTTGTCACCTGGTTTCTCGTTCCATTTCCCTACAGTGAATTAATGGATCATTACGAACAACGAATTCTTGACATTTGTGATAAAGTAGGAAGTTTTCACAACCGTTCGAGTCGTCGTAGTTGAGAGATTCCATGAGAATAGAAGAAGTTAGAATCAAATGGATAGAGGGTAAAGGAATAAAGAATCAAAAGGGTAAGAGGGTAAAGATGAATATTTTTGGATTTTTGGATAAACATTTTGAAAAAACAAAGAATGAAAATATTTTTGGTGTTGTTAACACTTTAGGAAATAGTGTTAATGAACTTTTGATTTGATTAACTTTACAAAAAGAGCATTTACAAAAAGGGTGGTATATGTGCAGAATGGATACGGAAATGCTTAAAACAACTACGGCCTCCTGGCGTAAAATTTGATTGGTCTCGAGCAGTCATTTATCTCCATGTGGCCACCACTTGTGAATGGCTACCGTAATAAACTTAAAACTGCTTAGAAACCAATGCAATGAAGATCAGAGGAATATAGGGGATTCCTGGGTCGTTAAGTCCCACGGAGGATGAATGGTGTTAAACAACTTCAGGATGTCGAATGATCACTAAGGATAGTGATCGAAGGGATTTTGATGGATATTTATGCCTAAAGAAAAGATTAATAAATTACAGTGACTTAAATGCAAATTAAAGGAAATTAAAAAGTTAAAATATATTAAATAAACGCTATCACTATTTTAAAATTGATGAACGTTTAAAACCTAAAACGTACGTTTAAATAAAATTACGTAAGCGTCTGAAATAAGCGTGAGTTTTAAGAAATAAAAGACCTACAAATATAAAAATGACATTTTTACAATCATAATAATAAAAGAAAATTATTAGAAAAATAAAATTATTTTTAAAACTATTTATTTAATTATTATTAATTAAAAACTATATATTAAGTATTTAAAATGCACTAAAATACAAGAAAATACAAAATTAACCTAGAAAAATGAAATTATAACTTAGAAAAATCTAAAATATGATAAAACTTATTTTAAAACTGAAAATATATTTTTTAGACTTTTTATGTATTTATTATTAATTTAATACTATTTAAAACTAATTAAAATGCTAGAAAATATTATTTAAACTAAGAAAATTATGGAAAAATATTTTTTGGCTTTTTATATTTATCTTAATCTAGGAAAATTGAAAACATATTTTTTTAAGCTTTTTCTGATTTATTTATATTAAAAGTTATTTAAAAAGACTTAAAAACTATTTAAAATAAGGAAAAATACTAAGCATGATGGAAAAATCTGAAAAATTCAGGAAAATACTAAAATATTATTCTTAATCTATAAAAAATATAAAAACATATGCTTATGTGGAGGAAAATGCAAGCTAGGTGGATTGGCTTATAAATAAGCACTTCAAAATAAGCCAAAAGCCACAAATGGACACCAAATGAACATAGAAGCTAGGTTATGCTATAATTACTTAATACTAACCTATTCCAACTATCCTAAACCTCTGAAAAGCAGTTTAAGCCAAGAATTAAGCAAAGCATAAACTAGTTCAATTTCAGAAATGGGACAATCTTATGGCGATCTAGGGTGGGGTCCACGAGGCTTAAGCTCAAAGCTTGGCTGGAAATAGATAGTCAGCTGGGTGGTGATTGCTATGGAACCAAGAAACACCAGGTGGGGTCAGCGATGTGGCTCGTGGGACCAAAGTGGTGGTGATGAGCCCCGTGTTGGTGGTTCAAAAAGCGGTCTGCGAGGGGGCACATTTTGAAAAAGGGTCTAAAAGAAAGCTAAGAATAAGCGGTCTATAAGCTAAGTGTAAGTGAACTATTATTTTTCTAATTTAGTTAAGCAACTAAATATTACTATCGAAAAGGATTTAAGCTAAATCTTAAAATTGAGTCCTATATAAAATTCTAAATTTTATTCAGCGGCATTTAGGAAATTTTGACTTTTTAAGATATGAAGCGGTTTGACTTATATGAACTTGTATCTATCTACTTATTAAATATGTTATATTAAGCTGAATTAAGACTAATCTAAGCTGAGTCTACTAATTATGCACCAACATGAAGGATTTTACTTTGTTAATCCTTGACAGTTAAGCTGTCGAGGAATAGGATTCAGTATTTTGACTTTTATGCAAGCGGGCTTGGTTTTTATGGCTTGAGTTGTCTAGAGCTAATGTAACATGGAACAACAATAAACAATGACACAAATGCACTCTAACAGGCTTAACTAGGCTAATCAAACACCACTTATATACTAAGCTGTTATGAAGCTTATCAAAGCTTAAAAATGATTTAAAGGAAGCCGATTCATACATACATTTATTGAAATAAAAGGTGATTTGAGCCCTAAATACCAACAGTAACAACAAAAACTATAGAATGCTTATTATGCAAAATTAAAAGTGGTAAAATAAAAACTAAACAACTAGGGAAATTAATGAACAAGCTAACAATATTAAGCAATATTATTTCTAACTTACACTAAATAAGCATAAATATCAGGATATAAGCGGTGATAATCAATTAAAAATGAAATGCAAATTTAAGGATTTAGCTTACAAATTGCTTTATTGCTCAAAAGCGAGAATTGAGGATTAGTACCACTTCCTATAGCTTTCCACAAAGCTTCTAAACCAAATTCAATCCATAGATTATCACCTTCAACCTCTTGCACCATTTCCATTGTTTTTGATTTTTAATCTATTTTCTTGGTAGAATTTTTGGATTGTTGAATAAAGCTGGAACTTTAAGGTTTCTACTGACTTATAAGTCTTGTCAAGAGCTTATGTGAGCTTAAGAAACAATAACAACAACTATTAACCACATTTGCATACTTTGAGAATTTTGACATAAAATTACATAAAGCTGAATTAGTGAATAAAAGCTGAAATGAAACTTGAAATAGGTTTATATTACCTTTGAAAGAACTAAATGAAGTACTTGAAATCAAATTTAACTTGGAAACTAAAAAATAACTAAAGCGACATAATCTAAACTAAATTACACTACTTGATATCTCCATCTTGCTACTCTTCTTCTTTATAATGATCAACTTGAGTCTTTGTGGACATACGAGACTATCCTTCATCTAAACCATTGAATTCATCAAAATTGCCATATGTCATTTTGGCGGGAAAAGTGGATTTGGTTGGTTCTTTGCATTTAATGATTTTTGGTTGGATGTGGAGGTGGAGGGGGGGTGTATTAAAGTGGAAAAACAGGTGGAATGTTGAAAAAGAGGAGAAAACCACCTTTGGTTTGGGATTACCGGACTATGTGAGGAAAGATGAGCAGTGGAAGTGGATTAAGCTTTGACCGGTTTTGACTTTAGGATATTATAAGTGGGGTCCAAATTGGGGGTCACAGGCCATGGCATTGTTCTATTTGGTTATGGCTGGGTTCTAAATACAAAAGGGTCTAAAATGGCTTATGTATTAATAACAAGGACTAATTGTGTAAATCTGCCAAACATGAAGGACCAATCCTGCAATTTTTCAAATGTTAACAAAAGGACCAAAACTGCCAAACTTGAATAGTACAAGGACCAATGATGATTATTTTCAATTTTTAAAATGTCCAAGGACCATTTATGACATTTTTCAAAGTTCGGGGACTAAAGTTGTCATTTTGTAAATTTTAAACTTTAAAGGGTTTATTTTGACAACTTTTGAATCACATGGACCTTAAATGACTTTTTACAAGTTTTTGAATTACGGGGACTAGATTTGACAACTTTTGAAACTTGGGGGACTAAAGCTGCCAATTATGCAAACTTGATATGTTTTTCACCAGATTTTGGTATTTTTGCATTTAAAACACATAAAACACTTGTTTGTGATATTTTCATCATTTTGATGCATTTCAGAGTGTTTTCAGATATTTTTGCAGTCTAGATGGTACAAAAATGATGAGTATTTAGACACTCATCATACCCCGTTGGTCCTTCAATAGTTTGTAACGTGTAGTCGAGTTTCTAATTGTATGACAAGGTTGTCATACTGAATTGGTGGTCAAATGGTATGTCAAAGTAGGTTTTAAGTATTTATGGTCATAGATAAAGGGGTGTTTGGATTAAGTGTAAATATGCCCATTTTGGGTTGTAAATGGGTTAAATGGTCTTGTAAACGATTTAATATGTTATGTTAATAATTTTTGGAAGTTTTGATATAATACGGAAATGGTATAAGGGGTATGTTGTGTAAATGGGTCAACGTTAGGTTTTGGGGTTTCTGACCCTCCAATAAACCCGGTGAGAATACCAATCGGTGGCGAGAAACTATCATTGGGACGAATCGCCCGGTAGGGTGGTAAGAACTCCGGCCAGCGGTGATTTGTGTTTTTCAGTTTAAAGTCGATTTTCTGAATTCAGTATATTTTAAAATGTAAGTTATGCGAGTGCATTGGCACGTCATTTTGAGTTAATTAAGTCTAGTTTCATTTAAAAATAGTTTAAAGGTTTGAAGTTTTATAGATTTTTGTCAATGGTTAATATAGTAACTGAATATTTGTTAAAATTGGGTCGTTTCCGCGTAAAAGTTTCAAATTTGAGAATTCTTTGTCAAAGCAGGCACGAGGCATAACAAATTGGTATCAGAGCCTCAGTTTAAGTAAATTAGGTTTCCACTTAACGTTTCCTAGACTTAAACCACTATTAGATATGTTGGATTTAAGAGTAGGTAACGCAGGAAAGTAAATGTTTAAGTGTTGGGTTCAGTAAATACCTAAAACCCTTAAGCTAGGATTTGAATAGAAAATAACCTAAGTGCTTTGTCAATTTAAACATTAGCAGTCCTTGAGTTATAGTCTCTCGGTGAGCCATCTTCAGGCCTTCGATAAGAAGCGAAGAAGTCTCTCTCTCGATGGCGGAACTTAAAGGGTGAAAGCGGAGTCAAGAAGAAGATGGTGGATTAGGTGAGTGATGACAATAACTCATTGAATCCCTAAACTCTCTCCAACTACTTACATGAAGAGAAAGCCGATGTAGAAGGCTGAAGGATATGAAGACGAAGAATGGCGGGATAAAGCGGATAAGTTTGAAACGGATAAGGCGAAGTCCTTATCAACCATAGTCAACTTTTCTCTGAATGGCAAGCGATCGGGCTCCGTGTCATCAGCGACTTATGGAAAGCGACCTTGTCCTTTACTTAATATAGTCTTTGTGAGCAAAGACAAAATACATCGATATTTTGTCTTTGCAAAATATCGGTTGTCACTTAGGAAAAAGCCAATACTCATACATGTATAAATAGCATAAGAGATGGAGTGAGAGGTTAAGCTTGTGAATTGTAAAACACACATACCACATGAAGCCATCTTTCACTCCTCCAAATACAACTTTGTCCACGGGATAGCTCGTGGTTCCTTGTAGTTGTGTTAGGACTTAGCATGAACTTAGAGAGGAGTTACCAAAATTTGTTATTTCAATCCCAAGTACTATTCCGCAAGTACTTGGGTACGTGTCTTGTGATTCATTTCTAATAAGAATATGATGTTGAAAATTATTGATTGTGTTTTATTTACGTTAATTTAGGTCATTGTTCACTATTAGTTTGTTTTATATTCTTAAAACTGTTTTATACGATAGTGAATAGGGAACAACAAGTGGTATCGAGCGAGTTGATTATAAAACTTTTTATAAAAAATTAAGCCGCTCTAAAAGCGTTTTCATCCGGGATCCTTATGGTAAAGAAATTGACACCCCAGTAGTGATAAAAAGGGTGGAGCTTATTGGTATTTGCCCCTAGACTTGAAGTTGGTAAATTTAACAAATGGAAAAAAGCGTATGCTTTGCTATTTGATTGGGATGGAACCTTATTATATCAAGTGTATAAATGAAGGTCCATTTATCCCAAAAGAATCTTTGAAGGTTTGCTAAACACGAGGCTCGATGAACTTCGAGGATGAGAGAAGAGTGGTCAACCAAGACCAAGACTCAAAGTATCATCATATCATGTCTTCTGATGATATGGAGTCATAAAATTTGTAGTACATCTAAACAAACACAGGATGACCTAGTTCATAGGCATGAAGGCCATCATACCAAGGAAAACATAATAATGGACACAGACTTGAGTATAACGCAGCCGGTGAGGACTGAAAACTACGTCAAACTTACACAGATACAAAACTCTCTTAAATGAATTATCAAATGATGGTGTTAAGTTTTCCAAGCATGAAATCAATGTTGGTTTTGTCAATAGTCTCCTTGAGAAGTGGTTGAATTTCTCTCAGGGACTTAGGAATGCTAATCATAACGAGAATCTTGAACTTCTACGGGAATATATGGGAAAT
>OU343218.1:175564777-175996271 GCA_910596185.1 Chrysanthemum makinoi
AAAGAAGCTGGTTTATTGCTAATATTTGTTGTTTTCTTGAGTTTGTGCTTGTGCGAATGCGGATATGACAAAGCAGACAAAGAAAGCCAAATCAGAAGAAAACCGAGCCTTGAGAGAAAGAAGAATGCAAAAGGCGAAATTTGGGAAAGGAATTTGCAAGAAGTTTGGACAATCAATTCTCAAAATGGCGTTTAGTCCACAAGATTCAAAATCGACATGTTTGTCCTTAAATTTTCAAGATGGCAAAAGTGGTCCCTGGATTATGAGAGAAGGACAAGTTTAGCCTTTGAAATATATTTTCAGAATTACAACTTTGGTCCCTGGAATTTCAGATCTTACACATTAAGTCCTTATGGTACATCATGGATCCACTTTTAATCCTAAGTCCAAAATCTATAACTCTTACACCTTAGGCCCAAAATACCAAATATCCAAAAGCCCAACCAACCTAATGCCAAACCCGGTCCAAAACTATACCCGGTACCCACTATACCCGGTCAACCCATTATACCCGGTCAACAAATTTCACAAAAACGAAATAATAAAAAAATACCAAACCATTTACCGCCAAATTTACCCCCAAACTCAACCCAGTACATGAACCCTAAATCCCGTTTAATTAATTCCCTAAACTAAACTCAAATTCAAGCGAAATTATCACTCAACTCTGACCGTGGTGACACCACGGATGCCACGGCTTAAATCCGTGTGTCAATCACATCATCCCTTGCTTCCTATTGGTGGATAAAACGTGGAGATCACAATCCAAGGGTCGTGATGAAAGGATGATAGTTGGGATTTGATCAAAGGGCTGATATCTATCCAGAGAAAGCACAAATACAACTTCGGATCCTTCCAGACTGGAGCTCAAGTATTTAAAGACCCCATTCGTTCACAATTGGATCATCTTTCCTTATCTTATTTTATTAGTTTAAATATCATTTTGTAATCAGTTTTTTTTAAGTTTTACTTTTCAGTTTATGTAATTCACTCTTGTATTTCAAGTTTTTATTAATATAATCCAGTTTTAATTTCTCAAGTTTTTTATTAGTTGTTTATGATTCTAATCTGTTTATTACTATTGTTTAAAGCTTATTTCGTTATTCCAAAAGCATTTTAAAACATTTCTTCATTAACTCAAAACTACAAAAAAAAATCAGAAAAAAATAGTTAAAAAAAAAATACTCTCAAACTCTTTTAAGTTTATCTTAAACCTCAGCTACTGTTTCATTAGTTTCATATAAGCTTGTGATAGCTTATTGTGAGCTTACTTTTGTTTCAATCTCAAAATTCACTCAAACGCCAAAATCATTCAAACAAAGTCAACTGTGGAGAATTTAAAAAAGGAATGGGTTGATTTGCTGGTATTGGATCAGAGTTGGGTTAAACTTGGTGGATTTGGAGTAGGTTATGGGTTTAGGATAGTGGTTACTTGTTCTTTGGCAAGCCATAGTGGCTAAGGATCCAAGTGAGTTTAATTCTCAAACTGAATTATTGAATATTTTGTTTCTGTTATGCTTAATTGTTGTTTCTGCAGTTGTTAGTTCATATTCAGTAGTTAGATTATAGTTTCATTACTGTCATTGACTAGATTAGAGTATAGGCTAGAGTAAGTTGCATATGAGCTTGTGTAAGGACAGTTTGGATCATTGGATAGTTCTGAGTTTGAGGTTATATCAGCAGTGTAGCTTGTATAGCTTAGGTCTATAATACTTAGATTGGTCATTAAATTGCACCTTAGATTGCTCATAGTCAAAATTACTTTAAAACTGCTCTTAGTATCATTTCTGTGAGAATTAGTTGGTTAGATCTTGCTTATTGGTATAAAAGTTAGTAATATAGATTGCATCAGTGTCATTTTATCACAAAAGATCATAATCACTCAGAAAATTTGATTCAAATCTAATTTTGGTCAAAAATACAAAATATGTTTCAAAAGTAAAAAAAAAGTTGGAAAATCAGTTTTTTACAAAACTTTCTGGATTTTTCATGGATTCATTTCTGATCCAATTTAGTTGAAATTTTGGGATACATAACTTCAGTTGGTCTACTTTTGAAAAGAGAATTTTGTAGAATTTTTAGAGATCATTTCAAGCATTAAATAAGCTCTTGAGCAGTCGTTTTGCCTGTTGACACTCAGCAATAGGCAGTGCATTCAACAACTTTGAGGCCTTGCACGGGGTTCACTTGAGCTTGTTAGGACACGATAATTAGTCTAGTTGTTGATTGGCTGGTGGTCTTGAGTACCTCAGTTCTGGTTTTCAGTTTGGGTTAGTAGACAAGTAGTTACATAAGCTTAAAGTTGGTAGGAAAAGCTGTTTTCAATTTAAAAATCAATCTAATCATATTATTATAGTTTGAGATTCATAGGACTAGATTAGTTGAAATAGGTTTGTTTTAAGTATTTTTAGCTCACTCTAGCTTCTGAGATCATTTGGTGCTTGTTTAAGGACTTTAGCTTAATTTGTAGAGCTTATTTACTAGCACTTTCCACTACAGCTTCATTTTCTTGTGCACCTGCATAATTTCTCTTATTTTTCATAGATTTAGAATAATATTTTAGAATTTTCCTGAATTTTTCATAATTTTATGGTACTGTTTACTATTTTTCTTATTTAAAACTAGTTTTTAATCCTTTTTAAATAGCTTTTAATACAAATAAATCAGAAAAGCTTCAAAAAAAATAAGTTTTCAATTTTCCTAGATTAAGAAAAATATAAAAAGCAAAAAAAATATTTTTCCATAATTTTCCTAGTTCAAATTATAATTTTTAGCAATTTAATTAGTTTTTATTAGTTTTTAATTCAAATAAATTCGATAAAAATCTTTAAAAATAGTTTTAATTCTTAGATAATTTTCAAATATCATTTTTAGAGTAAAAGTAATTTTAGATCATATTTAGGACTTAGATTAGACGTAGTTGCATTTTATTTACGTTTCTTTATTACATTTTAGTTTAAATCGCGTATTTAGGATTCCCCGTAGCTTAATTTCCCTTAATTGTTTTCCCATTCCCCGTAGTTTTAATAAAATCAAAAATCCAAAGCATCGAGCATTTTAATAACGAACCAATACGGCGTTGCCCATTCACAACTCGTTGGGAAACGACTCGGATTTCCTAATCCGTATCACTATCACTCACGGGTTTTGATCCATTATCCTTTTTCCTAAAGGGATTTTAAATCATTCCTTGTGGTTATTTTTGATATCGATATTGTGGTTTTATCCATACACACACACCACCCTAAGCTACAAACGAATCAGTAGAACCATCCTAAAAACCATAACATACCAACCCTACAGAGTCAACCCCACCAGGACCTCCATCTTGACTCCCACTCGAAGCGGACCAAATTGACCAAGAATGAACTTATGAGGAAGCTAACTGAAAAGATGGAATCCATTGAAAAAGTCCCTGAAGCAATCAAGGAGACAAAGTCGACTTCATCTAGTTCCTCAAAGTCTAAGTCAAACCCCAAATCCAGGCAGAAGTGTGATCTATGCCACTATACCGTCATACCACGACAAACTTTATAGAATCCTTTTTTGTATGATGCAAAAGGATGATCATAGAACTTCGACCACTTACAATATGTAAGTTCACTCGGTGAAACAAACAATACCAAAGTTGGTCATCGGTATGCTTCATCCTCCATATCACTCACAAACATAGAGCTAAACCTTTTTCTCTTTGCCCACCTTGGCTTCAATGATCATCATCGGGATGAGTGTCTCATGAACACATTGTGAGATTTGCGTAAATCCGCTCATGAGACATCCGGCATGACTGATGTCATCCATGCAAGGAGAAGTTCCAAGCAACTCAGAATCAGCAGTCATCCTCAATCTCCAAATGCAAAACCTGTGGTAGCGCAATGCACTCAACCATTGACCATGAGTCAATTGCCAAATTCAAAGAGACGTTGAGACCCAAGCCCACTAGTAAGTGGGTCACTAAGAGAAACTAATTTCAGTTTACTACTTGTGCGAGACACGCCAGAAACCTATTTGGCATCTAGGCAGTGGATGCTCAAGAAGCATGGCTGTGTGAAGGAGTATGCACAAGTATGTAAAAGAACCAGGACCCAAGGTAGTATTTGGTGATAACTCATCATGTCCCACTGAAGGTTATGGTTCATAAAAGCAATAGAATAGTCTTCTAAGAATAGCTTATGTCAATGGTCTCAAATACAATCTCATCAGTGTCAGTCAACTATGTGATGCTAAGTACATTATGCAATTCAATGACAAACAAGGTACCATTTCCAATGCCAACAAAGAAGTTGTTTTGATATCTCCTAGAAGAGATGATGTTTATGTCTTAGACATCTACTCTTTCTCAGAAGGAACTCGTCTCTTTGCCAGCCACCGAAACTATCAACGCGTGGCACAAGAGACTCTCTCACTAAACTTCAAAACATCAACAACCCGGCAAAACAAAACAAGGTCCTTGGCTTACCATCACTGGTTTTGCAAAAGATAAACCATGCTCAGCCTGTGAAAAATGCAAACATCAAAGAGCATCTTTCAAAACAAAACAAAATGTCTCCATCAAAAGCTGCCTTCACCTCTTGCATATGGATCTCTTTGGACCACTCAGTCCTAGATCAATCCAACATGAGAAGTATACACTTGTTATTGTTGATGAGTTTTCAAGATACACTTGGGTATACTTTCTTTCCAAAAAATTCAGTAGGCGACACAATAATGTCATTCATCGGGAACATTGAAAACGAGAATGACATTCATTAAACAAATCAGGCCGACAATGGTACTTGAGTTCAGAAATGATGAGCTTGAGATTTTCTGTGATGAAAAGGGAATCTCCCAAAACTTTTCATCTCCACACCTGAACAAAATGGGGTGGCTGAAAGGAAAAACAGAACTCTTATTGAGGCTGCAAGAACCATGTTAAATGGCTCAGCTCTCTCAAAGCATTTCTGGATGAAGCATCAAGATAGCTCGTTACACTCAAAACAGTCAATCATTGTCAAAATGCATAACAAAACCCCATATGAGATATTCAAAGGTAGACTTCCTGATATCAACTACTTTCATGTGTTTGGATGTCATGTGTTTATTCATAACCACAAGGATCATCTAGGCAAAATTGATGCTAAAGCCGATGATGGATACTTTCTAGGTTACTCACCGATCTCCAAAGCCTTCGGGGTATTTAACACAAGGAGACAACAAGTTGAGGAAACCTTTCATGTCACCTTTGATGAGTGTTCAGAAAGCATAAGGTTTACTAACACCATTGGAGGAAATAGGAATTGATAACTCATCAAGATATCCTCCGATGAGTATAACACAATTCAATTCCTCATACCAAGCGATCGCTGACATCTCATATTATGTCTTGCCTCACATCCGTCACAACCAACTATCGTGAACTCATTGATAATCAATCAGTCCTCTGGGATAGGTAACACTGAACCAAATGTTCAAGAACACGTGACACATGAACCCCAACTCGAACAAGACATCTCAACAGGATGTTCTTAATAATTCTATGGCTCATGCTCCACGAACTCTCATGAGTCTCAGTGACCTCTTCAAGCGCAGATCCTAGACCACAAAGTAAGTGGACAAAATCTCGGGACATTGAGCTTGTAAACATCATTGGTGAACCCACTGAGGGCATGCTCACTAGAAGCATGACTGCTAACTTAACTGCAGCTCTGAATATGACTATATTCGATTACCCATCAGAAATAGAACCTAAAAGTGTCATCGAGGCTCTAAAACACCCAAGCTGGGTTTAGGCTATGCAAGAAGAACTTCAACAGTTTGATAAAAACAAGGTTATGACCTTGATCAAATGTCCTCAGGATGTCATTGTCTTAGGAATGAAGTGGGTTTTCAGGAATAAAACTGATGAAAACGGCACTGTCATTAAAAACAAAGCCAGACTCGTAGCCAAAGGTTACATCCAACGAAACGCATTGACTATGATGAGACATTTGCTCCTGTTGCAAGAATGGAAGCCATCAGGATCTTCTTTGCATATGCAACATACATGAACTTCAGGGTCTACCAAATGGATGTTAAAAGTGCATTCTTAAATGGTGATCTCAAGGAAGATGTGTACGTTCAACAACCTCCAAGCTTTGAGAGTAGTGAATTCCCTGACTATGTTTGCAAGCTTGACAAAGACCTTTATGGACTTAAATAAGCTCCCAGAGCATGGTATGAAACTCTCCCAGCCTTCCTGATTCAAAACAAGTTTGTCAGAGGAAAGATAGACAACACCCTGTTTGTCTATAAGACTAAACAAGATGTGATACTAGTTCAAGTGTATGTTGATGACATCATCTTTGGCTCAACAAATTACAAACTTTGCAAACAGTTTGAAAAACTAATGACAAAAAGTTTGAAATGAGCATGATGGGTGAACTCACATACTTCCTTGGACTACAAGTCAGGCAAACTGATAAAGGAATCTCCATCAGTCAGAGAAGTACACCGAAATCTCTTGAAGAAATATGAGATATCGACGTGCTCGGTGAAGACACCAATGGTCACTCCTAACAACCTTGGACCTGATCCCACTGGAAAATCAGTCAATCAAACCCATTTCAGAGGGATTGTTGGCTCACGATGTATCTAGCGACTAGACCGGACATACAATTCCGGTCTGTCTAATAGCAAGATATCAGTCAATCCTAAGAATCCCATCTCACTGCAGCCCAAAGAATACTAAGATACCGAAGGGAACTCCAAGCCTTGGACTCTACTATCTAAAGTGCTCGGGGTTTGACCTCAAAGGATATTACGATTACGATTATCTTTGCTGCAACATGGACAGAAAAAGTACCTCGAGGATCTTGTCAATTCCTTGGAGGAAAACTGTGCGTTGGAGTGCTAAAAGCAACAATGGTGGCTATGTCTTCAGCGAAGCTGAGTATATTCTTTCTGAGATCTTTGTGCTAATGTCTTATAGATGAAAAGTCAACTCAATGACTATGATATCCATTACAAAATGGTACCCATCTTACGTGATAACACCGTGCTATTGCAATCTCCAACAACAACGCCCTTCGCAAAGAACCAAACACATTGATATCGATATCATTTCATCGGGGACCACAAAATGAAAGGAGACATAGAGCTTCATTTCATCCTTACAATATATCAACTTGCTGATATCTTCACCAAACCCTTAGATGAACCTACCTTAGGAACTGAAGTGAATTGGGAATGCTTGAAATTGAAAGTCGCCCGAAAACCAATCCCAATCTCAGTAAGTTTTCTCTGAAATAATTCATCCTCCCTAAACAAAACCCCAAAATAACCATCTCACTGAATGAGTAAGACTCACTCATGGACCCTGACAGTTGATATTGAGCATTGAATGAGTAACTAAATGCTCCAAGTATCAATTACTTAAATGTCCTAGGTTGGTAACTATGCCAATTTAATATAGGAATATATGTCTCCTTGTCTACTTGTCATCCATACCAAGGGTCCCTCAAATAACTTACCTCATCCCACTTGGCTTTAAATGCCCTCTCAAATAAAATATCCTGTGGATATTTTATTACTTAAAAAGTGCACTTTTCTGTACACTTGCAAGCTTTTCCTTAAAAGCGGGATTTTCTGCGGGTAGTGGAGGGTGGCATTAAATGTGGAAATTCAAAATGTTTTCAAAAACCAACTTTACAAATCCACAAATATGCACAAACTACCCCTCTAAACACTCTATAAATACCCTCACAAAATCCTTATAACACACCAAAAGATTTACGCTAACAAAACTCGTCAAAATCTCTTTTCAAACCCAAAAATCTTTGTGTTCTTCAAATCCTTTTCTAAAAAAACTTCTTTGTAAACCTTTACAAAAGTTTTTCATCACAACTTAAGAGATTCAAAAACCTTTGATTGTTCTTGCCAAGTTATTCTTCTCAAAACCCTAAATTTTTTAGAAATGGCAAAACACAATCTCTTCATTTGCTTCACGATGGGTAGGTGATCTTAACAATGTTGAATTTAAAACAAATAATGTCATAGGCAACTTTGAATATCCTCAAACTGTCCACCTATAAACACATTATGAAATTTTGTATAAGCGCCCATTGGCTGCCTTTGTTCATGTCCTCTATTCTTACCAAAACCTCCTCGGGAGTTTTGGGCTACAGCTAAGGCCTTTGACCCGACACCCTCTACTGATGATAATAACCTTAGACCACTCGGGGAATATCTCATCGAGTTCATCTTCTTGAGGGGCTGACAATTTACCTGGATTTTAAAACTTTTGCACTTCAACGGTTAGACTACAAGGGAGTTTATGTGCGCCCATCTGAACCCTCCACGATGAAGGATGGGTTAAAACAAATCGTTTAGATCCAACATTTTTGGACAAGACCCATCACCAAAAGTTCATTTCCGTGGCTTGGAGGATCCTATTCACTTTTGTAATTGAGGTCCTCGGCGGGAACCACTCATCCACGAACAAGTTAACTCTATTCATTGATGATGGCATCTTTGATGAATGGGGTCCTTTCGACATATAGGAGAGATCATTTATAGTGATCTCGTAACCAAGCTACTGAGCAAAACTAGGATGAAATACGTTTCGTATCCTAGGTTTGTCTCTTGTGCTTTGCAAGCGTTCTTGGGTTCAAATTATCCTCGGGAAGAAAAATTTGGTGCTTTACGGCATCTGAGCCAATCAAATTTTCAAAAGGACCCATCCCTTGTCACTAATATTGAATTGATGGCCCATATGGTTGTTGTAAACAACGGATGGAATCGATGTCTCTAACCCTGCTCTATAAAGAAAGGGGAAGTCTCGGTGGGACTAAGACCAAACACAAGTCTCGGGGCCACGAGGCTTCGGAGCACCGGCAAAAGGCAAAGACCTAAGACGATCGACACCCTGGAGTCATCATCTACCCGGTGACAACGAAGGACGATACATCACAATGGTGCCCTTGGTCCCAACCTACTACTCCCCAAGATCCAGAGGAAACATACAACCCGCGGTAGGGAGGCGTCTTCCACGCCCAATGATGACATTAGCAAATCAAAGCCTTTGTCCGAGGGCACAGCGAATGATCCCAAAGACTCGAGAGGAACCAAACAACCCGTGATAGGGATATCACTTTCACTCTGCTAAAGGCACTGGGAAAACCAATCCAGTGTCTCGGGGGTCTCGGGGGACAAAGACTCGAGGGATAGGAACAACCCGCCGATACGGAACCCAAAACCAATCGACTCGGAGAAGACACTGGGAAATGCCCACCATTGTGCGAGGGTCAACGGGGATAAAGACTCGAGGGATTAATACCACCCGGATATGGAACCAATCACCACCCCTTGTTAACTTGCGATGTTCCGAGTTACTCTTTTCGATGAAGAACATCTGAAAGTGAAGATGAAATTCTATCAGCTGGAGAAGAAGTGGACGCTGAGGTTCAATCTGAACAAGAACCCCAACCTGATCCACAAGAGCATATTGAGTAGGGGTGAAAACGAGCCGAGCCGAGCTCGTTTCGAGCCTCACATTTTGAGCTCGAGCTCGTTTCTATATAAAAAGCTCGTTTATATATAAAAAGCTCGAGCTCGAGCTCGAGCTCGTTTCGAGCCTCACATTTTGAGCTCGAGCTCGGCTCGTGAAATTTTTCACAAGCTCGAGCTCGGCTCGTTAACACAAAGCTCGACTCGTTAACACAAGGCTCGAGCTCGTTAACACGGTTATACATATAGAAAATATATATACGTATATATTTCTATGGCTCGTTTAGGCTCGCGTGCCCCTAATATAGAGCTTCGGGCTCGAGCTCGATTATTAAATGAGCCCAAAATTAGGCTCGAGCCCGGGCTCGAGCTCGTTTAAGCTCGGCTCGTTCGAGCTTTTACCGATCCGATCAGAGCTTTTCACGGCGGCTCGGCTCGTTTCCACCTAATATTGAGTCACCATTTCAACACGAAGATAATGCATCGACTCATCCACTCTGATGAATTCAAGCGGTTTGACAATGTTCTTCCACTGGCGAAAGATAGCTAGTTCGATGGATCACAAAGCCTTAAGGAAACTATATCTGGAGTCAACGACACATTGTGGGATCAACACTGAGGCTGCACGCAAGCTATCGCGATCTTAAATCCGATATGCTCACCTTCAATGCTAACACGATGAACACGAGAGATGATGTATGACAATCTTCACAGGTGGATGAAAACTTGGCTAAATTTCTCGAGCACCGAGGTGTTGGCACAAGATAGATGAAATCGGGGAATCTGTCAAAGAAGACCCGGTACTCAACTCAAAGTCTGGAGGCCGAGGCTTACTTGAAAATCCTCCAGCCTCACTGAACTAATCAAAATGCTCAAATCAGCTAATGTTCAGGGTCTTCAATCATCAGTCCAGTCTTTTCAGGCTACATTGGGCTCTCTGGAAACTCAGATGGCTACTCTGACTCAGGCATCGTCCTCTATGACCTGGAATCTTGGGCCCAGAATGACTGCTTTGGAAGTATCTCAGGCTAATTTGGAAGCAAAGGTCACTGGTATTCAAACAGATACTTCAGATATCAAGGAAATGGTCACTGAGATTTATCAAGCTTTTAAGGGTTAGCGGCAAGCTCCCCGGTGTCCGAGGCAACTCTTGCTCTCACACATGTTGCGGCAACAGTTGAGGGGGAGAAGACTAATGAAGAGACTTCCTCTCACAATGAGGGGAGCCAACACCACCAGGTCAGTGTACCTATCTCATCAGTACCACCAACATCTTCAACAACAACAACAATGACAGTGATCACACCAATAACAACAACACAACCCCTGGTAGCATCTTCTTCTTCAGGCCAGGACAAAGGAAAAGGCATAATAATAACACCACGAGAGAAGATTCCCTTTAAGATCGGCAACACCGAGTACCGCTCCACACCACAACACTAAGTGCATACCTTGCTAAGGAGGAAAGGAAAAACTTCTTTGAAGAGTAAAGAAAGAGCATAGAAGCACTGGTACAAGTAGTTGGAGGAAGGCGAAAATTGTAATAGATGCAAAGAAGCTTGAGAGGGTCAGAGACGGACAAAAGTTCAAGGATGCTCAGGGCAAAATAAATTTGAAATGAAAGCGGTTGGAAGAAAGAACAAAAGAAGCTGCGGCCATCAGGAAAGCAAGAATTGACCATTATAATTGGACAATGACAAGCGTACTGCGAGAAGATCACGATGTCAAAATTATTCAGTCTAAACCACTGGCAATGAACGTCTGAGGGGGATGATAAAAGACATTTCGAGGTACTGATCCCCTAAAATTCATTGACTTTGGGATCAGAACTCGATGAACTCGGTCCAATAATTGAAAAGAAGCAAAATGCGGTGGTTAAGGAGTTGATGAAGATGCTCAGTAAAAGTATGAAAGGAGAGATACACGGCCTGGCCAGGAATTCACCTGCCTTAACGCACCACAAGGATCTCAACCTCGGTCATCACAGGGCAAAAGGAAGAGGGTTGAGTTCCAGTCACGAGATCAAAGTGCCGGACTAGAATGCAATAGGGAGCTCGCTGAAGGTGTAAAGTTCATGAACTGCGGTGATTGAAAAGCCCGAAGAGGGCTATTTTTTATTGATGTCTATGGAAACCCAGCATTCCAAAGGTGGAGTGATATCGATCAGGTGGCTACAATGCTAAGCTATATTCCAGTGGCCTCTCAAATTCAGACTCCTGCAAATGTCAGGTTCTGTGCTAACCTAAACGCCAAGATAAGAGACCATCCTGACAGGGAAACACTCATCACCAATAAAGTCAAGCTTAAAGCACTGGGAATCCATCTGGACTGACATCATTATGATTTGTCTTTTGTACTAGTGATAGGAACCATGTAATGTGATCAATAATAGATGTATGTTTTGTTAAAGTACTCATTGTTCCTTATTGTATTCATTAGTACATTCAGTGTAAGAAAAAGCCATTTGCTCACTTACACTGATCAAACACTTAGGCTATTTGTATATCCAAATAAGGGGAGACTGTTGGGGTTCAGTAAATACCCAAACCCCTTAATCTAGGATTTGAATAGAAAATAACCTAAGTGCTTAGTCCGTTAAACATTAACAGGTCACTGAGTGCATAGTCTCTCAGTGAGCCATCTTCAGACGCAAGAAAGCGAAGAAGAAGTCTCCCACTTTCGTGGGAACTTAAAGGGTGAAGACTGAGTCAAGAAGAAGATGGTGGATTTAGTGAGTGATGACAATAACTCACTGAATCCCTAAGACTCCTCTCCAAATACATACACTGAAGACAAAGATGTAGAAGACGGAAGGATATGAAGACCGAAGAATGAGTGGGATAAGGCGGGATAAGTTTGAAACAGATAAGACGAAGTCCTTATCAACCAAAGTCAACTTTCCCTGAATGACAAATGATCGGGCTCGTGTCATCACGACTTATGGAAAGCGACCTTGTCCTTTACTTAATATAGTCTTTGTAAGTAGAGACAAAATACATCGATATTTTGTCTTACGCAAATGTCGGTTGTCACTTAGGAAAAAGCCAATACTACATATGTATAAATAGCATAAGAGATGGAGTGAAAGGCTTAAGAATTGTAAAACACACATACACGCAAGCCATCTTTCACTCCTCCAATACAACTTTGTCCCCTGAGATAGCTCGGTGGTTCCTTGTAGTTGTGTTCGGACTGCTTTGAGCGTAGAGAGGAGTTACCAAACTTTGTTATTTCAATCCCAAGTACTATTTCGCAAGTACTTGGGTAATGTATTCTTTGTGATTCATTTCTAATAAGAATATGATGTTGAAAATTATTCAGTGTGTTTTACTTACGTTAATTTCAGTCATTGTTCACTATTAGTTTGTTTTATATTCTTAAACTGTTTTATACGATAGTGAATAGGGAACAACATTAAGTTTTGAAGCGAATTATGAGATAAGTTATATGAATCTAAGTTGATGAATGATGAATGTGTCTTATGTGTTAACGTGTATGTGGTGTAAGTCCGTGGAGGACTTGAAGTGTTTAAATGATTAGTTAGTCGTGTACCTCGGTTAGTGTCGGTGATCCTCTTGTGATTATATGAACGCGTGTTAGAGTATCAGTAAAGAAATGTGAGTAGGAACAGTAAGTGGTATTAGAGATGGGATAATAAGTGAATTAAAGTAATAATGCTTAGAATGTGAAACGTAGTGAATAATAAGTGTGATAAAATATAACATGTAAAGACAAGATGGAATGAGATTAAGGAATGATGACATGTAATGATGTGGAGTCTATGAGGTATTGATGATCAATGTATTATCTCATTTTATTTAGTGGCTAATGATTGATGTTAATGTCGTATAGAGATGGGTTAATCGTAATATAAGGTATAAGAGGTTTAAGTATGAACGTGAATGTGTAATAATAATAAACAATGTTATGGTATATGGTGATGGAAGCAAGACTCAATGAACATATTGATTGCTAGATGTTTAATGATGTAAAATTTATAGAATTGGAGTAAGGTGCGTTGGTAAGTAATGACGAGATATATGGTATTAGCTTAGGCGCTAAAGATTAAAATGAGATAAGTTAAGTACGTGAGTAAGAATGTAATGGTAAAATGCATAGTTAAACGTGATTAAATTGCGTTAATGTTTAAAATGTGTAAGAAGAATGAATGATGCAAATAAATGTGTTGTCGAACTAACCTATGCAATGTTTAAATGTGAAAGAGTTGTGTATACTATAGTTAAAAAGGGGTAATGGTAAAAATGGTGAAATGGTTAACAAGGGTTAAAAGAATGCAAGTTATGGTGAGAAGAGTAAACACATAAATAATGTCTAAATATAACAAGTGGGTTTCGTATGCCCTATGATGTTTACTTAAACTAAATAAAAATGGATGAGATAACCCGTGTGTTAAAATGTTAATGGCTTGGATCCAATATAAAAACGTGAAAGGTTAAATATGGTATCCTTCGGGATGGCCAAGTAAATGACGATTAATGATGGTATCCTTCGGGATGGCCGGGTTAATGAATGTTAAAGAATCCTTTGGGATGTGTTAAAGATCCTTTGAGATGGAAAGTAATACCTTCATTGGCAAGGGGTTTCCTACATCCTTGGCATATAAAAATATCTCCAAAGTGAATGTGATAATGGTATGGATCCAAGTCTAAAAAGTTAAAAGGTAATGTGGAGTGTAAAAAGAACGAAAAGATTTAAAAGCTAAACGTGCAATGGATAGGTACGAGTATTATGCCGGAAGTATATAAGTAGGATCATTTATGATTTCCTTATTTTAATGGATTGAGACGCCTTTTCATTTAAATAAAGAAGTTGTGAATTGACGAACCATGAGTTTATGTTTATTGATTTACATCGACTGGGATGCCTCTCCGTGTAAATGAAGAAGTGTAAACTGGTGGACTTATGTGTTTCTTATATGGCATGAGTAGGGTGAAGGGGTAGAAACGGGAGTCTAGAAATAGCTAGAAGTCATAAAAACTAAGATAGGTAGATATAGAAAGAGTTAGATATCGACCTTAGGTGAGAGTTGTCATGTGAACTCTATAATTTAGATATCTAAGGTGTGCGTTGAAACGCTTAAGAAAGTGTAAATGATGTTATAAATTTCTTTGTGGCAGCTCGTAATATGAGAAGCGACCGTGGTTGTCATAAAATGAATGAAAATTATTGTAGGAAATAAAGATAAACAAAGCTTATTAGTAAAAGTGTTAATGGGATTGTGAAATGGTTATCGTAAAATGTAGAAATAATAGTAAGGATGGTGTGATTTTCTCATGTGACATGTAGTCCTTGACAAAAAAGTTAGATTGAAATGAATTTGAACGTCGTGAAATGGTAATAGGGATGGTTAAAAATGATATTGGATAAGGTAAGTATCTATCGAATAACATAGTAATCTAAGTAAAAAGTGAAATGTGATAGGAATAAGCGGGTAAAAAGGAAGGATTAAGGAGACGTGATGCGTTATAGCGTGCGTAGAATTGCATAATCGCTTAGATCGTTGCAACTAAATGTACGAAGAACTGGAAGTGTTAAGAATAGGTGTGTTATGAGACTAAGGTTGGATAGAAATAGAAGAGAGATTTTGGGGACGAAATCTAAATAAGGGTGATGGTATTTTTTTTGAACGGCAATTTAGTACAAAACTAAGTAAGTTATTTGATTCTACAGTACTTACCAAGAAGGTAGTCCCTGCCAACATCAAATTATATATAGTGATTCGATTCCACAGTACATACCCAAATGGTAATCCCTAGCAGCTTCGAATCGACACATATATTGGGCAGAACCCCATAGATTCCACCTAGAAAGAAAACCCTCTTGGAAAGACTCAAACCTGAGACCTCTCGCATGTGGTAACAACCTCCCCAAGGTCACCCTTGGTGGCTAACTGAGATATCCCACTTGGTTAGGGGGTGGTATTGTTACATCCATTTTTTGGATACAAATAGGCCCCACCCAAGATGAAATTGACTAAGGACTTAACATGATTAACTAGTCGAACCGATAGACAACCTAATAGTCAACGAATGAGTTGTATGGTTATAGAAATCATGTAGTGTCACAACTAGAATGGAAGTAGACTTAAGGGGCTTAAGTGGTCATATAATAAATGTGTTATAAGTTTATATGTGGCTAAAGTAGGAGGAATGAGACTAAAGGGACCATTCTTGCCATAGGGCCAAAGTTGTGTAAGTAAATATCTAAGTGTGGAGAATTTGAGAAATTAGGAAGGGTGGAGAGTGTGTATATGTGTGGATCAGTTATACAAGAAAAGGAAGGAAAGGGTTAGTCTTGATGGTCCAAGGATGAAGGAGACTAAGACCTTATGCTTATGGTCATCCCTAGCAATGATCCACAAGTAAGTAACCTTCTTATTTAAATTCTAATGAGGTTTTAGCTTATAAGGAAAGTGGGATTTCATCATATGATCAAGGTATGATCATATGATGATTTAGAAAGGATGATGAGTATGGTTGATGGGTTATGTAAACCCTTGTTCATAGTGTTGATTTATTATGTTGTTAGGGTTTGATTTTAATTGTGAAAGATGATGATGATAGTGGTGAGAATGATGATAATGAAAGAGATGAGGATGATAAAGATGATAAAGTTCTTGTTAGACTTAGCATTGATTCAAGGTAAGTAAACCGGTTATAAGTTGATATTATATGGATTCATTACATTATGTGATATGTGTTGTTTATGTTAGGATTATGGAAATACTTGATATGTATGTGCTTATGTGAAAGTAGATCGCAAGGATAGTTTGGCATAACTAGTAAGGAAATGGAAGAATAATGTGGATTTAGTTAGAGTGTGAAAGGTGATGCTTAAAGAGGCTTAAGGGTATGTGCTTATGAATAATGTTGAAGTGAATTAATGGTTAAGATGCGTAATGTGTGTTTGATGTATGATGTTAAGTTATAATCGCTTTACTTACTAAGCTTTATGCTTACGGTTTAAGTGACTAATGTTTCGTAGGTTCTTGTGATGATGCTATGGCTTGGATTAAGGACTAAGGATTTGATGTGCGGTTATTAGAAGGTCTTGGTAAGAATGTAGGAGCTAGGTAGTATACCGAGCTCAATCAATGTTGTACCCCGTTGGTCCTTTTATGGTTTGTAACGTGTAGTTGAGTTTCTAATTGTATGACAAAGTTGTCATACTGAATTGGTGGTCAAATGGTATGTCAAAGTAGGTTTTAAGTATTTATGGTCATAGATAAAGGGGTGTTTAGATTAAGTGTAAATATACCAATATTGGTTTGCAAATGGTCTTGTAAACGATTTAATATGTTATGCTAATGATTTCTGGAAGTTTTGATATAATACGTAAGTGGTATAAGTGGTATGTTGTGTAAACGGGTCGAAACGTATGTTTTGGGGTCTGCAGCTCTCCAACCCGCGGCTGGAAATTGTCTATTGAGAAAGAAGTCCCCATCCGGGTGGCTGGGAGGTGTTTTCAGATTTCGTTGATTTTCTAAATTTCATACCTTTTAAACCGTAAGTCGTCACGGGTTGTGCCACCCGACATTTCGAAGGTAATTAAGTTTAGTTTCATCTAAAAATAGTTTAATGGTCTGAAAATTTATGAATTTTTTTCAATGGTCAAAAGAGTAACTGAATGTCAGAAGTTGGGTCGTTTTCGCGTAAGAGTTTCAAATTTGAGAATTCTTGTTCAAAGCGGGCACGGGGCGTAACATAAGTTTTGCATAATAAAACTTTTAAGTTAGACAAATTTAGGGTCGAAGATGCCAAAAATTTCAAGAAAATCAATACGCGCTTAAAAATGTAAAGAAAAAGTTTCAATTTTTCTATCAATTCATATCAAATTAAAGAGAATTAAACTTTAGAAATTATGGTAAAATTGTTTTTCCGTAAAAGTTTGTCGTTTGAAAGTTATAACAATTTTAAGTTTGAAGGGAAATAAACAAAGAAGTGAGAGTGTGCATCTGGTGGGGGTCGTGATATATAAAAAGAGGGGGGGGGGGACACGTGTCAGCCTATAATCACATTTTAGGCTTTTTTATATTTGTTCCACTTTTTAATTGAGCGGCTGCCGGCGGATATATGGTTTCCATGGATGAGCTTAATGGCTGGAGAAGGAGACATGGGTAGTTTAGTCTTTTAGTAATTTCTAAAAATGTATTTTGTTGTAAAATGTATTATGTGGAAGTGTTTTTAATGATGCGGAAAATCAACCGGTCATCATTCTAATAATGACCGGTTTCAACAAGTTTGGATTGTGATAATAGTATTTTACAAAGTACGTTGCCTAAATGTAGATTGTGAAAGTACGTTGTTAATAAATGGACTTAACCCAATATAAAAACCGAATGAATTCTCATGTTTAGATTATTCATAGAGTATGAGTTTTCAATTCAAATGTACATAGCCAGACCCGGCCTTGGCTATGGACAGTCAGGGCGATGACCCAGGACATCGCACAAACAAAGGGCATTTTTTATGATTTGTACACATGAGAGAAATTATAAATTGGACGAATTTCAAGCTCAATGAGAAAGAACATAAGTATGTTTAGTTTAGCCATTTAAAGAAGACAGAAAAACCAAAAAAGAGAAAGGAAACAAATGAATTTTGATTTTGTCGTGTAGTTTTGTGCCACGCTCACGTGGGTGATGTAAATCAGTAGTTTGTAATATTTCTTTTTGAACAACAATTAATATTTTTCTCATTTTTTACTTATTACTTTTTTATCTTTAAAACTTTCATTTTCGTAGTTTTTCTACTTTTTGAAAACATAATTTATGTATAGAGTACTATTTTATTTTTTAAAAGCTTTTCGCCAGTTGAGTAAGTTAGTCTTTTATTATATACTCTCTTAATCTTGGAATACAGCTTATTTCGAAAATACGATCTTAAAAACTCTAATTAATTGCGCTTCTTCAGTAATCAAATATCATTTTCCCCCACTAAAATCTCTTTTAATTGATTGAATTATAAAGTGAATACATGTTATCAAACTACCCAAAATAGAAATACGAAAAAAAAAAACTTAACGGAGGGAGTAATCAAGATAACGTTATGAAAATATATCTAATTTGATACTTATTTGTTTCATCTGTGTCAGACTATTTTTTTTCTTATCGTCATAAGCTTTTAATTTATCTATTGTGTTTATCCTTGGTAACATTTATGCATGTGAATGTATAATATTGAAAATGTATAAAAAATGCATAGAATTTTATTCGTTGTGATATATATATATATATATATATATATATATATAGAGTTAGGATCAAATAAGAAGATTACTTAAAATAAGAAGGAATAAAAAGAACTATAACCGCAAATCCGAGATGCACCGACCTAAATTAGATGCATCACTATAATCTTAGATGCATTATAACGCACCATAGTGTGTTTTCTAGCTTTAATCGATGCATATACGTATATTAGATGCATTACATGATTTCTCTTTTTTTGTTCTCTACTAGCGTCAAAATCATGAAAATCAATTTGTCTATCTCAATTAACTTTGAAACTCAAGATGTTGCATCTATATGAATAGAAATGCATCTAATGCAAGTCGTTGCATCTCAAATGTGTGGTTTTGGTCACTTCTCACCACTTCTTATTTTAATTTACTTAACTACTTTGGATCCCTACTATATATATATATATATATATATATATATATATATATATATATATATATAATACAAAGGCTAAATGTTTTTATGTAAAAAAAAAAAGAAAAGAAAAAAGAATAAGTGTTAAGTTTGATTCATTTTCAGGTATTATCACATTATCCTTACTTAATTCAATAAAAATGTTTAGCTTATTCAATTTTCTTTGATTTTTCCTATAATATTGAACTTATATAAAAGCCAAACCTTTTTAGTTGTTCATTTACATCATTTAGTCGGGGTATTTTTTTTATCAAAAATCTCAAAACCGACTCTGTACACGGCTTAACCGATATATCATCATGACTTACTTTTCCACCTATTTTCATGACTATATCAAAATACATAACAGATGAAGTTTGAACTTTAAACTTTTTGTGAGTAGGCATGAACCGAATAACTCGAATACTAAATAGGGTTGGGTATCAGGTTAAAAATGTTTCGTTAACTCGGGTTTGGGTTGACCCGATTAAGGGTTTTTTATATTTTTTTGATATTTTTTTATGAATTATATGTGTACACTAATTGAATTAAGCAACTTTTTCAATCATTTTACTTATATTCAGGTTGATCCGAACTTATATAAATACGAACCCAACTAACCCGAGTTTGACCAAACCCAAATTAAGAAACTCGAACCCATTACGGAGACTAACACCCTATTTGTGAGCATGTTCGATCATTATTTTGTGATAGTTAAATGTGGGTCCATAGTCGGTAGATAAAATGTTGTTGTCGTAGTGTCCTCGGGGCCATGCAAGTTGGGCCTAATTGATTCGGATGATGAATGGCCGCCACCTAATCAACAGTTAAGTACTACTGTGTTGTTGACCCTCCACTACTTTATATCTCGATTCTATATGTTTTAACCTTTCGAACATTCGTAAGATGCCGACCAGCTTAAATAATTGGTAAGTTTGTCTTTTGAAACGCTTAAGAATATGTGTGTTCGGGTCGCATAATCCATTTTGAGTCATTTGGGCTCAGTTTAAGTGATTCCAGTTTTTGTATTCGGGTTCAAGCATTCGAGTGACACCAGCAGTTTGACTTCTAGCTCTATGGTTCGATCGGTTTTGGACCACAACTCTTATGATTATGCTCGATCTGAAAAACTAGAATAAGTTGACATCTTTTTTTCAATAGTTCGCTTAGCGCACATTCAAAAAACATCCACATATATCGAATCTGCTTAATTTTCATTTCGCATGCATAAACGTATCATTAATTTCTCCTCATACTCTTAAAAGTGTTTCTAGAAAAATAAGCTAAGCAAAAAGGACATGTATCTCTATACATCAAAGTTTCACTACAACAAAGCATGTAATTATACACATATATTTGGAGACATCTACACGGTTAAAAGTGTGAATAAATTTAAAGTCGACGCTGTCCTTATGCGTGGAGTATATGGGCGTCACAAATTGATAAACATTAATAAGCGTGTAAAATTGAATTCAATGTGACGTTTGAAAGTGTGGACAAAATGATGAATTGTCCACGCTTTTTAAAGTGGAGAATTTTAAGAAGTTTTTACACGCTAGTAATGGTGGCCTTTTGGCTTTGAAGACATAAGCAAAGCAATAAAAACTCCACGCTTTAAAATTTCACTTTTTATTTTCATAATTTACAATGATAACCCTGCATTTTGACTATTTTCTAATTCTTACCCTGTATTATTAAAAAATTAAATACACAAATTTTGCAGTTGTATTATTACAGAAATACACAAGTTTAGCAACATAATAATTTTAATTTTGCGGCATACATAGTATAGCAATTTGTTTCATACTGATACTTAATTCTGCAACATATCATACCATGGAACATGTATAAAAGATTTCTAAGCATGTTTACAAAATATCATTGAAAACTTCTTTGATCTTTCGTCTTCAACAATTACACCATACTGCTGAAATCCATTGAAAAGCTTTGATCTTTCGTCTTTCAATAAACTCCTACACAATGAGAAAGAAAACCAAAAATTATAGGCAATTGATAAAATATTGATAAACGTCAAGATATTTTCTTTGTGATATTAAAAAAATCACTGGAATTCGAACAAACAAGAGCTCTTGATCAACAAACAGCAAAATCGTTTATGAAACAGAAAATAAAATATTATCAAGCAACATGCATCATTACACAGATCATTTATTATTCGTATGTGAATCAAACTAGTAAAGTAAACATGTTCGTATTATTCACCATCTTGACATTCAGTAGACAACGGGAATTTGTACTTCCTGTAACCAACAACAAAACATGTATTGTTTCCAAATCTAACCGAACCTACAGAAAAATGACCTATCAATTTTGTGTGTTTATGCTTAGCCTAGTCAAACGCCTAACTACACATCATTATGCACATTGATCATGACTCACATGTTTAACAATCTCAACATACAATAGTAAATGATAAACCACCTAGTTTTTATATTAGTGAAGATATAGTTACTTCATAAGCTAGTCGCTAACCATGAGCATTAGTTGATTGAAAAACAGGCAAGTAAAGGCTAATTGGGTTAAAATGGGTACTTTTGGTTTGGGCCAAATTGGACGGTCAACGTTCTTGTATCTTGTATGATCTAAACCTTAGCTTTGACGATGAGATCGATATAACGACATAAGGCCAAACTGGACAGTTATAGTTTCACGGGTATTTTTGGTTTGGCTTATACCTATTTCCTCACATGCAGAAAAAAAATGACATAAGGGAGAAAGCAAACCTGTAATGAGGCAATTGCAGTTTCTTTTCTTGTTCATCCATTAAAATCTGGTCATCATATGAAAGAACATATGTAAGGGGCAGTAACATATAACAAAAAGGTCACGAGAAACGAACAAAGAGAATAAAATCTATTAAGACATTAAAATTTCTTTCCTCCAAACTTATATTTTAACCTTTGCTTCATACATCTAACTCGGTCATAATAGTGAACCATATAATCACATTGCTGCAACCACGAAGAGAGCTATGTATGATATAAGAATTACCTGGTTAACAAAGGTTCTTTGCTAGCCGAACCGTTTTTACCGTTTTCACTCCGCACCCATAAAACAAAAATTAAGAATTAAAAAGAAGCAAGTGTGGATGCACCACTATGCAATAAAAATTTATGTTAGTTATATAGAAGCAATTAACTTTTTAGAAACAAGATTAATCTAGCTAACCTGCTATCATAGTGAAATATTTGCAGAAACAATCAACAATCGGGCAAGGAATGGGGTTCGATCTCCGTGACAAAATCATGTGATAACTATAGAAAACAAAATAAAGAGACTTGTATGAGAGATGTGTTGTTATATAGGAGTAAACATTATGCCGGGTATACTAAATGTTGGATTGTGATTTAACAGCTAGTAGTCAGAGAACCAAAGATCCTCTGTACACTGAAAAGAGCAAAAAGATGATTGAACATACAGTTTTGCATTTTTTAGTATTAACGATATACCATTTAACTTCATTTACCAATTGTTAGATGAAAAGACTATCTATAACTATTCGGATAAAGTCTACGAACCATTCCAAAATCCATCAAAATTATTCACTACGACAACCGCATGTCGAAATGACAGAGTATGCCACTGGAGATATTCAATGGATTAGAAAGATAAGTGTAATAATCAAAATACAATAAACAAATCAACATTACTGCAAATACTGAAATTGTCACTTTCGATGAAGGATTACTAACAAGAACATGTTTAAAGATTAATATTGATGGATTAAGAAAGAGTTGCGGTCGACTTGGGTGAACTAACAATTGAACTCATTACCCTGACAGGCGTGCAAAACAACATGTGACCAAAGTGTCACATATAACTTAGCTCATAGTCATGGTAAATAAAGAAACTTTTTTTTACTGAAAACTTAGAGCAACAAAGAGTCAATGAAAATAAATTATACTATGGTCACCAACCCTGCAACATTGAGACTCCTAACTATTGGCTCATCAACATCATACAATACGAGAAAGGCATATGTTGGGGTTCTGTTAAATAACAACACCACATCTTAGCAGCTATGGGAGTTTAAGGCTTACTAGTTGATGAAATACTTGCTACAATATATATATTTTTCTTTCTACCATTGAGCTTGTCGGCCAGAATAGTGAAGCTGCAAGCATTTGTTCTTCTTATGAGACGTCAACTTATGGATTCTATCTTGAAAATTAATGAGTTTTGATTTTGCAATGCCATTAGTTGTGGTCATATTGGGGTCGAAATCCAAGGTTGGTGAGAAACTGAAATAAAAAACCACATTTCAATTGTCTGATATAAAGTCTATGGCACTCTAAATCTCTATTGCCATCAGTTTATGTACTTTGATACCACATATAGAACTAAATAAACCAAACTTTTAGCTTTAACAATGTGAAGCGTAATAGTTATTGATTAGTGCTTGTTTGAGAAACAATTTGATCAACCACAACAATCAAAATATGAAAGAAAGACTTACATAACATAACTACCACAAAACATATGATTCACCCATGACCTTTTTTGTGAGTATAATTTATCACAAGTAATATGCGTTATTTACCACAAAGTATAGGTCAAAGACAGAAACTCACAAGCTGCGGCTTTTTTGTGACCACTACCTTTCGCACTGCAAAACAGAGTGATAACACATATGAGCACATACACACTTACAACGACAAAACACATTGTGTAACTTGCTAACCTTTCTCGAAATTAACTCAATATATGCACCTCTAAACTTACTCGTTGATGGCGAGATTAACACCACTGATGTCGATATCGGTTCTTCGGCAATGTCTAACAAACTTGTTGCCATAAATTTTGACCTAAATCTCAAAACCAAACCCTAGGTAGCAACAATATCAACAAATGCATAATCACAAAGTAAATCACTAACTCTAAAATCGATCAACATTCATCCCTAATTTCTTACATCACTAATTCGATAAACAAACAATAACATCTTAATTGATCGGAAATCATACCGTAGGATAAGCAGGATAACGCACCAGAAGATCGATTCGGTCAATTGAGTCGGTTATACGCTCTGGTCATTCGCTCCGGTCAGAAATCACGATGACACAAGAGATTGATGATAGCATATGATGAACACTAAAACCCTAATCAATCGAATTGCATCGCCTACGAAGTGATTTGATGTTATGAGCCCTAATTGGAAGTGATTATTTGGTTCGTTGTGATGTAGATAATGACTCAGCAAAGATTTTGATGATTAAAATTTAAAAGTGATTATTTAAGTTTGTGATTTTTTCATTTTTTTTAATTCATAAATCGTACTGCTAAGTGCACGCTTTTTACCGTGTACTTTCACTTCTTTATTAGTTAAAAATTTACACGCTTTTAGATGTGGTTTATTCTCTATTTTCTGCACGCTTTTAATACTGTAGTTTATTTTTTATTTTTTTTAAACTTTTGTACACGCTTTTAAATGTGAAAAAAATATCACATATCTATTTCCTACACTTTTAGGCGTTTATATTCTTTTACACACTTCTCTGCGTGGATATAAATGAAAATAAAGTACACACTTTTCATTCCGTGAAAAAATAATCGTGTATAAACAATACTTTTTTTGTAGTGTTTACATACTGTAACATCTATGAGGACGTGACTCATACATAGTTGCTAGTATCTATCACCCCCTTTCGAGCTTATCCGATTCTGAATTATAAACAAGAGAAAAAAGATCTGGTCTACCAAAAAGCTTAAAATCAATGGATGGTGTAAATGATTCTTCGTGGGTCATCTTCAACAGGGGTCTAATAATTGCAGAATGCTATTGAGATATTATTTGGACAAAGAATATAGTCTTGTGGTCTTAAACATACCATTTGTCAATTGAAATAACACTTTCAAGGTTAACGTTACCACAATAATGTCGAAACATGTATAAATGTTAAGTAAAATATCCTAACTTGATGTCGAGTCTTCGAATATGCTGGTTTCAAGGACCATTAAATTTAGTGTGTAGGGGCATTCATCGTATCTAACAAGTGGATTTAGAAAATCTGTGGTTAAATTTCATTTCAACGCTCAAGTTACTACCATGATACGCCCTCCATACATTTGGTCTTGTAAAAAGTTTAACTTTATGTTTTGATTTGATAATTTGCAATTCTTGCAACTTATAGTTCGCCTGGATAAGTCACTTATGATTACAAAGCTTTATAAGAGTTAATTTTTCCACATGTATGAATCGAATGACATATCTATTTCATACACAAACAACAAACAACAATGTACCTAATCCCATCAGAATAGGGTGAGGAGGTGAAATGTAAATAGATCATACCCCTACTTCAGGATAAACCTGAGAGTAGGAAAACTAATTAAAAAAAACCCCGACAACTGCAAATGTGCGGGTGAGATGACATATCTATTTCGTATTAGTGACTTATCCACATATATGTAGTCTTTTATATATGTAGTCTTTTCCAAATATAAAAAGGTCATAATCCAAAGAAAAAAAGATAACTCATGATGACATATTAAATCAAGTTTAGGAAAAAAGCTATGAAGGGATATATAGAAGTTTATCTTCGTTAGTGGCTATTAGCCGGGTCACAAATGGGTGATGTTTGTGTAATCTTCAAGTTTAAGGACCTTCTTATTCATATGAAAGGGTCCATAGGAAATTTAAAATAATGCCGCACAATTATTTTGTTCCCATGCATTTTTCACCCCCAAGATTTAAAGAAAGCTTATTTGGCCCCATTAAAGTCCTTATAAAATGCAACTAGTTGCTCTCTAGAGCATTATATAGATACCTTAAGACAATTTCTCTTGTTTCTAGCATGAAGAGAACTAAAGCTACATGTTCCCCATACTTCATATAAAGATTGGTGATAGCTAGGGGTGGCAATTAAGTTGTGTTCAAACAACAACAACAACAACAACATCCCGTCACGGGGGTATGGGGAGGTAGAATATGAGCGGCCTACCCTCCCGGGATAAGGGTAAGGAGGCTGCTTCAATGAGACCTCCGGCTGGTACGTGTCTGGGTGAGAAAGAAGAGGAGATATAGCAAAAGGCATAAAGATAGCAAACAAAAGCGGCGAAAAGGCGAGCAAAAACAGCGCCAAACGCCAAACAAGCACGACAAACCAAAACAAAAACCAAACCTAAGGGCAAAGGCATCCTAAGGGTAAACCAAAAGCAAAGCAAAGGCAATAACCTAAGGAAGCAAAACAAGGAAGATGGAACCTCTGTGAGGGCAAAAGGCAACCTAAAGGGGGCAACAAAGGGCAAAGCAAAACACATAGAGGCCTAAACTAAAGCAGAGGAAAAAAAAAACCTTACACCTATCGAACTACCCACAATCAATTCTATCTCTCCACAAATTCCTATCGAGGTCATGTTCTCGGACAGCGACTCCTTCATGTCGAGCTTAAGTTTATCCTCCACACGAGATTGGGTCTACCTCGCCACCATCAACTACAAAGCTTGACTCTTCTACAGTAGCGATTGGCCTCCTCCTAACATGGCCGAACCACCTTAGTCTTCCCTCTCTCATCTTCTCGATAATATTCCCGACCTCAAGTTTTGCTCTGTAAACACCGTTCGGGATCATGTCAAGCAAGGTTTTCCCACAAGTCCATCTTAACATTCGCAATTAAGTTGTGTTCGATTTAATTTATTTGGGTTCGTGGGTTGGCGGGTTAGTATAACCTCTACCAAAACACGACCCATTTATTAATCGTATCAAGAAACTCAACCCTAACCAAAACATGCATACCATGTGTAACCCGTTTGTTACCCGTTTAACCTGTTTAAGTAAATAGGTCAAGCGGTGAATAAGGTGTTTGGTTTGTCGATTTAACTAGTTTAAATGCAAAATTGATATAAGGATATAAGAACCAATAAAATTGAAAAAAAAGAAAAAAGAAAAAGAAAAAAGAACTATACGACAATTTTAGTGATATCTAATGAGTCTTAATCGTAATTCACTCATATAAATTACATAACAAAATAAATTTAATCTAAATTCAACGTAAAACAACCCAAGTTATATATTTTATTTTTAGAGACTTATATATGTAAATGGATTTACGTGTTGACTTAGACACGACCCGTTTATTAAACGGGTTAGACGGGTTGACCTGTTTTCAACCCAAATCTGTTTATTCTCAACCCAAATTTGTTTAACTTCGTGTCGGGTTCGTGTTGTTTAAGCCGTGTCAAGAATTGCCACCCCTGGTGATAGCCAATTTCAATAATTCTTTTTGGAACTTATGAGTTTTTGTTTTGATGAATGACACTAATGGTTATAAATAGCGCGAGGGTTGCGTGGCAGCATGATCAAGCATCACGGCTTAGCAGTCAAGGTGAAAATTTTGCATTTTTAAGGCGTGACATAAGACGACACAAAATATAAAATCATTTATATATTTATATCATATTTTTTATATATCGAGTTTACAAAAAGCGTTATACATAATGAATAAGATTAAGAAACTACCCTTACATGTAATATTCTTTATTTTTTTAAAAGAACAAATTTTATCGGAGTTGAATAAAAAACTACACTTCGTCTACATGGTCTTGGCCTTTTCCCGCTCAAATGCACGCCACACCTAGAGTCGACACCTTGATTTATTTCGTAAAGTGAAAGTCACACCTCACGTCTTAACGACACCTTGGCGCCACCATAATACGTCTTTTAGAACCATGATGACACATCTAGTGTAGTCGTGTAGATATTATTTATCTTCTACTTAAAGTCGTGATATCTTATATTAGTGCGACCTAAAATTTTACTTTTGAAGATCCAGAACTACATCCATACGGTGAGAACTTCAGACACTATGTGCCAAGATTATAGCCAATGGTACATTATGAGTTGAACAAAAAAAGTTACGTCAAAAAGAAGAAAAGCAACTACCAACTAGCTAGAAGACCACTATTGCTATATCGAAATAGTATTAGGGTATTCGCATAAACCTTGAATAAATGACAAGCATCCAAGTTGAGATGTCTCGTACACGGGCAAAGGCCTAAATTTGTCCTAAGATCCTCTAGGATAACAAACTAACGGCCGAAGGATAACGAGTAATGAATGAATCATAAACGAACCATTTTTTTTGCTTATTCTTGGAGTTGTTTGGAATTGCTCATTTCATATTATACATCCACTTTGTTTCAATATGCAATATTTACTTACTTTTAGATAATATATTTACAAACCAAACAAAGACAGAGTAACTCAAACTCTATACATTACAAATACATCTCACAAATATAGTTACATATTTTGTTTGCCAATATACATTTAGGACACTCTTGTGATTCTCTATTTTTGAGAAAGTTTGTATATTCTTCCTCTTCATGGAAAGAAACCCCTTTGAAATGATAGTTGATGGTCCTTGTTAAAAAAAATTACTTTATAGCATTTATACCGTTCTCTTTAAATGTGGCTATGATTCGTTGTTCTAACTTTTTGAAGTCTCGCTTTCTAAGAATGTGAAAGTCAACTAGCTAATTGTTAAATGATACAGTATTACAGTACTATCATTCGACAATACATTCAGGTGTATATCTAAATTAGATCTTGATGTCTTTCTTATATCAGCCCATTTGATGCATTAAACGAAGGGCCTAGAGGCCTCACACAATGTGTTGGACCTTTCTTTATTAAACCAAGATCATAAGCGCATTTGTAATGATAGACGAGTACCCATGCATAACAACGAGATTTTATAACGGCAGATAGTTTTAACGATAAAAAAAAGTTTATAAGTTATAAACGAAAAATAATAAAAGTTTAAGGATTAAACATAATGTTTTGAAACCCGGTCGACCCGAGTTGTTCAACCGGTTGAACCGTTCCGGTCGAAAAACGGGTCAATAGAAACCGGGTCAACCCGACGATTGGGTCGAAAAAAATAGGTCAAATTAAACCGGGTGAACCCGTCGGGTTTGAAGTGTCCAGGGTTAACCCGGTTTTCAATGTGTATTAATAGTTTCCTTTTGAAGTGTTGCCATGATAGAGATTCAAAACATTCCTTTAATATAAAGTTTCATTTATTGTGATGTTTTAAGTTTTTTCTTACTTAATATAAATTTTTTCACATTTCACATATCAAGTATTTCACTTTTTCACATTGACCATTTTGCTTTTATATGTAGTATAGATATGTGCTTGCATAACAAAACATATATAATATTTCTAAGAAAAATTGAAAAGGCAATCTTACCCTCGTGTGCATTGCACATGAAGGGAGATAACGATATGACACAAATGCCATTAGAAAAATTGGACCATCTGCGTAATAGTCAAGAATGTTGGGGAGCAAGCGGGTGAATTTTTCAAATTGTGTAATAAACATGAAATCTGGCACTACCATGAGGACTAACGGTGTATTTTACTTTTATCTTTAAATAACAGGATTGTTAACATGCTTTCCAACTATATTTATCAACAATCTATTACAACTCAATATTTTATTAAAATATTATTTTCTCGTTCCTTTATCTAAACAACCAATATATACAACCAATCTATATTTTTCTACCATTTATCAACAACTAGTTTATATTTTGTTAATAATGATATAACATAATAAGTATTAAAAAGAAAATAGAAAAAGAAAAAAAAAAAAACAAGTATCTGTTTATGAGTTGCCATGTTGCAGGTTGTGAGTTGTCACAATGGGTTGCCCAACAAACCGGTTGGAAAGAAAGGTTGTATCATTTTGTTAAAAAAAAATATTATTCTTATATGTATAAAGTGAGATTGGGTTGGCAATCCAATGGATAAACATAAAAGCACTTATTAAATGAACATAATTTACAATTTAAGTTCACTAAATAACAAAAATATAAAATCTAATAGTAAATTACACCGGCGGTCCCTAAATTTAGCCTGATTCTCGAATATAGTCTCAAATTCTCAAAATCGCAATTATAGTCCCAACATGTTTGATTAATAGCGCATCTGGTCCTTTTTTGGTAGCACTCGTTACTTATTTAGCTAGCTGCAAGGGTTTTTTTTTTTTTTTTTTTTTTGTTCTTTCTTATCCAAACACCCCATTAATATCTTTTTTAATACTCTACAACATTAACACAAACACCCCTTTCTTCTGCCTCAAAACTTCTTCAACCTCTAACCTTCATCACCACCGTCAAGACCATACCCACCACCACACTTGATCATCTCTAATATAAACACAAAATTCAAAACCCATTAATATTCAAAACCCATTTATAAACAAATATCAACACAAAAATCAAAACCTATTTGTTATATATCTGGAAATATCTGGAAGTATAAACACTCGATCTCCTTCATATATTATAGACCTGGAAATATTATCACCATATACACAAACCCATTCTTTATCTAAAATCACTCTCTCATTCTCTCCCCCTTTAAAACTACGTCGTCGGTATAAGTGCAACCACAACTTCCGGTGAATAAGCTCCCGTTAGAAAAGCGTCAATTACCCGAGAATATCCGGTGTAAAGGATTCAATTACCACTGGTCAACTACAAGATCCGACCATCGTGCTCTTCCTAAAAACCTAAAAAAGCCAACTCAAATCAACCTTATTAATGCTTAGTCTACAATACCCATATCTCACAGTTTTCATTTTTCACATTTTCATTAGCTCAAGAACAAAAAACCATATATGAAACCCGGATCTTATTTGTACTTAGGGGTTTTAAGTGTTCTCGATGAAGAACAAAATAGTAGCATGATGCCAGACTTATTAGACACCAATGATCCATTTGGAAATGAAAATTTCAGTACATAGTGGTTTATGGTTATCCATCGATCGAGAACATAGTGATTTTTGGAGGACCTTTCTTTGGAGACTTAAACTGTCGACTTGCTTCTTTACCCATTCGGTTTGGCAGTTTGAATTTGTACTTGGCAAAAGTGGTTTCCTCTTATGCTTTTGTGGCCTCGAGGGCCCAATCTTGGGTGCTATAAGACCACATCTTACATGACAGTGGCATGTGTGGTATGGATGATGATTATGTTTGTGCTCTTGCTTGTCTTCGTGATATGATTTTAAGCTTTGATCTTAATGGTTTCGTTAATAAGGACACCCCCTAATGCCCAACAAACACTGGCGAGTGCCCTTTTTAGTAAAATGGTCAAGGATATGGAAGTCCACTTTATCATGACTGGGCGACAAAAAGATGTTTTTGAGTGTCCACGCGCATCACATTCTTAGGATTTTCTACTAGCTACCCCCATAGACGGGTTGGGTCAATATATGTCACCTGTGGAATATCGTACTGTCCTTAAGTATCGTCTCATGATTCCACTATTTTCGGTTAATGAGATATACCCTATTTTGTCACAAGTCATGTTTGGATTCCTTTTGGGAACATGCAGTTCATTGTAAAGAGCTCATGGGGATTCAAGTACCGACACGATATGGTTAGAGACTTCTTTTTTTATGTATGTAGGTGTGCTGGGATCTCAGCCAAGAAAGAAACACCTGTGAACTTTTTGACTGACCCGTCGGATGGAAAATCCACTTTTAGACCGACTGACCGTTTGATTTTTGGATTTGTCGGAGGGAAACATGCTTGTATGAATCTGACCGGGGTTTCTCCTTTCAGGGGTTTGAGTAGTCAGGGTTTTACAGTTGGACATGCTGCTTTGAAAGTCACCTCGTGCAAAGTGACAAAATACGAGAAAACATGCATTGAAAATTAATACTTGTTTATTCCTTTCGCATTTGATTCTTTTGGTTTCCTTACACTTGAGGCGGTAGAGCCACTCAACAGAGTCGAACGTGTTATCAAAAGTAATGTTATGACACTCAGATCCACAAATATTGTTTATAAAAGAATTGGTTTTGTAATCCAAAAAGTGCTAGCGGCGCAACTTATTTCTCGTATGCACCTATTTTAATGAAATAAAAGGGAAAAAAAAGAAGCTTAACACAACACAAACAAATGATAATATTGCATCTCTTCCATAATCAACCACCTCTTTAGTGAATGAATTCTTTATAAGAATTAATTTGCACATTTTTAATTTTTACTAGAAGGGTACCCGCACAATGCGGCGGCGGGTACCTGATGACTATCTTTATAGCGAACAAATGCTTTTCATGTGACCTTTTAAGCACAGTAAGAAGACCGACATCTTCTTTTTTTTATGTTCTTTTTGACCATAAATTTACAGATATCAAGAATTTCTTTTAGCCCGTGCCCGTTCGAGATTGAATATTTGTATAATGTGCTTTATTATTTGTATTAGTGACATTTAATGCATAATCTGTGTTTAATTTGGTTGTACAATGTGCTTGATAATTTGTATTTCTTATGTAAGAGGTGTTTTAATAACTGTATTAATTATATTTATTGACCAGTAAATTAATTGACTATATTAAATAGCATTAATGAGGTGTTTTGTTTTTTATTATGTGCATTAAAGTGGTGTACACTATGGTTCTTGTCTTGTACGTCTGAAAATTATGTGCATTGAATAATGTGATGTATTGAATTTTAAGCTTTCCTCTTATAGTAAGTGTGTAGGCTTAATTTTTTAAGACTTCCTTTTAAAGAAAGTCCCAAATGCTTTATATAGTAGTATAGATTAGGACACTTCAATCACTGCATCAAACAGTTGTACCATATTTATATTATGATTTGATTACTTGTATTGTAAGTGTGAAAAAAGATAGAATGTGCAAATCACCTTTCATTCTTTATGGATGGTTCAAACACGAATGTGCAAAACGAGAAGCATCAAAAAATGATGATCCCTTTGTTGATAAACGAGTGGGTACAAGTGGGTCTGAAATAGTTGATATCAAAAGTGTTTAATGCTCTAAGACTATCCACAACCTTTACACCACTTCACTTTCTACATAAGCGCCACATCAACTTTCTCTCTCCTTCACCACTATCTCACTTTTCACTCTCAACCATCTCACAACACCTCACTTTTTAACACATTTTTTTATTGACACATATTAGTTGTAAGTTGAGAAGTAAAATGATATGGGATAATCAAAATATATAAAATATGAAGTTGTGTTTAGAAATGTATAAATAAGAGGTATTTATAGGTAAAAAATGAGGTAGATTTTTTTTACAAAGCATTAAACGGTAACATTTAAATTGGGTCCTACATGTGCACGTTTTTCAAAAAGTGAAGGCTTCTTTGGTCACCCTTGCCGATCACTCATGGAACCAACCCAATGCATGTGTCGCGTGACATCTACCTTGCCAACCATTCACGGGAGTGCTTTGGGGGTAGTTAAAAAAAGGAAATTTAGATAGGATTTGTAAATATGAATAAATGTAAAATTTGTATAAATATGAATAAATGTTGTAGATTTGATAGTGAAGTTGAAAAATTGGTGATATTATTATTATTATTATTATTATTATTATTATTAGCTATGAATTTTTCTTTTGTTAATTTGGTGGTTTTGAATGGGGATTCGGGTATTGTTTGAGATGATGAAAAAATTGAAAAAGATGTTTGGTTGAAATTTTTTTTACAGATGATGAAACAAATTGAAAATGCAAACTCTTTCTGGTGACAGTGTGGTGGTGGGTATGGTGGTGATGAGGGTTAGAGGTTAAAGACTAGTGGTGAGGTAAAAGAGGGGTTTTTTGGGTTAACGTTATATAGTATTAGAAAGTATATTAATAAGGTGTTTAATTAGACAAGAAAGGATGAAATGATGAAAAAACGAAAAAGCTTTTACAGCTAACGAAAAAGATAATGAGCGTTATCGAAAAAGAACCAAAGACACAATTAGCATTTTTTAGAATTTGGGACTATATTCAAGAATAAGGCTGAGTTGTTGGAGACCAACGGTCTCATCAAGATAGTTTATAGGATAATATAATGTGTATTGATGGAGTATTTTTTATTTAAGAAGTATATGCTTAACACATGTCTTAAGCCCACGTGTTAAACTTTTTCTCAAATTAAATAATTAGTTTGTTCATAATATGATATAAGAATATTAAACCAACTTGATCTTAGTCAGGTATAAATTTTAACAAATACTCCAATGCACCGTAAATATTAAAAGAACCGTTATTAATCAACATTATTACAATCAAATATATCAAGAGAATCAAACATTCATCTATGTGACAAATGAAGAACATGAACAATAATCAAATTAGGTAGGGAACAAAATCATGTTATTTACAACAACCATCCAGTTGTCTACGGTCAATCCAGAAAACGTACTTCTCAAGGATCAACTTTAGTCGTTCAATGTTTTTCACCTTTTTATGTTCCAATCTTTCACACAAAACACCCAAGTAATTCCATAAACCAAGAATAGAAAAATGATAGATAGGTCCTTAAATTAGGATGTGATCCACAACGGAGGTAATTATTTGACCCAAAGAAACCAACGAAATCTGCCTTTTAGGAAAGAAATGCAACAATCGGGCTCGTGACATTGTGAACTCCATCATTCCAAATCAATGAGCCCGATAGCATCGATAGCATCTGTGACCCTATTGTTGCAGTAACCGTCACCAAAAAAGATTGCTTCTCCCCAACCATTGTAAACACTAGAGTGCTTGGGCTAACATCCACCACGAGCCCTGATGGCGAAAATACATTAGCTTGATACGTTGAGTTTCCTAAACCCACATTAGTAACTATCCTGTTAAACGTCCGAACAATGACGCCTGATACATTAGATGAGAGAGCAAAAGAAGGATAGTTAAGGTCCCAAACAGTTGCATTATTAGGCGCAGAGCAAGTAGTTATATTTCCTGTAACAATTCTCAACTGCATTTTATTGTAACCTTGCCCACATAAAAATGACACGTAATCTGCTTCTCCAGCGTCATAGATCAAACCAGGGTCGACAGCCTTTAATGGGTTGATATGTCCAGAACCATACGCAAATTCAGCATCATTATTTTTGGTTGGACTCATTGGTGTTGCAGTAGTCATAAGTGCCGACTTTATTGCAGCAGGGGACCAATCATTGTGGAATGATTTGACATAAGCAGCAGCACCTGAGGCGTGAGGGCAAGACATGGAAGTCCCAGATGACCATGCGTGTCCATGGCTCATGGGTTGTTTATGGGTCAAATGGGTCAGATGTGGGGTCATACATGTAACATGTAAACCGTTTTTACGTTTTCATGCTCTAGGTCGTTTTGTTTTCAGTTTTTACGTTTTTTTTCGTTTTCGTCGTTTTTCAGTTTTGTCGTGAGAGGTTTTCGCTATTTTTAAGCGTTTTAGTCAGTCAGCGTTACGTTTTTACGTTTTAATCTTTTTGCTGTTTTCCGTTACGTGCGTTTTCGCTGTTTTAGTTTTTTGTCCGTTTTACGTTTTCAGCGGTCCGACATTTTTAGTTTTGGCATAATCCGCGTTGCTGCCGTTTTCGTTTTCGTTTTCACGTCCTCGTTTTTGTTTTTTAGTTTTTCCGTTTTAAAACATCGCGTTTTAAATACGTTTTCGTTTAACGTTTTCGTTTGTCACGTTTTTAGCGTTTTGCGTGAAAAAGCGTATAAAAACGTAAAATGCGCAAACGATTAAAACGTATCCAGCAAAAGACGTAAAAACGTAAAAACAATTAAGCAAAAGTCAAAAAAAAAAGCGGGGCAATGACGAAATGCTTTAGCGAAAACGAAAAATGCTAAAAACGATGTAAAAAAACTGACAAAAAAGAATGAAACGCAATTTGAAAACCGGTGACGGTTGAACAGATGACCATGCGTAAAAAGCTAAAATAAAAAGGAAAACGTGCAAAAACTAAAAACTAAAAACCAGGTGCAGATTAAAATAAAACGCATAAAAACAGCATAATGATTGAGTTATCATCGTGTTATTCGACCATTTGTGATTTACATAATATATTTGGAATTATTGTTTAGAACCCAATCCAACGTTTATTTTTATTTCTACATGGCAGGTATAAATAGGATTCAAAAAACGTACCTTGAGAATGTGAAGTGTAATTTGGTTCGGGCCCCTTGATGAGAAGGAGACCACAGTTGGAGCTGCTATGTCTACAGGTTCAATACTCTTTAGGATGCTTGCTGTTGGTGTCCTATTAAACACAATCACAACAAATTAGTTCATATAGATTAATGTACGTAATAAAACATTTGACACTTTTATTATGTCAATTTTGGAATTTACAATAAATTACGATGTGTGTGCTAGACTTACGAGGTTGAGTTTATGTAACTTAGAACCGCATCACCATCTTCACTGTTCAAATATGTGGTTGAAATAGGGAAAGAAGATGACACGTCTTCTCGGCCAAGATCACCTTTAATCACAACACCACTTGCACCGGATAGTAACGCATTTTGTGGTCCACTAAAAGACTCGCATACCACAATTTTATCTTTTACTAGAATTGGATCTAGAGAATTGAAAAAGCAGAATCTGAAATTTGTTGCAAAGTATTAGTGACTGTTTCAAGTAATTTTAGATTCCAAAGAATTTGTTGTTAAGTTTATTATTTATCAATTTATGTAACACATTTACTTTCTTTGAAAAATGTTAATTTTAAGGAGATTCATTTGTTACCTAGAACTAGCTGATGTTGAACCATTCACCGTATTAGGGACTGAAGCACCATACACTATCGAACGAACCGCACCATCAAATGTGTTTATAGCCGGTCCCTGATTAAATAAGTTTGATTAGAATAAGGATAATTACCATCTGTCACAATATGTTAGTTTTAGATGAACACAAATCTCACCATGTAAGTCTGATTGTTACCCAACACAATCTGAGTTAGAAACTTGCGGTCGATAGAGCTAGCAGCAACCGATAACAACCAAGGTGAAACACTAGTTATTGATCCAGGAAAAGGACCTTCATTTCCAGCTGAATTGGATGTCAAAATGTTATTCTTCATTGCATGAAAAGCTCCAATAGCGATAGGATCCCGAAAATAATCTCGAGGGTAAGAACCTCCAACTGAAAGAGAAATGATATCAACTCCATCTGCAATAGCGTCATCAAAAGCAGCCAAGATATCGGAACTATAACAAGTGTCAAAACAAATCTTGTACACAGCTATACGTGCTGACGGAACACCGCCTCTAGCTGTCCCGTTAGCTACACCTAACAAGCTTGCGCTATTAACTGCTCGTCCAGCCACGGTGGATGCAGTGTGTGTGCCGTGTCCATCCGTGTCTCTTGCTGACAGCTCCTCCCCCATAATCTCCTCGAGATTGTAATATCTTGCTCCGATGAGTTTGCTGATATTTTACTAGAAACGTTAATTTATGACAACTGAAGTTTCCCTAAATCCTATATTCTTTTAGTGACACATAGGATTGGTCACTAAACACAATGTTGTGGCGGCTAGTACATTAACTATATATCTCATTAAGTGGCATTTTTTAGCATGAATATCAAAAATTGAATTTAACTTCTATTACTTGTTGCAGGTAAAATTCTTGGAATCGCAAGAGCCTCTCCATCTTGATGGTGGAGGACCGAGTCCGTCATCCTTAAAGCTATCGGATTCCGGCCAAACACCGGAGTCTAGCATGCCAACGATGATGTCGCTTTCAAGGGGTTCTCTTTTGACATCTTGAGGGAAGCCCATGAAGTCCCATGACCTTGTTGTATGTAGTTGCTTCTTTTCGTTTGGGAATACAGACACAACTCCCTTCAATCCTATATTCAAACAAAAATAAAGTTCAGTTTTATCGCGCTACTGACATAATCTTCTTATGATTACAACGATCACCGACATGACTTTAGAGTTATACTACTAACACTTAATACGGCTTGTGATAGTAATATATATAAATCGATTAAACTTGTTATTAATTAAGCCAATTAAACTACACCAAAAGCGTCTCAAGTGATCGTTCACATCTAGCAAATACTTGTGTCTAAATTGAACAAAAAATTCAAAGATTCACTCACGAGCTATTTGGTTTTGTTCATCTTCTGTTAGCCTTGCAACGAAACCACTAAAGCTCCTTGTGTAGCTGCGAAGTAAAGATTTTGATGCTCGGCTGCTCAAAACACACAAAAGATGTTAGTGATCACCATGTCACTAAAAATACACGAAGCATTAGCAACTACGTTTTACAATGGAATTTGGCAACAAACTAGCCGTCACAATAGAAATCAAAGATTATTAACCTGCCAACAATTTTTTGTAAAATGCTAATGTGAACCGATGACACGGGGATACTGATCTTTGGAATATCACCCATGTACACAATATACGTCTGCAAAAAACACAAATACATTTTTAGCCCAAAACAAGAGAAACATCTCTATCGATCTCTTTCTCTATTATATATAAAACATTTAAAACTTTCATTTTTAAAAGTCTTAAAATTTTAAAGCTTACATACTTTCATTTTTAAAAGCCCAAAACAATAAACACGGTGTTTAATAAGTTTCACGTGATTTATTAGACACAATTACTATTGTTGGTGATTTTAATATATATATATATATCGTGTTGAGTCATATCTCATGTTTTTTATTAAAGAATTGCATAAATTTATCTTCATGACGAGTTGCATATTATCAAGTATGTTCATTCATTTTTACGTCATAAATAAACGATACATGAATCTCTCTTCATTCTTGCAATCAACAATTACCACGGCCACTAAACACCACAGACCTTTTCTTCTTTACTATTACTATATATCGACGTTAGTTATTCTTGCTTTTTGTATTTTTTTCTACCGTAACTGCGGCATTGCACAAGTAACATGCTAGTGAAATTAATGAGTTTAAATTTATGTTTTCAAAACAAGATTTGTATAAAGAAAACTTGTTGATAGAAAAAAAAAAAAAAAAAAAAAAGTACCTCGAGATCATTGGAGTCAGCTGCTAGTGTGTCGCTAAAGATTATAGAAAATGTGACCGTTAGCCAAAAGAATAGCCGTAGTGGAGATGTCATGGACATTATATTGAAATTTTGATTTTAAGAATGTTTTTGCAGATATAATTTATGAGGCTTGTGTGTATAAGTATTTATAGCAAACAAAAGTTCATTGATTTCTTAAATCTTTATCCAAGGTTCTTGAAATCGTCTTGAAGGCCGGCCAGTTTGACAATGTTAAATTTGTAATACTTTACAAGTTATCTATATGACTTGATCTATATTCATGGTACAGAATAATAATTCTCTGATACATTTTAAAACTTCCCAAAAAAGAAGTCAACTCTATTTCTACAAATCAAACTATGCAAGTAGTTCGAAAATTACTCGATGCTTCAATTTTGATACTTTTCATATATAGATTATGGAATAGAAAAACTGTTACTTTTTCATTCTAAAATAAATGTCTACATGTTTATTTTTAAGTACAACTAATCACAAAATTTAAACATGTGAGGGTTTGACAATTAGCTAAAAAAAAGGAAAATTAAAACCTAGTAAATTTGTAGTATATATACAGTGTTACACACTTACATATCTTTTAAGTTGCCAATTGTTTTTTTGTGTATTAGACTATTAGACACTTTTTTTAAGAAAGAGAGTAAACATACATTTTCTAATTTTCTTTATACATGTCGCATTTGACAAAATGTATTGTATTGCTACTTGCGGTATTGCGAGACCTATTACCGAGTCAGAAACTAAATGGAATTAGGAGGGGGTCGTCGTGGCTCTTCATTCCATTTTGTAATTAAAGATTAAAATATAATATATAAAACAAATTGCCAAATTGGCCTCTCATAAAATCCATAAACCTCCATGATTTTACAATTAAAGAATAGAGGTAGATCAAATGAGAAAATATAATTAAGATAAAAATAATGAGAAGAAACTACAACTACAAATATTAAATGCATCCATAAAAATAGATACATCTCCCTATTATTTCATTTTCCTTATTTGAAATATGTGGCTACAATTCTTTCTCACTCTTCTCATTTAAATAATTCTTTTCACTAGATCCATACTTAGAGTTTGGTTCATTGTAGATCAATTTTTTTTCAAAGATCAAATGGATGATCCTCACCCTTCATTCCCTTTAATTTAATGGCTGAGATTAAAAAAATACATTTTAATAAAATTTACACGGAGGGGCAAAACAGTCATCTCATACAAGTTGGTAACTCACGTGCCTAACACATTTATCTCTTATCACACACACTAACACAATCACTATCTCACCCACTATCTCCTCATTCAATCTTCCCTTCCTTCATTTAAATCTGTTAACACACACTATCTCTCTCATAACTATTTCAACCAGTTTTCCCCAAAAATCAACATATGCATTTGGTTAAATTGTAAGAAGAATCGATATTATGGATCTTCGAAAGAAACTAGCAAAGGATTTTAATGTTTCTGGTAAAAATCTAACTCGATATTTGATGTATTTTTAGATTGTTGTATATATTATTTGATTTGATATTGATGTAGTCTATGTGACGTCCTTTTTTTTATCTTTTCCAGTTATGTGAAAAGTTGTATAATCGATATATGTTATGTCGGTTGTATAATGTTGTATAATCTGAAAAGTTGTATAATCTTATGGTTATGGTTGGGTGTTTTACTTGAAAATGGTATTTATTGTGATTGCATTAGTTTATGTTTGGCGATTTTGTTATTTCATGTTGTTATGTTCTTTTAGATAGTTGATGAACAAGGGGTTGTTTTGATTAGCTTCTTTTTTTGATATATGTGTCTCATCTTAAAAAGCATATGCTAGACTTAGTACTTTGGATTTTTTAACAAAAAAAATAAAGTAAAAGAGCAAATGAGAATGTTTAACCTTTTCATCATTAGATGTGAGAAGTTTAGTTGGAATGTGGTGGTGGTCAAGGGTTTGTTAGGGGTGACTGGTTTGCTACCTATTCACCTACTCGAGTTGTGAGTTCATTTTCAATTTTTTTCTTTGTTTTATAGCGTAAGTATGGGTCGTCAGTAGGTTATTTGTGATGATGATTTGTTAAAAGGTGTAGTTGTTATTTGAGATAATTGTTGCTTTCTTTGTGTTACAAGGAGTTACATGTAGTTGTTAAATTCTGACTTCTCATGTTACGTGTTAGTGTGTTTGGCTATTAAAATAAGGTTAGAATTGCTTTATGGTTCTGGATGCTACAATTTTAAGTCCAGTTTTTCATTGCAGACATTAATTGTTTATTCCCGATATATGCCTCATGGATGAATTATATTTCCTCTTAATTGTGTTACAATGTTGGTTATATTTTAATTATTATCATCACAAAAGAAACACGAATTGGCATGGCAACCAAGGAATGTAAACAACCAGAATTATTGCCTTACTTTGTATTAGACCTGGTTGATGGAGTCATTTATCTAGTCTAGTTTTTGAAGTTATCGGTACTAAAGTTGGATGTGATGTGCCTAAATCATTACAACTATTGATTTTTTAAACCTACAACAGTTTATAAAAAGAAAAATTATGACAGCAACATGTCCATATTTGTTTGAAATTCGTCCAATTATCGTTATTAATGTGTTATATGTTATTTAGTTTTTTGGTTGTTGAGTTTTTACCATTGATGTTCATATGTTTGTAGAAGATGATGTTGGACTTGATAGGCTTTTGAAAACATAGAAGTTTTTGAGCGACTGAGCTTCACGAGCAGCTACTGATGTTCCCGAAGGGCTAGGAAGGAACACACAGTGATAGGAAGTTTAGTGGCCAGTTCTAGTAACAAACTATTTCTTACTTCTGTTTGGTTTTCTTAAGTCTTTTGTGTTTTAATGCAAGTAGCAGTTGGATTACGGATTGACTTTTCAAATTTTGTTTGTATATGAAAAGTCATGTGTAGTTATGGACAATTATTTAGTGTATTTGTAATGAATGGAAATATGATGTATACACCGTTAATTTTAGCATCCATGTAATTGTGCTACGAACAGATTTGGGTACGTTACCAAGTTTCTGGAAATGAATGTTTTAAATAGATTCTCTTAATTGTTATTGGATGTCAATTTGAGTAATAATTACGTGAATCACTTGTGATTTGTGCACAAATCACAAGTGATTTGGCATGATTATCACATATTGTTGTTTAGTTTTTTAATTTTTGTAACATTAGTTTAACAAACATGTAACTATAACAAAACAACTTAATAAAAAGTGAAATTTGAATTCCAACTAAGGCTTTTAATCAAGTATGAATGCATAGATCATAGTTTTATCTATAGTAATAATCACATCTCAGTAAAATTGAGGTTAAAATCTAGAAATATTTAAAATTGAAACAAAACTAAAAAAGTATTTATAAAGTAAAAATAAAGTATCAATTTACAACATTGTTATTTATCGTTATTGCAGCCGCTATTGCCTTTGGACCTAGCGGACAAGTCTTTTTGTTACGCATATTAGTTTTCTCTCCACATTCTATTCATCGCCCAATCTTGATATGTTACCAGTTACCACTAGTGTATGTGCTTGTAGAATGCTGTCATAAACGACTCCAATAGCCAAATGTATGATTTGATGTCTTCACTTTTAAGCATTCCCGCAACAATTGTCACACTCTTTTTGTCGTTATCTATTGTAGTGAATGAAACAAATACCATAGTGTACCTGAGTTGTATAAAAACACATGGTCTTAGTGAGCAAATTTATACCTAATAAACGAACACCATTTGTATTAAATCACAAGTGATTTGTACTAAATCACAAGTGATTTGGGCTAAATCACACGTGATTCGTGCTAAATCACCTAGCCGAAATCACATGTGATTTAACACAAATCACCTGTGATTTGCACAAATCACCTGTGATTTTTACTTAATTATAAAAGTCAAACAGTCTTTGAAGGAATTGTACTAATTTGTATTTTTCACATATCATTTACCAAGGTGTTGCATTTTGAATATTTGTTTCACCACTTTCAAGATCTTCTTCAACAACAAACCGGACTTGGCCAATATCACCACCATCATTCATAAAGAATATATATTCTTCAACTATCTTCATCAACACTCATAACGTCACTACCTTCTTTAACAGCAATCTGATGTTGTTCAACAACATCAACAATCATACATGTGCTATCTACACTACCTACTTCAACTCTCTGAATTTGTTCAATATTATCAACAACCATATCTAAGCTACATACTTAAACACTCTCAATTTCTTCAACAACACCAACAACGCTAGTTTTACCACTTTTAATTTGTTCAATTTCTCCATTATTATCCGTAGCTTTGATAATTTTGAAGATTTTCAATCTGTTATTTTAAGCAATTGGATGGTTTGGAACGGATTTGATTATTTTCGATCAGATTTGAACGAGTTTGATGATTGTCAAACGGCTTTGACAACTAAATCTTCTGTAACTGAATTATATTCAGCCTAATTTTATGAGTAATGAACTTATTGGATAATTTTAATTATGTTTGATCGGATGTGAATTATTTGGATGATTTTCGAACGAACAATCTAGCATAAATGAATGATATTCAAGCTAATTTGATGATGAATGATGAATTTAATGGAGGAATTTGATGTTTTTGGATTGTCATGTATATTGTTTGTTTGGAGAGAGGAAAATATGTGGATGGTCACATGTATGTGTGTGGATCGTGGATTGAGAAGAAAATGGGAAACTTTTGGGGAAAAATGTTTTTATATTGGACCAAAATGCTCATTTAGTGTAGATGTCATATTAAATCTTAGCCTTTGGATGAAATAAAATGGATGGCTTGGATCTTACCATTTGATCTTTAAAAATAATATGTACTATATGGATCCCACCCCTACATACTTATAACATAAAAATGCATCGAACATGACCATTTTTGTGATTGTGTGTAGCCAACTATTTTTTTTCTTATTTTGTGTACTGAACTTTCAAATTCGATCATTGTGTGTATTTTGTGACGATTTTACCCTTATATTTTTCAAGTTTTGAAAGGTAAAATGGTTATTTTACTTGACAGAATAGTCACAAAATACACACAATATATGATCGAAATTTAAAAGTTCAGTACATACAATAAAAAAAAATAATTGGCTATACACAAACACAAAAGTGATCATGTCCGATGATTTTTTTTTTTTTTTTTGATCCCTGCACTTAAATATAGATCAATATGCTTAAGTAAAACCAGTTAAATGAAAGACATACTTATTAAATGATATGCACGTAAGAAAACACATCATTCGATCCATATGTTATTATTCAATATATATTGTCAAATCATGAAAAATTCTTTGTGTAACTAAACGGTCAAAGTCTGTATTACGAAAGTATAACTGCCCTAACGGTATATATAAATTATAATAATGCAAATCTTATTAAGCTAGAATTGGTCGCGACAATTTAGAGGTTTATCGGTTTGTTCGGTTTATTTGATTCGGCAAGCTCAATTAAAATATTTTTTCAGTAAAAAACCGATAACAGAACTGAACTGAATTAAAATTGGATTAAACCGAAAAAAAAAAAACAAATTTAAATTCGGTTTAGTTTTAAAATTGATCCGAATAACCTCAATTACATAATTTATGCATATTTATTCATTTAATTATATAGGTTTTTTGCAAAAAAATAATTTGAAGCTTACAAAGTGTTATTAAAATACTATGAAAGAGTTTTAATGCTTTTTTATGTACATAAATATATAAAAAATATAGACTAAAATACACCGTTGGTCCCTGAACTTGGCAAGACGCATCGCGATGGGACAAAACTCGGCCTTTTCATCGTGGGGAGTTCAAACCTTGGCCTTTAAATGCCAAATCAGTCCCTTTGACCAATTCTCTGTTAGTCAAAGTCTGTTAATGTCCCCATGTGCCTTGTACATGAGGGTAAAATCGTCATTTCATTGTTTTGGTTAATCACCCTTCATCTTCATCTTCCTCATATTTAAACCCAGATTCCGGCAACCTTAAACCCAGAATCCGGCGACCAAGAAAAGTTGTCATGTGTCATCTATGATGAGACGTCTTATATCCACAAGAAAAGCACATGTTGGATAACAAGTATATAGACTGTTGACACCTCTTCTTTCGTCATCAACTTTACTAGGAGATAGATATTATAAGGCTTTCGTTAACACACATATTATGTTAAAGAAGGTGATATATATGTTTATTCTCTTATTTTTGCAAGTGTTCAAAGATTTGGATGATAAAGTACAAATATCTTTTATTCGTTACACAAAAGATAAGAAACAACATAAATAACAAACAATTTTGAATGGTGGGTCACTGGTGTTTATTAGCGATAATTGTGAAGATATGCCGACGTTATAATGTGGGTGTGAAGGCAACAAACTAGCAATATAGATAAATAGTGATGATGAGAACGCCATATGCACACATAAACAGAAAAAATAATGCTAATCATAATGTTACTTAACATTTCATTATACAGCCATTATTAAAGAAATAGAGGCGACTTAGCACAAGATCTTGCAACCTCCTCCACGGCAATCTCAAATCATCCAACATCCTCCTCGGGTCCGATTTCGAAGTCACTTGAGCCATCTAACGGTGACATAACAAGTAAAACTCAGGCTTCATAGACCTCACCGCAAGACTCATAGAGCTTGGTATAATTGGAGTTCGTGCTCATGAGTAATTTTTTCGCCATACTAGTTCTGTTCTGTCAAATTAACCATGTATGAACTTGGATAGGTTGATAAGATATATGAAACCCAAAAGCGAGGGAGATTGAAATAAGCATACATCAATCATTGCGATTCTACAAAAAAAATCGCTAGATCGATTACAAAGTTAAGGAAGAAGATGAAATCACAAATTGATTACAAAATTACGGAACAAGATGAAATCACCAACCTACAACTTGTGCAAACACCATACATGTAATCAAAATGATTTTAGAATAATTTCACAATCTTGATTACTTGTATCAAAATCCAAATCCAAAAACCATCTTCATGCAATCAAAACAACCTCTCAGTAACAGTTGGGTAATTTGGATTGGTGCTTCAAATTCAGGTTGGGTCTCGACGATGTATCAAAACCCAAACAACCCGAGTCAAATAGCTTTAAACCTGCTTGAATAACCATCTTTTCTTACAAAATTTACTTGAAGAAACGATACAGCTAAACATGAGGTGTCAACAGTCTATATACTTGTTATCCAACATGTGCTTTTCTTGTGGATATAATACGTCTCATCATAGATGACACATGACAACTTGTCATGGTCGCCGGATTCTGGGTTTAAGGTCGCCGGAATCTGGGTTTAAACATGAGAAAAATGAAGATGAAGATAAAGATGAAGGGTGATAAACCAAAACAATGAAATGACGATTTTACCCTCATGTGCAAGGCACATGGGGACATTAACAGACTTTGATTAACAGAGAATTGGTCAAAGGGACTGATTTGGCATTTAAAGGCCAAAGTTTGGACTCCCCACGATGAAAAGGCCGAGTTTTGTCCCATCGCGATGCGTCTTGCCAAGTTTAGGGACCAACGGTGTATTTTAGTCAAATATATATATATATATATATATATATATATATATATATATATATACACACACACACACACATATATATATATATTAATGTGAATTTAGTTTTCAGTTCGGTTTAGCTTGGTTTATATTTTGCCAAAACCATATCTAAACTTGAAAACTAAATATTTAATTCGGTTTGGTTCAGTTACAAATTTAGTTCGATTTTATTCGGTTTGGTACGGTTCAATTTTGGTTTTCGATTTACAAGATTACCAACACTTCTCCCCCTCCCCTTTTTTTTTTTTTTTCCCTATACATTTTGGATCTTGATGTCTTCTCCCAATGTGTTAAACTAGGGATAAGCATTTGGACCCAAATCCCGATATTGAAATGGAACCACAACAGTATCGTATTGAAATAGTACCGATTCCCGATACACAGTATGGGACCGATACCATAAATCGAGCCAAAAAAATTCTGTACCAATAATACGATCGTGTACTAAAGTGAGATAGTACCGAAATTTTTTTAAAATTTGAGTACTCATGATTTTAAATTAAGCAACTTATTCAAACACATATTGGGCCAGTTTCATGCTAAACAATAGTCATGTAAAACATAAATGAAGAAACCAACGTCCTAAACATACCGTGAATTAAACCTTAACCAATTATTAACAACTCGAATCATCAAGTTTACATCTTTAAATCATCTCAGTGAAGCAAAATGCTAAAGAAAAACGGAAGGAGATCTTACATGATTAATTGTTTTTTGTTGAAAATTGTTTAGTTTGTTTATTTTGAATGATTTCATATAATGTTGGTGAAATTTTATAAGTTTTGGAATGTCTGTAAGTTACGACTATGCGTGTTTATTTAATTATTGATTACGTTTTTTTTGACATGTGGTTCTAAATCACTCAAAATACACCTTTTGTCCTTTGTTATGTTTGTCACATAAAGTTACTAGCATGAAATTTGGAAAAAAAAATTATTTAACAAAAGACAGGAAGAACCGAATTGGTATCGATTTCCCGTTATCTGGTACCGATACCAATTCCGGTACTGAAATCCCGTCCAATACAATACCGGTACCTCTTTCATGCTCGCAAAAAAGACGATACCACTAATTCGATACAAGTTCGGTACGAATGTGATACCGTGCTCACCCTCCTATGTTAAACTAAGGGTCATACAAGAAAAAGATCAAGGCCTCACCGTACATGTGGGCCCTTTAATATACAAAACACCTTTCACAAAATATAACTTTAATTTGCAGAAAAACGATTAAGTAAACACTTTCATTGTTTACAAAGTACTGTAACATTTTGCAATATTGCAATTGATGAAAAACAATACATTAAATAACGCCTTCTTTGCTTCATATATGAAATTTCGATACAATTTTGAAATCCTTGATTTAGAAAAAAAAAAAAAAAAAAGAAAAAAATATGAAATTATGACATATAGGGAAGAAATGCAACAATTGGACTAGTAACATTGTGAACCCCATCCTTCCAAACCAAAGAACCAGAAAGCATCTTTGTACCAATTGTCGCACTTACAGTCACCACAAAAGATTGCTTCTCCCCGACTGCTTTGAATGCTAGACTACTTGGGTTAACCTTCACCATGAGCCTTGATGGCGCAAAAACATTAGCCTTGTACACGGAATTTGCTGCACCCACGTTAGTAACTGTCCTTTTAAATTTTCGGACTATGCTTCCAGGTTTTTTAGCCGAAAGTGCAAAAGAAGGGTAGTTCAAGTCCCAAACGGTTGCATTATTAGCCGACGAACAAGTACTTCTATCACCAGTGACAATTTTCAGAGTTGTCGCGTTATAACCTTGTCCACATAAAAATGACACGTAATCTGCTTCTCCAGCATCATAAACCAAACCAGGGTTAACAGCCTTTAAGGGGTTGATATGTCCTGAACCATATGCAAATTCAGCGTCATCATTTTTTGTAGGACTCATTGGTAAAGCTGTAGTCATAAGGGCGGACTTTATTGCAGCAGGGGACCAATCACTATGGAATGATTTAACATAAGCAGCAGCGCCTGATGCATGTGGACAAGACATGGATGTCCCAGAGATAATGTTGTATGGGACAACACGTGTATCTCCTACTTCACCGGTGATGGTTGTACACCTAGTGACCATGCAGCTAAAATGTCCACTCCAGGTGCGGTTAAATCAGGCTACAACAAGATTTAGAACATTAGCATAAGGTGTGGTATATATAAATCTTTTTAATATAGAGATCGTATAAATGACACACATGAAACGTACTTTGAGAAGGTCTAGTGTGATTTTGTTCGGGCCTCTTGATGAGAAGGTGACCACAATTGGAGCAGTTTTGTCAACCTGTTCGTGGCTCTTTCGGATGTTTGCAGTTGGTGTTCTATCAATCACAATCATATTCAACAAATAGGTTTAGATTTCAATGTATTCATGTACGTAACTGTGAAATTTTAACTTTTTAACAATTGTCAAATGCATGGCACTTACGAGGTCGAGTTTAAGTAACTTAGAACTGAATCGCTATCATTGCTGTTGCTCAAATATGTTGTTGAAATAGGATACGAAAATGCCACATCATCAAAGCCAAAAACATTTTCAATCAATACACCACTAGCACCCGATAGTATTGCATTCGTTGGGCCATCGAAATCCTCGCATACCACAATTTTATGTTTCACCAAAGTGGGTTCCAAAGTATTTGGTAGGCAGAATCTGCAATTTGTTGTTACTTATTAGTGACTGGTTTTTAGCAAGAAAACAAAGAACACTGTCACAAAATATATATAGCAACAAGTATTTTGTGTAGTTGAATTTTGTTGATTTTAAGTAGATTACATCAATACCTAGAACTATTTGATGAGAATCCTATCTTCTTATTAGGCACTGATGCACCATAAACTATCGGATGAACTTCACCATCAAACGTGTTTATCGACGGTCCCTACACAAGTATGAATTAGAAAACCGTTTGTTGTGCTATATCTCAAAAACACAAAGGAAAAAATTTATTAATACCTGGTAAGTCATTTTGTTTCCCAACACAATCTGAGTTAGAAATTTGCGATCAATTGTGTTAGCAGCAACTGACAACAACCAAGGTGAAAGACTGGTTATTGATCACCGTCGTTTCCAGCCGAATTGGAGGTCAAAATGTTATTCTTCATCGCATGAAAAGCTCCAATGGCAATTGGATCATCAAAATAGTTTATAGGATCGGAACCCCCAATCGAAAGAGAAATGATATCAACTCCATCAGCAATTGCATCGTCAAAAGCCGCCAAGATATCAGCATCTGAACAAGCATCCTCAAAACAGATCTTATACACTGCTATACGTGCAGAAGGAACACCGCCTCTAGCTGTCCCTTTAGCTAGACCTAACAAGCTTGCATTGTTTATGGCCCGTCCAGCCACTGTAGATGCAGTGTGTGTGCCATGACCTGCAGTGTCTCTTGCTGACAATTCCTCATCTCCTTTCGCCTCGGTATTGTAGAATTTTGCTCCAATTAGTTTGCTGACAAAATATCAAAATGTTAATATCTCGATACTTTAAAGGTTTCACTAGATCAAACACAATATTACAACATCAATAAGAATTTGCCTCTAATGAGGCTAATCATTACTTGTTGCATGTGAAATTTTTGGAATCGCAAGAGCCCTTCCATCTAGATGGTGGAGGACCAAACCCATCGTCTTTGAAGCTGTCAGCTTCAGGCCACACACCAGTTTCTAGCATGCCGACAATGACATCGCTTTCTAGGGGTGCTCTTTTGACATCTTGAGGGAAGCCCATGAAGTCCCATGATCTTGTTGTATGTAGTTGCTTCTTCTGGTTTGGAAATACAGATACGACTCCCTCCATTTCTACATGCATGCAAACGAGAAATCAACTCAATTACTATAATAAAGTGCACGTCCGCAAAAGTAGGATATCCACTTACGAGCAATCTGATCTTTTTCATCTTCTGTTAGCTTAGCGACAAATCCGTTAAAGCTCTTCTTGTAGCTCCGAAGTAATGATTTGGATGCCCGGCTGCTCAAAATATATATTAGAGATGTAAGTGACCGTGGTGTTATTCAAAGTGTATGTCTTACAGAAAAAAATCATAACACATTTATGTCATGACAATGTATCAATAAAGACTAACCTGCCAATAACGTTTTGTAGCATGTTCGTGTGCATTGATGTTATCGAGAAATCACCCTTTGGAACGTCACCCATGTAAACAATATATGTCTGCAAAACGCAATTGTAATTTAACTCATGCGTAGGGATTTATGCAAATGATGCATTCTATCATATAAGCTATTATCTAGCTAGTAGCTGAATTTCCAGCAATTTAAACAAAAATATATGAAATTCTGTTTTAAAGCAACTTTTGCATAAAAATCTCTTGAAATGTAAATTGTTCAAATTTAATCTAAAAGTAAAGAAATGCCTTGAGATCGTTGGAGTCAGCTGCTAGAGTGTCGCTAAAGATGAGAGAATATGTGAATACTAGTAAAAATAGCAACCATAGTGGAGATGTCATGGACGATATTATTCGATTATATTATTGATATCAAGATGTTTCTGAAGATGAAATGAGACCCGTTTATATATTTATAGCAAACTCAGAATCACTAGTTATAGAAATAAATAATCCAATAATGTTGTTGAAATCGTTGGCCGTGCTACAAAAGCTGTCTCTAAGGCGAGTTTGACAATGATAAATCAATGAATCACACGTTATTAGCTACTCTATTCAATTGACATAAACTTGCTTTTTAGTCAAAAACGGTTTTGATCCTTGAAACAAAATTGTGAAATTGTACTGACTGTTGGAAGAAACACAAAAAACAGTCTTCCTCGGAAGCAACTACTTCACAAAAGACAAAAACAAAGATGCTAAATTAATAAACCCACAAACTCAAAAGTACGTACGGATATAGAGTTTTTCAATTTGTTTGCATTTCATGTGCCATCATCTTCTTAGGGTACCCCATCTTGTTACCATGCATGATCAAATTTTTGAAAGTAATTGGCTCGACGACTATTACATGTTTTAGCGGCATTGTTAACCATCTATAGAACTTTGTATACAACCTAGCAGTTCGTGTGTTTGTTTAACATTGGTGTGTGTATGTGTGCTGAAGATGGAGTACTTAATTTGGTTTGTGATTTATGAAACTATTTGTGTGAAGAAGACGATTATTATGGGGGGTTTGGAAGTAGCTATATTGAAGTATTGAAACCCAGGGGTACAAATGTACAATTATACCTTCTTGCGTAACAGACAGAAAGACAAATAATGAAATTATAAGTAGATACACAAGGATTTAATGACATAGATTTAGAGACATAATAACTGTCACTAAAAATTGTTGTATACCTCTGGATAAAAGATTTAATTTTAGGGTTTGATAACGCTATATATGAGCAAATGAGCAATATATTGAGGTCTAAAAAGCAAAAAAATAAAAATATTCTCACACTTTCTTTTGTGCCAATGTAATATAAACAGGTTTTGACCAACGGCTCTTTTGCTTACTTATTTTAAGTGCGGGAGAAACATAAGAAAGTTCTAGTGACACATTTCAACCTTTAGTGACCCTATACCTTACATATGAGTTTTGCTTTATGAATCTATTGGAATTTTAGAACAAGTTAACCAATTAATCTCTACGAGTACGCAACGGATAAAGATCTAGTATTTGCAATTAGGTTAAACACGTAATTAATAAACAATTAATTAAAAAAAAGATAAAAGAAAACCTAACCTTACTTGGCAATTGGGCTTTAATAAAGAACAATAAACCAAACGAAACCCCAAGTATCTAAATTAGATACCTCAATGAGTATCACACACAAACCCGATAACGTATACATTCGATTAATGGCTAATCGGGAAAGTAATATTAAAACCAATCAACTACTTGACCACCTTGAATATAATATTGACAAGAAAACCTTCAAATAACATGTATCATTCTTGCCAAACTATTACTGCCCGATCACAGTAAACAATCAAGAAGATAAACATCTTCTTTACCCGATATCGGATAAGTAGTATCCGAAAACCACTGCTTCTTGTTGTCCGAGAAAACAAAAACAGTAAACCCTCTTTGTTTGCTGCTACAGTCGTCGACCAGGAGGACCAAAACAGGCACCAAACAATTAACTCCTAACACACTTGAATTCGATACAAGTTTAGGATCAAGAAACCAAACCAAAACCTACTCGACTTAGTAAACTGGTCGACTGGATTTCATGGGGAAAAAAGATTGGTTTAGAGCTTTAGGGATGTGAGATTATTCATCAGTTTGCTGTGGGGTTGTGTTTGCTTATATAGCAAACAAACCGACTCCTAGTTGGAGTCTAATACTTGCTCGACAAGTTCAAGCCCAAGCAGGAAAAAACCCACTCCCATTCTGCCCGATCAGTTGGTTATCAAGCCCCAAGGCTAAACCCAAATCATCCCATGTTAAGTCCAAGAACAGCCCATGGTTCGAGTTCATGATCGGGTCAAATAACGGGTATGTTTATTCAAGTATTATAAACGTTCAACACGTATACTCATGTTTATCGCGTGTGCCCCCATCGGCTCACACACCTTTAATCGTTTTGTCGTGTTTTCAACTTCCACAAACCAACAGCTCCCACTTGGGAGTTGGTGTGTCAAATGGCACACAAAACTAACGACGGAAACGCCTAGCAAACGCTCTCACTCGCTTTTTAACTAAAAGTGTCTGAGAGAATAGTTTCGTAAAAGTTTCTCAGTAGCATGGTCATTCAATGTGTTGCTCTAATCATCCTTTGTTATAGATACCGTTAAACCATGGATAATGGATCTTAAATCATTCCATATAGTTTAACCATTTAGAATCTCGTTATAGATTTTAATTCAGATATACCAAATGTAATCAAGATTCATCTTGCATTACCCTTTAGATCCGCCGAACAGTTATCGATTAAATGCGGAGAGCGCCATGGTATCTTTATGCACATATCAAGTGGAGTAACAAATCCTTTATTGACTACAAGTGTTGTGGATGCTGCTTCACACCACTCTGAAATATAGCCTTTATAACTACTTTATTCAGATAGCGTTTTGCGTATACTTACAAAAATGATATCCACACATAACAGAACTTGCTTGCATCTCAAGTCTAAGGACGAAGATAACAAACCATTTTCAATATTTTACTTATGACAAGGATCCAAAAGTAAATGTTTGAAAGTTGGGGAATCCAATACGCATTTCTAGTGAATACATATGAGTTTGGCGGGAACAATCCACATTCTCGTTAGAATATAACCAACACTCACATTTGCCTTAGATAACAATATTCCTGTATTGTTAACCGACAATGGACATATTTAGAACAATAAAATCATTTAAGGATTAAACATGCAAATATAGGATAACAATTATTATATGAATGAATAACAAATACCAAGTATCTTTATTCATCATAAAGTAAAAATTGTCTTTCAATCCCAATTATCCAAATACTAAAACAGATATGCATAAAACTCATTTAGTAAGTTGAAGCCTAATGTTTCCAACATTCTCAACCTTTCTTTTACAAGAAAAACTAAATAGTTATCTGAGTAAATGATAAGATCGTTTATAAGCTCAGCAAGGGATAAATAACAAAGACTAATAACATGCACAGCGGAATAAACTAATCAATTCTTTGTTATTGAACAAGGTTTTCATTCACTAACACTAACTAATCTTAGACGTTTATAGGAACACGTCTAGATAACTAAACTACTAACTAAACTAATAACCTAGGCGTTTACAAGACTATACGCCTAGGACACACACACACCTTTAGTCGACTACATTATGGAAGACATGTATATTCAAACCTACACCCCATGTCCTCTTTATATACTAGAGGATTAGGGTTTACAAATCTCTACGAAGGACTAATAAGTAAAACTTCTTTTGCAAGCAAGTCCTTCCATCTTTTTGTAGGTTTCCTTCTTATCGTATTAAGTCCCTCTTGTTTCATTCTTTTTGTCTTATCAACTCAAACGTATAATTCCCAACAATCTTCCCCTAGTTGATAATGACAAAACCATTCTTGAACGAACTTCCCTAGACGAAGTAGATAAATTGAGATCAGGGATCTCACCATGAATGAAACAAGTATGTCTTCCTTTGTCTTCCCCTTAATCCATGCCACGCCACTTCAACATCTCTTCCCCTTTTTGTTATTATCCAAATAGGGAACGTATGCAAATAATGATCTTGACCACCACGAACCAATACCATACTTCCAATCTAAGCCGTCAATGTTTGAATTGCCCTCCATGAAGAACACCAAAATGCTTACTAAAAATGAATCCAAAACAGTAGAAAACTCCAACTAGCAGTAGTAATAAGGATCAACAGTAGTAAAAATCAAACACTTCCCCTTGAGTGGTGCATGTACATCAAATGATTAAACACATCATAATGTGCTTCCCCTGAAATCAATGTGTTAACCATCTTCATGATTCTTCAAATCTGTAAGCTCCTTGTAATGATCACTTTTGAAGAAAACCAAATATAACGAACTTGATAAAGAAGTAAAATAATCCAAACTTGTATCTTATGTCTTGTTTATTCACATGACGTTGAACTTATACTGCTAACAAAAAATATAAGTAGATCGCAACCTCTTGACAAAATCCTCATCTTCAATGAGACACTGAGCACTACAATGTAACTCCTTTAAGTGATAGTTAACTAGGTCTTCATCCATCCACCCCTTGACCTATGAAAACTAGATTTTGCAAGTCTTCGTCAACATCCTTTAAGCACAAACAAGTTATCTACAAAGTGTAACACCCACTTCGAGATATGATAAGAATACAAACCAATGAAACTCAACTACAACATCAAATAAATGATAATCAATCTTCTTCGAAATCAATTCTTCAATAAAACCCAAATACGAGCCTTTTTAAAAACCTTTAAGAACAAATTCCAATCTTCTTGTGTGTGTGAATGAAAATCCCATGTGTGTGTATCCAATAAACTCCGTATCAAAAACTTGTACAACTTCCCCTTAACTCCAAAACAAGCCTATTAAATAATCAAATCCCCACGAGCAGTAATTTCAAGGACGAGCAGTACTTTCGTGTATAAACAGCAGTACTTTGAGCAAGGAGCAGTACTTTCATGTATAAACAGCAGTACTTTGAGCAAGGAGCAGTACCTTTGTCAGCAGCCATATTCGACAGCCTGTAACTTATGCATAAAAACTCAGATCGAAAATCCCTCCGATGGAAAGTTAGATGGCTATATAGAGAACGTCCACCAAATATTTCGTCACGATCCAACGGTTAACGAAAAAGTTATGATCGTTACAAAACAGTGTTGTAGTAACCTTACGAAAAATTTTCAGTTTCTGCAGCAGACTTTGACAGCTTATAACTTTTGATTGAGAGCTCTAATTGACAATCCCTCCGGTGAAACGTTAGACGGATATATGGAGATGCACCAGAAAAAATTTTAGCTTAATCTAACGGTTCACTAAAAAGTCATGCCCTCTTGAAAACAGTCCTGTAGAAACTTTAGGAAAATTTTCTAGATTCGAATTTTTCTTCCTTCTTCTTCGAAGAACCTTGTAGATCCCTATATCAAGAGCTCCCCGCTCTGATACCAATTGAGAAGATCGTTTATAAGCTCAGCTAGGGATCAATAACAAAGACTAATAACATGCACAACGAAATAAACTAATCAATTCTTTGTTATTGAACAAGGTTTTCATTCACTAATACTAACTAATCTTAGACGTTTATAGGAACACGTCTAGTTAACTAAACTACTAACTAAACTAATAACCTAGGCGTTTACAAGACTATACGCCTAGGACACACACACCCCTTTAGTCGACTACATTATGGAAGACATGTATATTCAAACCTACACCCCATGTTCTCTTTATATATTAGAGGATTAGGGTTTACAAATCTCTACGAAGGACTAATAAGTAAAACTTCTTTTGCAAGCAAGTCCTTCCATCTTTTTGTAGGTTTCCTTCTTGTCGTATCAAGTCCCTCTTGTTTCATTCTTTTTGTCTTATCAACTCAAACGTATAATTCCCAACACATCACTTGAGTGATATTTTTAATATCAATGCTGAGGGATGTAAGTTAGGAGATTATTGTAAATCAGCTAACTACTAAAATATATTATCACATCTTGAATCTGATAAATGTTTTAGAACTATGAATGACAAGATGCAGTCCTTAAAAGGCAAATCGAGTTTTGAGCTTGATTGTTATTTCGCCTAACAGTTAACCTATGAGGTTGAAATGAGTTTCTTTTGAAGAATGACTCACAAGGACAAAACTGTATACATATTAATGTTTGGCATTTTATAAGAAGTTTTTAATCATACGTAAGCAATTTTATGATTATATTTTCTTATATAATACACACATTAATTATAAAGATATTTAATTGTCATACATGTGATTTGTAGGTTGAAATGACAATTAGTTTTTATAACTCTTTCTTTATGATTACCTTTTGCGAGGACGGTGTGTAATCAAAAGGGTTATGAATCTACATAATCTTTATGTAATATACAAATTTAAGCAATCCAAGTATGGATTGTATCGTGCATCTAAGAGCTGAGATCTTGAATTTAATTACAATATGATTCTGATTGAATTAAGATAACTCTTGAGTACATCTGACATTGAGTGGGAGCAATGTGTTTTTCCTTAAAATTTACATGTTGAAGATATCATTCCATTTATGCTAGGTATTGATCCTTAATCTTGGAATGAAACTTCCCTTGGAATTTAGGGAATAAAACAAACAACCTTGGAATAAATGTTTATCTAGAATAAACAAATGCGGAAAATAAGTCTGACACAAATGCAATATATCATTTGAGCAAGTCTTAAAATGGTATATTTCACTTGGAATAATTTACATGGATGGAAACCTTGTATTTTTAAACTAAGGGTTTATCATGTATATATTATATTGTGTATAAGACTAGTTGTTGCTTTTGTACAAGAACAAAATGAGCTGACAAAAACAATATCTAATTGAGAGTGTTTAGATTATTGTTTTTATAAATGTTTACGAATTATAAAGCATAGCATTGTATAAGTACAAATAATGCTAGAGGATTATTAAAACTAGTTATAGTAGGATTTCATCTTTTATGATAAATCTGCTAACTAGCTATGCTCAAGATAGAGTATTGTTGCATTACACATTAATGAATGAGAATACTTTACACTTTTAGAAACTGTAAAGATGACTGTTAGTATGTCGTTGATTTCTAATACCTCATGCAAGGTAAGACGACATCTCCATACAATAACTCTTGCAATAGTATGAGCATATGAGATAAGACACTCATCTTATATTTCAAGTCACTCACTATATGTGAAATTTGAAACAAGTATTCGGAAAGTTTACTGTTGGGATATAGAAAGATAAAGTGATGAAGAATGATAAAGTACTGAAGAAATTCAAAGTGCTGAAGAAAGTCAAAGTACTGCTAATGAAGAAAGTCAAAGTACTGCTCAACATCAAAGTACTGCAAAGCTTAAAGAACTGTTATATAGTTTATGGAAAGCTTTGTTATTCTAGAATATTATTAGTTTAGATTACTTGTCGTACAAGGATTAGATTTGTAAACCGACTAAGGTTATCCTTATGCCTATAAAAGGACCCCTAGATTGGCATTAGAGGTACGAATTCATACGCAGTATTAGAGAATATTAGAGTTGTTAGGGTTGTTAGTGAATCTGTGTATCAAGCAGGTTCTAAGTATTAATAAAATCGTTGAAGTTAAAGTTAATTCTTCTTAGCTTTATTGAAGTAGTTTCCGCATACTTAATAGAGTAAATTCAGTGTTTCATTGTTAGTAACTTAGGATTTATCCAAGGTTGCTAAGCCCTTACAAGCTACATAAGTTAGTTTGGTTAGAGTATATCGATCCAACAAGTGGTATCAGAGCTTGTGTGGAAACTCTGATTAAGAAGAAACTCTTTAAACCTAGTTAACAACAAACCCTAAAGATGTCGACTGAAGCTTCACCACTCCCATCCATCACCCACTCAGAATTCCTATCATCAAGAAGGGAGCATATGATCTCTGGAGCATGAAGATGAGGCAGTACATTGCTATTACAGACCATGCACTGTGGAATGTATTGTCAATGGGAATGAAGTTATTGAAGATCCTGTAGAAATTCCTGGACAACCTAAACCTCCTAAGGCTGTCTTGCCAGTGATTCTGAAGAAATCAAGAAAAGGCTCTCAACATACTATTATCTGCTATTCCTGATGGTCACCTACTCAAGTTCCATGATGCTAAGGATGCAAAACAACTATGGGTTGCTCTCAAGAAAAGATTTGGAGGTAATGATGCTTCCAAGAAGATGCACAGAAATCTGTTGAAGCAACAGTTTGAAACATTCACTGTTGGTGAAAGAGAAATTCTTGATGCTGCCTATGACAGATTCCAAAATATTCTTAGTATCTTTGGAGTTATACAAAGCAGAGGTATCTGTTGAAGATGCAAACTTGAAGTTCTTAAGAAGTCTGCCATCCGTATGGCATGTGATTGCTACTATGATCAGCGGACAACCTGGTTTGGACACTATGGACTTTGATGATCTTTACAACCACTTAAAGGTGTATGAGCATGAGATGAATGGCCAAACAAGTTCAAAACCTCACAGTATTGCTTTTGTGTCTTACGAGAGAAGCGGTACTTCCACTAAAAGTCTGCTTATCCTACTCAAAGTCTTGTTGCTCAAAGTCTGTTGCTTATCCTTCCCCACCTCATCATCAACAAACACCATCCATTCGATGAAGTTGTATGCTCATTCTTTGCTCAGCAAGCCACTTTACCCGTCACTTATGAAGAAGATTTGTCACAAATTGAAGAAGATGCTCTTGAAGAGATTGATATAAGGTGGCAAGTTGCTATGATCACAGCTAGGATCAAGAAGTTCATGAAGAAAACAGGAAGAGGCATTGACTTCAAACCCAAACAGGGTACAACGTTTGACAAGTCCAAGATTAAATGCTTTAATTGTCAAAGAACTGGACACTTTGCAAGAGAATGCAAGTTTGCTAAATATCAGGCAAACAAAATGATTGAGAAACCCAAGCTTGAACTCAAGGAAATTCCTATCACTGAAACAAAAGCTTTGGTTGCCCAAGAAAATCTATCAGAGGTTGACTGGAGTGCTGAATTTGATGATGAACCAGTAACATACTCTATGGTCGCAATGGAAGAATTTGATTGGAGCATGACTTTTGATGAGGAACCGGATTTCTTTGCTATGGAATCTAGAGATGGTCTTGGAAGCTTTGATTGGAGCATGGAAAGTGAAGAAGAACACATTACGCTCACAATGGTAGCTACTTCACCAAGTTCACCCCCTATCTCTGAGGTATGCTCTAAGTGTCATGATTTTTATCAAAAAGTGCTCAAAAATTATGTAACTGAAAGAGATAATTGTAGAAGGGCTAGGTATGAGGTAGCTGGTTATCAAATTACTTTAGAGTCTATGGAAGCCAAAATTATAACACATGAAAATAATGAAATGGCTTGGGCAGAAAAGTATGAAAAACAGGATTATCAATTAAAACTGAGTGAATGGAAGTTAGGATGTAAGGTTTCTGAACTTGAAAAGATAACTAAAGAAAGGGATGAATTGCTAGAAAAGTTTGTTGCTTGGGGAGAATCTGGCCTTTCACATGTTAGTTTTGTTGAAAAACAGAAAAGAGCATACATTAAAACTGGCCTAGGTTTTGGTATGGATTTTAGTAGCATAGAAGAGAACCCACCTAGTGATCAGGAACAACTTGATTCTGAGGATATAACAACCAGTGTTATAAATATCGGTCTTGGCGGCCGATATATCAGTGATATATCGCTTATCGGCGGTCCACCGATACGATATTTCACTTATCGGTCAAATTTATCGGTTGGTCAATATCGGTCAAATATTGGTCAAATATCGGTCAATATCGGTTATATCGGTCATATCGGTCAAATATCGGTTAAATATCGGTTAAATATCGGTCAAATATCGGTCAAATATCGGTTATATCGGTCATATCGGTCAAATATCGGTCAAGAGTGGGAAATACATAACTAAATGCATATACAATGTAAAATTTGTAATATTTATATAAAATATATAATTAAAAATATTAAATATAACAATAAAACTAATAAATATTTATAAATATGTATATAAAATATATAAATACCTATAAAAAATTAATTTCTTTATAATTTAGGGTCTCGTTATATCGATATATCGCCAAGGATATATAGGACAAGCGATATTTACAACACTGATAACAACTAGTGATGATGAACTCATTAACTATGTAGATAACACATCTAGTAATAAGGAATCTATTAGTCAAACACCTCCTGAATTTAAGAAAGACAAGGGTTATCATGCAGTTCCTCATCCCACTGGTAGTTTTCAACCACTTAGGACAGATGTTTCTCGTTTTGGAGTAGATAATTTAGAGTTTAGGAAAAAGCTTACTGGTCAATCTAATTCAGGTCCATCTAGTTCTGAAACCCCAAAAGAAACAATTGAGAAACCTAAGGATGATAATGTTAAGAGTCAAGCAGTACCTTCAACTTAAAGTACTGCTAGACGTTCAGCAGTACCTTTAAGAAACACTTTTCAAAATACTGCTAAACCTTTTTGGGATAACTTTGGTCAAAATAATTTTCATAATTCACCAAAAAGTCAGGTTAGGTTTGGTCATAGAACTGAAGGAAAAATTTTTGGGAGTATGGGTCAAAAATTGTGTTTTGTTTGTTATAGTCCTGATCATTTGATTAAGGACTGTGACTTTCACTCAGATTATCTAAGCAAATTCCCAAAGACCAGATCTATCAACCATAAGCCAAGGGAAAATAAACTAGTTTGGAATCACTCACATAGGGTTAATCACAGCAACTTCTCAAAAGACTATAGATACCCTCACCAGAGAAGACCTTTTTCAAAATCACCAGTACTCTCAAACACTTTTCAAGGTACTAATAAGCCAAGAGTTTCTCAAGCAGTACCTTCTCAAAGTACTGCTAGATTTTCACCCAATCAAGGTACTGCTGGCACTTTTTGGAATGGAAGCTCTAGGAGATCTAATTACTATCAATCTAGAAGGCGTTACACCTCAAAAAGAGTACCTAGATCAAAGCACTCTACACAAAAAGTTAAAACCAATTGGGTTAAGAAAGAAAGTACTGATGGGGAACAAACAGTACTTTCAGCAAGTAACAGCGAAACAGAGATTTTTTGTTGAGAATAATAAAGAGAATTTCACTGATAAAGAGATTTTTGAAAAACCAACACAAGTTTTGGAACAACCAAAGAAAATTGATCATGTGCTTAAAGACAGTGGAAATTACATACTTAAAGAAGTTAAGTATGTAACTCCACAAGGGGAACACAAGTCAGTAATGGCTTGGGTTCCTAAAATTAACTAACTCTTTTATCTTTGTACAGGGCAACCCAGAAGAGGAGCTTAAAGATCATTTAATTGTGGATAGTGGTTGCTCTGGAAGCATGATAGGAGACAAAGAGATTCTGTCAGAATTTAGATCTTATTGTGAAGGAAGAGTTGCATTTGGGAATGATGCTAGTGGAGAAAGAATAACTGGCAAAGACACCATCAAGGCAGGAAGCATAGATTTTGAGAATGTTCGTTATGTGAAGGAGCTTAAATTCAACCTTTTGCCAGTCTCTCAGATCTGTGACAAGAAGCATCCTGTGTTATTCAACGTCTGAGAATATCTTATTCTTTCCCCAATTCAAGCTTGTTGATCATAACTTGGTATCTTGAGAGTACCAAGAACCAATGATGTGTACAGTCTGGATATGAAGAGTCTTAACTCTTCTAAAAGAGCAACATGTTTAGTAGCAAAGGCAACACTTGAAGAAGCACATCTGTGGCATAGAAGATTAGGCCATGTGAATTTCAAGAATATCAACAAGTTGGTTAAAGGAAATTTAGTTAGAGGTTTACCTTCCAAAACATACAAGAATGATCACTCATGTTTGGCGTGCAAGAAACGTAAACAACACAAAGCTTCATGCAAGAAGATTGAGGAAAGAACCATTAGAGAACCTTTGGAGTTGCTGCACATGGATTTGTTTGAACCTGTTTCTGTTGCAAGTCTAAACAAGTAGAAGTACTGCCTGGTTGTGACAGATGATTGCAGTAGATTTAGTTGGGTATTTTTCTTGGGATTTAAAGATGAAACCTTTGATGCTATTCATGATCTTATAATAGCCTTGGAAAACCAATTGAGACTCAAAGTAAGAGGTATTAGATGTGACAATGGGACTGAATTCAAGAACAAGTTTATGGATGAGTTTTGTGCTAAGAAAGGAATCAAGAGGGAGTTTAGTATTGCCAGAACTCCACAGCAGAATGGTGTTGCAGAGAGAAAGAACAGAACTTTGATTGAAGCAGCTAGAACAATTCTTGCAGATTCACAATTACCTATTCAATTTTGGGCTGAAGCTGTAAGTACTGCTTGCTATGTGTTGAATAGAGTATCAGTCACTAAACCTCAGATGAAGACACCTTATGAGTTGCTTATGGGAAACAAACCTAACATACATTTTATGAAACCTTTTGGATGTCCTCTGACTATTCTCAATACTATTGATGCTTTGGGAAAATTTGATGGCAAATCAGAAGAAGGATACTTATTGGGATACTGTACAAACAGCAAAGGATTTAGAGTGTACAACAAGGTCACCAAGAAGGTTCAAGATTGTCTTCATGTTGAATTTTTAGAAGATCAAGAAAATCAAAAGGGTAAAGGTCCTGATTGGATGTTTGATCATGAGGTTTTGAATCCTTCTATGAATTATGTTCCTGTTAGAGAAGAAAATCAAGTTGATTACAAAGAAGAAGATTTACAGTACATTGTTCATGGAGTCAATATTAGACCTGATGTTGTTCCTGATGAAGAACCTATAACTGTTGAGAAGGAGAAAAGTACTGATGAACCAAAATCCACTTTGTCTGCTGAGGATCAAGCTATTCAAGATGAACTTAATAGGATTCTTTTTCAAGAAACAATAGCACAATCTTATGAGGATGAACAAAGGAGAGCTTTTGAAGAAGGAAAGAAAAAGGGTAAGTCTACAGAACACCCTCACAGTACTTTTGATCACAGTACTGCTGCACCTATTGACAGTACTTTTGATGATGATCCGACCATGCCTGGTTTAGAAGATACTGATGATGAATTAGATGATGAAGGTATTTTCTCAAATTATAATGAAGGAGCTGATTTCACAAATTTGGATGATGATTTTGAAATTCCACAGACTCCTACATTAAGAGTTCATAAAGATCATCCTACTGGTCAAATAATTGGACCTTCTACATCAGGGGTGCTCACAAGAACCAAGGCTAAAGGCTTCTCTAAGCCACATAATGCTTTACTTAGATTTGTGTATAAACAAAACAGGCTGAATCATAAGGATCACCAGACGTGTTTATTCACTTGTTTTATCTCTCAAGAAGAACCCAAGAATGTAATTCAAGCATTAACTAAAGAAAGTTGGGTTGAAGCCATGCAAGAATAACTTCTTCAATTCAAACTTCAAGAAGTTTGGGTACTATGTGATCTACCAGATGGAAAGAAAGTCATTGGTACAAGATGGGTTTTCAGAGTAAAGAGAGATGAAAGAGGGAATGTCATCAAGAACAAAGCACGGCTAGTAGCACAAGGATACAGACAAGAAGAAGGAGTAGATTATGATGAAGTGTTTGCTCCTGTAGCAAGGATTGAAGCCATTCAAATATTTCTTGCTTTTGCATCATATATAGGATTTCTTGTTTATAAAATGGATGTCAAGAGTGCCTTTCTTTATGGCAAGATTACAGAGGAGGTCTATGTCAAACAGCCTCCTGGTTTTGAGGATCCTGCACATCCAAACAAAATCTACAAAGTTGTTAAGGCTCTTTATGGTCTTCATCAAGCACCTAGAGCTTGGTATGAAAGACTTTCCACTTTCTTATTGCAACATGGTTACAGGAGAGGAGCAATTGATAAGACTTTGTTTATCAAGAGAGATAAGAAGGATATCATGCTGGTTCAAGTTTATGTAGATGATATCATCTTTGGAGCAACAAAACAGTCAATGGTGAAGGAATTTGAGCAGCTGATGCAACATGAATTTAAAATGAGTTCCATGGGTGAATTAACCTTCTTTTTGGGGCTTCAAGTTAAACAATCAAAGGAAGGTATTTTCATAAGTCAAGATAAGTATGTCTCTGACATTCTTAAGAAGTTCAACTTTGATGCTATGAAGCCAGTCACTACACCTATAAAATCTATCAACTCATTAGGCAAGGATGAAGATGGTCAACCTGTAGAAGTCAAGTTGTATAGATCTATGATTGGCTGTCTTATGTACTTAACTGCATCTAGGCCTGATATCATGTTTGCTGTTTGTTTATGTGCAAGATATCAAGTCTCACCTAAGGTCTCCCATATGAATGCAGTGAAGAGAATTTTTAGTTATTTGAAACAACAACCTAAGTTAGAGTTGTGGTATCCAAAGGATTCACCTTTTCACTTGGAAGCTTTTTCAGACAGTGATTATGCAGGTGATAATTATGATAGAAGATCAACCACTGGAGGATGCTAGTATCTTGGGAGAAGATTAGTTTCATGGAAATGTAAGAAACAAACCATTGCAGCAACATCATCCACTGAAGCAGAATATGTTGATGCTGCAAGCTGTTGTGGACAAGTATTATGGATGTAGAATCAACTTTTGGATTATGGGTTCAACTTCAAGAATACTCCTATCAACATTGATAATGAGAGTACAATTTGCATTGTGAAGAATCCAGTTTATCACTCCAAAACCAAGCACATTCAGATTAGGCATCACTTTATCAGAGATTGTTATGAGCATATGCTCATTGATGTTGTCAAGGTTCACACAAATGATAATGTAGCTGATCTACTCACAAAAGGATTTGATGTTTCAAGATTCAATCACTTGGTGGTGAGTATTGGTATGATTAATTATTAAGCTAAATTTAAGGGGAGGACTTATTAGTTAGTTAGATAGTCCTATGCATTGTTTAAGGGGAGGATAAACAATGTCTTTTTGCTGTTTTTGCCATTGTGAAGAAGAGAATGGAAAAGTACTGCTTTCTGGTTATCTGAAAGTCTTGCTTTGGAAAGTACTGCTTACGTGGAAAGCACTGTTTGTCTTATCAACGTACTGTTCCAACGGTCAAAAGATGGGTTAAAATTCAAATAACGGTAACTTTGTTATTGTGGGCTGTGATTTTTCAAATCTTACCTATAAATAACTACCCTCCGATTTTCCCTCTCATCTTTATACTTACAAATATTTTCCTTATTTCTCTCTCTTACACGATTACTATTCATCGAACCATTTTCTTTTGTAAACAAGTAATGGTGAATCGACACACAGTTAGCAAGCATAATATGGGGGGAAACTTAGATAAGACTGAAGCCAATGTCGCGTTTCATGACATAATTGATTTCCTCACTGGATCTTCAATCAATTATGCACTTTTAGTTGAACCTGATGTTATTGAGCCATGGATTCAACAGTTTTGGGTAATTGCTAGAACTCACATGGAAGATGATGAGTCATACATACAAGCTAAGGTTGCTGGAAAGATCATTCGAGTCAGTGAAGCCTCCATTCGAGAAGATTTATTATTTGATGATGAAGAAGGGGCTATACGTTTTGACAAACAAGTTCTTTGGGATACTTTCAAGAAACCCTTGTTTAGTCCACAATGGAAGTACCTGGTTCATGTCCTACTTCATTGCATCAGTTCAAGAAGTACTTCATGGGAGCAATTTGGATCAAATATAGCATCTGCTTTAGTGGGATTGGCTACAAATCGTCTCTTCAACTTTTCAAGATTAATTCTGGATGATATGCTATCTCACATCTCCAATGGATCACCCTGGTTAATGTATCCAAGATTTGTTCAAGTTTTCTTGAACAAACAACTTCATGATGTACCAAAACCTTCTAGCTTATTACATGTTGTGGTACAACCTCCAAAGATTTTCACCTTCATGGCTAGGAAGAGTGATAAGTTCTCTAGAAGGAATACTCCTTTGACTACTTCTATGATGGAGATTGTGCAGCAGTTAGAGATGAGGCTGCTGCAAGTGAAGAACGAGAAGGTACTGCATCACCCCAAGGTACTGCTTCTCAACATACTACTTCTTCACAAGGTATTGCTGCACAAGAAGGTACTGCAGCTTCACCTACAGCATCTCAACAAGAAACTACTCATGGTGATTCAGAACCAGAGGTAAACCCACCATCCTCTCCCAATGATTACACTTCCACAGATGGGCTTCAAACATCTGGAGGAGATGTAGCTACTGAGGGTCAAGTTCTGGATACCTATGCTTTGACAAGGGAGCTATTAAGATTGAAGAAAGACTTTGAAGCTCAAGCTGCACCACTAGTGACGTTGAAGACCAAATTTAGAAGATTAAAGACTTTTGTATGGCCTTTAATTCAACATCACAGGTTATGGGTAAAGTCTCAAAAGAAGAAAGGATAGAAGTTTAAGAAGCCTTCGAAGGGCAAGAAGGTTCATCAGCAGTCTTCATTCCAATTGGGGAGGAATCTGGAGCAAGATAATTTGAAAGAAGATGCTGAGTTTTATGCAGATAAAGAAGATGAACCTCAAATTTCTGAAGCACAAATAAATATTCAAAGTACTGAGCTTACTGAGCCTCAAGGAACTGGAGTTCAAAGTACTGGTGTAGAAAGTACTGATGATCAAGGTGCTGGTGATCAAGGTACTGCTCTTCAAGGAACACATAGACAAGATCTAATTACACCAAGGACTCTAAATTTTGACGAAGAAGCTGGTCCTTCAACAGTCCTACAAGAAGAGGAAGCTGATACACCCAAAGTAGAGCACACTGCAAGTGATGATGAGACTGTTGCTCAAATATTGCAAAATCTATCGAGACCAAGGGGTGTTAGTATTCCAGGAGTTGCTGAAGAACAACCTTAAGCTTCTCAACCTGCTTTAGATCCTAAAGACAAGGGTAAAGGTAAATTGGTTGAAACTAAGAAGAAGAAGAAGCTTACTTTGGCTGAAATAAGAGCTATTGAAGTGGCTAAGAATGAAGAAAAGAAAAAGAAATAGGGAACATATGCAAAGAATTGAGATCAGATACAGTTGATGAGCTGAGAAATTACTTAAGAGTTGTAGACTTTGAGCATCCTAAGTCTAAAGATGTTGCAGAAAAGAAAAAGTCAAAGATATCTACATTTGAAGTCGTAGAATCAAAGGAAGGAAATTATCTGATGTTCCATAGAGAAGAAGAAAGTTTCAGAGTATTTAATTTGCTATGGGACATATTGCACATCATCAACAGAGGATTTGTGGCATTTATACCAACTGGTGCAAGAATATTTTAAACACATTCCATCAGAAGGAGTTGGCTTAGTCTTGCTTGGAGACCTCAAAACTATCTGGGAAACATAAGAGACAAGCACCGATGAAATCTGGCAAAATCAAGAAGTTTGGGAGATTACTAGCTGGAGATTCTTTGAAGAATCTGGAGTGCATGTTTTGGAGCTGGAAGATGGGACCATGATTCATATGTTAGCAGAAAGAAGATATCCGCTTACATAAGATCTTATGAGAAGAATGCTAGATCATGGTATGGAGGTTGAAGAGGATAATGAAACTGCCCTTATGGTCATCGAATTGTTTATCAGATGGACAACTATGGCTGATGATGATGCATAAATACTGGTATGATTTATAATTGTATAAATGTTTTGAAAAATCAGTACTTTATTCAAAGTACTGCTGATCAAACAGTATTTTAACCAAAGTACTGCTTGCAGTACAAAACCAGTAAATGATTTTAATAAAAAAGCAAACTTTTGTTAAGTGCAAAATATTTTGAAACAAAAGTTAACAGCCACAAATGGTTTTTGAGATGGTTACCACAAAAGGTTATCAGTCCACCATGTCTAACAAAAGGACTGGCTAATCCATGAGCAAACGGCTCTCGTAAAGATATCTCAAATCCGTTAATAGTTGACAACTTGCTAATAAGTTGTATGGTAATCAACTCACCATATCTGTAATAGTAAAGAGTTGACTAGCCCACAAGAAAAATGGCTTGTGGTAAAGGCTGTGGAAAAACCATTTATATGGTAATTAGTTCACCATGGTTGCAAGAACTAACTAGTCCAAAAGGGTACGGCTTTTGGTAAATACAAAACAAATCCGTTGATAGCTGATGATTTGCTAAAAATTATATGGTTATTAATGTACCATGGTTTTACACACCTAAACATTGGCTACTCCAGAGTTAATGGCTTTGGTAAAGAGACATCAAAATCCATTAAATTTTCAATGATTCACCTCTCACAAGAGTTTACACACCTGGAAGTGATGAGAATAGAATGAAACTTTATGATCTGATATACAATTTGCCATATGTTGCTGAGTAGCTGAAAAGATGAAGATTGCTGATTGTTGCTGTAAAGGAATGTTTCTAAAGACTACTTTGATGATGATAATACAAGCACAGAGAGTACAAAGACAAAATCTGGAGATAAAGACACAATCTTTCCTTGAAGACAAAGATATTAAAGATGAATATACAAAGGAACTTGAAATCAAGCAACTAGAATTCAAGTTAGGGGAGGATTGTTGGGATATAGAAAGATTAAGTGCTGAAGAATGATAAAGTACTGAAGAAATTCAAAGTGCTGAAGAAAGTCAAAGTACTACTCAACATCAAAGTACTGCAAAGCTTAAAGAACTGTTATATCGTTTATGGAAAGCTTTGTTATTCTAGAATATTCTTAGTTTAGATTACTTGTCGTACAAGGATTAGAGTTGTAAACCGACTAGGGTTATCCTTATGCCTATAAAAGGACCCTTAGATTGGCATTAGAGGTACGAATTCATACGCAGTATTAGAGAATATTAGATTTGTTAGGGTTGTTAGTGAATCTGTGTATTAAGCAGGTTCTAAGTATTAATAAAATCGTTGAAGTTATAGTTAATTCTTCTTAGCTTTATTGAAGTAGTTTCCGCATACTTAATAGAGTAAATTCAGTGTTTCATTGTTAGTAACTTAGGATTTATCCGAGGTTGCTAAGCCCTTACAAGCTACATAAGTTAGTTTGGTTAGAGTATATCGATCCAACATGATGAGGCATCCTTGCGAATTTAGGAATGAGAGTAATCATTATACTTCGGTCAACATTTTCATGTTTAACCTTAGTATGACATTAATAAGTGGATTTTAGAAGGTTAAGTATTTTGTTCTCAAAAACTTTAAGATGTGTATATACTCTCACTTACTTTTGTAAGTAGAGACAATTCTCTAAATATTAAGTATTTAAGCAACAATAAATTGTTCTTTATTGGGAACCACAAAATACATTTTAAGTTCTCATCTCTAAATTTGTTAATAAAATGCTTCATAAGATTTTAACAAATTCAAAACTTAAATCAAGACATAATGGAATTCCTTCCAACAACTCAAATTAGGGTTTATAGAAAAACTCTAATTTAGTATCACTCTTTAACAAAAAGTTCTTGCAACAGTTTTGTGTTTCGTCAAACTAGGAAGAACACCAAAACTACAATCTTCAAGCTATGAAGTGTAGATAAATAAAAAATCCAAAAGGATTTAGGATTCAATTGGTTTGAGTGGAAAACCTAAAATCCCTAATGAATTAGGGTTTTCAGTTATGTGTCGTCTTGAATACCTTCTAGGTTTGAACTATATTGAGTGTATCCATGACACACGCAATTTCTAACCTTGATATGTTTTGGAGGTATAGTAATTAAAGCTATCAGGAACCAAACAATATAAATAAGGTTTGATCCAACACATTAGACATACCATAATGAAGTGGTATCCTATGAGTTATTAGAATTGTGAAACTATATCAGAATTCTATAGATAACTTAATTCTCTTTGGACCAAATACTTGTCAATTGGGTCGAGCCAAATTGCATATAAAGTATTTACGAACCAAGTGCATGCAATAATGTATATTTATTGAACAATAAAAGAAACTTATGTTCACGTGTTCACAAGAAGACATAACTGTTTAAGGATTATATGTTCATGTGTTTACAAGAAAACATAACATGTCAATAATACATTATAAGTCTTTAAATAATTCAAATGCCTTATGTTTATGTGTTAACTAGAAGACATAACACTTTTACTATATATACTTTATGTTATAAGTCATTGATTAATTCAAAGACTTTATAATTATGTCTTAACATGTAAGCATAATTATACTAACAAAAGTAATCATGAACGCAAACACTTGAGTTCTATAGTAATTTCAAGTTAATTATAAACTTCATAATTATGATCATTATCATATAACCATAATTATGTTGACTAAAACATGTAGTCTGATGTTGAAGTATCTATACACAATATCATGACATTTGAATATAGTAGGGCAACAGACATCTAGCGTGTTCACGTCCTAGTAGAATCATTATTAGAATGTAGTAGGGCAATAAGCATCTCATGTCCTAGTTGAATTCTTATTTACATGTAGTAGGGCATTAAACATCTAATGTGTTTAAGTCCTAGTAGGATTATTAGTTTCCTTTACCTTGCGGTCAAGAGATACCAATAATATTGTTGTTCCTTGCACACACTTTGAGATTTCTCCCACTTGTGTAAGGTACAACATCATATTATGAAAACAAACAACACATGATTGATTGTTCAAACGATATGGTAATGTCATAATATCATAAGTAGTTTTAGAACCATAATCTTTAATAAGGAATTGTGAATTATTATTCTATAGATAACACTTCAGGAAGCGACATCAGGAAGGCAACGTGTTATCTTATAAAATAAAATGCAATTTTCCTTTAAGCAATGGTTGTTCATATTCGGAAAGTAATGAATTATTTCAAAGCTAGTTTGAAATGATATGGGTGACTAATAAGAAATAAATCTCGTAGCTCCCACTGAAATTGACAACATTACATGAATGATATTTCAGTAATAAAATGCAACTGCTCCCACTAGATTTGTCAACATTGTAAGTGTTACATTTCCACTAGAAAGAATATATCAGTTTTATATACTTTCCTATTCTCTTCAAATTCCTATGAGTAGCATGTACTTAGGTATTGAATAGAGTATATGAAGTTCTACTTACGCAGTCAATGGACTAGCCATTCTTGCATTCAATTAACTTGAATCTTTAGCATGCAATTCCTCCTTTATCGTCTACAAAGCCCCAAGGGTATTTAGCCCTTTAGGAATAAACAAGAGTCCAAGAAAATTACCTAGCGAATATCCTAGTAATTTCTTTACTCTTTGCAATTTAAACTCATACATCGTGACAAGTGCAGGATGTTATTTATTTTGGTAGCTCTAAACACAATGTTTCCAGTTACACAAAATATTCTATCTTTCAATTAACTCTAGACCACAAAAGGGTAATGAAAGATCATAAATGAGTTTTTCTTGTAATCCTATCTTAGTTTTTCAACTAAGGAGAAAAGATAGGTATAAGTCTCACTCTTCTTACTAGGAAAAGAGACTAAGTTTGTCTTTCAAAGAAAATCAATTTTGTTTACGAATTATGTTGCAATAACACAATTAATCAGAACATAAAAAGTTCAATTCTAGTATTTTTGATAATTATATTCTTAAAAAAATTAACTACCAAATTAATTACTAATTAAGACTAAGATCCATCTTGCAACCCCACTTAATTACCATAGGTCTGACCAGTGCATAAAAAAATAGGACAAGATGTAACGCGGCGTTAATTGCAAAATGCAACTCTTAGATTTATGAGACTGTTTAAGGCATTAGTATCAAGTAATAATGTCAAAAGCATGTTTAGTTCTCATCTTATGCCTCGGGTTCAAGGTCTGACCAAGCCAACTCGAAATAAGTCAACCAAGTATGAACGTGTAAAAATAACCAGAGGTTTAACCAGTGAGAAATAATTACCATGGGTTGGAAAGGCCCTTAGGTCTGACCAGAGAAGTCAATCCAAATGCACGTGTTCATAGTTGGATGATATAGACTTAAAATTAACAAATAGGTATGCACATATAAATGTGGTAAAAGTCGTGTACAAAGAAGCATGTAAAACAACTTTGTAACACTAATTTTAAAAACTTTTGGTAATGACACTGTAGTGATCATAATGGTTCACGGTAGCTCCAATCGAACGCACAGGGAGGCAGAGAACCACGTAAGCGCTGAAGCATAACCTAGACATCCTTTCGGTGCGACTGTGCGCACCTCTTTGAACCCCCTTTTGAGTTTGTTCTAGTAGGTGAGCCGTACATCCCAAGTGTCCATAGCGTCTAGTTTTTAAATTCTTGAAAACGTGTTTCATTATATTAGGTTACTTTATTTCACAAAAACGATTTTCCACGAATCAAATAGCAGGTCACAATGAGCATGATATTTAGGCATGTAAATAAAGACCATTATTAATGTTATAGTTATGATATGTATTATTCCTCATTGCATACAATTAGGTGTCAAAGCAAGTAACAATAATGCACATAAAGGAATCACAAACATATAAACATAAACATTAATATATAACCACATAATGTTCCGAGTTCTCTTGCGAGTCTTCCCCAAACGGAGAACCATAAGACCGTCACTAGGATACAATACCTAGATCGCCCCATACATCGCAAAAGCAATTGAGTGGGTCTTGTGGCCGGAAAACACATAAAAACGCATGGCAATCTCAATTAACAAGTAATTACGCAATTTTATGTATTTAATAAACAATATGTAATTCTAATTATCATTATAATTCTAATTAACATTTAAATAATTCTAATTAACATTTAATTCTAATTAGCAAGTAATTCTAATTAACATGTAATTCTAATTAATAATTTAATTTCAATTAACAAAGTAATTATAATTAACAAGTTAATTTCAATTAGCAAAGTAATTCTAATTAACATTGTAATTTAAATTAACAAATTAATTCTAATTATCTGTATAATTTAATTTGTGTATGACTAGTTTTTTTTTTATAAATAAAACTGACAAGTATTGCATATAGTTGTCAAAACAAAATAAAACGAATAACTAAATTAGGTTTCATGCAGTCTTTTAAACATGTTTATTAATCTGAAACGTGTAACCCATAATCGCAAAAACGAGATGGCTCGTGATGCCACTGTTGGGATTTTAGAACAAGTTAACCAATTAACCTCTACGAGTGCGCAGAGGATAAGGATCTAGTAATTGCAATTAGGTTAAACACGTAATTAATAAACAATTAATTAATAAATAATTAATTAATAAAAGGGATAAAAGAAAACCTAACATTGCTTGGCAATTGGACTTTAATAACGAACAATAAACCAAACAAAACCCCAAGTATCTAAATTAGATACCTCAATGAGTATCACACACAAACCCGATAACGTATACGTTCAATTAATGGCTAGTCGAGAACGTAATATTTAAACCAATCAACTACTTGACCACCTTGAATATAATATTGACAAGAAAACCTTCAAATAACATGTATCATTCTTGCCAAACTATTACTGCCCGATCACAGTAAACGATCAAGAAGATAAACATCTTCTTTACCCGATATCGGATAAAGTAGTATCCGATAACTACTGCTTCTTGTTGTCCGAGAAAACAAAAACAGTAAACCCTCTTTGTTTTCTGCTACAGTCGTCGACCAGGAGGACCAAAACAGGAACCAAACAATTAACTCCTAACACACTTGAATTCGATACAAGTTTTAGGATCAAGAAACCAAACTAAAACCCACTCGACTTAGTAAACTGGTCGATTGGATTTCACAGGGAAAAAGGATCGGTTTAGAGCTTTAGGGATGTGAGATTATTCATCAGTTTGCTGTGGGGTTGTGTTTGCTTATATAGCAAACAAACCGACTCCTAGTTGGAGTCTAATACTTGCTCGACAAGTTCAAGCCCAAGCAAAAAAAACCCACTCCCATTTTGCCCGATCAGTTGGTTATCAAGGCCCAACGCTAAACCCAAATCGTCCCATGTTAAGTCCAAGAACAGCCCATGGTTTGAGTTCATGATCGGGTCAAATAACGGGTATGTTTATTCAAGTATTATAAACGTTCAACACGTATACTCGTGTTTATTGCGTGTGCCCCCATCGGCTCACACACCTTTAATCGTTTTGTCGTGTTTTCAACCTCCACAAACCAACATAATCTAGCTATGATGGCTATTTAGAATATAAAATTTTACCCATATATACCTTATATACGGGCATGGCAGAAGAAAGAACAATGGTTGTTGAGGTTCGAGTGTTGGACTTTTCTTAGCCATGAATCTTAATTAGAACATATTTTTTTATTCGGCGATAGAAAGCTAACATTCTTTTAATATTGCACTTGTTAAAAATTCACATCGAATAACGAATTATTTGCTTCATTTATAATGATATGATCTTGTAATACAACATCATGAATAGAATAAAAAATGAAAAAAAAGGCGTTAGTTGACCCTGCAGAGTCATCCAGAACTAGTTATTCGACCCAAATAAATACAAATGAAATAATAACATATTTACATTCTAGGAAGGAAACGCAACAATTGGGCTGGTAACATTGTGAACCCCATCGCTCCAAACCAAAGAACCCGAAAGCATCTTTGATCCTATTGTCGCACTAACTGTCACCACAAAAGATTGCTTCTCCCCAACTTTTTTAAATGCTAGACTAGTCGGGTTAACCTTCACCACGAGCCCTGATGGCGTATTAACGTCAGCCTTGTACGTGGACTCTGCTGTGCCAACGTTAGTAACTGTCCTATTAAACGTTCTAACAATGCTACCTGATTGTTTAAGCGATAGAGCAAAAGAAGGATAATTTAGGTCCCAAACGGATGCATTATTAGCTGCTGAGCAAGTACTTCCATCACTAGTGATCAGTTTCAAAGTCGTCGTATTATAACCTTGACCACATAAAAACGACACGAAATCTGATTCTCCAGCATCATATACCAAACCAGGGTCCTTGGCCTTTAAGGGATTGATATGTCCTGAACCATACGCAAATTCAGCGTCAGGGTTTTCGGCTGAACTCATTGATGCAGCTGTAGTCATAAGGGCTGATTTTATCGCAGCAGGGGACCAATCGGGGTGGAATGACTTAACATAAGCAGCGGCACCAGTGGCGTGAGGGCAAGACATGGAGGTTCCGGAGATAATGTTGTATGGGACAACACGTGTATCTCCTTCTTCTCCGGTGACAGTTGTAGCTTGCGACCATGCGGCTAAAATGTCCACTCCGGGTGCGGTTAAATCAGGCTAAACATATTTTAAGGTTAACGTAAGGTGAAATACCTATAATTTATCTTGAATCATATAAATGGGACTTACAAACATACCTTGAGAAGGTCAGTTGTGATTTGGTTAGGACCCCTTGATGAGAAGGAAACTACAATTGGAGCTGTTTTGTCTTCAGGTTCAATACTTTTTAGGATGCTTGCTGTGGGAGTTCTATAAATCACAATCACCAAAAAAGTGGTTCAGATTATAATTGTATTTTGAAATTTGAGATAGAAATTTACGATACATATAAGCAATGTGTATGCCAGACTTACGAAGTCGAGTTGATGTAACTAAGAACTGCTTTGCCATCTTTGCTGTTCAAATATGTGGCTGCAATAGGAAAACTGAATGCCAAATCAAGATTTTCAAGATCACCTTCAATAACTGCACCACTTGCACCCGATAGTAATGCATTCGCTGGTCCACCAAAATCCTCGCATACCACAATTTTATTTTTTACCGAAGTTGGGTCCAGAGAATCTGGTTCGCAGTATCTGCAATTTGTACGTTGTTGAATATTAACGACTGTTTTAACTTTTAAGTAATTTTATGTCTCAAAGAAACATGTCACGAAATATATATATCTAGCGACATAATTGTATGATTTTAAAAAGTTTGTTCAGTTACCTTGAGCTATCTGATGTAAATCCTTTCTTCGTATTTGGCACTGATCCACCATAAACTATGGGATGAACGGCACCATCGTATGTGTTTATTGACGGGCCCTACACAAGTTTCAGTTAGAAAACTATTCGTCATAATATCTTAAAATCACAAGAATATAATTTCTCACCTGGTAAGTTATATTGTCACCCAACACAAGCTGAGTTAGAAACTTGCGATCAATGGAGCTAGCTGCAACTGATAACGACCAAGGTGAGATATTAGTAATTGATCCAGGAAAAGGACCGTTGTTTCCAGCCGAGTTGCATGTCAAAATGTTATGCTTCATTGAATGAAACGCTCCAATAGCGATAGGATCCTCCATATAACCTAGAGGATAAGAGCCACCAACTGAAAGATTAATGATATCGACTCCATCAGCAATTGCATCATCAAAAGCCGCCAAGATATCAGCAGATGAACAGCCCCCCTCAAAACAGATCTTATACACTGCAATACGTGCAGAAGGAACACCGCCTCTAGCCGTCCCGTTAGCTAGACCTAATAAACTTGCATTGTTGACTAAACGTCCAGCCACGGTGGATGCAGTGTGTGTGCCATGTCCTTGAGTGTCCCTTGCTGATAACTGCTCATCTCCTGTCGCCTGGCTGTTGTAGAATCTTGCTCCTATTAATTTGCTGAAAGGATATCAACAATAAAAGTCATTCGACTCTATATATTTTTAGTTTCACGTAGAACCTACATTAAAATCTCAATATTATGGCATAACTAGCAATTAAAATCCTGTTTCAGTAAATCACATTTTCTGAAAAATAAGTTTAACGAGAGTCCGTGGAATTACTTGTTGCATGTGAAATTGATGGAATCACAAGAGCCTTTCCATCTGGATGGTGGAGGGCCAATTCCGTGGTCCTTGAAACTGTCAGCTTCGGGCCAGACTCCGGTGTCTAGCATGCCGACGATGACATCGTTCTCCAGGGGTGCTCTTTCGACATCTTGAGGGAGTCCCATGAAGTCCCATGACCTTGTTGTGTGTAGTTGCTTCTTTTGATTTAGGAATATAGACACGACTCCATGCATTTCTACATGCAAACGAGTATTTAATTCAACTACGTAGTATATTGTAATAATTGATGAAGTACCAGTGACTAAATCTTTCTACGAAAAGATTTAGTAATATAAAATCGTGTAATATAAAATCGTGTTAAATAGGTTTCCTAGCTAAATCGTACCATGCTACCAAAATTTCCTATAATATGTCAAAAATCATATATTGTGTTTTAGTGAATCGTCCTAAATATCTAGACATTCACTCACTAGCAATTTGGTTTTTTTCATCTTCTGTTAGCTTGGCGACGAAGCCATTAAAGCTCCTCTTGTAGCTACGAAGTAAAGATGTTGATGCCCGGCTGTGCAAAATACAAGAAGGGGATTATTAATATAGTTCCAAAGTATATATATAATAAAACTGATTTTTGTAACGACGACAAATGATCAGTCGTCACAAAATGGGAAACAATTAACCTGCCAACAACTTTTTGTAACATGTTAGTGTGAACTGATGCCACAGAAGAATCACTCTTTGGAAGGTCACCCATGTAAACAATATACGTCTGCAAAACACACAAATATATTAACTTCATATGATATATTGCATATATACAAATCTTATAAGTGGTTAGTAGCTGAATGAAAATTCTTTGGATGTTAAGAAATGCCTTGAGATCATTGGAGTCAGACGTTAGAGTGTCGCTAAAGATGAGAGAATATGCGATGGTCAGCAAAAAGAGCAGCCATAATGGAGATGCCATGGACATTTTATTGGATATTTGATTCTAGAACGCTTTTTGAAGATAAATATAAGACTCGTTTATGTATTTATAGAAAGATCAAAATCATTGGTTTCTCAAAAATTAAGTAAGCTATTTGTTGTTGAAAGCGTTGGACGTGCTAGAAAAGCAGTCTTTATGGCGAGTTTGACAATGACGAATTTATGATTCACACGTTATTACTTGACATAAAAAATTTAACTTAATATACTCAAAAAACAGTCATAATCGTCCAAACAAATTTGTGAATCTATCCTGACTGTTGGAGAATACGCAAGAATTATTCCCCTCTCAAGCACTATTTTGCTTAAGACAAAACAAAATTGTGAATCTTCCTGACTGTTGGAGTAATAAACATACAACACGTTAATAATCCACCTGTCTCATTTTAGGCTTAACACTATTACTTTTGTTTAGGGCTGAGCGTCCCAGACAGGACCAATTAAAACCGAGATTGAATTAGCGCAAAAGCTGAGTCCGAAGACTGGATTGAATGTGGTCGGTCTGGTCCGGTCTCGATCGGTCCTTCGTTCGGCCCGGTTCAACAAGTCAAAGTAGTCAGTTTATAGTCCGGACCGGACCGGACCGACCAAGACCGAGACCTAATTAGCTCAAAAGCTGAGACCGAGGACCGGACCGAATATGATCGGTCCGGTCTGGTCTCGGTCGGTCTGTCGATCGGTCTGGTCCGTTCCGGAAGTTTGCTCAGCCTTACTTTTGTTTGTTCTGGAAAATTATCTATTATCTTAAATGAAAATGTGAAACTTATAACTTATATTTCCTCATTAACCTTTCTAGTTAACTATTGCAAGAGCATCTACAATGCATCAAGTCTTTGAAGACTTGATGCATTTAATGCATTTAATGCAAATCTCATTTGATAACTAAAGCTTTTATTTAAGACTTGAGGTTCATCAAGCTTTTATAAAAAGCTTTACAAAAAGTCCTCAAAAAGTCCTTGTTGCAATGCATAAAACCTTGTTAAAAGACTTTTTGGAATAGTGAAAAGTCTTTCTCAACTTTACCCATTGTAGATGCTTTAAGGTGGGGTAAATAAAAGATTATGATAATTAATTAATTATTGCACTATTTATAGTGGCATATACTAAAAAGTGTTTAATGAATACATTTATATTTTTAAATTAATGTTTACAAAAAACAAAGTTAAACTTGATAAAATCATACATTTAAATTAAACCTTAAAACCATGACTAATAATTATGATGTCAAACTTACGATATAGTCGATAAAAGTTCAAAATCATGATTATTCAAAAAACAAATTTAATAAAATGACAAAGTCTATAGGTAGAGATAAAAGAGAGATAAAGGCATACATCATATCAAGTAATGTATAAGTTAAGCATATTAACGTATCTTATTCCCAAGAAATGTGAAAGGAATTAACTTAAGGACTGCTACGTGTTTGGCATCTTCAGTCGACATGGCATATGATTTAATTTATCTGCAGCCATACAGACCAACCTTTGTATATTACTGTAGTTTTTATATTAACTAACCGTCGTTTTCCGTTTGCAGAGGTTCAAAAAGTTGGGATGGTTTTCGGTTGAAGATGGCATGTGGCGTGTTTGTTTTTAGATGTTCTATTTTTAGACCAGAGGAACATTTCAATCATATTGTGCGATGACGAATCACAGGTAAGCCGCATGAGTCATGTTTGATGTCGCTGTGGACGCAGTTCATTTTCAATCTTAATACAGTTTTAATCTTGCCTTAGAAAATACAAAGAATGATAGAGTATACACAAGTATTGTTTTATTAAACCAACCATGCAAGTAATGCAATTTGGGTTGAAACTCATTTTCAATACTATTATTACGATAACTTCGTTATGCCTTCGAGAAATAAAACAATAAAAGAGTGAACGCAAAGAATCTCTCTACAAATCCAACTATACAAGTAATGTAAAAATGACATGATACTTTCAAATTGATATGTTGCATTCAACTACTAGTTGACAAAATGTATAAAACTAGCTTGTTATTCGAGTAGCGTTATAGTGGTCAAATTAAACTAGCTATAGATAACTACTAAACAAGCATGGTTCATAGGAATAACACTTACTCTACCATAAGTCCAAAGGATACATATTTTATGGGCGCAAATTCTCCATTTGCAACATTTTGTGTGTTAAGATCAAGTTGGAGTGTTTTTTACTCTAAAGTGTTGAATTATGAAGTGTAGCATAACCTTTGTTTCCTTTTTAATAACTATTCATTAGACAAATATATTGTGTAAAATATATTTGTACTGCTAATTCCGTATATTGAGACACCGCCATGCAAGAACTATACGAGATTATTAGAGTGCACTACTAGAAAAAGTGCCAATAGCAACGAAAATTTTGCAACAACCAATAAGTCGTTGCTAAATTCACACATTAGCAACGAATATAGCAACGAAATTCAACAAAAATGAAATCTTCGGTTAGCAACGATTTTTAGTTGCTAAATTCGTTGCTATCTTCTCAATATTTTGTGGGAACATTCCCTCTCATTTTTAGCAACGACTTTCTATGAAATTTTCGTTGCAAAAAAATTAGCAACGAAGTTTTAGTTTGTCAATCAAACATCAATTATTAGCAACGAAATTGCACATATAGCAATGAGTCATTTGTTGCAAAAAAAAAATTGAATGTTTTTGTTGCTGAATCTATCAAAAAGTGGAGAGAAAATTCTCACTTTTTTTATGAACAAGTTAACCAATTTTATTTTAAATTATTTTTCTAGTTACTACATTTATAAAGAAGTAAGGGAAAATAAATTTTCACCTTTTTATTAAACCTTATTAACTAGTGGCGGTTTAATTTTTGTCTGCTTACGATAATGTATACACATATAAATATAACATGCAACCCATTACATACATAAATATGTAATTTATTGTTTATCTATAGAAAGTAAATAATGTACATTGTTTATATCTCTTGAAAGCTTGAACTTGAGCGTCGTGAGTGTTTGACTCGCACAAAAGAATGAAGTTTTATATGACTTGATTCATGACGCAAAAAAGGTACAGTAAATTTTAGCTTTCAGCTTCAAAATGAAAGTTGTAGATCTCTATCTCCCTGTTCCGTGACCTCTTGAATCATTAAAACCGGATTTCGTATGAAGAAGTTATGACCAAAACAATATAACGATGTCGACAAATGATGTGTTATCGTCAGTTCTTTATTTGTTTTTCGTTTATTCGCTTGTTTATCCATCTTTTATCAAATTTTAAGCATTTAGTCATCGTGTCTTGGTCATTTCTCTGCATGTAACCCCAACGGAGCTATAATCATATTTATACAGCTACCCGCGTCGCGAGTGTTTAACACATATCAAAAACTAAAATTTTATGTGATTTGACTCGTGACGCTAACGGGATTTATGTAGGAACCCTTAGTATCAAGAATCATGCACACATAGGATGTTTTATACATGAAAATACTAGAGAGAGAAAGGTAAAGAGAGGGTGAAACCCTTCTTACCTCTCATTTGCTCCGGCCAGTTCTCAACATTATAGTAAGCATTGTGGAAGAACCCTTCTTACTTTCATTTCCCTGTACTTCGCTACAATTGTAGGATGTTCTTCAAGATCATCTTCTCCGTACTCAATAGCTTTTAGCTTTCGGTCAATGGAGAGCTTCAGATCCGGTTGGGCGTTTCTACCTTTTATGAGGTAAAACAGATCAAAGTTGTTGTAAGGGATAGCTGGTTCACGAGGACCGTTGGAATTTGGGACCAGAGTTGTCCTTTCCGTGACAAATTTGCTTTTCCAATTCTAAGTAACACTATATAACGAGCGGATCATCTCGATGATAGGTTAAATTGTATATTTGCTTTTTAGCAGGGTTTTAAAAGGCCATTGTGGTGGCACTAAGGCGCCCTTAAGGCGCAAGGCGTGACCTCTAAGTTAAGCAATAGACCAAGCCGTGGGCTCTAGGTCTGGCGTGAGATGAGGCGTAAAAAGACGCGGGACGTGACGGTTTTTTTTTGTTTTTTTTTGTTTTTTTTTTTTTTAACTTCGATGAAAAAGGTTTTTTTGAAACAAATGAATAAGATTAAATGCAAATATAGTTTATTGACTTAATTACTTATGCATACAAGTTTTTATAAACTCAATATATATAAAATATGATATAGTATATAAATTTATAAATACTTTAATATTTTATTTCGCTTTAGATCACGTCTTAGAAAATGCTATGGCCTCGCCATAGCTTGTAAATCGTGAGGCTTGACAACGCCGCCGCACGACGCCTCATACTATTTACCAATATTTTGAAACCCGGGTCGACCCGGCCGGGTTAACCGGTTGGACCGGTTCCGGGCAAAAAAAACGGGTCAAAATAACCCGGGTTTCTAAAACCGGGTTAACCGGTTAGACCCGCCGGGTTTTGAGTGACCCGGGTCAACCCGGTTCTCGAAACCCGGCCGGGTTTGGTTTTTTTCAAATTTTTTTTTATAAAAACCGGGTTGACTCGGATTGACCCGGCGGTTGAACCAGTTGACCTGGGTTGACCCAGTTATTTATTTTTTTATATTTTTAATGGAAAACCGGGTTGACCCGGCTGGTCGAACCGGTTGACCCGGTGACCGGTGACTCGACCGGGTCGATTATAAACCCGGTTTTCAAAATATTGCTATTTACAACCTTGCTTTTTAGTTATAAATATTAGATTTATAAACTTTTTAAATGTAAAAAAGTAAAGAAAGAAAAGAAAAATATAAAATTGGGTCAAAGGGTTTTACTAGCCAACCAAACCTTATCCACCATTAACATTGCACATCTGTTTCACCCTTTATCACTCGTTGATAAGGAAAACAAAAGAGAAAAAGGGGGAGAATGAAAAACCAGCGGGAGAATGAAAACTTAGTGAGCGAGAGAAAAAGGGGATCTTGTTAAAAGGAAAAAAAACCCTAGATCTAATCCCCAAATTATAATCTCATCGCCACTCTCTCATTTTCTTCTCTTCAACCAAAGGTATGATGCAATTCCTTTCTTTTTCGATTTATAACTGATTTTATGTTTGATATTATGTTCACTTCTACTCCACTGTAATCTGTTGCTTATTTTCGCTTGTTACTTTTATGGTAGACTTCAATAGTTATTGTGTTTTGTAAGCTGAATTTCATTTGTTCAATTATATGTTCAATTTCATGTTTAATTTTATGCTCAATCTAATTCGTTGTTTGGTATTTTGGATACCCATTATATGCTCGATATTTTTTGTCTCAAGTATAATTGGTGTTGTTATTTTGGATAAAAGAATGGTTATATGTTGTCATTGCTCTGTCCCATTTTATATTTGTTGTTGATGCTAGCTAGTGTTTTTTGTAAGTACTAAGTCTTAAAAAAAATTGTCACTGTAAATGGTTGTTTATAATAGACTGTAAGACATCTGATTCTTGGTAATTTACTCATGGTTTTGGTTATTGCTTTTTGATTGAACATGTCATAAAAACTTCTTGCTAGTTTACTCATGGTAATTTGATATCTAACACACTGTTATGAAGATGAGCATGGGTTTTTAATGTGCTGAAGTGTAACATGCTTGTTGTTTACATTCTAATAAGTTACTTAACTCATATATATATGACACATGTTGTAATTCGATACATTCTTATCCCTTCAAATTTTAGTTGTGTGACATAACTTAATTATATTTACTTTTTTCTGTCACATGACAGATATATCAGGAAGGGGCAAATCCCAAGCAACTAGAGGGAAGGGTCCTCATCGAGCTAACGTATCACAAAGGTTGACACCTGAATCACCAATGCCGGTAACCCCACCTTCCACATTACCGGTTCCTCATTCCTCCTCACCAGCACCAGATGCTTTGTTTCCAACTCATTTGGAATCCCAAACACTTGTTGCAACTGGTGAGGCAGTTTCTAGCACCATCACATGCATGTTTCCTACATTTTATCATTGTTTATGCTAAGTTTCTTTTGTGTTAACATCATATGTAAATTCTTTTTTTATACTGAGATGATAACACATCTACTCAAAAAGGGGACCAAGAGGAGAATACTTGAACAAAAATATTCCTAAGGACCCATCTGAAAAAAAACTAATCCATATTATCGGTCCCTCAGAGTAAGTATAGCTCACGTGGTTATTTATTTTGTTATGATTTAGTAGCTGATATATGTATCGTCTATTGTGCAGGTATTTGGAAGCATGTGCTGCAATCTCAATCACGAAGGACTTCAAGGCACATTTCCGTGGGACACAAACTCAGTGGAGTAAGCTTGATGATGATTTTGTGGATCTTACGTACCAATGCTTTCGGTATTTATTTACAATGTGTTTTTATGTTTATTACATTTTTTGAAAACTTGACCTTAGAACTATAAACAAAAACTCATACTATGTTTGTAGTGTTGAGCTAGCATTTAAAACATAATGCTTTAATATCTTTTATGATTTATGTAGGATCGATATAAATATGTGGAAACAGTGGATCCGAAAGAGGCTAGAAAGGTTTGGGTAAGGAGGTCAATGGAGAGATGTCGAGGTACATGGGCTATGGTTAGGAAAAATTGTGAAAAGAAGTCTGGAAGTAAAAACAAAGCTGACTGGACAAATTTTCGTCCTGAATTTGTGAATGTCATAACTGATTGAGATTGTATTCTTGAGTCATGGATGAAACTGGAATGGATGAGGCGATCAAAGGTGGGTGCTGAGAACAGGAAAAAGGTTCCCGGGGATGTGGAAGGTACGAGCTCCTACGTTAGACATACCGGCGGGTCCAAAAGCTTTCGTTCACATACTCACCAATGGGTAAGCACTTAATCTGATTACTTTTTGGATCGGTAATATGTAAGCACTTTATTCTAATACTTTTTGGGTTTGAGCTATTAGGAGTAGAAGAATTCTTGCAAACTATTTGGTTACCAATTAATGAACACAATATATTTGTATATACTTACTGATATGAGCTATATATATAATTAACAGCAAGCAACACCTTATGTAAAGCATCAACTATGTGATTTATTTTATCTGCTTTTTTACAGGAGAAAAGAAATGGAAAACGAGCATCAAAGGTTGATATGTTTGAGAGGTTGCACAAGAGAAACAAAGGTAAAGGCGTTTGGTGTGATGCAAGGTCGGAAAAAGTTGCGACAACATATAAAGAGTCTATCAAAGCTGCTGACGGTGTTGATTTGGGTTCATCAGTTGGTGCTGGTTTGGATTCACGAGATGGTGTTGGTTTGGATTCGCCTTCTGATATTCCTTTTAACTCTAAAGCATGGGAAAACGCTATCGGTGATCCGAAGAAGAATAACTTTTACGGTCATGGAATTACTCAAGATCATGAAATTTTGCATGGCCATGGAACTTCAGTCGACTCAACACCAGTCAATAATGAGGCCATCATTGAAGCACAAGTGAATGCTAGAGTTGAAAGCCGGCTCGAAGATGTGAGGGAAGAAATGAGGGCTGAGATGAGAAAAATGTTTAGCGATCAACAAAATGCCATGTCTTCCAACAAGTGAGTTGGTAATGTCTAACCCTTATTGGTATATAAGCTCTAAACTTTTAGGTTGCTAATTTTGTAATGATATTGTAAACTCATAACTGTAGCCGCCCTTACCAATTTTTGATGGGTTATTGTTATTCTGAATGAATAGTTGATGGATCTTTTTTAGCTTCATATGTTGCATTGTCTGTGAATATCCTTTTGGTTAGTAGCAGGTTATAAATGGGATGTAATGAAACAACTCAATTTATGTATTTCTGTAGAGAATTTATGTAGCAATGACATCATGTGGTTGCTGCTGTAACCAAAATACCAACCACCTTGACGTTGCTATTGTAAAACAGAAAGTTGTTGCTGGTTATAAATTTAGTTGCTAATTTAGCAACGAGTGAGGGGTCGTTAGTAATATCATCAATAACAATTTCGTTGCTATCTTTTGATTTAGCAACGACTTGTCCATATCCCAAAATCAGCAACGACTTTAAAGGTCGTTGCAAAATAGCAACGAACCGAGACATTTAGCAACGATATGTGGTTTAGCAACTGGCGATATAGCAACGAACCTGTTTTGTTGGTAATATCGTTGCTAACAGTATTTAGCAACTAATTTAGGCCATATTGCAACGATTTTGGGCCGTTGCTATTGGCAGTTTTTCTAGTAGTGGTGGTCCTATTTTAATGTAATTTCCATAGGATCAAATGAATTGCAAATTTAAACAGAAACAGATGTTATTAGGCTGGCATGGTTATGTCACAAATTCCTGCCTTCTTTAAGTTGTAATGCATGTCTCAAAGTATCATTTATGTGACAATTTTGTTTTTCATTAAAGCCTAGGCGCAGAGTTGAAACTTAAGCGAATCGACCTTGACAGCTAACCTTCCAGGGTGACTTTCTATTCTTAATTCTTACATTTGTAACGGATCAATTGAGTCACATTAGTAATAAAGTTCCAAGCATTCTTTCTTTTCTCGCTAACCGTGTACGAGTTTGGATGTCGACTATTAGTCGTATAATTGATACAACTGAATATGATTATTGGCTTGATTGATTCTTGCTAAACAATATACGAATATATACAGATACATGGTACATTCTAGACTTGGGCTAGGCCCGATACATAACTATATAACAAAGTATGGGCTAACACTCCCCCGCAGTCGAAGCGGGAGGACACCGGACACTGAGACTAGAGCGAAATTCCTCAAATAGAGCAGACGGAAATCCTTTGGTGAAGATATCCGCATACTGATAGCGAGAAGGGACATGGAGAACCCGAACCTGACCAGTGGTAACCAAGTCACGAACAAAGTGAATATCTATCTCAATGTGCTTCGTACGCTGATGCTGAACCGGATTACAAGATAAGTAAACCGCACTGACATTATCACAGTAGACAAGCGTAGCAGAAGATAATGGAGAGTGCAATTCACAAAGTAAGTTTCGGAGCCAACAAGTCTCGGCAACAACATTTGCGACACCACAATACTTGGCTTCAGCACTGGAACGAGAATGGGTAGGCTGGCGCTTAGAGGACCAAGAAAGGAGGTTGTTGCCAAGAAAAACACAGTAACCAGATGTAGATCTCCGAGTAGTAGGGCAACCAGCCCAATCAGCATCAGAATAAGCAACCAAAGCTGTAGTAGATGAGGAAAATAACTGTAGTCCATAATCCAGCGTGCCCTGAACATAACGCAAGATCCTCTTAAGAGCAGATAAATGAGGCTCCCGAGGGCCATGCATATGAAGACAAACCTGCTGAACCGCATAAGAGATATCTGGTTTGGTAAATGTGAGATACTGTAACGACCCAGCAAGACTCCGATATAAAGTTGGGTCAGAGACTGGATCACCATCATCCCCTAGTTTTGATTCGGTATCAACAGGAGTCCAACAAGGGTTACAAGTAGTCATGTGAGCACGCTCTAAAACCTCGATAGCATATTTCTTCTGAGATAAGAACAACCTTGCAGAATCTCGAGTGACTGAAATACCTAGAAAATAATTAAGAGGCCCGAGATCAGTCATGGAAAACTCCTGATGCAAAGAATGGATAATCTGGTGTAATAAGGTCTCAGAAGAAGCAGTTAGTACTATGTCATCAACATATAATAGTAAGTAAGCCGTATTTGTCCCCTTTTGGAAGATAAAAAGAGATGAATCACATCGACTATGAGAAAATCCAACTCTAGTGATATACGAAGCAAATCGCTGAAACCACGCTCTAGGGGCCTGCTTGAGTCCATATAGAGACCTTTGTAACAAACATACATAATCAGGGTGTACTGAATCTCTGAAACACGGGGTTGATGCATATATACAGTCTCAGATAAGTCACCATGTAAGAAAGCATTTTTGACATCAAGTTAATGAATCGGCCAATGTCGAGAAACTGCTAAGCTTAGAACAGTCCGAATAGTGCCTGGTTTAACTACCGGGCTAAAGGTCTCATCAACGTCAACCCCTTCCAACTGATTACTACCATTCGCCACAAGACGAGCTTTGTAGCGACTAAGAGTCCCATCAGCCAAATACTTGTGACGAAAAAGCCACATACACCTAATAATGTTGGTATCAACAGGGCGAGGTACGAGAGTCCAAGTTCCATTTTTAATAAGCGCATTGTATTCGTCATGCATAGCATTTTGCCAATTGGTATCATTGAGAGCCTCACGATATAATTTAGGTAAGGGGGAAACACAAGAGACAAGCATATTGGGACGAATAGTGGGACGATTAGTCCCGACACGAAACCGTGTGACCATGGAATGAGTTGACACAGGGTTTGGGTTGTGTGGGGGGGTCAGGAATGATTGTGGGAGGTGTAGGTGTTGGTGGTTCATTTTGAGTTGGGGATGGTGGAGGTGTTGGGTCTTGGACGGTTGCAGGTAGAATTGTGGTCTGAGGTGGTACTGGTTCAGTTGTTGCTTGGGTGATAGTAGGTTTGACAATTGGAGGTATGGGATTTATATCAGGTGAATCATCTAAGAAGTTATATTGTGGTGATGTTGCGGGTTTAGAGGTGCCATAGGGAAAAACAGTTTCATCAAAAGTGACGTGTCGAGAGAGTATACTTTTGTTTGTGTTCAAGTCGAGACAACGATAGCCCCGGTGATTTGAGGCTTGTCCCAAGTAAATGGAGGGTGTGGCGCGCGGTTCAAGTTTGTGGTTTGGGTGTAGGTGAGGATAACATAGGCAGCCAAATGTGCGTAGAAGGCTGTAATCAGGATTTTGTCCAAAAAATCGGGTGTAGGGGATTTCATTGGAAATAGCAGTGGAGGGTGGGATGTTGAGTAAGTGAACCACCATGTTGAGGGCTTCGACCCAGAATGTTGGTGGAAGGTTGGCTTGAAAAAGCAAGGTCCGAATAAGGTTATTGATGGTACGAATCATCCGTTCAGACTTGCCATTTTGTTGGGATGTTTTGGGGCATGAGAAACGAAACTGAATGACATTGTCAGTAAAGAGTTTATGTAGGGTACTATTGTCAAACTCACCGCCATGATCACATTGAAAAGACCTGATTTCACACTGAAATTGCGTGTGAACATAATTACGAAAAAGCACAAATTTAGACATAACATCAGATATGTAAATTAACGGATAAACCCAAAAAAAATGAGAATAATGATCCAAAAACAATACATAATATTTGAAACCCGATAAACTCGGAACTGGTGAAGTCCACACATCCGAGTGAATAATGTCAAAACAAGCATTAACGATAGTATTTGAACTAGAAAATGGGAGTCTAACGTGTTTGCCAAGCTGACAGGCATGGCAAAGCAGGGGAGGCTTTTCCTTATTACATGAAATGAAATTATGAGAAACAAGGCGACGTAACACTTCGCTTCCTGGATGTCCAAGTCGTTGATGCTACGTGTGTTGACTGACAAGAAGGGCTTGAGGAACAAGAGACGGAGTCGTGACAGGATAGAGGTCCCCGGTGCTATCACATCGGAGAAGAACCCGACGCGTCATGAAATCCTTAACATAAAAACCAAAAGGATCAAATTCAACAGTACATTTATTATCTCGAACAAATTGGCGAACATAGATTAAATTTTTGACAATATGAGGTGTAATAAGAACGTTATTTAAGTGTAGTGGTCGGCTAGGGGTTGGCAAAATGCTATGACCCGTATTGGTGACGGGAATGGAGTGCCCGTCACCAACCGAGATGAACGGGTACATGCACATATTAAAAATATTGCTAAGACTGTTAACGGAAGAGTTAAGATGTAAACTCGCACCTATATCCATGTTCCATGCACCGGTTGTCGGATCATGAAGCGTTCTAGCAGTAAAAGCATGAGGTAAGGTTGTTTCTTGACCCGTGTTGACTGGTTTGTTAATACAAATAAGTCGTAAAAACGTTTATTTATACTTTACAATCTTCTAATATTTTGTCGATAACAAATGTAAAATCATTTTAACGAAACAAATAAAATACGTAAATGGTTTGAGCCAATAGTTTTCTAACACACTTACGTTTTCACATAAAACACTAAAACAAGTATAAGTGATTTTATGATTTAGTAATACATATGTACAACAACTAGTGTTTACATATTGGGCAAATATATACATAACTAGTATGTATTATAATGGGTAATACAATTGGGTAGAAACTTAAAAATTTGACCCATTGACCAAATACATTGAATGTAGTTGGGTACAACCCAAAGTCCATGACCCATACCCATGGAGCTTGACCCATAACCCATTGCATGACAATATGCTTAAGTCATACATGGTTTTAATCCATGGCCCATAGTTTTAATCCATGAACCATGGACTAGATGCATTGCATCTTATAGATACATTGTATCTACTTGGATACCCATGATCCATAACCCATGACCCATGACCCAAAACCCATGGGCAAAGGGGAGCGTCCCACGGATCCCCAGTATTACACTGGACGGATCCCTCAAGTGAGGGATCCGTGAGATCCGTGGAACACTAGCTTTTTTCTCTCTATAAATAGTGAGCCATTTCTTCATTGTTTCCAACCCCTTTTCTCACATACTTTCTCTTTGAGTTATAAACTCTCTAACCTCATATCCAAGTGATCTATGTATGTAGTTTTCTTTTTGTGTGATTCTCTAGGTTCCTTTTAAAGGCGAGATCACCATCTTTTGAAGACGAGCAAGCTCAAGTCCATGAGTTGCCATGCTTCGTTATCATCAAGACTACTGAGGTTCTCTTGTTGATAGTTCTTTTCTTTCTCATAATAAGTGTAGTGTTGAAGACATTAGTGAAAGATGTCTAAAAGATTCAAGACGAAGACATTAGTGAAGGGTGTCGATCGTCCGTATTGAAAGCACTAGTTAAGGGTGCTTAGAAGTCAAGGCTAAAGGCATTAGTGAAAGGTGCCTTGAAGATCGAGTCAAAGGCATTAGTGAAAGGTGCTTTGAAGATCGAGTCAAATGGCATTAGTGAAAGATGCCTAAGGTGTACATTCGATATGGTGTGATTCGATGTACAAGATAGATTAGTATTGGGTCAAAGGATATTGATATCCTTGTTGATGTTGTGAAAAGGAGTAGATCTCCTTTGGGGTTAGGTGTCTAGTAGTGATTGGGTAGTAGTTCCTCCATTATAATGGAATCGGTATCTAGCCTAGTACCGGATAAAGGGTAGGCGACGTTGTGATAGGTTTGGTTCTACCTCGTGGAAGAACCCGATATCTATCCTTGTACCGGATAAAGAGTAGGCAACGTTGTGAAGGCTTCTACGCCATAAGGAGTTGGTGTCGTGTAGTGATTACGAACTCTCGAGTAGGTGACTCGGGGAGTAGAGTAGGGCAAGGAAGGTGTCCTTGTAGCCGAACCACTATAAATACTCGCGTTGTGGTTTTGTGTTTCTTAATCCTTATCTTTTCATTACATACTTATATATGCTTGTCTATCAACATCCAACACACATGTTTAATAGATTGACATAAGTCGATCTAAATAGTTTAAAACCAAGTTTTAATCGGTAAAACTATTCAACCCCCCTTCTAGTTTTCCACAATTGGCATTAGAGCTTCGTTACCAAGTTTCTTAAAGTATATTGTACTTTAAAAACTTGATACAATCCGTGTTTAGTTGAAAACTACAAAGAAGGTGTTTTACAAAAACAAACACCATGTTTTTTAAAACACCTTGTTTGGATGTTGATTAGATAACAACATTTTTTTATTTATTTAATTGCACTAACATTCTTTGTCATGTTGCTTAGTTAAAGCTCATACCTACCAAGTCATAGGAATTGCTTGGTAACAAGACTACCTTCCCTAAGAAGGTATCTTAAACACGAAGGAACCGGAATTGTCTTCTGACATTTGTTGTGTCATTTGTAAAGACATTCCTAAGTGCTTTAGAGGTATGATTTTCCGCTTATCTCTAAATAACATTAGATTAATAAATAAGTATGCTTATATAGGAATCTATATGATTATCTTTTTTGCATATTCATATATTACACGTAGCTTTGTTAGGAAACTTTTTCTCGCATACGTGTTACTCTTTCGTCTAAAGTTGAGGTTTATAAAATTAGTGTTTTAATTTATTTAATCCATAAATCATATCTTTCTAATAATAAAACAAAACACAAATCTCAAAAATTCCTCCTCCCCCATAAAAACCCCCTCCGACGTCCACTCCAACATATCCTCATTTTTTTTCAAATCTTCCACTTTCAAAAATTACCTCTCATTCAAAACTTCATCTTCCTCCTCATCTCATCTCATCTCACACCAAAATCAAGAAGGTTCTTCATCAACATGGTTTACGTCGCTCTCGTACTCATCGCCCTAACACTCATCGCTCTCGTGTTTCCTATGATGAAGTTCACATATGGAGACATATACTTTGTGTTGTTAATCTATGTTGGTGTTATATACCCAATCCTTTGTATTGTTCTTAGCATTGAAATGAAATATTACTAATGTTCTAGTTTATCTAGTTAAATTCTCATAATGTGTTTGTCATTTCTTTTGCTTTATATCTCTCGTATTTTTGGATCTTGAGATACTTTTTGAAACCGACAATGCATGCTATAGTAAAAATTGGCTAAAATACATACCTTTGTATAAACATGTAAGATGCAAAAACCCTTTTTTGTCAAAACCTTTTTCTGTCACTACAGATCCACGGATCCCTGTAGGTATACTAGCCGGATCCTTCATAAAAAGGAACCGTGAGAATCGTCATTCTGAAAAACAGTTTGTCATGCAATATAAAAACCGTTTTCTTCCTAAAAGAAATGTCCCACTAGATTGTCAAACATTAAGTGAGTTAATTATCATTGTTAATAATCATCTTTGTAAAACCGTTAGGTAATCATTGCTTTGCCCGTAATACGTCACATTAACTCTTCCTTTCTATAGGTCTCGCTATGTCGCATGAGTATGAGTTTGATTTTTCACTCACTAGCGTCTACACCCCTAACATCTCTCTTGAGCCCAACACACCTGGAAATCATGTTCGTAGGTTCAATAATCTCGAAACCCGTCATTTCCATGAAGGACGTATTGTGGACACTCCTCTACAATACGAAGAAGGCATCAATACCTCCTTCCAAACCATAGGACTAGAATGTCTTCTCGAAATTAACGAGAAAATATGTCCGAGGTTTGTATTGGAATTCTTCCGTCAAGTTGAACTCGTTCGTAATGAGGATCACTCTCTATCTCTTTGGTTTTGGATCAAAAACCAAAAGTTTGCTCTAACCCTTGGGCAATTTGCTCACATCCTCCGAATTCCAAATTATGGACATTGTGCCTTCACTGAAGATTGGTCTCTTGATTCTCTCTTCAACTTTCGTGAAGAAAATAGTCCATATTGTTCACACATACCTTCCCCACAAGACTTGACTCGCACGATATGCGAACCTCGACCCTATTACTCCGATCCAAACATTATCTATACACGGGATATCCGAGAAGAGTACAAGGCTCTCGCACTCATCCTACGTGAAAATGTTTGGAGTCTTAGGGGAAATCGAGAAATTCTTCCCGCTTGTTGTGCTCACATAATGTATTGTTTGCTAACACAACAACCATACAATCTTGCCTACTTCTTCGCAAGGCGAATTGTAAATCTTCAAGGCTCAAAGAATAAACTAATCCCTTATGGAATGTTCTTAACACGCCTTTATCATCACATCATGTACTTCCACCCTCAATTTCAAAGTCCGTTGTACGTACTTGTGAACAAGATGATGGAACCATTAAACACATCTCTCATGAAGACTTTCTTCATTCCTCAATCGGCAAACACTCATCAACCATTTGATGATCCATCTAGCGAAAACGCTCAAGGAACTTAGTTTTCTTTCAAATAGTGACAATCCTTAGTATCCATGTTTTATCAATGTAATGCAATTTCCTTCATGTAATAAAACATCTTACATTTGATATTTCTACTATATTAGTGTTAGAACTTCTTAGAAAAACACTAACTTTGAAATATGATGCATTATGCAACCCTTGCATAACTTTTGTAAAGGTTCTGCTTAGCAGAGAGACGGATCCCAAAGTTTGTGCTGGACGGATCCCTACTCTTAGGGAACCGTGGGATCCGGCGAACAGAAATGCAATTGCAATCATTGTATTTCAGACACATGTCTTTAGATCACTTCACATTAAGCTAGACATAGTGCCTTAGGAAAAAATTAATTCCTTGTCAAGTTGAGTAAATATTTCATACTCACGCTTAATTCACTTAGATCACACTCTAAGAGTTTGTTGATCTATCGTTTCACCAAAACTCATTACTCTTCCGCTCTTATACTCACACATGATCCCTCACATGTTAATACATCTAGCTTTAGAAATCTTTCAATTTTAGCAAATTGATTGTAGTCATCCTTATCTCAAATAGGTCAAAATGAATCAAACTCCAGCTTTTCCATCTTAAGCTTTTAGGATATCCTCCAAAAGGTTACCTTAAGTTACTATCTGGTCTCTAGGATCACTTAGCTCCATTTTACACTCTCAAATCTTTAGTGTCATCTTTGGTCATTCATTGGTACTCATAAAAGTTCCAATTTCTTCCATAAAAGTTAATCATTAGTTATATCACTCATTGCCCTTAAGCATTTAAGTACCCTTTCATTTAAGACACTTAGATGGACTGAAACACTCAAGAAGGTATAGGCATTAGACCTTACAAACATCATTGTTATCTTTTCCTAGCTGCTAAGAGACGGATCCCTAGGATTAGCCTAGACGGATCCCTCATTGGAGGGAACCGTGGGATCCGTATGACAGATTCATGGCAACTCTAGCTAAAACAATCATTTTAAGCTCATCTTGCTAACTTGAACACTCCATCTCATCTTAATTAAGTTTCTAGATCAGTATAACTCTGAAGTTGACTCTTGTGCATGCTAATTATCACATTCCAAGGAGTTTTAGTGGCTTAAGTCTTGAATGCACTTGCCAAATCCCTTGATTTATAAACCACATTGTTAGGACTCCTAAAGTCATCATCTTCATCTTCATTTTCAGCACTTAGAAATCTTTACAAACTTCTTTGAATCATCTCATCATGAGAAAAACTCCAAGTGGCAACTCATCCACCAAAGGACCACCCAAGAAAATTGCTCGTGTTGTACACGAAATTTCTTCAACCAAATCATCTTCGGTTAAATCCACAAATGCTAGGATTTCTCCTCCACCAACTCAACCATTCAAACCAATCCCTAAAAGGATAGTTCCCACAAAACTACCAATGTCAAACACCACCATACCTCCTAAACCAAACAATCCCATTTCCACTAAACCGTCACCATTGGTGCCTAGAGCCCTATCATTCACCACTCCACTTTCATCACCACACCTCTACAATCTAGAGGACTTGCCTCCTAGGCCATCGTATCCTCCACCACCGGCAACATTCTCCTCATTAGGAGGAATAATGGAACAAAATCAAGGTGTTGAATCAACACTAGCTCCGGCTTCCTTTTCGTCGTCACCATCAAATAATCCCATTTGGATTATGAGAAATTATCAAAGTTAACCACCCGACCACATGGAAGTTGACACCTCTCTACCACCACCATCATTCTTGGTCGAGCCATCTTCAAATGCGCCTCCACCAATCCCTCCATCGTTTGAGGCTCCTCAACCCACTTCACTTGATCCTTCACATCAAGTAATTTCCTTTCTTCCATCACCACTACCTAGCCACGACAAAGATTTCTATCATTGTCAACATGTTGAAAGTTTGATACATGAAGTACGGGAAGATCAACGTTTCATGTTTTATCACCTCCTCGAACGTTTCAACGAGATTAAACCTAAAAAAACTTGAGCTAGAGGATTTTTAGTGGTGTCCTAGCATCAAGCGTGACTTAGATAGTCTAGTAACTCAAAGTCATGTATCGTTCATTTTCTTAGTATTTAAAGTCATGTATATCATATCTCTAGTTTTATTAAATGAAATTACATGATATTTGCTATATTTCTGAGTATATGATTATTGGTCTAATACATATCTCATTTTGATGTCAACATACCTTTTGGTACATCACACTTTCTGTATTTTAGTTACAGATAGACGGATCCCTACGTTTAGCCTAGACGGATCCCTCCAAGGAGGTAACCGTGGGATCCGTGCAACAGATCGAAGACTAATTTTCTACTAACTCGAATCTTATTTGCAGAAAATTATGCATTATATACTTGTCTTCTAACATTTGTTTTGAAGATTTTCAATTTACATGTGAAGACTTTGACACCTTAAGCTAGGGGGAGCTTTGTGTCAAAGCAATACATTTCAAAATCACTTGCAATATTAGGATTACATTTTATGACGTCCCTTTGCAAAATTGCAATCATAAAGGGGGAGCATATTCATCACTTAGACGAAATCTTTTGCAAGCTTAATTGAAAATGAACCAGTTTAGTTTTATTTACTTGACGCCCTCACAAAGGGACGGACTCGTCAAGGGGGAGTTAAGACGAGAACTCTTCCCGTCACTTGCTCTCTATTTTTTTTCTTTCACATGTTTTTCTTAAAACAATGTGTTAGTTCCTTTCCAAAGCTCTTTTTGTTTCGACAAAAAGGTGGAGAAGAAAGTAAAAACTACAAATTCAAACTTTTACGAATTTTAGTTTTCCCTTAAAATAATTTTATGTTTTGTCATCAACAAAAAGGGGGAGATTGTTAATACAAATAAGCCGTAAAAACGTTTATTTATATTTTACGATATTCTAATGTTTTGTCGATAAAAAATGTAAAATCATTTTAACGAAACAAATAAAATACGTAAATGGTTTGAGCCAATAGTTTTCTAACACACTTACGTTTTCACATAAAACACTAAAACTAGTATAAGTGATTTTATGATTTAGTAATACATATGTACAACAACTAGTGTTTACATATTGGGCAAATATATGCATAACTAGTATGTATTATAATGGGTAATACAATTGGGTAGAAACTTAAAAATTTGACCCATTGACCAAATACATTGAATGTAGTTGGGTACAACCCAAAGTCCATGACCCATACCCATGGAGCTTGACCCATAACCCATTGCATGACAATATGCTTAAGTCATACATGGTTTTAATCCATGGCCCATAGTTTTAATCCATGAACCATGGACTAGATGCATTGCATCTTATAGATACATTGTATCTACTTGGATACCCATGATCCATAACCCATGACCCATGACCCAAAACCCATGGGCAAAGGGGAGCGTCCCACGGATCCCCAGTATTACACTGGACGGATCCCTCAAGTGAGGGATCCATGGAACAATAGCTTTTTTCTCTCTATAAATAGTGAGTCATTTCTTCATTGTTTCCAACCCCTTTTCTCACATACTTTCTCTTTGAGTTATAAACTCTCTAACCTCATATCCAAGTGATCTATGTATGTAGTTTTCTTTTTGTGTGATTCTCTAGGTTCCTCTTAAAGGCGAGATCACCATCTTTTGAAGACGAGCAAGCTCAAGTCCATGAGTTGCCATGCTTCGTTATCATCAAGACTACTGAGGTTCTCTTGTTGACAGTTCTTTTCTTTCTCTAGTGTTGAAGACTCAAGACGAAGACATTATGAAGGGTGTCGATCGGTATTCTTTAAGAAGTGTGAAAGGTGTTGAAGACATTAGTGAAAGATGTCTAAAAGATACAAGATAGATTAGTATTGGGTCAAAGGATATTGATATCCTTGTTGATGTTGTGGAAAGGAGTAGATCTCCTTTGGGGTTAGGTGTCTAGTAGTGATTGGGTAGTAGTTCCTCTATTATAATGGAACTCGGTATCTAGCCTAGTACCAGATAAAGGGTAAGCGACGTTGTGATAGGTTTGGTTCTACCTCGTGGAAGAACCCGGTATCTAGCCTTGTACCGGATAAAGAGTAGGCAACGTTGTGAAGGCTTCTACGCCATAAGGAGTTGGTGTCGTGTATTGATTACGAACTCTCGAGTAGGTGAGTCTGGGAGTGGAGTAGGGCAAGGAAGGTGTCCTTGTAGCCGAACCACTATAAATACTCGCGTTGTGGTGTTGTGCTTCTTAATCCTTATCTTTTCATTACATACTTATATATGCTTGTCTATCAACATCCAACACACATGTTTAATAGATTGACATAAGTCGATCTAAATAGTTTAAAACCAAGTTTTAATCGGTAAAACTATTCAACCCCCCTTCTAGTTTTCCACATGGTTGACCAATGTGGGAGGATGTAGAGCCGGTAAAACCAAATGGAATTGCTGTAGTATCATGAGGGTTTAGTATAGGGGCTGTTGGGCCAGGAGCGGGCTGATGAACAGTAGACGGTAAGATGGATGGTGGGCTGGGGCAGTGGGATAACTGAATCCAGGGGGTGGGCTTAGTGGGGTGGGCCGATGGGGTTGGTTTTGTTGGGCCGGATACAATGGGTTGTAGTGATAGGTTGTTGGGCTGTGATAGGTGTGGTAAGCAGCAGGTGCATGTGGGTGTTTAGGGGCACTGAGATTAGAAGTAGTAGTACCAGTGATGCCTAAGCGATTTAATAACTTTATAACCACTTCCTCCGTATCATTTTTGCTCTTAGGCTAAACATGACTCACATTTTGTTTAGCATGAACATCGTGTACAAACTTGCATCCCATACCGTACCGACACGAACCCTTGGCATAGTTGTAACATGGGTTACGTGAGTTTACTTGAGGATTAGAGGGGTTATGTAGAATACCTTTGTCGGTTATTATAAAAATGGGAGATGACGACGATGAGTCCACGGGCCTTGACTTCAATCTCATCTCTTCAGTGAGTAGCATGGAGCGAGTAGTTTTAAAATCCGAAAACGGGTCCTTGTGATGGATGATGCCACATACTTGGTCCTACTTAACCGACAACCCCTCGAGAGCATAGTGAACAAGATCTTCATCGTTGACGGGAGAGTCGAGACTAGCTAATATGGTGGTAAATGACTCAATCTTGCTAAAGTATGCCTCCATGGATTTGTCACCAAGTTTGAGTGATATCAACTCCGCCGTTAGGGCACTAGTACGAGATCTTTTGTTGTCTTTGACAATGGTAGTAATAAGGCCCCATGCTTGTTTAGCAGTTTGAGGTCGTGTGACGGCCAACCTTGCTTTAAGGGTGTCGGATAGGGTCGTAAAGATCTAAGAGAGGACAATTTTGTCCACTTTCTGTTACTCCGGTGTCAAGGGAGCGGATGTACTTGGAGTGGTGGTGCCACGAATATACTCGGTTACCTCATGAGTGAAGCAAAGTTGTTCGAAGAAAAATTCCCATGACCCATAATTCCAATCATCAAGGTCTAATTTGACAGGGACGCGCGTAAGGAGGTGGTGATGGGTGACTGTTGATAGTTTTTCTGAGAGAGGGACATTGGGTGTTTCGGCTCCAGTCATGGTGAACGTACAAGGCTAATGAGGGTAGGCTATTTTAAGAAGACAAGTTAATACCAGGTCGTGACCAAAGCACGAGCAGAAACAATATACGTTTGTGACCTAGCACAAATTACAAATACATAAAGAAGAAGCGATTGACAGAAGGAGGCTGGAAAAATTTTGGAGAGGCTGAGATTAGGGTTAGAGAGAGGATCGAGTTATTTTAGGTCTGATACTATATTAGTCGTATAATTGATACAACTGAATATGATTATTGGCTTGATTGATTCTTGCCATACAATATACGAATATATACAGATACATGGTACATTCTAGACTTGGGCTAGGCCCGATACATAACTATATAACAAAGTATGGGCTAACATCGACATGGCTTCTTAACACATCTTGTATAATTAAAACATTTTTTGTTTAGCAAAGATTCAAGTTTAAATTACCAAGTTACAATGAAATTTGCTTAAACTCTATGTAATGGTTTTATAAGTTGAGATTCTTCATTCAGTCATTATGTTAACCATATACAATTAGGGCTCGTTTGGTTCGCAGAATATTTTTGACGGAATTGGAATCTGTTTAAGGAATTGGAATGTGAATGAATAGAATGTTAGAAATTGAAATTCTTAGGATTTAAAATCTGACGGAATTGAAATCTGCAAATACTAGCGCATGTTTGGTTGGAAGAATGAAAAAAGAAAAAAAAATATATTAAAATATTTAAAATTTGCCTTTCTAAAAAAAAATATTTAAAATTTAATTTTAGTTTAAGATTAATAAACTAAATAGTATTTAATAAATAAATTACTTATCAAATTATAATAACAATTTTTTAAATAATATTATATAAACTAATATATTAAATAAATAATTTTTTTTATATAAAATACAATTGTATTTTTAAAGTATAAATTAAAAAAGTAAATTATAAATAAATTATATTTAACTTTAAAAAAATAATAATTTTTAAATATAATAATAGTAATAAATTTTAAATAAATAATAATTTATATTCAATTTTAAATAAATAATAATTTTTAAATCTTAATAAATGGTTGTTTATAAAATTTAATAATAATAATAATAATAATTAAATGATCGTTCATAATAAAAATAATAATAATAATAATAATAATAATAATAATAAATTAAAAAAAACAAAAATAAAAACAAAAAAAAATAAAAAAGATAATAATAAAAAATAAAAATAAAATAAATAAATAAAAATAAATAATAATAATAATAATAATAATAATAAGAGTTAATTGCATTTTTGGTCCCTGTGGTATGGTCAAATTGCAGATTTGGTCCCTAAAACTTTGAAAGTGCACCAGAGGTCCCCATTTTAAAGTTTTCGTTGCATGTTTAGTCCCTGATCAACATCAAATGACTAAAATACCCTTGTCTTCTTCTTTTCCTATTTTCCTTTCAGTCCATCTTTTGAGTTTTTTTACATAAATGGTCCTTGTGTCTTCTATGTTCTATAGATTTAGTCCATTTTTTTTTTATTATTTATTTAAGTATGAATATTTATTTAACTATTAATATTATATAAATGGACCAACAGTGTAATTTTCATAAAAAATTGAAAAATTTCAAAAAATTTTTAAAAAAAATTTTTGAAAAATTTATTCGGAAAAAAAATTTTGAATATATTTTTTTTGAAATTTTTAAATATTTTCTTTTTTGAATATTTTTTGGAAAAAAAATTTTGAATATCTTTTTTTTGGATATAAATAAAAAATTTTGAAAATTTTTGAAAAAAAAAAAAATTCGAAAAAAAATTTTGAATATTTTTTTTTTTTGAAAAAAAATTTTTTGAATATTTTTTTGAAATTTTTGAATTTTTTTTTAAATATTTTTTGAAAAAAAATTTTTTTGAAAATTTTTGAAAAAAAAAATTTTTTTCGAAATTTTTTTTTGAATATATATATATATATTTTTTTTGAATTTTTTTATTTCGAATTTTTTTTCGAAAAAAATTTCAGAAAAGTTTTTTCGAAAAAAATTTCAAAAAAAAATTTTCGAAAAAAATGTCAAAAAAAATTTTCGAATAAATAATTATTCGAAATTTTTTTTTTCAAAAAAAATTTCAAAATTTTTTTTTTCAAAATTTTTTGGAACTTTTTAGAAAATTTGGTTAACTTATACTACGTATTAGCCATTAGATCAAAACCGGATGAAAACATATAAAAACAGACAAAAACGCATAAAAACGTTATTAAAACGGAAGAAAACGTATAAAACGGATAAAGACGAATAAAAACGTGAGAAAACCGGACAAAATCGTACAAAACCGGATGAAAACGTATAAAAACAAACAAAAACGCATAAAAATATGTTAAAAACGGAAACGGACGAAAACATAGAAAAACATACAAAAACGTAAAAAAAGGGACAAGAGTGAATAAAAACGGACAAAAACGTATAAAAACGGACGAAAACGGATGAAAACATAAAAAAATGGACGAAAACGTATAAAATGGACAAAAACGTAAAAAAACGGACGAAACGTATAAAAACGTAAAAAAACGGACGAAAACGTATTAAAGCGGACGAAAACGTTAAAAAATGAATGAAAACGTAAAAAACAGACGAAAACGTATAACAACGGACGAAAATGTTCAAAAATGGACAAAAACATTCACTTGACGGTCAAACGAACATAAATAGTGGTTAAGGGACCAAACCCGTAACGGGTCAAAACCATAGGAAGAAGATTTGCAAATTAAAAAAAAAAAATGTGTATGGACTAAATAGGTAAAACCGTTCCAACACATGGACTATTTATGTAAGAAAACTAAAACTTGAAAATGGGGACAACATCAATGACTAAAATACCCTTAGTCTGTGTGGACCCAGGGACCAAACACGCAACGAAAACTTGAAAATGGGGACCTCTGGTGCACTTTTAAAGTTTTAGGGACGAAATCTGCAATTTGGCCATACCACAGGGACCAAAAATGCAATTAACTCTAATAATAATAATAACAATAACAATAATAATAATAATAATAATAATAATAATAATAATAATAATAATAATAATAATAATAATAATAAAGATAATATGAATTTCATGGAATTGTAAACAATCCTTCTCATATTGCAATGAAATGTTGAATTCCATATATATGGGATTTTGAAGGAATTTCATTCCATTCCGTTTGCCAACCAAACACAGTAAGGAATGAAATTCAGATTTCAAATTCTTTAAATTTTTCAACCAAACACGTTATGAAATGGAATTAGATTCCAATTTCACCAGAATCCTTAGGATTCCGCCGAACCAAACGGGCCCTTAGATTTCATAGAGAATAGCAGGTTCATCTAATTGATTAAACATAAAGTAGGGATGTTGTCAGCTAGTGAAAATGTGTGATATAGCTGCTTGCCTTGCAGTAAAATGTATTATATACATGTGCTAACTAATTTAACAAGCATAATTCATAAAGCGATTTTTTTTTTTTTTTTTTTTTTTTGTAGTAGTATTAGGTGGTAGGGTTTGTTCGTGATTTTATATAGGTTTGAGAATCAGTCGGTTGATCATACGAGATTATTAGATATTAAAATGAATTACAAGTTAAAACAAAAGCAAATCTTATTAGGCCGGCATATTTAGGTCCCAATTTCCTGTCTTCCATAAGTTGTGATACATGTTTAAAAGTATTAATCATGTAATTATCGTCTGGTTTTTATTAAAGCATTAGAAGTAATTAAAACTCATGGGAATCGACCCTGAGATCTTCTCTCAACCATTCAACGCTCGATCTCCTCTATGAGATTACAATTTTAAAACATCAGTAGCTTCTGTATGCAACAATTGGACTCGTAACATTGTGAACTCCATCACTCCAAACCAACGAACCTGAAAGCCTCAATCCTATTGTCGCTTCAACAGTTACCACAAACGATTGTTTCTCCCCAACTGTTTTGAATACTAAACTACTTGGTTCAACTTTCACCACGAGCCCTGGTGGTGCAAGTACGTTAGCCTGGTACGTAGACTCTGCTGAACCCACATTAGTAACCGTCCTGTTAAAGGTACGGACAATGCTACCTGCTTGTTTAGCTGAGAGAGAAAAGGAAGGATAATTCAGGTCCCAAACGGTTGCATTATTAGCTGCAGTGCAAGTACTTGAATCACCAGTGACAATTTTCAAAGCTGTAGCGTTGTAACCTTCCCCACATAAAAATGACACGAAATCTGATTCTCCAACATCATAGACCAAACCTGGGTCGATAGCCTTTAAGGGGTCGATATGTCCAGAACCATATGAAAATTCCGCATCGGGGTTCTTGGTTGGACTCATTGATGCAGCCGTAGTCATAAGAGCCGACTTTATAGCACCAGGGGACCAATCGGGGTGAAATGATTTAACATAAGCTGCAGCGCCTGAGGCGTGAGGGCAAGACATGGAGGTTCCGGAGATGATATTGTATGGTACAACCCGGGTATCTCCTATCTCTCCAGTGACAGATGTAGACTCCGACCATGCTGCTACAATGTCCACTCCCGGTGCAGTCAAATCGGGCTACAAAATATTCAAACGTTATAAATAAATGAGAACTAACATGATCACTGAGACCCGCAAAATTCGAAAATTCACCTTGAGGATGTCTGGTGTAATTCTGTTTGGCCCTCTTGATGAGAAGGAAGCCGCAGCTGGAGCTTCTTTATCAACAGACTCACAACTCTTTAGGATGCTCGCAATCGGTGTTCTTCAGGCACAACCATGCATAAAAGTTTCTTAGTGAACCGAGCTAATTGGAGTATAAATAATAAATGCGTTGAATACCCTACTTACGTGGTTGATTTTATGTAGCTTAAAACTGCACTACCATTTTTCTCAAACAAGGAAGTTGCTGGCAGAGGGAAAGAGAAGGCCAAATCTTTATAAGGGATTGCATCATTGATCACAACACCACTTGCACCTGAATCTAGCGCAGTCGATGGCCCTTGTACGCTATCACATACCACAATTTTATTTTGTACCAAAGTTGGATCCAAGGAATCTGGTAAGCAGTAGCTGCATTTCGTCATTTGAATTAGCTTTTGTAACTCATTTCAATTTGTTAGTATGTGGCACATTATTATCACCAACTTTCTTTGTTAGATTTTGTTAGTACATTATATATTTTATTTTAAATGGAAAAAATTATTGATTAAAGTCTACAAGATAGATTAGTTGATTACATAGACTGAGATGATGTATATCCTTTTTTGGTATTAGGCACTGATGCACCATAAACTATAGGATGAATCGCGCCATCGAATGTGTTTATCGCCAGTCCCTTGCACACATAAGATTCGGTTAGTATAACAATATCCTTCTTTATATATCAAACTTTAAAAAAAAAAAAAAAAAAAAAAAACTTGATCACCTCATAAGTCATATTGTTACCCAACACAATGTGGTTTAGAAACTTTCTATCAGTGGTGCTAGCAGCAACCGTTAGTGACCAAGGTGAATAATTAGCGACTGATCCAAGTCTAGGACCGGTATTTCCAGCAGAATTCGATGTGAGAATGCCATTTTTCATTGCATGAAAAGCACCAATTGCGATAGAATCCTCAAAGTAATCTAAAAGAAGAACACTTCCAACAGAAATAGAGATGATGTCAACTCCATCAGCAATTGCATCGTCAAAACCCGCCAATATATCAGCATCTGTACAAAACAATGGAAAACAAACTTTGTATACGGCTATACGGGCTGATGGAACACCGCCTCTAGCCGTCCCATTACCTAGACCAAACAAACTTGCGTTGTTCACTGCACGTCCTGCCACGGTCGAAGCAGTGTGAGTCCCATGGCCATCAATGTCTCTTGCGGATGTCTCATTGTCTCCTGGTATACTCAGGGGCTGAGGCTGGTAATATCTTGCTCCAATGAGTTTGCTGATCGACAGTGTCATAATATGAGTCGATCAATCACTAAATCGTGCAATAAAATGCGAATAAAAATCAGCAAGTTCATATATATCGTTACTTGTTGCAGGTGAAGTTGGCGGAATCGCATGTGCCTTTCCATTTAGCTGGTGGAGGACCTAATCCGTCATCTTTGAAGCTATCGGATTCAGGCCAGACGCCCGTGTCTAGCATGCCAACGATGACGTCGCTTTCGAGGGGTGCTCTTTTGACGTCTTGAGGGAAGCCCATGAAGTCCCAAGACCTTGTTGTATGCAGCTGATTGTGTTTGTTTTCAAACACAGACACTACTCCCTCCATACCTAGATTTAAATGAAGACGAATAGACTTTTTAAATTTATTATAGAATGATTCAGAATAATGTGTTCAAGGTAAGCTTTTTACCATCAAGAAAATATTAATACAATCTATTACGGAGTATTATCTAATAATAAAACACTAACTCGCGTCCCAAAAATAATGTTACTACAAGATTAAAGATCCTAGTCATATTATGACTTCAGTTTTAAGCAATTCATTGATGATCTAATTAATCTAAAATCGAATACTGTAGCTAAATGATTTATCGTTCACTCACGAGCTATTTTGTTTTTTTCATCTTCTGTAAGCTTCGCAACAAACCCATTAAAACTCCTCTTGTAGCTTCGGAGTAATGATTCTGATACTCGGCTACTGAAAATCCATACAGTATGTTAATGATCCTTACGACAAATAACCACGTGGTCATAATGAAAAAACTCACCTGCCTACGACTTTATGTAGCATGTTAGAGTGGAGTGATTCCACGGATAAGTCATTCTTCGGAAGGTCACCCATATACACAATGTATGTCTGCCAAAACAAAAACACAAATACGTTTGAACTTTTTAATACAGAGAACAAATAAAAATGCTATAATCTATCACTAGTACATATATTAATTGTGTCATATAATCAATCTTATCAAACTTAAATTTGTACAAAAGAATGTAGGAAAGTTCATATTTGTGATTAAATATTTTTAAATGGAAATGCCTTGAGATCATTGGAGTCAGCTGCCAGACTGTAGATAATTGAATTTGTGACGATGACTAAGAATAGCAACCATAATGGAGACGACATCATTAAGCTAATTTATGTAAAGATGATTATACACTAGCAATATGTGCATCTTTATATAACAAAACTAACGACATAGGTTTCTCAAAAAGTTGGCCTACGTTTTTCATATTCATGTCTTTACTCTTTAAGGTGAGTTCGAAAATGCTGATTTGCCCTTGTAAACACATAGTGACAGCTAGCCTTGGAGCACCCAAATTTGTATAGTTGTGACTAAATCTACACGGTTAGTCGTTTGTTACTAATGAAGGTTTTTCTTGTACCAGAGAGAAAACTCAAAATTATTTTGTTCTTACATGTATAAATGTATATGGATCACATAGGTAACAATAAATTAACGGTGGTTTCTTTTGTTTAGCATTTTCTTTGTCTTTCGTTGGTGAAATCGGGCACTCATATATTCTTTGTTGATCATTAACATGTTACATGTTCGTTGTATCCGGTGACGGAACTAGGGGGTCTCGCGGTGTTACGGGACCTCCGAAAATTTTTTGTTAGTAGTGTTAGTTTCCGAAAAAAAAAAAAAAAAAAAACTTTTTTTAATGCACCCGGTTTAAAAGCATTGTATTAATATCCGCCCTAACGTTTCAAAGTTTATGTGCCTCTTCATAGTTTGATGATAGTTTAGGGGTTGTGGGTGAAAAATTGCAGTTGAAATAATGTGATGTGTTTCTAACTATTTTCACCATTAAAAAATCCTTTTCATTCGGTTGCTCTATTTCTTTGTATTGGATCTAATACTTTTTTCTTTTGTCTAAATCGACCATTATTTCCTGCATGGTTAGCTTTTTTGATTTTCATTCATGTACAAAATGAGAACGTTAGAATCCCAAAATTGCTGTTATGTATACAATCATTGTATTTGTATATAGAATTTCTTTGGTGATTGAAATTTCATATTTTCCACAAAATTTGTAGGTTTGTGACGAGCACAAAGAGAAGAAATGGCGTATAAGGTAGATCACGAGTATGATTACTTATTCAAGATTGTCTTAATTGGGGATTCGGGTGTCGGTAAATCTAACATTCTTTCTAGATTTACCCGAAATGAGTTTTGTTTGGAATCTAAATCCACCATTGGTGTTGAATTTGCTACCAGGACGCTTCAGGTATTATCATGCAATATTTACACGTATATAATTATGTTGTTTGTAATGAACATACCATAATATTTACATATAATGTTCGATTTGTATCTCGTTAACACTTTCTATTAAAATGATTATATCCCACCTTTTATCATAGTAATTAGATTATAATTAGTTTGAGCCATGCGACGTAGGTTGAGGGGAAGACGGTGAAGGCACAAATATGGGATACCGCAGGTCAAGAGAGATACCGAGCAATCACAAGTGCTTATTATCGAGGAGCAGTGGGTGCTCTTTTGGTTTACGACATAACAAAAAAACAATCATTTGAAAGTATTTCAAGGTGGCTTCGTGAGCTAAGGGACCATGCAGATTCCAACATCGTTCTTATGTTGGTTGGAAACAAATGTGATTTGAGTCATCTTAGATCTGTCACACCAAATGATGCCCAAATGTTTGCAGAAAAAGAAGGGCTTTCGTTCCTAGAGACTTCTGCATTAGATGCACACAACGTCGAGAAGGCCTTCCAGACGATTTTGCTCGATATATATCATATAGTAAGCAAGAAAGCCTTGGCTGCTCAGGAAGCAGCTTCTTCTGTTCCTACAAAAGGCACCACCATTAACGTTGAGAATAATAATGATTCTAAAGGGACTTGTTGTTCTCATTAAGGGAGTGTTTCTTGTTTACAGTATGAGTATACACGTAAAAAAACGTGTCTTGGTGGTGAAGTTGTTGCGTGGTTGCAAGTTCGAGCTATGTTTTCACTCTCCTATTGATGTAAAGCAAATAAAAGAGGGAAGTTAAGGAAGGAGAGGAAGGATTGCTTAGAACATTGGCCTCTTTGTTGCAAGTATATAGAAATCGGTTGAAAGGAGATTTGTATATGTAACATTTGTTTGACCCATATACAGCTGGTTCAAGATTAAATTATAAGATTTTTTATGAGTTCATGTTCCATACTTAGGGTGCCTTTGGTTTGTGTATAGGTGTTGGTATAGAGTAGAATGATAATGAAAGGGTATGAAGAAACTACACACACAATATATGAGGAAACTTTCACATTTGAGTATCCTCATTCTATTGTAGTGGACCCTATAATCAACCAAACAATATAAATGACTTTCAAAGTTATATATTGATATCCATACACCCTAATCAAACGAGCCCTTAAAATTAAATAATTTAAAGGAATTTGCCAAACAAAATTATTCCGCATACAACATGAGTACTTAGAGCAAGGGGTGTCATGGGTTTACCAATTCTTTTTATTTGGGCCCCACGTGTGCCACATCACCTCTACATCACTCCAACACACTAACTAAAAAATACCCCCCAATCACAACTTACTCACTTCTCTTCATTTGGGCCCCACCCACCCTCATTTTATTTCTTTTCCATATTTTCCAAACACAATTAAATTCATTCCATTCATTTAAAATAAAAATACAACATAAAAAAATACAACTTGAAATAAAAAAACATACGAAATTTAAAATACATTGCGAAATAAAAACATCTGAAATTTAAACTAATCTTGTTGTTCTTTGATGTAGTTGCCAAACATGCTCAATGATATTTCGTTGAAGTCTTGCGTGCGTTGCTTTATCACGCAGTTCTTTGGCATTCTTTCGTTGTACATCGCATCGCTCAATCCATGTCCATTGTATATTTGCTCGCGGACAAACATAAATATCGTTCAATTCGGATATCGCAAACTTTTTATCTTTCAAAATCATGTTATGCAATATGATGCACGTGTACATGACTTTCCGTAACTTGCTGACAGTCCACATACGCGTCGGTTGGCTTATAACATGCCAACGTCCTTGCAGGACATCAAAAGCTCTTTCAACGTCTTTTCGAGCACTTTCTTGTTTTGTTTAAACAAGGCATTTTTCTCGAATATGCACGTCGAGAATGATTTGACAAAAGATGACCAAGTTGGGTAAATCACATGACTAGGTAATACCCGAGTTCAAATGTTGCACCGTTTACTTGAAACGGAACCTTGGGGGCGATGTCATCAAGAAGGTCATCGAATAACGGTGAATTATTCAAAACAATTATATAATTATTCGCACCCGCTACCCCAAAAAATGCATGCCAAATCCATAAATCGTATGATGCAACGGCTTCAAGCATAATAGTTGGATATTTTTTATCACCTCTATGAAATTGCCCTTGCCACTCAACGGGACAGTTTCTCCATTCTCAGTGCATACAATCAATGCTCCCAAGCATTCCCGGAAACCCATGGACCGTGTTATGTGCGTTATATAAATTTTGAATGTCATTCAAATTAGGCTTTCTTAAAAACTCGGGCATAAACAATTCAGTTACACACATAGTAAAAAATCTAGACAATCGCGTGCCGTGTGTGACCCCATTTGCAAATATTCATCAAATGCATCAGGTCGGTGCGTAGGCCAATTGGCTTATGGCGGATGTGCATTTCATAATTACACTCATACTCATTACACCACGCATCGGTGGGACTCTAAAGAAATCAAAATGCGGTGGAAGATGATCAACAGTTTGAATATGATTTTCAATACCTTGTACTATTTGTAAGAATAGTTGACGGCTCATCGAAATAAGCGCCTAAAATAGTACTCGGATATTTTGGAGGATCGAGAAAAATAGTCGATATAAGACGTTCTTCAGCAATTTTACGGTCACGCCGATGTAGTTACGGTGCGTGAACTTTCAACTTCATCTTCTCCCAACGATTGCCCATAACTGTAGCTTTCGAATCATCTTGATATCTTCTAAATCATCAAGATCGGAAACCGAACCACTCATGTTTTTTTTGCTTAAGATGTAAAGAGTTGAAAGAGTAGTGTGTGAATGATTTGAAAGAAAAGAGTGTGGATGATTTTATGAAAATGAGGTATTATTTACAAGAGGGTGGGTAAAGTTTTATTTTAAAATAATTTTTTTGAAATCAAACCGTTTGAAATGCAACGGATATATTCGATTTAATAACTTGTCGTTTTGTGTTTCGTTGCAACGGCGAAACACCAAGTGGCGAAGCCACCTGGTGTCGTGGCAAGCCACGAAATGAAGTGGCGATGAGCCATGTCATCTTTGGCGAGAAGTGGTTTGTCCCACACCCCATGCTCTTATTGCGTAGTTTGAAAAAGTCCCTACCAATCTTGGTAATGAATAATAGCCTTTGACTATCAAAGTGTGAACTTTTTGACCATTAAGCTACCCACAGCTAGCAGTGACTTCCAGCGGCTTTTAATTTTTTTCGTTTTTTTATATTAGTTTTCTCACTCTTGTAATTTACATACAATTTTTAAGCAAAGTAAGACAACCGATATTTATATTTTTTTTTAAAAACATCTTTTTTTACAATACATATATGATATATCTTTTATATTTTCATTTTCAATACAAAGCGTATATTCACAAATAGTGTGATGAAGATGATGTCGCTTGTTAGGAAGCTATTATTGGCATAACTAGGCTGTTTGACCAAGTATACGCGAGAAAACAAGCTTTGAAGAAAGAATATGTGGAATGCAAAGACATTCCTCAAGAAAGACGTGATGTGATTGACAAATTTTTGAAAGCCGAAGCCTCGAAAGATTAGGAGATTGAACAATCATTATGGAAATATGTGCAATAAATAAAACATAATATCAGTTACAAAATCCGTTGGATGCACAAAGAAAACAAATAGGATGATTTCTGTTTTCGTATCATAGCGTAATTTGTATTTTTATTTCAATGTCGTATTCTACTTTGTATTTCAATGAATAAAATTTCATATTCTACTTTGTGTCTTCTTCGCTGTAAATAAATTTTCATCCATTTAAATAAAATAAAAAAACTACAATACAAATTTAAAAAACAACACAAAAACACAATAGTCATATTTGTTTTTTACATTGCATCCAAACAAATTTAGTATGCATTTTATGTTCGATGTTTTATAACCTTTCTAAACAAAATATTATGCATCTCGTAATCTTTATCAGATTTTTGTTTAAAAAAAGTGTTGATTAAAGCATGTTTCTCTTGTAAAATGTCATTGCATTCATCGTATGCTTTTCTCAGATCATCTTTAGCTACGCTTGCATTCTCAAATTTAACGGCTAAGTTCATAATGGCTGGCTGACGAACTTTATCCTTCTTGATTTGTTTTAGAACCATAGCTTTGATTTAATCGACGTTATATGGAAGCGAACAAAACCATTTAAGATTTTTTGTAGAGATTAAAAGGGTATAAAAATTGTGTATAAAATGATAAAATAAATCGACGTTATATGGAGCCGATCGACTTTGAGCGACCGACTACTTGCAGTGGTGGCGACTCGATTGGCGTAAGAACGACCCGACCGGTCAACCGATCAGTGTAGGTAGCTTAATAACTCACAAAAGATCTTCACCAAACAGCTACTTGATTTTTTTAACAACCTTACAATTGGAAAGGACTTCTGAGTGGGCCAAATAGCAAATTAACACTTGACGTTAAAGAATAACTTCATTATAATCGCTATTAGACAACTTCGGGAATAAGTAAGATGAAAGAAAAATCAAAGTGGAAATAAGAAACCTAGTAAATTAACACAACTGAGATTAAATAACAATGGTTTAATTCAACATAGCTGAAATAAATTTTGATATAATGGAACTAATTTCAATAGAAGAATTTATGATATGAAATAACAATAAACGTTTGCATATAAGAGAAAAATAGAAATTAATAATTAGTTGTAAACTTTTATATACAAGTTCGAAAATATGTAAAATTGTCTTCTAACTTTAAATATAGGGTCCGTTTGGTTTGTTGCTAGAAATCACAATGGGTATCGAATTTGATATGGGGTAGAATGACAATAGATTTGAAAAAGTGTATCATTACGATTGTTTATCTTTGGTTGATAAAATATGAAATGAAAAAGTATATAGATATTTGAATTTTGTAACGGAAAAGAGAGGGGCTCGCGGGAATGTATTTCATAGACACCAAATTGATGTGTAATGAATCTATGACTATCATATACTTATTTTGTTAATACAAATAAGCCGTAAAAACGTTTATTTATACTTTACGATCTTCTAATGTTTTGTCGATAACAAACATAAAATCATTTTAACGATACAAATAAAATACGTAAATGGTTTGAGCCAATAGTTTACTAACACACTTACTTTGTTAGGAATTAGAAATTCCAGGTATTAAAGAGTCGGTCACCTCATGTATATGTTATCGTTAGAAAGCTCGTAGTCGTAGTTATTTCTAGCTAAGTAGTATTTAGTTATGTAACACCGTGGAGGACGGACGGGTCTTTACCCACTGTATGCCTGATCCACAGACCGTTGTGTGGCGTTTTATGTAAGACTATAAATACTCTCTACCTCCCAAGGTAGAGAGTTGGAGCTCATAATAATATCTTTCACTTTCTCTCACTAAGTTCCCTAAACCTCTAACTTTCTCTCTCTAGAACTCACCTTTATACGCCCACTTTGAGTTATGATATGATGTGTATGTGAAATCCAATATCCTACAATTGGTATCAAGAGCCATGGTTAGATCATATCTTGCACATCTTTGGATTTCTAGTGGTTTTTAGGTGGTTTTTGAGTTTGAAAAAGTTTTGTGGTTTGTGCATCATTTGGTTGATTTCTTGTGTTAAAGCTTGGATTTTTGTTTGTACTTTTTATGTTTAGAATCATCACAAGTGTTTAGGTTTTCATTTGGTAAGCTTGAATCATCTTGGTTGGGTTGTTTTGGATTGAAAAGTGATGTTTGTGAAGTTTTCTTGCTAGCGACTTGACCTACGGATTTTTTTCTTAGTAGCGACTTGCTTTACAATTTTGTAGCGAGTTGCAATTATTGGAGCTAGCGACTTAGGCCTAGCGACTAACTGTACAAGTAGTGGACTCTCCACTACGGGTAGCGACTTGGTGTTAGCGACTTGGTAAGTAGCGAGTTGCTATTTAGCGACTTGATTCCTCAGCGACTTGTATCTTAGCGAATTCTTTGCCAAAATTTCGCTAGCGACTAGAGGCTTAGCGAGTTGCTATTTAGCGACTTGTCTTTTGTTTAGCGACTTGGGACTTTAGCGACTTAGTGGAATAGCGAATTAGAAGATAGCGACTTGGTGCATAATTTTCTAGCGACTTGAGTGATTTCTTTACGGTTTTCTCTTGATTTAGTAAAATCCCGTGAAAGAATCGATTTCCCGGTTTAATCATAGAGTTATAAAATCCTGTTTAATTTATCATCATGTCTACCAACGTTTCTACAATCATCTCCATTTGTTTGAGGATGTTCAAGCGGTGGTTGATACTCGTCCACCCATGCTTGACAGGCCGACTCGATTCTTGGGCTCAACGAATCAGTTATGCTGTCTTGGAAAGGAAAATGGTGTCAACATTCTCAAATCCATTGATGAAGGACCGTATCGAGTTGAGACAACTAGAGATGTACTTGATACTGCTGAAGATGGAACTCTGATTTACGGAATGGACATACCAAAGATGTATGATGAGCTTGATGATAAGGAGAAAAAGAGATTCGATGCTGATATCGGGGCTTCTAACATTGTTCTTCAAGGTCTTCCTAAAGACATCTACAAGCTGATCAATCACAACACTGAAGCAAAGGCGGTATGGGATAATGTCAAGATGCTTCTCTCGGGTTGAATTAACTATGGAAGACAGAGAATCACAACTCTATGACGAATTTGAACACTTCAAGATGAAACCAGATGAGAGTGTCTATGAGTACTATGTGAGATTTCATAAGTTGGTGAATGATATGAGGAACATCAGAATGACTATGCCTAACATTCAGTTGAACTCAAAATTTGTGAACAACATGAAACCCGAATGGCACAAGTTTGTCACCTCTGTGAAGCTCACTAAAGGATTGAAGAATACAAACTATGAGCAACTCTATGCCTTCCTCCTTCAGAATGAGAGACATGCTATGTTTTAAAAAATGATTCTTAATCAGGTTCAAAACCAACGAGGAGAGACAAGCTCATCTAATGACTCAACTGCCTTCTACTCAAACATCGGAATCTCAACCAAAGCCTCACAAGTCATACCCATGGGCAATGGTAATCACAAACTCATTCCTGTTCCCATGTTCAAACAAGGCGATCTTGATGCACACGTGGGTAACATCATTAATCAACTAGCTCTTCTGATTAGTCAAAACATGAATTCTCTCCCACATACCAACAACAACCTCGAGACGACATCTAACCCACACAATCAAGCTCTTGTTAAAGATGGGAGGATCGTGGTGCAACCAGTTCAGGAAAGACAGTATGATCGGGGAAGAGGTGGAGCTGGTAGAGGTTATGTTGGTAATCAGAATCGAGGAAGGAATGGTAATTCAGGTCAATCTAAGCCGATCAAATGTTATAACTGTGGAGGTGAGGGACACATTGCAAGGAAGCGCACATCTCCAAAGCGTCCATGAGAATGCTGATTACTTGAGAGATAAGATCTTTGCTTGTACAAGCTCGGGATAATGGTGTTGCTTTGGATGAGGAGGAATTGTTGTTTCTTCGAGGGCAATGCCAAGACCTATGATGCAGATGTGGATGAGCGAGCCTACTCGGAGATAGGTCACAATCATCAGAATGCCTTTCAAGTCGGTGATTGTGATGCATACGACTCTGATGTGGATGATGGACCTACTGCACACACAATTTTATGGCTAGCATTTCTCCAATGGTTTCTCCCAAGGTCTCTTCTTCACCACAAGCTGGCCCATCCAAAGACAAACTCATCTCAGAGGTACTAAAACTATACGATGATGTTGATGTGCAAAAGATGCATGACAAAGTACCATCAACTGAAACTATTGAATCAAATATTGAAAATATGGGTAATATCAATGTTGTCCCATATGATCAATATGTGAAACAAAGTGAAAGTGAAGTTGTACTAAGTGATGCATCTTCTAGCGATCAACAATGACTATGTTTTTGATGAATACCTTGCATGTGCCCCGATGATTACTGTAAGTTCGAACTAAATGCCTATAAAGAGCGTGTTGCTATTTATGAACAACGTGCAAAATTTGAGTTGACCACTCGTGAGCAGGAAATGGATGACCAAGTGCGTACAATCATTATAAAAAGTAATTTTAGAAGAAGTATTAAAACAAGAGTTAAATTCCTTGCAAGAAAAGCTTTCTAAAACTGCTAAACAAAAACAAGAACTTCAAGAAAATGTGAAAATGCTTAAGCAAGAATTTAATGCAAAAGAATCAAAACTCTTGAAAGACTTTTCTAATCTGAAAACTTTGAAAAACAAACTTGAAAACAAGTTGTACATACAAGGGAACACCATTCTGCTCACATGATCACTAAGCATAGAGTTCTAAGCGATAAGCATAGTGTTCCCATTATAGATAAACCCAACCATGAGTACGGGAAGATAGCAAAAGAAGCTCAAAAAGTGATCTATGATGGCAATGAGATTCTTAAACCTAGACAAAAACCTAGTTGCTTTGAGTGCACAGAGGAAGATAAGAAATTAGATGAAATCACTAGGGAGAAAATGAATAAGAAACTAAATGATCCTAAATGCAAAGAGAAGAAAGTAATTATCACTCCCCATGACTACAAAAAGGAGAATTGGATCTCCTTGAACATGTTTAAGCCTCAAACATTGTTGACTCCCGAACAAGTGTTATGGAAAATGGACTTAGATAAGCGGAAAGAAAATATTGTTGAAACAAACCCTCCCTTAGGAAAATGCCTAAAAGCAGCTGTGTATCCTCCCAATACACCAATGCATCTTGTTCCTAGAACAATTGCCACTAAAAGCAAGACCTTAATTAGCCAATATGTTATATTTCAACTATTTGTTGATTTTGAAAAAACTTGCAAGAAAAGGATCACACCCACTGGTATAGCTGAAGGAGAAAGGGGTTTTGAGCAAATGAAAGAATGTTATTTAGCTGAGGTCATGCCTTTCTTTAAACTTCTAAAAGATCACTTTGAGAGTCTTAAAAGGGGATAGAAACTGATATTAAGGGAATGGAAAAAGAATTTGATGCAATGATAGTTGAAGTTAGTGACTATGAGCGAGCACTAAAATATAATGAGATTGAAAGGAAGAACTTGCATACACTGAATGAGAATATGATATCTGAATGTGTTGCTCAAGATGTGTTTTTCAATGCTACAAATTGTTCTATTAATGCTTCCCAATTTCATGAATTATCTTTGCACTGAAAGTCTCCCATGATCGAGTCATTGAGCTTGAAAAAACTAATTCCAAACTATCTTAGAAAATTGAACTGGATGATCATGACAATTTGGTTAAACATTTTTCTAAACTAGAAGTTGAGCATTTTAATTTACAATTAAAATATCAACATCTTAAAGAAAATGTCAAAACTTCAAATATCAAGACATCCTCGGATGCTCGAAGTTTGATGCAGTTTTCAAATTAACAAGCGTGATGAACAGATTCAAGCTCATTGCAACACGATCAGAAAGTTGAAAGCCCAAATCTCTCAATTAAAGGGTCAAAAGAACCATATGACAGGCTCCCAAATGCCTCCTCCTTTAGATTCTCAGAATTCTCAAACTTTTCATCTTCAAAACTTAGTTAATGCCTTACAAAAGGAAAACGAGAGTTTTCTAGAAGAAAATGAAAAAGTTAAAAGACATTTTAAAGAGTTATATGTTGTCTCAAAGTCACCCTTAGATTGCAAATACACTGTGACAGTTAAATATATTCCGCATCATCTTAGGAATAATGAACATGCTTTTCATGACTACTGTGCTCACCTTAAGGATAGTCTAGAATGTCTCCGTGAGATTGTCGAAGAGGATTTCATTAACAAACCTCTTGATAGTGAAATTAGGTTTGCTTGCCTCCAGGCCAAATGATCTCAAGAGCTGCTTGAATGTGTAATTGCAACATGTCCAAAATCCTTAGGTGAAAAAGGCAAAGCTGTGAAGCCTTGTTCTATGCCTTGTGCCAAGCAGGAAATCCGTTCTATGCCCAATCTTAAGAAAGTAAACACTAATGTGCCTTCAAGTAGTTGATTCGGATATGTTAGTGCTAAGAAAGTGAACTTTAGTGTGCTGCAAATAGCTCAAATCACATCTTAAGAAAGTAAACATAATGTGCCTTCTAGTAGGTTAGATCCTTGCACATCAAGTTGAGGGAATGCAAAAATTAGATCAACCAACTAATGTTCCCATTCCTCTACTGAGGAGTAATCAGTGACATTAAAGCGAGCAGGTCAAAGTCTCAAGACAATACAAGGAATGATAGGACCTTGCAAGCTAAAATGTGCATTGGAAGAGAGTAGAAGACCAATCTAGGAACTTTAAGCTTGAGTTGAATAAAGCGAATCGTGTTGATTCTAGTATTAGCCTTACGTCGTAATTAATTAATTCGAATTCGATACTATTTGCAAACCTTGTAATGATGTCGCTTGAATTCATTGCTAATCATGAATGTGGTGTGAATGCTTTGTCTAATCTTGTCAAATGCCCGATTAAAATTGTTTACGCTAATAATCGTGCAAAGAAGGAAAGGCAAAAGCGAAGATTGTTAGAAAGCAGGTGGAAACCCACGGGAAGAACATTTATAAAGATAGGTTATTATTGGATACCTTTTGGCCATAAGAATAATCGGTTTTGCTCTCAAACTGCTAAGATTATGCCCACTAGAAAATGGATGCCTCTTGGTAGAACTATTCCCTTAAGAAGTGAACATACTTTGAATAGGTCAAATGGACACCAGACATTGCATCTATTCCTAATGATTCCATTGCTTCTACTTCTGATATGGATGTTTCTATTTCTGATGTGGGTGTTCCAATTCCTGTTACTAACCAAGTGGAACCCATTCTTGCATGGGGATCCCAATTATCGAGTTATCCATTCTTGTATGTGTTCAAGCTGCGGTCGTTCAAATCGTTACGTGGTACCGGACTCAGTGTTCCAAGCATATGGCTGGGGCGGTCATGGCTCATGAACCGTGAGCAAATTCATCGGAGACAGATTCGGTAATGATCATTTCGTGCAATTATGGGTTATGGTGATTATGTTGTTGGTGATAGTGTTATCTCTAGAGTATACTATGTGGAAGGTCTTGGTCATAATTTTTTCTCTGTCGGTCAATTCGTGATTCGATCTAGAAGTAGCCTTGAGAAAACATACTTGTTTTGTTAGAGAACTTGATGGTAAGGAACTTTTAAGAGGAACTCGTGGTTCAAATCTTTACACCATCTCTATCGATGATATGATGAAGTCTTCTCCAATTTACTTGTTGTCAAAGGCTTCAAAACAAAGTCATGGTTATGGCATCGTCGTCTCAATCACTTGAACTTCGGCACCATCAATGATCTCTCGAGAAAGGACTTAGTTGTAGGTTTACCTAGACTAAAGTATGAAAAGGATCATCTTTGTTCACATGTCAATTGGGAAAAAGCAAGAAGTATGCCCATAAACCCAAACCTACTAACTCTGTCACAGAAGCTCTTCATATGATTCATATGGATTTATGTTGACCAATGAGGGTGCGAGAATATCTTTGGGAAGAAATATGTGTTAGTTGTGGTTGATGATTACTCTAGATTCACGTAGGTCAAGTTCTTAAGGACAAAGGATGAAACTCACGATATCATCATCAAACTCATCAAGCAGCTGCGAGTTCGACTTAACAAAACGGTCGAGAATAATCGACGGACAATGGGCGAGTTTGTCAACAAACAACTCAGTGAATTTTATGAAAGCGTTGGAATCAGCCATCAAAGAAGTATTCCACGAACTCCTCAAAAGCGGTGTAGTTGAAAGGCGAAATCGAACTCTTGTAGAAGCCGCTAGAACAATGTTGATTTACTCAAAGGTTCCAATGTTTCTATGGGCTGAAGCTATTGCCATGCATGCTACACACAAAATCGTTCCCGATTCACTTGTTCATGGAAAAACTCCATATGAACTTGTCCACAACAGAAAACCTAATCTCTCTTTCCTTTGTGTGTTTGGTGCATTGTGTTATCCAACTAATGAGGGACAAGACTTAGGCAAACTTAGAGCTAAAGCAGACATTGGAGTATTTGTAGGGTATGCACCAAACAAAAAGGATACCGAATCTACAACAAAAGAACTCGAAATATCATGGAAATAATTCACGTTACGTTTGATGATGTCGGTCAAATGGCTCTGGACAATCCAGTTCGGGACCCGCACTTCAAACAGTCCCATTGGTTCATCCCTTGTTCCAAACTCTTCTCAAGAAACTCCATATGTACCTCCATCCGAAGATGATTTAAAGAAATTGTTTGATCCTATGTTTGATGAACTTTATGATCCAAGTACTAATGAGGTGTCGATCCCTACAAGAGATTTGCTCATATTCCGTGAATGAAGTCAATCCCTCAGTCTCAATATCCTTAAGTCAAGAAGCGCCTGCTGCTGATCCTTGAGTCTCATCAACAAATCATCATTCTTCAAATGTACATCATGGAAATGTTTATGGCATCAATGATGAAGTTAATCCCTTTGCTACTACTGAAGATGCTCCATTTGAAAACATATTTGCTCTGAATCTTCATCGAGACCATCTTCTTCGGAGACATCGACTCTGCTACTTCCGGTTCTCAACAACTACCACATGAACACCTCAGAAAATGGACTCACGATCATCCATTAGACAACATCATTGGAAATCCGTCTCGTCCGGTATCCCACTGTAAACAACTTGCTATTGATGCCTTATGGTGCTTCTTTAACTCTGTACTCTCAAAAATCGAACCCAAAGATGTTAAAACTGCTATGAATGAAGGCAAGTGGTTCAATGCCATGCAAGATGAAATTCATGAGTTTGATCGATGAGATGTATGGGAATTAGTACCCGGCTCAGTTGTGCTATGATCATTGCTCTTAAGTGGATCTTCAAAGTGAAGCTTGATGAGCATGGTGATGTTTTGAAAAATAAGGCTAGGTTAGTAGCTAAAGGTTATCGTCAAGAAGGTATAGAATTTGAGGAATCTTTTTGCCCTTGCTCGTGTCGGCGTCGGAATCTTCTTGGCAAATGCTGCTAGCAAGAACATGGTTGTTTATCAGATGGGCGTGAAAACCGCATTTCTTAATGGAGATCTGAAAGAAGTGGTTTACGTCGGCCCGGCGAGAGGGTTTTGTGAATTGAGCATCCTACTCCATGTTTATCGCGAAAAAAGGATATATGGTTTGAAGCAAGCTCCTAGAGCATGGATGTCAAGATACTTTGCGTCGAAATACGTGCAGGAGGTGCTTTCGATTTTGGGTGATAAGCTTGTATTTGGTCTTCAAAGAAGCAAATGAGTACTTCTATTTCCTCTTGAATACATAGCCATGTCATCATGTTGTGCTCAAATCTTATGGATGAGATCTCAATTATCTGACTATGGCTTTGAATTCAACAAAATCCCTCTGTATTGTGATAATAAAAGTGCTATTGCTCTCTCATGCAACAACGTCCAACACTCAAGAGCAAAGCATATCGACATTTGACATCATTTCATCAGAGAACAAGTGGAAAAGGGTGTGGTAGGAACTCTATTTTGTGAGGTCGAATATCAGTTAGCGGACATCTTCACCAAAGCTCTTCAAAGAAGCGTTTTGAGTTCATACTTCCTCGACTAGGCTTGAAAAGCTTTCAACGAGAAACACTCAAAGCGTCTTGAGGGAAGAAGGCGAGGAGTAAGGTCTATGCTTCATCTATCTCTTGTAAATATTTTTTCCGAAAAACAAAATACAAAATTATAAAACTTTCAAAAAAAAAATCGAAAAATTGAAAAATCTTCAAAAAATATTGTCAATTTGTCATGTTTTTCTCAGTTCGATTATATCTACGGTCTTTGTGCTGTCATTCAAAGAATGACACGGGACTTTAGATGTTGTTCGAATTTAAAAAAAATCAAAAATCAAAAAAATATTTTTGGGAGAAAGAGAAACAATGGTTTATTGTCATTTCAGGCAGTAACCCGCTATTCAAAGAAAGAACCGAGCCATGGTTTACCATGTTTTCAAATTCCATGCTCTGATTCTATAAACATTTATCTGAAAACTAAGCTGCTTTGAAAAATAACTCAGTCTCTATTTTTGATAATCATCTGGACTTATTTGTCAAAATATCTATCTCTCAATCAACAACCTATGTCATTGATTGAGGGAGAATGATTTCAATTAAATTAAAAGTTATTTGGCATTCAATTGTTTTCAAAAGATAATCATGCATGTTTAACCAATGGAGTTTATAGTCTCATAATCCGATCCTTATCAGTTAAAGCGCTTTCATAATCAAGTCACAATTCTCCTCAAAAGCTTTCAAAATCAATTTAAATCTATAAGAGATCACAAATCTCAAATGATTTGATAATTGTGATCGGGGAGAATGTGTGATTTAAATTGGATTTAAGCTGATAATTAGGTAAATGGTTTTATAAGGATGTACAAGCTCTCCTTCCCACATGTGCCAAGCGATTTCAAATTTTCCATGCACATGTTGAGGGGGAGCATCTATCTTAAACCACAATGATTTGAAGCGTGATCATTTATCTCAATGTGCAGGTTCCCTCTAGTATGTGCAAAACTCTTTTCAAACCTCGAGGCACATATTGAGGGCGAGCATAACTTTGAAAACCTCATCCTTCCCAAAATGCTTTATCTACTTGATTTGATTAGGGAAGTGATGTTGATATCTTTTAGAAAATGGAATTCAAAGAAGTTAATTCTTTCTCTTGCCTCCGTGTGCAAAACGATTTCAAACACTTGATGCACATGTTGAGGGGGACCTCTTATTCTAAAAATATCAAAAACAATTCAGGTACAAAATGCTTTGATAATGTATCACAAGTATCTGGATTGATTTTCAAATGGTTTTCAATTGGTTCCAAATGGCGGATGAACAATACCAAATAGACCGACCAATTTTACTTTTATGTACGGTGATATAAGGATGATAAGGTTAGGTATTTGTTCCCATGATCCGCCAGAACGGAGGGATCTACCGGGGACTATCCACTAGTTAGTGTAGAGTTCTTAGGTATGATGATAAAAGGAGAAAAATGAGTTATGGGAAGAGTGCGGTGAGTGAGCTAGTACTAGGAATAAACCCAACAAGGTTCTAGCTATGAAGTCTCGGTAAGCTTGAAGGGGTTGAAGAATTAAAAAGAATTGAATGAGAAAAGGGTGAAAACAAATAGCCCTTCATATATTCAACCTTAGAGGCGGCCGGGTTCAATTCATATGCTACTGATGGTAACATCGGTATTGAAGACAAGACGTCATGGACCCAGTGACGCACTGCACTTCAACTTTCCAAACCACTCAAGTTCCTCTTAAAAGGACTTGTTTCATTCTCACGGGGAACCGAGATTGTTGATATTGAAGAAGGAGACCCTCTCCCTAGTCTCCGATTCAGGATCCAAATATGCACAAATTGAGTCTAGTGCCACGAGATCATCTATAAATCTCATTAAGACACCTTCAATGAAGTCTCTCTGTTTCACACAATGTGGAAAGAAAGATTATATCTTGAGTCCTACGCATTATCCTTGTGGTATTGCTAGAACATCTGAGTGATATAATAAAAATATTCACAATGAAGATGGAAAGCCTTCTGGAGCCAACATCAAACAAGCTCCTGTAGGTGGCATGTGAGATCTATCCAATAGATCAACCATGTGACAAGCTGAGAGAAACAATGGAGAGATTCAATCTTTTGGATCAATCTGGTTCGAGGTTATGGATTGACGGATACCTTTGAAAAACTGGTCATTGTGCTTAAAAAACTCTTTTCTTTAGCACAACATGTGTGCCTATTTCTCAAAATAAAAGGTGTTTATGATTGATAATTGATTTTCAATAAAACCTTCGTTATATTGCAAAAACAATTTCTATTGAGCAATACACGATTGCTTTTCAAATCTCTTTTCATCAATCAGTGAATCTCATTTCGCTGGTTCACTCACTCCGTGTTGTCTTCTTTGAGACGCTTCGGTTTGAGAACGGCTAGAACAGTTGCGAAACCCTGTCAAGGAGATTCTTAGGAATCCTACGATCTGAGGCGTACTTGTCTTGATCAGCGGGGAACCGTGGGCCGTGTACCTCAATTCGACGAAAGTGATCAAAGACACTTTCGTGCGCTTTATTTCTAACTATTGTATGCAGGTACACCCGATGTTTCGGTGATGAATGGAGCGGTCAATCCATAGCCGCATGCTCACACAACACATTCATATCGAAAGAAATCATGATTAGTGCATCAATGACTCTGATGTTTTCACTCCATGCTTACCTTCTGCTTGCCAATATCATGAATCAACGAAAGCTTCCCTACTCGATGAGAAGATATCATGATCCCGAATGTGAGCATGTCGGTCCGAATGTCACAACATCACATAATACCAACACCACAATGGATGTCTCGAGATTTTTCTTTGATGATCTCAAAAGATGGCATAATGTTATTATCCGTGGATCGATAAAAGACCTCCACTTGGATTAACCAAACATGCAATGAGTGGAATCAATGACTCGAGCTTGGAGCAAAGCACTACATCAAGAATACAAGAACAATTGTTAATGTAATATCTGTTTGTATTCAATGTAATTTTAGTATATGTTTGAGGTGACCTCCCTTAGGGGGAGATTGTTAGGAATTAGAAATTCCAGGTATTAAAGAGTCGGTCACCTCATGTATATGTTATCGTTAGAAAGCTTGTAGTCGTAGTTATTTCTAGCTAAGTAGTATTTAGTTATGTAACACCGTGGAGGGACGGGACGGTCTTTACCCTCTTGTATGCTTGATCCACAGACCGTTGTGTGGCGTTTTATGTAAGACTATAAATACTCTCTACCTCCCAAGGTAGAGAGTTGGAGCTCATAATAATATCTTTCACTTTCTCTCACTAAGTTCCCTAAACCTCTAACTTTCTCTCTCTAGAACTCACCTTTATACGCCCACTTTGAGTTATGATATGATGTGTATGTGAAATCCAATATCCTACACTTACGTTTTCACATAAAACACTAAACAAGTAATAGTGCTTTCATGATTTAGTAATACATATGTATAACAACTAGTGTTTACATATTGGTAGACATATACATACTTAGTATGTATTATAATGGGTAATATATTGGGTAGAAGATTAAATATTTGACTCATTGACTAAATACATTGAATATAGTTGGGTAAAACCCAAAATCCATAACCCATACCCATAGAGCATAACCCATAACCCATTTCATGACATCATGCATAAGTCATGATGGGTATTATCCATAACCCATGTAGCTAACCAATAACCCATGGACTAGATACATTGCATATTCTAGATACATTGTATCTGCTTGGATACCCATGACCCATAACCCAAAACCCATGGGCAAAGAGGAGCGTCCCACGGTTCCCCCAGTTTACACTAGACGGATCCCTCAAGTAAGGGATCCGTGGAACAGTAGCATGTTTTATTCTATAAATAGTGAGTCATTTCTTCATTGTAGGCTGCCACTCCTACACATACTTTCACCTAGTATTGTAAACTCTCTAACTTCATATCCAAAGGATCTTTTTCTGTAGTTTGTGTTTGTTTTTGTGTGATTCTCTAGGTTCCTCTTAAAGGCGAGATCACCACCTCTTGAAGTCAAGCAAGCTCAAGTCCATGAGTTGCCATGCTTCGTCATCATCAAAACTACTGAGGTTCTCTTGTTGATAGTTCTTTCTTCCTCATTAGAAGTGTTGTATCAAAGGCATTAGTGAAGGATGCCAAAAGGGTCAAGACGAAGGCATTAGTGAAAGGTGCTTAACGTCCGTGTCAAAGGCATTAGTGAAGGATGGCAAAAGAGTCAAGACGAAGGCATTAGTGAAAGGTGCCAAACGTCCGTGTCAAAGGCATTAGTGAAGGATGCCAAAAGGGTCAAGTCAAAGGCATTAGTGAAGGATGCCAAGGGTGTACAATCGATATGGTGAATCGATGTACAAATAGAGATAGGTTGTATCCAAGGATATTGATATCCTTGATGATGTTGTAATAAGGAGTGGGTCTCCTTTGGGATAGTTATTGTGTAGTAGTTCCTCCTTTGTAATGGAACTCGGTATCTAGCCTTGTACCGGATAAAGTGTATACGACGTTGTGATAGGTGTGGTTCTACGTGGAAGAACCTTGGCTAGCCTAATGCAGGAAAAAGAGTAGGCGAAGTTGTGAAGGCTTCTCTGCCATAAGGAGTTGTGTCGTGTAGTGATTACAAACTCTCGAGTAGGTGACTCATGGAGTGGAGTAGGGCAAGGAAGGTGTCCTTGTAGCCGAACTACTATAAACACTCGTGTCGTGGTTTTGTTTTTCTTACTCTTTACCTTTGCATTACATATTTACATATGTATCTATCAACGTTCAACACACACATCTAAATAGATTGACATAAGTTGATCTAAATATTTTAAAACAAAGTTTTAATCGGTAAAACTATTCAACCCCCCTTCTAGTTTTCCACAATTGGTATCAGAGCTTCGTTACCAAGAATAATAAGAGTATATTGTTCTTTTAAAACTTGACACGATCTATGATTGAATACTACAATGAAGGAATTTCCTAAAAAATAAAAGGTCACGTTTTAAAATCATCATAATTTATAATGTTGGAAAATGATAGATCTTTCTAATATTTTATTTGTTGAGAATTCTCCATACTAGGATTTGGGCATCCTATGAAGATCATGAAGAATTTCTCTCTAATACTTCTTTCTTTAAAAAGAATATTTAGCAAATGTATGATTTTTTTAAATCCTCTCTTTTATATTTTTTTGGATGAATCAATAATGTCATCCTTTTTGTTTAATCATGATTAAGTTTGAGTAATATCTTTACGCTCTCTTAATAATCACTAAAGTAGTTATCTATATTGAACTCATCATCAAAAATGGTATTATTCGTTGATCTCTATAGACAAAACTATAAACTAGTGAAAATGATATCTCGGCTATTCGAGAGCCTTGATTATCACTCCTCACATAAGGATTATTGACATTTCATCAATGTTAATAAGTATCCATGTGATATTTCTCATATTGTGATAAAATGGGATTTTATCATAATCTTTGAAAACTTCCCAAAGAATTATGATTTATTCATAAAAAGGGAAACTCGTCAAATAAGACTAGTATAACACGTCAAAACCCCAAACCATAAGTTATAAAGCATAAACATTGACCCTAGGAAAAAATTAGAACTCCCAAACCAAAATTATCAAGGTTCAATTAAGCTGTCAAATTGCTGATATGCCGGATCCCTGTGCTTAAACTAGCCGGATCCCTCATACAAGGGATCCGTGGGATCGTGCAACAGAAGACAGAATAAGAAAGAAATGATCACTGTGAAGTTCCACTACCCACTTTACTCTATCAAGACTCACAAACATAAAACCTATTTACTGTTCACAGGAGCAAATTGATCATATTCTTCAAGGAAACAATCTCTTATGTAAGTATGATCTTCACTACATTGTTATTTCCATTCCTTGATTCCTAGGATTACAATTTTCATCTTTAGAAATTGAGCTCAAATGGGTTTGTCACAATTTGTTACCACATTACTTTCTAAGATATACCAAATCAAAGAATCAACATTGTTAATACAAATTAAACTCATTTTTTGAATTCAATTGAGATGTTTTGAGCAAAATTGTGATGAATCCCACTAGGTTACTATTCACACAATTAACACCACATTGTGGTTTTGATGTTTAGGACCAATCATGCCTAGCAACCGTCAACAAGATTACCATGACACCGCTCTCTACATTCCCATGTATCATTGTAAGGATGGTTTGAGTCCGGAGGATAGAAAAGCCTTCAAGATGTTGGAAAAGAGACTCTTCCACGAAGGCCGAGTGGTTGAACCATCATACCTCAACAACACCAACATTCGGCAAGTCTTTGGAGGAATTAACTTTGATTGCCTCTTGGACATTAATGAGCAAATTTGTACTGTGTTTGTACTTGAGTTTTACAAGATAATGAGAATCGTTCGGAATGAAGACGGGACAATTTCAATAGCCTTCATCATAAATGAGCACGAGTACACCCTCACTCTTGTAGAATTTGGAAGGATACTCCGTGTCCCATATCAAGGAGTGTGTATGTACTCTAACGAATGATCGTTGGCGGAGCTACATGACATGGTAGATCATCATGAAGTATACTTCACAGTCATCCCGGAAGCAACCACGGTAAGGGATACTGTCTTCATGGAAAGAGCATCTCCATCAAGAGTCACAAGAAACTCCAAAGTGATCTATAGGGATCCATTTCAAATGGAGCTTTCAGAATGTTCCCATTGTATAAGAAATGGGAACTCGTGCTAAGGGAGAACGTGCTTTGCTTGGGAGGAAACAAAGATCATCCCAATGCTTGCTTAAGCTTCATGATTTATTGCATTGTAACCGGCACTCACTTCAACCTCGCCTATTACATGGTAAAAAGAATGACGAGTGTGAAAAGCATGGAAAAGATGGTACTCCCTTATGTAATGCTCCTGACCCGTCTAGCAAACTTCATCTTTGCTCTAGATCCTTCTCCTTATTCCTATGACCACAGCTTTTGCAACAAGGTCATGGTGCCTCTAACTGATGGAAAGACTACAAGGATCATGGTGGATGGCAAGAGACCTCACCCACCAATGGACTCATTGGATGAAAGAGAAGGAGAAGGAAGTAGCAACCCCCTTGGCAACACAGATCTTGACCCCTTAGCATACATCAATCAACTGCCAGATATCCCAAGCCCTTCACAAGAGTGGCAACAAACTAATGGCATATTCAAATGTTTTACTAACTTCTTGATGAAGAAGAAGAAGTAGAGATGAAGGGGTAAAGAGTGAAGGGATGGAGGTGAAGTAAGAGGATGAGTGGATGAAAGGTAAGGTTATAGACCTTAATTTGTGAAACAAGTTATGAAACAATGGTTTGTAAACATCTAAACAATATTTATGTAGATTAGTATGTAGCTTGTAGAATTCGGCATGATTTGGACTAAGACACTCTAACTTAGGAACTAGGAAAATGAGAATTTTACGACAACTTGATCTCATTCAAGTAGTCGATGTCACTCATTTTTGCCTATATTTTAGTCATCCCCACTTACTATGCATTATATTTGTTGTTCGTATATGTTTACTAAATGTAGAAATGATTAGGATGAGCATTTGCTAAAGAGTGCAAAAACTGCACATTTGCTGAGAAGCTACTGGTCAGCAGTGCACGGATCCCTGGGCTATAACTAGTCGGATCCCTCAGATGAGGGAACCGTGGGATTCAGGCAAACAGATATGCATCTACTAACCTTTTTTCATCAAACCATTCCCCTATATCACATCATACTAGCTAAACATGATCCTTTAAGACCACTTAGGTCTTCCTCAAGCTCAGTAGGTCTCACACTCACCCATGGCTAACTTAGGATCAAATTCAAAGTGCTTTGATTTATCAATTCACTAAAACTCACCATATTTCCGCTCCAATGCTCACACATTGTTCCTCACATCTCAAAACATTTAGCTTGATATTTCTTTCAATTTTAGCAAATTGATTTTAGTCATACTTACCTTGAAATAGGCTTAAAACTAGTTTTTCATTTCTTTTTATTTTTTAGGAATTTTTTAAATTTCTCTTAAGCCACCATCTGATCTCTAGGATCAATTGCCATCATTTGTCATTCTCAAATCAATGAGTAACATCCTTAAACACTTAGTTACACTCTCAAAAAGTCCACTTTCCTACCAAATGCCATCATTAAGTATCCTCACTCCTTATTGTTGGACATTTAAGTCACCTATCACTTAAGACATCTAATTAAAGTCAAAACCTCAAGATTTATAGATACTAGGGCTTAAAAGAGCATAATCTCTTCACTATTTCTCTGTCTGATAGACGGATCCCTGGTTTATAACCAGACGAATCCCTAGTGAGAGGGAACCGTGGGATCCGTGTCTATAGTTCAGCTTGTGATCAACTTTTCTTCCAAATTCAAACCCCATTTGGTAATCTAAACACTTTTGCTTACCATTTAATGATTCCCTAGAGTAGAACAACACCATAGTTGACCTTGGTGCATGCCAAGTTTTCTTAGTAGTCATGAATTTAATTCATTAAACTCAAATTCATCCTTTATAAACCAAACACTCTTAAGAGCTTAAGTCACCATTCTTACCACCATACTAAAATCAGTAGTTAAAGACCTCTACTAGACCCTCACCATGACTAAAGCATCTAGCAAGAACTCTTCAACTAATGGTTCATCCAAAAAGAATGCTCATATGGTTCATGAGATTTCATCTACCGAATCATCACCCGTAAGAAGTCCAAATACTAGAATCCCTCCTCAACAAACTCAACCAACCAAAGCTAGAAGAACCGCTAGGATTAGCATTCGACCTTTTGAGTTGGAAAGACATTCATCAAGCACTAAAAACAACACACCTAGTTCTAGTAAAACACCCAAGCCTTCATTTCTAGAACCTAGACTACATTCCTTTACCGCACCCCTCTCCCATCCAAATCTTTACTCATTAGAAAGCTCACCACCAAGAACTTCACACTCACCCACCTTCTCATTAAATAGAGAGCCACCCTCATCACCAAATAGTCCATCTTTGGAGACAAGGAACCACCAAAGACCCAACCATCTAGAGGACTTCCCATCTCCACCACCAACTCATACATCATCACCCTCATTTGTGGTAGAACTACATCCTACATCGCTCAACTCACCTCTACAAGTTCCACCATCCTTTGTGGAGCCTCCTCAAAACACCCCACCTCCTACGACTCCTAGTCATGACGATAATTTCTCTAGTTGTCAACTCACCCAAGGACTTGTTCAAGGAATACGAAATGAGGTTCATTTCATGTTTAATCATCTCCTTGAAAGATTAGACCAAATCAACAAGTCTACTCATCCATAGACTTAAGCACTTTGATGCTTTTTAGGTCTCCGTTACTCATTAGAATTAGTAGAAAATATATTACATGTTTGAATCATTCTCTTAGTTTTAGAGATATGCAGATCATCTCTCGTATTATTATTGAATGAAATTACATGTTTTATGCTATATTGTCTTGAGAATATGTTTGGTGCCTCAATACATATATCATTTTGATGTTAACATCACTTGTTGCATCACCATTGCTGTCTTATGATTACAAACATACGGATTCCTACGTTTTGCTTAGACGGATCCCTCCAAAGAGGGAACCATGGAATTTGTGCAACAGAAGACTAGTTTACTACTAACTTGAGTCTTATTTGCAGGAAATTATGCATTATATACTTGTTTTCTAACCTTTGTTTTGTAGATTTTCAAGATACACATGAAGACTTTGACACCCTAAGCTAGGGGGAGTTTCGTGTCAAAGCGATACATTGCAAAATCATTTGCAATATAATTCACATTAGAATTACATTACATGACGTCCTCCTTGCAAAGTTGCAATCATCAAGGGAGAGCATATTCGTCACAAAGACGAAACCATTTGCAAACATAGTTGCAATGCACTAGTTAAGTATTTCTTCTTACTTGACGCCCTCACAAAGGGATGGACTCGTCAAGGGGGAACTAAGTCGAGAATATTTCTCCTCACTTACTCTCTATTTTTCATATTTTTTCTTTCACATGTTTTTCTTAAAACAAGGTGTTAATCTTTTCGACGCTCTTTTTGTTTCGACAAAAAGGGGGAGAAGAGAGTAAAAACTCTAATTCAAACTTTTACGAATTTTAGTTTTTCCTTAAAATAATCTTATGTTTTGTCATCAACAAAAAGGGGGAGATTGTTAATGAAAATAAGCCGTAAAAACGTTTATTTATATTTTACGATTTTCTAATGTTTTGTCGATAACAAACGTACAATCATTTTAACGAAACAAATAAAATACGTAAATGGTTTGAACCAATAGTTTACTAACACACTTACATTTTCACATAAAACACTAAACAACTAATAGTGCTTTAATGATTTAGTAATACATATGTACAACAACTAGTGTTTACATATTTGGTAGACATATACATACTTAGTATGTATTATAATGGGTAGAAGTTTAAGTATTTGACACATTGACTAAATACATTGAATGTAGTTGGGTAAAACCCAAAGTCCATAACCCATACCCATTAAGTATAACCCATAACCCATTGCATGACATCATGCATAAGTCATGATGGCTATTATCCATAACCCATGGAGCTAACCTATAACCCATGGACTAGATACATTGCATATTCTAGATACATTGTATCTACTTGGATACCCATGACCCATAACCCAAAATCCATGGGCAAAGAGGAGCGTCCCACGGTTCCCCCAGTTTACACTGGACGAATCCCTCAAGTAAGGGATCCGTGCTATCCGTGGAACAGTAGCATGTTTTCTTTTATAAATAGTGATCCATTTCTTCATTGTAGGTTGCCACTCCTACACATACTTTCACCTAGTATTGTAAACTCTCTAACTTCATATCCAAAGGATCTTTTTCTATAGTTTGTGTTTGTTTTTGTGTGATTCTCTAGGTTCCTCTTAAAGGCGAGATCACCACCTCTTGAAGTCAAGCAAGCTCAAGTCCATGAGTTGCCATGCTTCGTCATCATCAAAACTACTGAGGTTCTCTTGTTGATAGTTCTTTCTTCCTCATTAGAAGTGTTGTATCAAAGGCATTAGTGAAGGATGCCAAAAGGGTCAAGACGAAGGCATTAGTGAAAGGTGCTTAACGTCCGTGTCAAAGGCATTAGTGAAGGATGGCAAAAGAGTCAAGACGAAGGCATTAGTGAAAGGTGCCAAACGTCCGTGTCAAAGGCATTAGTGAAGGATGCCAAAAGGGTCAAGTCAAAGGCATTAGTGAAGGATGCCAAGGGTGTACAATCGATATGGTGAATCGATGTACAAATAGAGATAGGTTGTATCCAAGGATATTGATATCCTTGATGATGTTGTAATAAGGAGTGGGTCTCCTTTGGGATAGTTATTGTGTAGTGTTGGGTAGTAGTTCCTCCTTTGTAATGGAACTCGGTATCTAGCCTTGTACCGGATAAAGTGTATACGACGTTGTGATAGGTGTGGTTCTACCTGTGGAAGAACCCGGTGGCTAGCCTTGTACCGGAAAAAGAGTAGGCGAAGTTGTGAAGGCTTCTCTGCCATAAGGAGTTGTGTCGTGTAGTGATTACAAACTCTCGAGTAGGTGACTCGGGGAGTGAAGTAGGGCAAGGAAGGTGTCCTTTTAGCCGAACCACTATAAACACTCGTGTCGTGGTTTTGTGTTTCTTACTCTTTACCTTTGTATTACATATTTACAAATCTATCTATCAACGTCAACATACACATCTAAATAGATTGACATAAGTCGATCTAAATATTTTAAAACAAAGTTTTAATCGGTAAAACTATTCAACCCCCCCCCCCTTCTAGTTTTCCACACATTTCATTCACGGACCCACTAAATAAACACCATTAATCGGAATGAAATCCACAGATCCATTCCGATAGGCACATAAAAAACGCACCCATAATGGATCATTTTTTAAAGCTTTAATATAGGAATGTTAATACTTTTAGTGGGTGTTTGGTTCAATATTTTTAAAATCATGAAATTAAAATTTCTCATGATTTTAGATGTCTTAGAAATTAAAATCATTTTACTTGTCTGGTATCAAGAATTTGAAATTTATATGATGATAATGACATAATTGTCATTTGTTCATTACGTCTATGCGTGAACTAGAAAACAACAAAATTGTATTTTTGTCTATTTAAACTTTAAAAGCTTATGTCCTTATCATAAATTAAAATATCTCATCCATCCAAAGAATTTAAAGTTCCCTGCTTAGTGGAATTTTAATTGTGGTGCCACTTTTCTATATCCAACCAAACATGTAATTTCGTGTCATTTTAAATAAAAATACCCCCAAATTCCATGAATATCCTCCAACCAAACAGCCCTTTAGGTGGATTATTGCATGGGCCAAATACACTGATAAGGATAAAATTAGTTGTATACAAATGGATAAAATTATACAAATGAATTAGAATCAAATGAGAAATATATTTAAGATAAAAGGAATAAGAAGAAATCCCAACTTTTTTATTTTATTTTTTAATTTTAGAACAACAAGTTTAACTATCTCACAATGTTTACTCCACAAATCTACCTCATATATCCTAAGCAGGACTTGAACCCACAAACATTTAGTTGGGGAGCTTCTCGCACAACATGGATACCATTGGTACACAAGCTATAGAAGACACATCCAAACACCAAGTCAAGACTGCAAATGCTACTTTCAAGCACTCATGTTCAGTAAAAAGTGTACACAGAAAGCAGCAACAACACAAGACTGTACTCTTACTTCAGAAGTGCTTGAAGACTTGTAATGCAATGTAGTTAAATGTTAGTTAGAAGATATTTTAGTTCGTTGATATTTTAGCTAGCTAATGTGTTGATGTATAAATACAACTCTGTACTCATTCTTTTCTTTTAATGGGAAAACTGCATATTGTTTCTCCATTCACTTTTGCAATATGGTATCAGAGCAAACTGATCACCACAAATAAATTCTAGCCACCAATAACAGATTCAGGCCACTATAACAAACTTTGACCATCAAAACAGACTTTGACCATCACCACAAACACCACTCTGATCACTATTCTAATCACAAAATCATCAAAACATACATCATTCCATCAATTACAAATAGTTTTCACTCACAATTTTTAAATAACCAATTTTCCCGCCAAGCATTATTCAACTAAGAAAATAATTGTTTTACCCGCCAAAACCTTCAAATACCATGGCTAATGATAGCTCATCCTCCTCAAACACTGCACAGACCACTGATGACATCAATTCAGTTCATCACCCTCTTTACTTTCATTAGAATGACCATCCTGTTCTTGTAACTCACAGGCTCAGAAAACTATAGTTTATGGAAAAGATCCATAATGATTGCACTCAATGCTAGAAACAAGTTGAAACTAATCAATGGTGAATATCAAGAACCTGATCTTAATTATGCAATCAGATCAGTCTAGGAAAGAGAAAATGTCATGGTAATATCTTGGATTTTGAATACTATCTCGGAGCAATTTGGAAACAATCTAAGTTTTATTATTTTGCAAATGCATTATGGAATGAATTGAATGAACACTACTTACAAATTTATGGTCATTGTTGGGTCTATTATAGATTTGATGATATAAAACAAGAAGAATGAAACATGAAGGACTAAAAGTGACAAGAAGGGAAACTACAAAAAGATGGAGGATTTGGAAGATTCTAAAAGATATGCTTAAAAGAATAATTAGTTTCCTAATTGTATTATGATTCCTCTTGTAAACTGTGACAACTCGCAATTTCAGGTCATTTCTCAAAACAATTCATGCTTCACTATTTCAACATTTATCGTAAACTAGGTTTACGTGTTCCAAATTCGCGTAACCTTTATGGTTTAGCGGCGAATTCATGATCATATCATCACGAACATTTCATATGGACTAAGTTTAGTCTACATTTCATTAGCATCATTTGCATCATGTTAGTTCATTCATGACTTTGCATTTCACATTAAACGCATAAATTTTATATTAAATAAACGTTATCGCGTAAATTATTATTTTGAGCATTTAATCCGCTACTTCCAAAAATGATCCCAATATATTTTATACTTACATTTAGTTTATAAAAACTATATTTTGAGTTACCTAGTGTTTTAAATTTATTTTGTATATAAATCGTTAAATTTATATTATTACGACGTTTTTCTTAAAAACTACACGATAATTATTATATCACTCAAATTTTACAAGAAAGGTATTTTTACAATTTTTATGATCTCAATATACTTTACTTTGATCCCTTAAAACTTATTTTAGTCTATACTACTCTAGTTTCACAACTATGTACAAGTTACAACACTTTTTACTTAACTATACATTTTACTTATAATTTTAACAACTTTACACATAATATAAAAAAAAAATGTATTTGAGAGAAACATCACCCCCCCAAAACCGGCCAAGTGGGGAGGATGTTTCATTTATGAGTTGGTAAAATTATTCAAGCTTATATAGATCTACACTTCACCATACAATCACTTCATCTCATTCACAACAATAATTCACTTCAATCAAAGATATTTCTCTCTTCTCTTCTTACCTCAAAACCGGCCATACAAGGTGTTAAGGAAGCTCATCATAAAATTTTCAAGCTCAAGTTAAAAACAATCTAGATTACACTCTTATTTAAGGTTTTGAAATAAAAACCTAGGGTGTTTAGGTAAATCCTTGTTCTAATCACCTCATCATAGTAGCTTGTAAGCATATTTCTATCATTTTATATATTTCACTTTCATTTCATATTTATCTCTTCATTTTTGGAGCAAACATGCAAGACTTGTGTTAGTTATACCATTTTTACATTGATTTTTAGAGTTTATACATATAAAGTCATCCTATAATTATTCCCTTGGTATATATTGGTCTTGATGATGTTTAGGAACCCATGACACCCTAAGAAGGTGTATGGTAGGATTAGAATAGCTTTGGAGTTGATTTGAAGGGATTGGAATAGGTTTAGTACGAGAAAAACTATTTTTGACAAGTATTAAAAGTGGTCTGTCCTTATTTTGTTTTTCTGGAAAATCCGACAGTAGGCACGAATTTTTGGCCTAGATATTTAGAAAATATACTTTAAAAAGAATCCGTGGCCGCTTGAACGGATTAAAACGGAGTTATAACGAAGAAGTTATGAATTTTTCAAGTTTGACGACGAAATATACATTTTCAGAAAATTTCAGCAACTTATTTTAGTTTTGTACGAGTCAAAAACGAGTCCTAAGCTTCATAAATTATTTCGACTTATCAAAAATATATTAGTATACTTCGATACAGCTAAGGACGTATAATACGTAGAAAACGGATTTGAAACGACTAAGATATACATGTTTTCATAAAAATTGCCGTAACTATTATTTTTAGAAAAACTATATTATTTTTACGAGATAAGTGTTACGGTAACTAAAATGACCATATTGAAGGCTGTTTTTAACAATGACGTAGAACTTTTTGTAACGAAATGTCTTCTAATAAAATCGAGATCATCAAGCATATTTTCCAAAACGACCAACCGTTTGTATAGCGGAGTTGTAATAAATTATTTACGGGTGCTTAAACTTTGCCGAAACTCACTTTTAAACCTCATTTTAGACAAAATCACCATATTTAACCCCTATTATCTTTATGTTTGAGACCTCTATGACGAAAACTCATGTACTAAAACTTCTAGATTTTGATACAAGCTTTCCAAAACCGTTGAGTTCGTTTCCTAACGTTCGACGTACACCATTTTATGACTAGTTTTTCGAAGCCATTTTTGTGTCTTTCATAAAAATTCCACGACATTATCTTACGACAAAAGTGATAATTTCACTATAAATCATTACTAAAACCATTGTAGGATGACATTTTGACGTAAATACTTGTAAAGTGATTTAAGAATGGTCAAGACGTCAAAAGAGTATTTTTCGACGATAGGTATTATTTTCAAAACTCACAAATGGTATAAATAACATACGAAATGCATGCATAACATTACATCATAACTTAATACATATCATATCATTCATAATAGGTCATTTTCGAGATTCACGCTATATTTCAGTGTATCCACTTTTGTCATCGTAATCATTGCAACAGGTGAGTTCATAGCCCCACTTTTACTCTTTTAACTGTTTTACAAACTCTTTGGGGAGATACATGCTACATTTTTAATCGAACACAAATGCTTTGAACTGTATGCTACATCCGAATGTTTTATTGTCACTAAGTATTTGCCATGTTCGAAGTCCCTACATCATGCACCATTAGTCACTTGCAAGTGAGCGCGAATATTGTGAATAGGCCTATTGGAATTAACACTCCCGCTCTTATTGCCCGGTTAGGGAAATCGAGCGACTATATTTGAACCATAAAGGTAAATTGGCAAGTTTACCTATTAGGGCGGCGATGAAACGATGATTACCAATTTTTATTGGTGCGATGTTTACGCTTTGGTGTCATGAACTTAGTGAAATAAATACGATTTTGTTTTCAACGATGAGTGTGAAACCATCTAACTCACACTACGATTATTGTGTTCAAACGAATTACTTAAACCTATGGATTTCACTCAACCTTTGTGTTGACCTTTTTAGCATGTTTTATCTCAGGTATCTAAGGCATTCACTTCATGGCATGCATATGGACATATCATAGAGTCGTGGTGACGACGCGTCTCACGTGGGATTTATACACTTTAAAAACATCGTTTGGCTTGTATCAAACCTATTACCGCATACATTGATTTTCATTTGGGACCTACATTTTGTAAACTCTGATTATTTTATTAAATCAAGCGATGTATTTTCCAAACGACACTTTAGGTCGATTCATTATAATGTGATTGTGATGCTATGACAGTCAATCCCGAGGAATTCCATTCCGCGCAAAAACAGGTAATTTGGGGTGTGACAGATTGGCATCGAGTTTCCGGTTATAGAGAACTAGGTTGCATCATTGACCCTAGACTATAACTACATCATCATAGCATCTCATCATTTCATCATAAGTGCATGTTCACTTTGCATGCGATTTATACGTACATTTTTCGAGTTATTTACTTTCATTTCAAAACGATTGTCACATGGATGCCTTAAATACCCATCCCATTATCCTTTCCTCATACTCCAATGTGGAGAATGCCCTGTCATTCCCTATCACAATTTTACACCGTTGACTTAACACCAAACATCATATGAGTCGATTAGTCCAAGCATTGCATAGTTACTCCTAAATTATACATAGCCTGATCACCTATGTCTAATTCAGGAAGAATCATGCAATGATGGGAGTAGTAGGCTTATATGTGTAAGCAATTCTAACCGAGCCAAATTTTTCAAAAGACCGTTACTCGAACCGATTTAGCCTAATCTCATGACAGTTCTTGTTTGATGAGTTGTGAGATTAAGTAAAAATCGGTTACCAAAAAGTCTTTTGAGGGTTTTGCTCGAGAATGGGAAGGCTTGCCTCATCAAACCCTAACCCGAGAGACCAACACGAACTGAATTCAGTGATTGAATTCCTTTTGGATAGGCGAATGTGACAACTCGCAATTTCAGGTCATTTCTCAAAACAATTCATGCTTCACTATTTCAACATTTATCGTAAACTAGGTTTACGTGTTCCAAATTCGCGTAACCTTTATGGTTTAGCGGCGAATTCATGATCATATCATCACGAACATTTCATATGGACTAAGTTTAGTCTACATTTCATTAGCATCATTTGCATCATGTTAGTTCATTCATGACTTTGCATTTCACATTAAACGCATAAATTTTATATTAAATAAACGTTATCGCGTAAATTATTATTTTGAGCATTTAATCCGCTACTTCCAAAAATGATCCCAATATATTTTATACTTACATTTAGTTTATAAAAACTATATTTTGAGTTACCTAGTGTTTTAAATTTATTTTGTATATAAATCGTTAAATTTATATTATTACGACGTTTTTCTTAAAAACTACACGATAATTATTATATCACTCAAATTTTACAAGAAAGGTATTTTTACAATTTTTATGATCTCAATATACTTTACTTTGATCCCTTAAAACTTATTTTAGTCTATACTACTCTAGTTTCACAACTATGTACAAGTTACAACACTTTTTACTTAACTATACATTTTACTTATAATTTTAACAACTTTACACATAATATAAAAAAAAAATGTATTTGAGAGAAACATCACCCCCCCAAAACCGGCCAAGTGGGGAGGATGTTTCATTTATGAGTTGGTAAAATTATTCAAGCTTATATAGATCTACACTTCACCATACAATCACTTCATCTCATTCACAACAATAATTCACTTCAATCAAAGATATTTCTCTCTTCTCTTCTTACCTCAAAACCGGCCATACAAGGTGTTAAGGAAGCTCATCATAAAATTTTCAAGCTCAAGTTAAAAACAATCTAGATTACACTCTTATTTAAGGTTTTGAAATAAAAACCTAGGGTGTTTAGGTAAATCCTTGTTCTAATCACCTCATCATAGTAGCTTGTAAGCATATTTCTATCATTTTATATATTTCACTTTCATTTCATATTTATCTCTTCATTTTTGGAGCAAACATGCAAGACTTGTGTTAGTTATACCATTTTTACATTGATTTTTAGAGTTTATACATATAAAGTCATCCTATAATTATTCCCTTGGTATATATTGGTCTTGATGATGTTTAGGAACCCATGACACCCTAAGAAGGTGTATGGTAGGATTAGAATAGCTTTGGAGTTGATTTGAAGGGATTGGAATAGGTTTAGTACGAGAAAAACTATTTTCGACAAGTATTAAAAGTGGTCTGTCCTTATTTTGTTTTTCTGGAAAATCCGACAGTAGGCACGAATTTTTGGCCTAGATATTTAGAAAATATACTTTAAAAAGAATCCATTGGCGGGAACGGATTAAAACGGAGTTATAACGAAGAAGTTATGAATTTTTCAAGTTTGACCGACCAAAATATACATTTTCAGAAAATTTCAGCAACTTATTTTAGTTTTGTATGCAGTCAAAAACGAGTCCTAAGCTTTACAAATTATTTCGACTTATCAAAAATATATTAGTATACTTCATATCGAAGCTAAGGCTATAATCACGTAGAAAGCGGATTTGAAAGCGACTAAGATATACATGTTTTCATAAAATTGCCGTAACTATTATTTTCAGAAAAACTATATTATTTTTACTGAGATAGTGTTACGTAACTAAAATGACCATATTGAAGGCTGTTTTTAACAATGACGTAGAACTTTTTGTAACGAAATGTCTTCTAATAAAATCGATATCATCAAGCATATTTTTCCAAAGCGACCAACCGTTTGTATAAGCGGAGTTGTAATAAATTATTTACTGTGCTTAAACTTTGCGAAACTCACTTTTAAACCACATTTTAGACAAAATCACCATATTTAACCCCTATTATCTTTATGTTCGAGACCTCTATGACGAAAACTCATGTACTAAAACTTCTAGATTTTGATACAAGCTTTCCAAAACCGTTGAGTTCGTTTCCTAACGTTCGACGTACACCATTTTATGACTAGTTTTTTTGAAGCCATTTTTGTGTCTTTCATAAAATTCCGACGACATTATCTTACGACAAAAAGTGATAATTTCACTATAAATCATTACGAAACCATTGTAGGATGACATTTTGGCGTAAATACTTGTAAAGTGATTTAAGAATGGTCAAGACGTCAAAAGAGTATTTTTCGACGATAGGTATTATTTTCAAAACTCACAAATGGTATAAATAACATACGAAATGCATGCATAACATTACATCATAACTTAATACATATCATATCATTCATAATAGGTCATTTTCTAGATTCACGCTATATTTCAGTGTATCCACTTTTGTCATCGTAATCATTGCATCAGGTGAGTTCATAGCCCAGCTTTTACTCTTTTTTAACTGTTTTACAAACTCTTTGGGGAGATACATGCTACATTTTTAATCGAACACAAATGCTTTGAACTGTATTCTACATCCGAATGTTTTATTGTCACTAAGTATTTGCCATGTTCGAAGTCCCTACATCATGCACCATTAGTCACTTGCGAGTGGGCGCGAATATTGTGAATAGGCCTATTGGAATTAACACTCCCGCTCTTATTGACCCGTTAGGAAATCGGCGCACTATATTGAACCAGTAAGGTAAATTGGCAAGTTTACCTATTAGGGCGGCGATGAAACGATGATTACCAATTTTTATTGGTGCGAGGTTTACGCTTTGGTGTCATGAACTTAGTGAAATAAATACGATTTTGTTTTCAACGATGAGTGTGAAACCATCTAACTCACACTACGATTATTGTGTTCAAACGAATTACTTAAACCTATGGATTTCACTCAACCTTTGTGTTGACCTTTTTAGCATGTTTTATCTCAGGTATCTAAGGCATTCACTTCATGGCATGCATATGGACATATCATAGAGTCGTGGTGACGACGCGTCTCACGTGGGATTTATACACTTTAAAAACATCGTTTGGCTTGTATCAAACCTATTACCACATACATTGATTTTCATTTGGGACCTACATTTTGTAAACTCTGATTATTTTATTAAATCAAACGATGTATTTTCCAAACGACACTTTAGGTCGTTCATTATAACTGTGATTGTGATGCTATGACAGTCAATCCCCAGGAATTCCATTCCGCTGCAAAAACAGGTAATTTGGGGGTGTGACATAAACCCTAGATGTTTCTAGTATATAAAGAGACATAGGGTCATTAGTTTTAAGTACTTACAAGATGTAAACCTAAAAGGGGTGTGTGTGTAGGAACCTAGGCGTAGGGATTTAGGAAAACGCCTAGGGTAATGGTTAGTTAGTTAGTTCCTAGGCGTATGTTCATGTAAACGCCTAGGTTAGTATTTGGTATATTAGTGTTTAGTGGTAGAGATGATAATAAAAAACCTTGTTCATAATAATGTTGATTCTATGTTTGAATATTCAGCTTTCATTATTATGTGTTCCTAGATATAATATTAGACCTAGTCTAAGAGCTTACAACGATCTTTACATGTGGTATCAGAGCCTGGGGCTCATTATATCTAGGATCTACAAGGTTTTGCAAAAAAGAAAGAAGAAAATCGAATTCAACAATTTTCGTATTACTTCTGCAGCACTGTTTTCAAGAGGCCATAACTTTTTATTGAACCGTTGGATCGAGCTAAAATTTTGGCTGGTGCATCTCAGTATATCTATCTAAAGTTTCACCAAAGGGATTGTCAATCGAAGCTCTGAATTGAAAGATATAAGCTCTCGAAGTCAGCTGCTGAAACTGAGAAAATTTCCGTAAGGCTTCTGCAGGACTGTTTTGAAATGATCATAACTTTTTCGTTAACCATTGGATCGTGACGAAATTTTGGGTGGATGTTCTCTATATATCAATCTAACTTTCCACCGGAGGGATCTTTGATCTGAGCTTTTATGTGAAAGATATATGCTGTCGAAGTTGGCTGCTGTGAAAGTACTGCTGGAACACGCAAAGTACTGCTACCATTTTTCAAAGTACTGTTAGGGTTTTACAAAGTACTTGCTCTGAGTTCGAAGTACTTGCTCTTGGACACGAAAGTAACTGCTCATTAGGATGAAAGTATTGCTCTTGAATTAAAGTGCTTTGCTCATTGGACACAAAGTCTGCTTGGAGTTTTAAAGTCTTGCCCGTATATTTTCAAAGTAACTGCTAGCTTTGCTGCAAGTCTCATTCAAAGTACTGCTTCTCGTATTCATTCAAAGTACTGTTCTTACAAAGTACTGCTCTAGGTTTTTACATGGCAAAATTTATTTGGATTGGCAGTATAATGGTTTATTACGAGGAGATTTGGAATTAAGGGGAAGTCGAGCATAATTATTGTTATGGTTTTTGGACGACACACACAGAGGTTATTGTTCACACACACAAGGAGTTTGGTGATTTATTTAAAAGGATTCAAAAAGGCTCGTATTTGATTTTTATGGATTAATTGATTACGAAGAAGGTTGAATATCATTTATTTGATGTTGTAGTTGAGTTTCACAGGTTTGTGTTCTTATCATATAGCTTGATGAATCTAGCAATGTGTGATTTTTTTTATGATGCTCTATGCACGCATTGACTATCACTTAAAGGAGTTACATTGTACTGCTCAGTGTCTCATATTAGTTGAGGATTTTCTCAAGGGATTGCGGTCTACTTATATTTGATGTTTCGTATAAGTATGGAGTTCCGTGGATAGTACAAGATTTAAGACACAAGTTTGGGAAATTCTACTTTTTCATCAAATTCGTTATACTCAGTTTTCTTCACAAGTAATCATTACATAAAGCCTACAGATTTTGAAGAATCAGTTGATGTTCATGCATCACTCGAGGAGAAGTTTCTACGGTTTATTCATTCTCTATTTGTTGATAACAAAAAGGGGAAGAGATGTTTGAGTGACATGTTCAAGTCAAGGGGAAGCATGGAAGACAAGATTGTTTCATTCATGGTGAGATTTAATTATCTCAACTTCTGCTACTTCATCTAGGGAAGTTCGTACAAGAATCGTGTTTGTTTTGTTACCATCAAATAGGGGAAGATTGTTGGGTCTATTATAGATTTGATGATACAAAACAAGAAGAATGAAACATGAAGGACTAAAAGTGACAAGAAGGGAAACTACAAAAAGATGGAGGATTTAGAAGATTCTAGAAGATATGCTTAAAAGAATAATTAGTTTCCTAATTATATTATGATTCCTCTTGTAAACCCTAGATGTCTCTAGTATATAAAGAGACATAGGGTCATTAGTTTTAAGTACGTACAAGATGTAAACCTAAAAGGGGTGTGTGTGTAGGAACCTAGGCGTAGGGATTTTAGAAAACGCCTAGGGTAATGGTTAGTTAGTTAGTTCCTAGGCGTATGTTCATGTAAACGCCTAGGTTAGTATTTGGTATATTAGTGTTTAGTGGTAGAGATGATAATAAAAAACCTTGTTCATAATAATGTTGATTCTATGTTTGAATATTCTGCTTTCATTATTATGTGTCCCTAGATATAATATTAGACCTAGTCTAAGAGCTTACAACGATCTTTACAGTCACAGAATCTATAAAGTAACTAATGACATCATCAATCATAAACAAGGCAACAACGCCATTGAATCGTACTATCACAGATTGAAAGGTTTATGAGATGAACTAAATGCTCTAGAAGCTCCTTATGCTTGTTTATGTAGATGTGACTGTCTTAATGGTAGAACTAATGGTGAAAGGGAACAAAGGAAGAAACGCATTCAGTTTTTTATAGGATTAGATGAAAGCTACACCAATGTGAGGGGTCAGATTCTTCCATGCAACCATCTTCATTGGTATCTAAGGCTTACAACATGCTAAGGCAAGAGGAAAAACAAAGGGATACCAAGTCTGCATTTACTCCCATTCCCACTGCACATAACACAACTAGTTTCGGTTCTCATAGGACAACTTACAACATTCCCAAACACTACAGTTCAAAAAATGCAGGGCAAAGTACAACAGGACAAAGTTCAGGACAAGGTGCTACATCAAGGAGGAGTTCATTCAAAAAGGGAGTTTACTGCACAAACTGTAGCAAAGAATGTCAAACTGGTTAAGAATGCTACAAAATTTTAGGATATCTGCCTGGTCACCCACTACATAACAAGTGCATACCACCACAGATGAGAAACTAAACAAGGACTAGAACTGTGAATCTGATGGTGAACAAAGACAACCTCCCACAACCTCAAAGTGACTCACCCTTAACTTCAATGGTAGATTATTGTTCCTCTTCTCAAAGCACAAATCCCTATGTCTACTCAAGAATGGATCAGCTCCAAAACAAACTCAACCAAGTGTTGTTGATGATACAGAATGGTCAAAAAGAGGTGTTCATAGCTACCAATCTTCCTCACATGGCAGGTATATACTCTTTCATAGCTTCTTTCTCATCTAATATCAAGGAAATTTGTGTAATAGACAGTGGAGAAACAGATCATATTTGCATATCCATAACATAAATGCATGACATTCACACTCTTACACACCCAATTTCAGTACAATTACCAAATGGACAAATAATTAAGGTCACCACAGTTGGATCAATGAAACTTACACCCACACTCACCCTCACAAATGTTTTTCACATCCCATCCTTCACCTACAACTTAATCTCCATAAGTAAACTCAATGGCTCGTATGATGATTAAATCTGTGTTCACTTAGATGCTATTACTCCCTAGTTATCTCTTATTGGTCGGTTGAATTGTCACTTCTTTTATCTTAATTGGTGCGTTGTATTCCATTGGTCGTAGGGTGGTGCCTAATTCCCTAGTTCTATGAATTGCAACTCTCCTCTAGAATACCTATGATCGGTAAGTACAATGGTATCTCCCCCGAATACTCTACTATCCTAAAGCTACAATTCACGTAATAAACACAATGAATGGCCTAAGTGCACTCAAAGGCTTTTATGTTATTTAGAACGTTCAAGCTCGCAACAATGAAAGAAGAAGCCAATTTTCCTTAATCTAGCGTCTACCAATTAAGACAAGAGACAACCTAACAATAATCAATAACTAGGTTTCATAGATCTAAGCAAACACAAGAATAATTTAGCTAGACATGTTAAACAAGCAAGCATACACACATACAATTGAACATGGGGTAGACATAATGATAAATTGGATAAACAAACTTATCTTGTGATGTAAAATAGGGTATCGGACCCTAGACTACTGTCCAACTCGGACTATAAATGCATTAGGATTTATTCTCTAAAGTTTTACCTACCAAAATACAGAAAAATCAAATTCTATATATAGATTTACAATCGCGACGGCGTCACCCTTTTCTAGTGACACCGTCAGGTCGCCGTCATTAGGGTTACGTTTGGGCCAAGTCATTGTTGGGACGACGTCAGTTGAGATGTGTGATGCCGTTAGTCTTCATGCAGGAAGTCGTCTGAATCTTGGTTCTTGGGCATCTGGTGTAGATTTTGTGAGTGATGCCTTCCAGCATTTAGGCGTGACGCCGTCAGGCTTTAGGACCAGAAATTCCGCTGAGCCGTCGTGTGCACTTTTGATCAAGTCTTCTATAAAGGGACGGCTTCGCCCTTTGGTTGGGACGCCATCAGGTGTGCTGGAGTGCCTTTGATCTTGACTTTTCCATTTTCTTTATGTTTTTGCTCCTTTTCATCCAAATGTGCTTCATTCTAGCATTTTGCTTCCAAAATACCGAAAATGTGAAAAGGAACGATTTTGAGTAGTAACGGATATAAAATGTGTCGATTTAGGGCTTAAATGACCCCCTAAAAAAGTGTGTTTTAGATTTTTATCAATTAGGCTAAGCACCGGCTATTCTGGCTAAGAAAACTAGTTAGATCATGCTAAGAATCGGCTATTTCGGCGAAGAAACAGGTTAGATCCGGCTAAGAACCGGCCAAGACACGGTTAGATTAGGATAAGAACCGGTTATTCTGACTAAGAACCAATTAGATCAGGCTAAGAACCGGCTATTCCAGTAAGAACCAGTTAGATCAGGATAGGAATATTCTTTTCTGGCCAAGAACCAACCTATAAGAACCGGCTATTACAGCCAAGATCTGACTGAGTATCGACTATTTCGGCCAAAAACCAAATAGATCCGGCTAAGAACCGGCTATTCCGACCGAGATCTAATTTGAACCGGCTAGGAACCAGTTTGATCCGGCTAAGAACTTGTTATTCCTGCCAAGAACCAGTTAGATCCGGCTAAGAAACCGATTATCCAGCCATGACACGGTTATATTAGTCTAAGAACAGGCTATTAAGGCCAAGACCTAGTTAGATAAGGCTAAGAACTCGCTATTTTGGGCAAGAACCTGTTAGATCTGGTTAAAAATTGGCTATTCTAGCCAAGAACCAATTAGATCAAGCTAAGAATCGGCTATTTTAGCCAAGAACCAGTTAGATTCGGATAAAAACCATCTATTCCGGCCAAGACCCAGTTAGATTAGGCTAAGAAACGTTTATTCCGGCTAAGAACCAGTTAGATCTGTCGACGAACTGGCTATTCGGGCCAAGAACCAGTTAGATCAGGCTAAGAACCGGCTGTTATAGCCAAGAACCAGTTAGATCTGGCAAAGCTACGGCTATTCCGGCCAAGAAAAGGTTATATCATGCTAAGAAAAGGCTATTTCGGCCAAGAACCAGCTAGATCCGGCTAAGAACTAGCTATTCCAGTAAGTAACCAATTTGATTTGGCAAAGAACCAGCAATTCCGGCCAAGAACCAGTTAGATCGAGCTAAGAACCGGCTATTCCGGACAAGAACCAATATAGATCAAGCTAGAAACCGGCTATTTTGATGAAGAACCGGTTAGATACGACTAAGAACCATCTTTCTGGCCAAGACCCGGTTAGATTATGCTAAGAATCGTTTATTCTGGCTAAGAAACAGTTAGATCCGGCGAAGAACCGGATATTCGGGCCAAGAACCAGTTAGATCACGCTAAGAATCGACAATTATGGCTAAGAACCGGTTTGATCCAGCTGAGAACCGTCAAAGACACGGTTAGATTAGGCTAAAAACCGGCTATTCCGACTAAGAACTAGTTAGATAAAGCTAAGAACCGAATATACCGACAAGAACTAGTTAGATCAGACTAATAACCGGCTATTCTGGACAAGAACCAGTTAGATCCGCTAAGAATCGGCTATTCAGGCCAAGAATCTGGTAGATTAGGCTAAGAACCGGCTATTACGGCCAAAAACCAAATAGACCCGGCTGAGAATCGGCTATTCAGGCCGAGCCCCAGTTTCATCCGGCTAGGAACCAGTTAGATTCGGTTAAGAACCAGTTATTCCAGCTAAGAACCAGTTAGATCTGGGTAAGAACCGGTTACTCCGGACAAGACCTGGTTAGATTAGTCTAAAAACTGGCTATTCCGGCCAAGACCTAGTTAGATCAGGCTAAGAACCGCCTATTTTGGCCAAGAACCAGTTAGATCCGGCTAAGAATCGGCTATTTCGGCCAAGAACCAATTAGAACAAGCTAAGAACCGGCTATTTTGGCCAAGAACCGGTTAGATCCTGCTAAGAACCGTCTAGTTCGTCCAAGACCCGGTTAGATTAGGCTAAGAACCATTTATTCCGGCTAAGAACCAGTTAGATCTGGCGAAGAACAAGCGAAGAACCGGCTATTCGGGTGAAGAACCATTTAGATTAGGCTAAGAACCAGCTATTATGGTCAAGAACCAGTTAGATCCAGCTAAGCACTGGCTATTCCACCCAAGATAAGGTTAGATCAAGCTAAGAACTGGATATTTCAGCCAAGAACCAGTTAGATACAGCTAAGAATTGGCTTTTCCGGCCAAGAACCACATAGAACAAGCTAAGAGCCTGCTATTTCGGCTAACTAGCAGTTAGATCCGGCAAGAACTGGCTATTCCGGCCAAGACCCGGTTAGATTAGGCTGACTATACCTGCTAAGAAATAGTTAGTTCAGGCTAAGAACCGACTATTATGGCCAAGAACCAGTTAGATAAGGCTAAGAATTGGCTATTCATGCTAAGAACTAGTTAGATCTGACTGAGTATCGGCTATTTCGGCCAAGACTAAGTTAGATCAAGTCACGAACCAGTTAGATCCGGTTAAGAACCGGCTATTCCGGCCAAGCCTGTTAGATTAGACTAATAATTGGCTATTGCGACTTAGAACAAGTTAGATCAGGTAAAGAACCGGCTATCTGGTCAAGAACTAGTTAGATCAAGGCATTAATCGGCTATTCTGGCAAAGAACCAGTTAGATCCGGCTAAGAACCAGCTATTCCGACAATAACCAGTTAGATCAAGCTTATAACTGGCTATTCCGGCTAAGCACCAGTTAGATTCGGCTAAGAATTATTTATTCCGGCCAAGACCCAGTTAGATTAGGTTAAGAACTCGCTATTCTGGCTAAAAAATAGTTAGAGCCGGATAAGAACCGACAATGTTGGCCAAGAACCAGTTAGATAAGGCTAAGAACTGGTTTTAATCCAGCAAGAACTAGTTAGATCAAGCTAAGAACCGGCTATTCTGACCCAGAACCTGTTAGATCCGGCTATTCAAGCCAAAAACCAGTTTGATCCAGCTAAGAACCAGCAATTTTGACCAAGAACCTATTAGATCAAGCTAAGAACCGGCTATTTCGGCCAAAACCAGTTAGATCCGGCTATTCCGGCCAAGACCCGGTTAGATTAGGCTAAGAACCGACTATTCCGGCTAAGAACCAGATAGATCCGGCTATTCTGGCCAAGAACCAGTTAGATCCGGCTAAGAACCGTCTATTCTAGCCAAGACCCGGTTAGATTAGGGTAAGAGCCATTTATTCTGGCTAAGAACCAGTTAGATCCGGTGATGAATCGGCTATTCGGGCCAAGAACTAGTTAGATCAGGCTAAGAACCGGCTACTATGGCCAAGAACCATTTAGATCCAGCTAAGCAATGGCTCTTCCAACCAAGAAAAGGTCATATCATGCTAAGAACATGCTCTTTCAGCCACGAACCAATTAGATCCGGCTAATAACCAACTATTCCGACCAAGAACCAATTTGATTTTGCAAAGAACTAGCAATTCCAACCAAGAACCAGTTAAATCAAGCTAAGAACCGGATATTCTGACTAAGAACCAGTTAGATCCGGCTAAGAACCGGCTATTCTGGCCGAAACCTAGTCAGTTTAGGCTAAGAACTGGTTATTTCAGCTAAGAACCAGTTAGATCTGGCTAAACCGGCTATTCCAGATAAGAACCAGTTAGATACGGCCAAGAACCAGTTAGATCAGGCTAAGAACATGTTATTCTAGCAAAAAACCAATTAGATCCGGCCAAGAACCAGCTATTCCAGCCAAAAACCAGTTTGATATGGTTAAGAACCAGCAATTTTGGCTAAGAACCGGCTATTCCAGCCAAGAACCAGTTAGATTCGGCTAAGAACCGGCTAGTCCAACCAAGACCCACTTAGTTTAGGCTAAAAACCGGCTATTCCAGCTAAAACCAGTTAGATCCGGCTGTGAACCAGCTATTCAAGCTAAGAACCAATTAGATCAGGCTAAGAGCCGGCTATTCTGGCCAAGAACCAGTTAGATCCAGCTAAGAACCGGTTATTTTGGCCAAGACTAGGTTAGATCAAGTTAAGAACTGACTATTCTATTGGGAAATAGAAGAGCTTCACAATTAGTATTGCAGGTATAAGTTAGTACTGCTAGTTATAGCAGTTAGTACAGCTGTTAGTTTTGGAAAGATGTGTGAAGGTTGTAATAGGATATATTTTATGTAATTAGAAGATATACGTAGATAGTTTTCTTGTAAAGGACTCTTTAGTCTTTAAAAGGAGATCATAGGTTATACTTAGCGGTATCTCATTCTGTGTAAAACATTGTCCATTGCATTAATAATATTGAAGCGTTTTGGTTAAAACATTGTCCATTGCATTATTATTGTTTTATTGGTCATTCTTCAAAGTGTTAACAAGTAGATTCCACATAGTTGCCAACATCAAGCTTTGTTTCAATCATAGTTGTTTTGGAATCATCCAAAGCAATATACTTATACAAGCTAACTAGATCCAAGGTTTGGGACTCACAAGTGGTATCAGAGCTTGTGTGTTTGAAACTCTGAATTAGAAGAAGTTTATTCCAACAAAGAAGCATTGAAATTTGAAAACAACCAGTCTTATGTTGCTGCAAAGATCCCCAAGTTGAAGCAGGGAGAATATGATATGTTAAGGATCAAGATTGAGCAGTACTTTCTGATGATGGATTACAATCTCTAGGAGATCATTAAATCTGGAAATTCTTTCAATTCAGTGCCTATTGCAGGAAAAGATGGAGAGGCTCCAACCATTCCAAAGCTTACATCTAATGATGAAAAGATTAAAAGAAAGAATGATTTGAAGGCAAAAAGCTTGCTACTTATGTCTCTCCCTGATGAACATTTGCTGACGTACAACAAGCATCAAGATGCAAAAAAGCTATTTGAAGCTATTGAAGTAGGTTTTGGTGGGAATGAAGCCACCAGAAAGACACAGAAGACTGTTGAAGCAGAAATTTGAAAACTTCTGTGCAACAAGTGCAGAATCTCTTGATTCTGTATACAATAGGCTTCAAAAGATTGTTAGTAAATTGGCCATCCTGGGTGTGGACATCTCTGTAGAAGATGTGAACTCTGAGTTCATGAGAAGCCTACCAAGTGAGTGGAACACTCATGTAGTTGTTTGGAGCAACAAGCCAGACTTTGAAAAAGTGACTCTTGTTGATATGTACAACAATTTTAAAATTGTTGAGCAACAAGTTAAGAAATCCACCACTTTAATTGCAAGCTCAGAGTCACAAAATATGGAACTTTTGGCTCAACCAAGCACTGGCAGTACCAATGATGTCATTGGATTTAGTACTGCTAGTACTAATATTGGTACTGCTCGAACACAAATTAACAATGCTAGCCTAAGTGATGCTACTATTTATGCATTCCTAGCCAGTTAACCCAATGGATCTCTGGTTGTCCATGATGAGGATGATCTGGAGGAGATGGACATTAAGTGGCAGGTGGCACTCCTGAGTATGAGGGCAAATAAGTTCTTCCATAAGACAAGGAAGAATATCACCATCCACAACAATGAAATTGCTGGCTTTGACAAGTCCAAAGTTGAATGTTACAATTGCAGGAAGATGGGACACTTTGCTAGGGAGTGCAGGAGCCCAAGAACACAGGAAGGTAGAAACAGGAGCAGAACAACCAATATGGAAAAGTCATCTTTCAAGGCTATGGTAGCCATTGATGGGGTTGGGTATGACTGGAGCTACATGGCTGATGAAGAAGCATCACCTCCCAACATGGCCCTAATGGCGTTTTCAGACTCTGAGGTATACAATGAAAAATCTTGTACTAAAAGTTGTCTGAATAACTATGAATCTTTAAACTCAGTATGATAATTTAAGGATATAATTAAATCAATCTGAGTATAATTTGGCTAATTATAAGAGAGGATTAGCCTCTGTAGAAAAATAGTTAGATTTATATAAAGAAAACGATGAAGCTTTGAATGAACAGATAGCAGTGCTTGAAAGAGACATGTTGTATAAAGATGCTGAAATATCTGTGCTTAAAAGTAATTTAGATAAAATCAAGCTAGAAAAGGATAACATTCAAGCTCGTGTGGACAGGTATGCATATTCAAAAGATTGTTCACATAAGATCATAGAAGCTGGACTTCTTAGACCAGGAAAGGGTTTAGGATACAATAGTGTTGAACCACCAACCACAGGCTTATACAAACCTCCTAAGTTTGACTTGGCTAGCACATGTATGGGCTTAAAAAGGTTGAAATAGAAGTGACTAGTGAGGTTAAGGAATCTTCTGATACCTTACAAGTCAAGGCTTCTACAAATGATGAAACTAAGCATGTTCCACATGTAGAGACTGTCCAACCTAAACTAAATGAAAAACCATTTAGGAACACAGCCTAGTATGCTGAGATGTATAGGTCTAGAGGTAGATCATCCACTCCTCGAGGGAACCAAAGGAATTGGAATAGTCAAAAATCACAACAACTAGGAGATGAGTTTGATAGGTATAACAAATCATGCTTTGTATGTGGAAGTTTTATGCATTCGCAGGAATACTGTAGGTACCATCAGAGAGAAAAGATAGTACATGGGAATGGCTTTTCCAGAGTGAATAACTTTAATTCTAAATATTCTCACCCAAGCTCTTTCACCCAAATGACTCCAAAAGCAGTTCTTTTGAAATATGGCCTTAAAACTGTTAATACTATTAGGCCAGTTAGTACTGCTTACCCCCAACCAATTATTTTTGGTGCAAGACCCAAGAAATTCTTTGCTAAAAAAGCACCATCAACAGACCCAAGACCCATTAAAAGACAAACAACACCAACCTTTCAAAACTTTAGTCAACAGGTTGAATTTTACAAAAAACTTTTAGTACTGCTAGACCTAGAGTTAGTACTGTCAGGCCAAAACTTAATACTGTTAGGCCAAAAACAAAAACTTTTAGGTCGAAAGTTAATGTTGTTTGGGGTAACAAGGGGAATGCGGTCAAGACCTTAGCAGTTTGGGTTAGGAAGACCACCAAACCCAATAGTGCATCAGTTATATTGAAGAATGACAAATGAAACAGAAATAATGCAATGGAAAATGTTTTAACCAAAATGCTTCAATATTATTAATCAGTAATATGGATACTCTAGCTAGTATCAGGGTATACAACCTTGAAGCTTTACACAGAATGATATACCTCTAAGTATAATATAGGATATCCTTTTATAGACTAAGGAGTCCTTTACAACAAAACTATCTACGTATATCTTCTAATTACATAGAATATATTTTGTTACAACCTTCACACGTCTTTCCAAAACTAACAGCAGTACTAACTTGAACTAGCAGTACTAACTGCTATAACTAGCAGTACTAAGTTATTAGTACTGAAACTGGCAGTACTAACTTATACCTGCAGTACTAAGTTTGAAGCTCTTCTATTTCCCAACAGAACCAGTTATTTCCCCTACCAAACTACAAAGGTTGGAGAGCATGAAGTTATACTTGAAACATTAAGACTACAAGAAGGATGCTCAACTCAAAGGAAAATCTTATGCAGAAATTGAGGAGATGTATGTTAGAGCTTACAGAAGGGTATAAGACTTTATACCTATGGGAACTACACCTGAAAGAAGCAGTCTAAAAAGGAAAGCTACATAAATGGAATCTAAATCAGAAAAGAAGTAAAAGGTTGAAGAAGATCCTGCTGCAGAGGCTAAAACAGAGGAGTTGACAAATAAAAAGCTACAACAGATGATTGTAGTTGATCCTTAAGATGTTAATGTAGATCCATTGCAATCTAAACATCCCATTATAGATTGGAAAATTCACACAGATAAATTTGCACTACTAGAAAATCTGGCATCAACAACGAAAGTTTCAATCACTATTCTGTCACTAAAGCCCTTCAACGATGGAATGGTGACCGATGTATTCGCAAAATTTTAGTGATGAGTTTAGCGACAAAAGTTTTAGAGCTTTTGTGACAGATTGTCGGTCTCCACCCACTCGCTAGAGCCTTTATAAAGTTACCTAAATTAAATTTGAATCGACCATCAAGTGACGGCTTAGCGACAAACTTTTTTGTCGCTAACAGTGACGACGAAACAATCACTAATTCATTTCTAATGATCAGCCAACCATTTGTTGTTATTCCATCGCTACCTTGTTATTCCATCGCTACTAGAGACGGATATATTTATCGTTAATCCACCACTAAAGTATATTATGTCGCTGATCAGCCAATAAACGAAAAAAATTATTTGCCATTTATTCAAGATGTCACACAAACGGATACCATACTGATAATGGTCACAAAACCCTTATCCAATTCAAATAACAAACATATTCAAATCAAGTAACAAGCAAATTCGAAAGAAAACTAACATCTGATCTTCGACAACATAAAAGAAAATCTAAACCAAATATTTTCTCTTACATAAAAGTTAAGAGGACCTATAAAGCTCTTGAAAGTGTAATGGTTGATGTTTAAGATGTACGGCCACTTGCATTACCTTACTTTGTTTTTTTGCGAGTAACACAACTCTTGATACCATACTTAGCACGCATATCTTGAATTTCTCCATGCATTTCTTCCTTGAGCTCTTCACGCATTTCTTCCTTGAGCTCATTCTTCATTTCTTCCTTGAGCTCGACTTTTATTTCTTCCTTCAATTGTTCCTTTAACTCTACATGAACGCATAACAAATTCAAATATTAGTGTTTTTGAAATAGCTAAAAGCAAATTGAGTGGGTCTTATATGTAAAGTGAGTTATCATTTCAGTGTTCTTACAGAACTAACCTCAAAAGATCTGAAACATTACAATTTCAAAATAGAAACATTACAATTTCAAAATATAAACACACAAGGAAAGCATATATTTGATACACCGAAAACCTGAACACAGTTAATAGTCAATAGATACAGATCAGCACCTTAAAAGTCAAAAGAATCATTAAACCAAAAGGACTACACTTGTGCTACGATAAATCAAACTATTCAAGCTCAGTAAGATCACTAGTTTTACGCTTGGTTTTTCACTACCAAACAAATTAACACATTACCATGACGCAATAATCTGACCACATTTTATATAATAACAGTTGACTTTCAATGACAACAATAATTATGACTCATGTTTTCAGTGAGGCATTTTAACAAACCCTCAGCGTGTGTTAAACAAAAGGGTATATGAACTAGTGAAATAACTCAATGCTAAAATGATAATATCTGATACTATAGATGAATAAAATTGTCACACCTTCCATTTACTACATTCCTTGATGCATCTAACATTATGAAATACGTTAAGTTAACTTGCACAAAAGCATGATGATTTCTCTATCTCATTAACAAAGATATACGATACTTCTAGCAGTAACAAATTAAGGATTAAGAAACCTGAAGTTGTTTGTATATACAAGAAAGAAACACAGTTGAACATCTTTGGATCCTGAGGATGGAGCACCAGTACATCCGGTAGGACTTGGTGTACCAGTCATCGTGCACTCCACCTTTCGTATCATCTTCGACACATTGTTTCCATAGGTCATCATCATAGATGGGATGGTTAGCAGGATATGATCCATATTTATCAACCAGAGCGCCATTATATGCAGCCTCTAGATAGTCACGCGAAACACAGTAACAATAAATATGGATGTGATAATAACTATGTAAGTAAGAATAAATACCGCCACTCTCTGATTTAGACACAATGAATGCTCATATCTTCGCTATGTGAGCAGAAATAGTTCAGCAGCAGTTGGGGGGCGTTTGTGTACTTGTTGCTGTAAATTCGTAAAATATTTGTAAGATGTATAAAGAATACAAAATTATACTTTGAAGCTTGAACTAAACAAACAGATATTAAAAAAAAAAATAGAAAAAACAGAAAACGCAAATGGAAATATAAGTAGAATCTTACGAATTTCCTTTTATGTTGAGATACTGTAATTGAGCCAGCACAATGCTTCGACACAGAACCTTCTTTCAAGGTGTTTCGATTCTGGCTACCTGATATTGCTTTCTTTAGCCATTTTGAAGTGTTCCAGACATGGTCAATCATGTCTTCGCAATGGCTTGATTTTATCAATCCTGGTTATAAGGCTTAAGAATAGTACAACCAGCACCAGCAAAGTTAACCCTGGTCGCATGTGCCAACTTCACTGACTCGTTTCTTGCCTTTGACATGATATCTGGATAACGCTTCTTCATACTTTTCTCCCACGCATCATGGACCAACACATCACACAAACCTTCCCACTTGAACAACTCCTACACATGCATGAGTTATGATGTTAGTTAATTATATCGTTTTAAAACAAGTTGGCTTATTTACTAACTATAAAACAAGGATGAGCACATTATGTTGACACCAAACGCCCAATGACTATTTGCTATCTTTAGGTGCTATATGACAGAAAGGGATAACTTAATTCAACACCATCCATCTTATTCAGCAAATCTGGAAAAGATACTAAGATATAGGCTAATTTCACTGTTGGTAGGAAACACTTAGGTGCAATCAAAAATCTCATATGTTTTTCTAATGTAACATAACAACACCAACATCTCAGAAGGTTAAAACAAAAAGTAGCAGTGTATATACCTTAAAATGCACCCATAAATCATCGCGAGCTGACTTGTCAACCTCCTTTCATGTTGTCCAGGAACCATTAAACATGGTCTTCAAGATACAAGTTATCTTATGAGAGACCTTTGGGTCAGTAAACCTACAAAGGGAAATATTGCAACAAAATGAACAATAGTAGCATAATGTCAAAAAAATAAAATATGATAACACTAATATCACAAGCAACATGTAGATGTATTTAAATAAATATGCATACTCTCCGCCATCCAAACTGATAATTGTATTTTTTGATGGGTCATGTGGGACTTTTCGATAATGTTTGAACCTCTTCGACGTTGGGATACGTCCGTATTTGGCTCATCCATGCCTACAGGTTCTTCAACCCGTGTATCAGAGGACATGGTTGCACTTGTCTCAGAAAGGGCACTAGAGGTGTTAGTCTGCAGACTTTTCTGACCCCAACAACTAGCAGCTGCATTAATCACTAAGGCCACGTCCACCTCTACCTCCACGCCCAACATTAGTGCGTGCCATAATCACTGTAAAAAAATATCAAACCAAAAAGAAATAATACTATATGAGAAATGAAAAATGAAGAATAATCAGGTCTTAATTAGCCCACAAACAATCATGTATATATGAGCTATCAAGCATAAGAAAACCAGATAATATCATATCAAGCATAGGAAAACCATATATATGACCCATTTTAGTCAATTATAAAAGTTAGCTAAAGGGGTACCAGGTTGATTGGGTTAAATGGGTCAAATGGGGTGAAAGTCGTGCAAAGTCTTTTTTCTTTCACAAACCACCTTTTCGATTGTTTTATTCAAATACTTAGATTTATTATTTAACCATAGTGTTTGTTTAATTATTCACTCAGATAAGTTTAGGGAATAAGTGTTAGTTAGTCAACCCAATCTACCCCGTTTATACAAATGACATTACACAACCCGACCTACTTGTATCTTGTCACCTCTAAGGCTCTAAGGCTCTAATTCTTTGCATGAATGTGAAAACAAGAAAAAACAAATCCTGGTTACAATTCGTCTTCTTGGCATTGACATATTATAATTAGTGGAAATACAAACTTTCTTAAGAATTATAGAGATTATTTGGCATATTATAAAAAGATGACTTAATTTACAATGAAAAACGTTAATGGCTCGTAAATATTTGTTGACTGTATGCGTTTTTGTATGTTGAGTGCAGATACTAAATGATTTATTGCTTCTCCGTGACATGAACGTGAATGCATTTACGAGAGATAACAAAACAGCTCTCGATATCGTGAATGGGCTACTATTCACACAAGAAACCTAAGAAATTACCGTAATAATATCCCGTTACGGGGCTGTACAAGCAAATGACTTAAACCAGCCACGAGACGAGCTCAGACAAACTGTCACAGAAATCACAAACAATGTCCACAACCAACTAGAAAAAGCCCGAAAAACAAACAAGAACATGAGTGGAATTGCCAAAGAACTCTGAAAACTCCATCGTAAAGGGATCAATAATGCCACAAACAAACTCAGTCACTGTAGTTGCTGTTTTCTTTGCCACAATGGCATTTGAAGCCATATTCACAGTACTGGGTAGTGTTGACGAGCATAACGGGACAACTATCATGGTTAGCAGCGTGGCTTTTAAAGTGTTTATCATCTTCAATGCTATTGCATTGTTTACATCCTTAGCGGTTGTATTAGTGCAGATCACAGTGGTGAGAGGTGAGATTAAGTGAGAAATATGGGTTGTTTAGGTGATTAACAAATTGATGTGGTTGCCATCTGGTTGTAGAACAGCAGCGTTTATTTCATCGTCATATATAGTGGTGGGAAAACACCACCGTGGGGCAACGATTCTGGTGACAACTTTTGGAGTGGTTACAATGGCCGTGTTGACTTATTATGTGGTGAAATCAAAGAAACTAAGGAGAGTAAGGAGGAAATCAAAAACTAGTTCATGTAGGAATTGTGAATTTTCTGATGTAGACCAGTTCTGTCTAATGATGCGTGGTCTTAGAGGTTTTAGCTGAAGTTATGGGTGTGAACTGCACAAGTTTGAAGTGACTGAGTTTTGTTAAGCTTCAAATTAGGAAGCTTTACGTACATGTGTGTTGATGTTGGATAAAATAGAATATATTTTATTGTAGCATACATTTTTTATGACACTATGGAAATTGATTCAATTTTTTCATATGCTTTAGACATCTATAATTCATGAACTTGTATGTGTATTCTAGTAGAAAAGTAATTTTGGTCTTTTTGAATTTACAATCAAATCCCCAATGTAGACATGTGGTAATATGAAACTATATGCTTTTCATATTAGTTTATATCAGCTTAACACTGATATCTTTTACAGGATGTATGAAATCATATGCTTTCATCTTGTTCTATATACCTAGTGACAATCTAGTAGAACAAAATGCTACAAGAAGAATGAAGTCAAAGTAACAAATAATAAAAAAACTATATTTTCTCCATACTGCTAAATAATCAACCTCAATTTCTTACCTTAACCTTATCTTATATCTAATTGAAAGAACCCAAGATTACTAACATAAAATTGAAAAGTTAAAAATTACCTAATTAACTATAATCATGCAATCAAACTCAATGCATCAAGCACCCTTACGTTAAATTAAAACTAATTACCACAAACTATGATCTAAAATAGTGAATGGTGTATGACATACCTTCTCCTACCGCTTCCTAAAAGCCTGTTGCATCTCACAATCCACAACATAAACCTTCTGTGGAAGGAGTTAGTACTGCACCACCATCCCCACATATCTAGGGGCGCCAAATAAATTCACACAATGGCGCCAATATTTTCACCCAAAGTGAATAACCGTATGTTCCTTGTGGTGTTGGAGTATATGTATATGTTAAAGAGAAGAGTTATTTTACATACCACACTTTTCTTACATATATTAAGCATCTCCACCATCATATCTAAGATTAAAAGCATTTTAATTTCACTATTTTTATAATTTAAATATCTTTTAAAGTATCGATGCATAAGTAATCCTATAGTTTTATTATGAAATATAATTATTTATGGGTTTGTTTGGATAAGCGATTTATAGTTACGAGACTTCGTATGCTCACATGACTTTAAAAAAACAATAGAAAAATAAGCTTTTTTAAAAAATATCAAAACTCATCATCGCATTTTATTAGGTGTCATTTACCAAACGAACAATTAAAAATCAAAATACGTGCTACTTACGCTCATCGTCCCAAAAAGCGGTTTCAAAAGCTCCACATGTGCCAAACTAAAATATTCCTCTATAAAATATTATTCCATTTAAAATTATTCAAAGAAGAAAGTTTTAAAATTATTTCATAAAGAAAGCTAATTTTTTCTTTTTCTTTTTTTTTTTTTTTATGGCATTTTAGGTTGGGGTGTCAACTTTTTCCAAATTTTTAAAAAATTCCATAAAAATTAAAAAATATTTTGTACATAAAAAAAAGAAATTTACGAAATTTTTTAAAAAAATTAGAACAACTTGAGACCGACGAAAAATGTTTTAATTTTTTAACAAAAATTAACCATAGTCTCTTGGTTTATATACCTTAGTACATTCGTGATACCTGGCCAAACCGTTGGACCAGTAAATACATTCATATTATTTGCTACCACTTTTTGACAAGTTTAACATTTTTTAACTTTTTTAACTGCTTAAAAACTATTAAAAATATATATATGTTATTTTTAATTGTAAATATGTATTATAATGAAAAGTAAAACCAAAAAGTAGTATGTATATGTACTTTTTGCTCCCGGCGCATTGCTAGTAGCTTTTTATTTATAAATATCTAGGCCGCTCAAAAAAAAACTAAACATAAAAATTTGCACATACAACTTTAGAGCTAATAGGTGACTATGTGAAAAAAGTTAGCGACGAATTTGAGACAGCTAATAGTCACGACCTAAGTTTGTCGCTAAATCCGTCTCCATACGATTACATTTAGCTATAGAATTGTGACTGATGTGTAAGTTTTCTCTAATTTGGTTACTGATGTGTCACTTAGTTGTCGCATATTTATGAAAGCCAAATTTTGTAGCTAAATTATCACTAATCCGTCACTGTGAACCATTTTTTTGCGACAGACTAATTCGGTCGCTAATTTCCGTCGCTGTTGCTCAGTATTCTAGTAGTGTTGGAAACTCTTGGAAGATTATCAGATTGGGAAACATTGTGGAAATGTCAGGACTTTTGCTGATATGCTCAAGGCATTTGATAGAGATGACCTTGTAAAACTATAGGAATTGGTCAAAGAGAAGTTCAAACAAGCTGAGTTTGAAGATGACAAAGAACAGGAGCTATGGGTTGAGCTGGATAGATTATTTGACCCGATCCATTAGACAGTCTATGGAAGTTTCAAGATCACGACAGAGCTACCACATGGAAATTATATGACTCGTCTGGTGTTCACCATGTATCCACAACCAATGGTACAATGTGTTCATCTTTGGTATAGAAGAGTACCCACTCGTGGGATATTGGTATTCATGTTAGCGCTAAGCTTCTGATAAGGATTTAAAACACTTTTAAAGGGTCATTTAAGCCCTTAATTGCCCACTTTTATATCCGTTACTGCTTAATCTCATTCCTTTTCATTTTTTAGGTCTCTTGGAAGCAAAATGCTAGAATGATGCATATTTGGACGAAAAGGAGTGAATATATGAAGAAAACGGCTAAGTCAAGATCGAAGATACTCAAGCTACTGGAATTGCACCTGACGGCGTCCCAATCAAAGGGCGATGCCGTCCCCTTATGCGAATTAAAATCTCTGCGGCTCAGACTTTTTCTAAAATACACCTGATGGCGTCAGGCTTTGAAAAGGAAGGGCGTCACTAAGACTTTTCATCTCAGACGGCCTAGATCCAGAATCGAGCGGCGCCCCTGAAGCATGCGGTGTCACAACTACAACGTGACGCCGTCCCAATGATAACTTGGCCAAGACGAAAACCCTAATGATCGATTGACGGCGTCCCACCTATAAGGCGACGCCGTCGCAAGTGTAAAATTATATATAGAAATTGAATTTTCAGAATTTTAGGAGGTAGACTTATGGAGTAAAAACCTAAAACATTTGTAGTCCGACTTGGACAATATCTTATGGTTCCCAAACCCTATTTTACATCAAGATAAGTGTTTTACTTCATTGATTTCATTATGTCTTCTATTGAATTTGAGTATGCTTGCGTGTTTAACATGTCCGGTTAAATTTCTTATGTGTTTGCTTAGATCTATGAAACCTAGTTATTAATTATTAATTGGTTGTCTCTTATCTTAATTGTAATTGGCTTAGGAGTGTAATTAGGCCATCATTGTGTTTAAATGCTTGAGTAATCTTTGTGAACCTTAGCTTATGAATCACTTAGCGGATTTCGTAGTCTAAACATCCAAAGATAACCTTAAAGTTAGTTTATAAGTAATCTAGAGGATTTCGTAGGCAATAACCTTAAAGTAGTCTCAAAGAGTTAGGGAAGAAAGCACACCCTATGACCTTAGAAAACATAACGCGTTAAGAATAAGGACGTGACAATTCAACCACCAATAAAAGATAACTAGGGAGTAATAGTATCCAGGTAAGCACATTTATTAATCATCATACGAGCATACATCAATGGACATAAGACTACCCATAGTTTAGATAATTACAATAGTAGAGTAATCGGTAAAAGTACCACCCCCCAAATCCAAACCCCGATATTTACCCTTAGCTTTCTAAAAAAATATAAAAAGATAAAAAAAGAATCTTCATCAACCTCAACCTTAGCGTAGTACACTTCTTAGTAGCATTCCTGTTCCCCTAGAGAACGATATCAATCCCCAAGGCTTACCCAATACTACACTACAACGATTAGGTTCACTGCCTAGGGTGTTGAAAAACTTGCTCGATGAAAAGGAAGTTCCTTTGACCCTAAACGCGCCTTGTATGCACATCAAGTTTTTGGCACCATTGCCAGGGAATAGAATAGCTAGTTAGATTTTTATCTCATTTAGGTTCCCTTGCTTGATTCCTATCAAGTAAGATTTTTTTCTTATTTTTAGCTTCCTTGTAGTCTATCCCCCTTCTTCATGAATTTGTTCGTAGCCTCATCACTTTTCATCATGGAAGGTGATCACCCAATTCCCAGCGACCCACTAATCATTGACCCGCCAAGAGGCCATAATCTTGGTGAATACTCTAGACCAAGCCACCAAGGCTATAGGAAAACCATTGAGCTCCCCGATCAAGCTCAAACTACGGCCCTGCGATCCGACACCATCCGGTTGGTGAAAAATTGATGTGCATTCCATGGACTTCGTTCCGAAGATCCTAATCAGCATCTCAAAGACTTCCTTAAAATCAATGATTCCATCGACCTTGATGCTACCACAAGGGAGACCACACGCTTGCATCTCTTCCAATTCTCTCTACGGAACCAAGCTAGTAATTGGCTTGAGCGACTTCCCACCGGATCCATCTCAAGTTGGGATGATCTCATCACTCATTTCCTTGCCTAATTTTTCCCACTGGGGAGAACTACTAAACTTAGGAATGAAATCTTGATGTTCCAACAACATCAAGGTGAATCTCTCTACGAGGCATGGACTCGATTCAAGGACTTGCTCCATAAAGTCCCTCATCACGGCATCGATCTTTGGCTTCAAGTCCAAATCTTTTATGATCATGTCAACTTCTCAACTAAGCAATCCATCATCCAAGCGGCCGGTGGCAAACTTAGTGATCTCACCGCGGAAGAATCGCGGGGTACAATAGAGGACCTTGCCCTCTATGACAACAAAAGATGGAATGACCCTCGTGAGTTGCCCAAAACTGTCAAGGAAATCTCCTTGCCTCCTATTGACTCACAAACTTCCAATCGTAGGATGCTCGAACTTGAAGATCAAGTCAAATTCCTAATGAGCTCTTACGAGAATCCTAAGTCTTCACGCCAAGTGAACAAAGTCTCTTCCTTGTGTGAGCTATGTAGTGGTCCCCATGACACTCATACTTGTACGAGACTCCCTGAGCAAGCTTCCGTTGACTACGCATCCTCACGTACCAATGGAATGAGAGGGAGATTCCCCACAACACCCGGACCTAGGACTTTCAATGATGCCCAAGAAGCATGGAGTGGCAAACCCGAATATAATTGGGGACAAACCAAAGAATTCACCTCTACTGATTCCCCATGGTCCCACGGCCCTAGCCAACAAAACATAGAAGGGATATTGCAACACCTAGTTACATCCCAAGAAGCTCAAATAGCCAAGCTTTCGGACCGATTTAACCAACAACAAGCTGAGATGGATAGGAAGATAGATAACATTTTGAAAGCCATGACCAATAGTGATAGGAAGACCACCGAAAAGGTTAATGCCATCTCGACTCATTCTACCGAAGCTTACGTTGTGAAAATTAAGGACCCAAGTAAGTTATCCAAGCATGTTCAATTCGTCAATGCCATCAACTTAGTGAAAACAAATAGGACTAGTGACGAAGAGAACCATGAGACTATGCTTGAGGTTAGCGAAACTCCTAAGTAAGAATCAACCGATGAAGTACACGAAGTAGGTGATGAATACTTCAATAAGTTTCCTACGGAAGAGGAACTTTTATGCCACCCACACTTAGTACGCGACCTTCGTCACATGTATGTTAGGAGAAGCCCTCAGATCCAATTTGAAAATCCTTGGAATCTCAACATACCATGATGCATAGGACATCTTTTCATGGCAAAGGCCTACATTGATCGAAAATCCCCAATAAACATCATGACTAGCACATACTATAATTGGGTGATGAAGAAACCTATCCCAAATAGGCAAGATCCTGATGATCCTAGACTTAGTTGTAATTTTCTTGGTAGAGTTAAGGGATTTCCCGTCTATGTAGGTAGTTTCACGTACCTTACAGATTTCATAATTGTGGGGGATATTAGTACGGCCATAGATCCTAGCTTGTATCTTGTAATTCTAGGAAATCCTTTCATAGAAAACATTGGGATGACTTATGATCCGTCGTTAGGGATAGTTAGATTCAAGGATGAGACCGATGACGTAGATTACCAAATGCCATTTAAGATTGAGAAATTTTCATCACTATCCAATGATGAAAAGGAACTTAAGCTATCGGTCTACTATAGGAATGAGAAAGATAAGGAGAAAGGAGTAGATTATGTGATGAATAAGATTTTTGAGTTCTATAAGGATTGTTTGAAATTAGGACCGGAATATAGAACCAATTGGGATTCTTATAAAGATGCATAATAGGACATTACTATAACATGGAAAACCTCAATAGAGATAGTCATGATGGAGAAGGTGACGGCAATGAAGTCACGTAAGAGCACAATTTCGAGTTTAGCTACAAGACTCATAAATAAAGAAAAGCGCTTCATGGGAGGCAACCCATGCTTAATTGTTTGCTTGTTTGTGTGTCATATATCTTTTCATTGTTGTGTATTCTCATGTTTGAATTTGTGAAAATGCTTTATTTTGTCTTTAACCTCGTCTTAATTACATATAAAGGTATTTTGCAATAAGATAAGTGTAGGGAGGATTACACACGTTTTTAAAAGAACGTGAACATGAGAACTACGATTATTGAAATTGATATATATGTGTGCTTGTTAGAGTCAAATGCTTGTATCAAGTCATAATGGATGTTTTGCAGAAATTTTTCCAGATTCTAAAGGTGTAATTTTTCCGAAAAAGCAGCATGTTTCTGTTCAGGACAACTGACAAATTCGGGATTAGAACCGGACGACATCGGAGGAGCAAATGACTTATAAAATTTTCTCGTTTTCTGTGCTATGTATAAATTTTTGGAAATTCTCAGGTCTTAATTTTGCGGAAAATCTGCAAACATCCATTCCACAAGCATTATATCCTAGTGTAGTAGAGTTATATATAGTTTTACATGATTTACGTGAAGGTTTCGTCTATTTTCTTAAAGTGTGCAGGTTTTATTTATCAAGAAGAAGAAACATTATATTGGATGAAACTTATCACTTATAAATTCTTCTTGTGAAAGAATTTAATCACTACTTCACATGGATCCTACCGAGCTAATCAAGGGAGTACTAGTTTCTTTCTCTTTTAGTTACCTTCCGTTATCATAACTTTGATACTTTCGAGGAACATTGGGGACAATGTTCAATTTAAGTGTAGGGAGGGAGAATAAAACGGGAACTTTGAAACTATGTTTATCCTTGATTATTTGTCTTGTCCTATTTCATTTGTCTAATAAGCTATGAGAAATATTTGTTAGGGCAATTTTAGCACCAAATTTAAAATTTTTTATGACATGTACGAGTGGGACTTTAGTCTTAATAAAGCATCTCATGTATAGGAGTTATATGACTAGCAAAAAAACCGTTTACCACTCAAATTCCAAAAATGTGAGGTTCGCCCCTAGATCTATAGGAATTAAAGCATTCACCTTTAATGCTTCGAGAGTGTACCGGTAGTATAATAGATTCTAGAACTTGTTTTTGTGATGCATTTCGAGATCGCTAGTGAGACTACACTTGTGTAGTTAGGAATAACTAAATGATAAGAGGCATTAGAATAACCCTTGTTTGATACCTGTATTATAATTACTTCTTCCACATCGGTCGAGTATTTACCCCACACCCTTGCGATGTACTCATCTTTAGTACACGATACCCCTAGTTAACCCCTCAGAGCCTATCATTTTCGCGGTTCTCGTGATGTTTCAGTTTTCCGGAATATCAATGAAGAGCATTGTTTACAATCCACCCCCAAATATACACCCAAATCGTCTTAGCCTACCTTGTATGCACTCACCTTTAGTGCATTATTGTTATCATACTAAACCTTTAGTTTAATCATCTAGTTACTTGCATGGTTGCTAAGTCGAGTCATAACTTTTGTACACAGTTTTGGGATGATTGGGACTCATGGGTAAAGTAAAATTTTATGGAGTGGCGGGAAAGAACGTTAAATTCAGATTCCCTTTATTTACGTAATTAAATACTCCAAATGTTTTGATCTTTTTAAATCGGGTCAAATTAGTGTTAGAGTAATAAAAACTCAAGTGTAGGGATGCTCTTATAAATCCCTTATATTTTGATGTTATCTTAGAGGATGGTAGAGTAAAAGTGTATGCACAAAAAAAATCGAAAAAAAAGAGTTCAAAATAAATAAATAAATAAATAAAATATGAAAAAAAACATACGGTCTACCATCCTACATCTATCTTTATATTTATGTTTGTTTGTTTCAAAGTATCTAGAGTTTAGTGAGTCGAGTCTTGGCTTAACAACGTCATTCTTTTCATGCTTGTAACATAAGCTTTTTGACTTGCCACCACTAAATAGCCTATCCAACCAAACCCTTTATTTTCCTACCGTAAGCCTAACGTTACAACCCTTTTAAAGACCTCTTAGATAGTTGTTCCTAGGTGCTTACGCCAAAGCGGTGGAGGTTTGATCTAGTCTCAAGCCTATGGTAATCTATGTACTATGACCAGGTAATGAGTGTTTATCTTCCATTTCCATTTACTATATTTCATATACACCCGAGAGATGAGAGAATCCAAAGACCCCTTGTGAGGTGCTAGTATATAATTTCCGTGCTTGTTATGACTATTGCGGTGCTTTTACTTGTTGTGAATTATGTTAAACCATTGCTTCATGCCCCCTAACTTATAAATTGATTGGCCAAAAGTACATTTGCTTGAGGACAAGCAAATACCAAGTGTAGGGTTATTTGATAAGGATTTAAAACGTACACTTTTAAGGGGACCACTTTTATATCCGTTACTTCTAAATTTCGTTCCTTTTCACTTTTTAGGTCTCTTGGAAGCAAAATGCTGGAATGATGCATATTTGGACAAAAAGGAGTGAATATATGAAGAAAATGGCTAAGTCAAGATCGAAGACATTCAAGCTGCTGGAATTGCACCTGACAGCGTCCCAATCAAAGGGCGACGTCGTCCCCTTATGCGAATTAAAATCTCTGATGGCTCAGTAGACTTTTTGCTAAATTACACCTGACGACGTCAGGCTTTGAAGAGGAAGGGCGTCACTAAGACTTTTTATCTGAGACGGCCTAGATCCAGAATCAGATGGTGTCCCTGCTGAAGCCCGACGGCGTCACAACTACAATGTGACGTCGTCCCAACGATTACTTGGCCAAGACGAAAACCCTAATGACGGTGATCTGATGGCATCCCACCTATAAGGCGACGCCGTCGCAAGTGTAAAATTATATATAGAAATTGAATTTTCAGAATTTTAGGATGTACACTTGTGGAGTAAAAACCCAAAACGTTTGTAGTCCGACTTGGACAGTATCTTAAGGTTCCCAAACCCTATTTTACATCAAGATAAGTGTTTTACTTCATTGATTTCATTATGTCTTCTATTGAATGTGTGTATGCTTGCATGTTTAACATGATCGGCTAAATTTCTTGTGTGTTTGCTTAGATCTATAAAACCTAGTTATTAATTATTGATTGGTTGTCTCTTATCTTAATTGTAATTGGCTTAGGAGTGTAATTAGGCCATCGTTTTGTTTAAATGCTTGAGTAATATTTGTGAACCTTAGCTTATGAATCACTTAACGGATTTTGTAGTCTAAACATCCAAAGATAACCTTAAACTTAGTTTATGAGTAATCTAGAGGATTTTGTAGGCAATAACCTTAAGGTAGTCTCAAAGAGTTAGGGAAGAAAGCACACCCTACGACCTTAGAAAACACAACGCGTTAAGAATAAGGACATGACAATTCAACCACCAATAAAAGATAACTAGGGAGTAATAGTATCTAGGTAAGCACATTTTTTAATCATCATACGAGCACACATCAATAGACATAAGACTACCCATAGTTTAGATAATTAGAATAGTAGAGTAATCGGTAGAAGTACCACCCCCCAAATCCAAACCCCGAGATTTTACCCTTAGCTTTCTAAAAAGATAAAAAAAGAATCTTCCTCGACCCCAACCTTAGCGTAGTACACTTCTTACTAGCATTCCTATTCCCCTAGAGAACGATATCAATCCCCGAGGCTTACCCAATACTACACTACAACGATTAGGTTCACTGCCTAGGGTGTTGAAAAACTTGCTCGACGAAAAGGAAGTTCATTTGACCCCGAACGCGCCTGGTATGCGCATCACTTACTGTGGATGAAGACTCATAGATGGCAAGAGAGCTGGTAAGGAAGACCATGGATCAGTGTGATAGGGCCATGAATACTGCAAGAGGAAAGTAGTGTTTGAAAGAATCCTGAGAGACCACATACAAAAACTTGTCATTAAAGGCTAATAACAAGTTTAGGGGAGGATTGTTGGGAAATAGAAGAGCTTCACACTTAATACTGCAGGTATAAGTTAGTACTGTCAGTTTCAGTACTAATAACTTATTACGGCTAGTTTTAGCCCTTAGTACTGCTAGTTCAAGTTAGTACCGCTGTTAGTTTTGAAAAGACGTGTGAAGGTTGTAACATAATATATTCTTTATAATTAGAAGATATACGTAGATAGTTTTCTTGTAAAGGACTCCTTAGTCTATAAAAGGAGATCCTAGGTTATACTTAGAGGTATCGCATTCTGTATAAAGCTTCAAGCTTTTATACCCTAATACTAGCTAGAGTATCCGTATTATTGATTAATAATATTGAAAGGTTTTGGTTAAAACATTGCCATTGCATTATTATTGTTTCATTGGTCGTTCTTCTAAGTGTTAACAAGTAGATTCCACATACTTGCTAGCATCAAGCTTTGTTTCAATAATAGTTGTTTTGGAATCATCCAAAGCAATACACTTATATAAGCTAAGTAGATCCAAGGTTCGAGACTCACATATTCCGATTAAGAACCAGTTAGATCTAGCTAAGAACCGGCTATTCTGGCTAAAACCCTGTTAGTTTAGGCTAAGAACTGGCTATTCCAGCTAAGAACCAGTCAGATACGGCCAAGAACCAGTTAGATCAGGCTAAGAACCGGTTATTCTGGCCAAAAACCAGTTATATCAGGCTAAGAATCAGCTATTCCAGTCAAGAACCAGTTTGATCTGGTTAAGAACCAGCAATTCTGGCTAAGAACCAGTTAGATCAAGTTAAGAACTGGCTATTCCAGCCAAGAACCAGTTAGATCCGGCTAAGAACCGGCTAGTCAAACTAAGACCCACTTAGTATAGGCTAAGAACTGGCTATTCCAGCTAAGAACCAGTTAGATCTGGCTAAGAACTGGCTATACAGGCCAAGAACCAGTTAGATCAGGCTAAGAACCGGCTATTCTAGCCAAGAACCAGTTAGATCTGGCTAAGAACCCGTTATTTAGGCTAAGACTAGGTTAGATAAAGTTAAGAACAGGATATTTCGGCCAAGAACCAGTTAGATCTAATAAAAAACCAGCTATTCTGGCCAAGAACCAATTAGATCAAGCTAAGAGCTGGCTATTTCGGGCAAGAACCGGTTAGATCCTACTAAGAACCGTCTTTTCGTCCAAGACCCGATTAGATTAGGCTAAGAACCATTTATTCTGGCAAAGAACCATTTAGATCTGGTGAAGAACCGGCTATTTAAGAGAAGAACCAGATAGATTAGGCTAAGAACCAACTATTATGGTCAAGAACCAGTTAGATCCAGCTAAGCACTGACTATTCTGGCTAAGACAAGGTTAGATCATGCTAAGAACTGGCTATTTCGGGCAGTTTGGGTTAGGAAGACCACCAAACCCAATAGTGCATCAGTTATATTGAAGAATGACAAATGAAACAGTAATAATGCAATGGAAAATGTTTTAACCAAAATGCTTCAATATTATTAATCAGTAATATGGATACTCTAGCTAGTATCAGGGTATACAACCTTGAAGCTTTACACAGAATGATATACCTCTAAGTATAATATAGGATCTCCTTTTATAGACTAAGGAGTCCTTTACAACAAAACTATCTACGTATATCTTCTAATTACATAGAATATATTCTGTTCTAACCATCACACGCCATTCCCAAACTACCAGCAGTACTAACTTGAACTAGCAGTACTAACTGCTATAACTAGCAGTACTAAGTTATTAGTACTGAAACTGGAAGTACTAACTTATACCTGCAGTACTAAGTTTGAAGCTCTTCTATTTCCCAACAGAACCAGTATTTTCCCCTACCAAACTACAAAGGTTGAAGAGCATGAAGTTATACTTGAAACATTAAGACTACAAGAAGGATGCTCAACTCAAAGGAAAATCTTATGCAAAAATTGAGGAGATGTATGTTAGAGCTTACAGAAGGGTACAAGACTTTATACCTATGGGAACTACACCTGAAAGAAGCAGTCTAAAAAGGAAAGCTACATAAATGGAATCTAAATCAGAAAAGAAGTAAAAGGTTGAAGAAGATCCTGCTGCAGAGGCTAAAACAGAGGAGTTGACAAATAAAAAGCTACAACAGATGATTGTAGTTGATCCTGAAGATGTTAATGTAGATCCACTGCAATCTAAACATCCCATTATAGATTGGAAAATTCACACAGATAAATTTGGAAACTCTTGGAAGATTATCAGATTGGGAAACATTGTGGAAATGTCAGGACTTTTGCTGATATGCTCAAGGCATTTGATAGAGATGACCTTGTAAAACTATAGGAATTGGTCAAAGAGAAGTTCAAACAAGCTGAGTTTGAAGATGACAAAGAACAGGAGCTATGGGTTGAGCTGGATAGATTATTTGACCCGATCCATTAGACAGTCTATGGAAGTTTCAAGATCACGACAGAGCTACCACATGGAAATTATATGACTCGTCTGGTGTTCACCATGTATCCACAACCAATGGTACAGATGTGTTCATGCTGGTATAGAAGGAGTACCCACTCAGAGCTGGGATATTGGTATTCATGTTAGCTGCTAAGCTTACTGATAAGGATTTAAAACACTTTTAAAGGGTCATTTAAGCCCTTAATTGCCCACTTTTATATCCGTTACTGCTTAATCTCATTCCTTTTCATTTTTTAGGTCTCTTGGAAGCAAAATGCTAGAATGATGCATATTTGGACGAAAAGGAGTGAATATATGAAGAAAACGGCTAAGTCAAGATCGAAGATACTCAAGCTACTGGAATTGCACCTGACGGCGTCCCAATCAAAGGGCGATGCCGTCCCCTTATGCGAATTAAAATCTCTGACGGCTCAGTATACTTTTTTCTAAAATACACCTGATGGCGTCAGGCTTTGAAAAGGAAGGGCGTCACTAAGACTTTTTATCTCAGACGGCCTAGATCCAGAATCAGACGGCGTCCCTGCTGAAGCATGACGGTGTCACAACTACAACGTGACGCCGTCCCAATGATTACTTGGCCAAGACGAAAACCCTAATGACGACGATCTGACGGCGTCCCACCTATAAGGCGACGCCGTCGCAAGTGTAAAATTATATATAGAAATTGAATTTTCAGAATTTTAGGAGGTAGACTTATGGAGTAAAAACCTAAAACATTTGTAGTCTGACTTGGACAATATCTTAGGGTTCCCAAACCCTATTTTACATCAAGATAAGTGTTTTACTTCATTGATTTCATTATGTCTTCTATTGAATTTGAGTATGCTTGCGTGTTTAACATGTCCGGTTAAATTTCTTATGTGTTTGCTTAGATATATGAAACCTAGTTATTAATTATTAATTGGTTGTCTCTTATCTTAATTGGAATTGGCTTAGGAGTGTAATTAGGCCATCATTGTGTTTAAATGCTTGAGTAATCTTCGTGAACCTTAGCTTATGAATCACTTAGCGGATTTCGTAGTCTAAACATCCAAAGATAACCTTAAAGTTAGTTTATAAGTAATCTAGAGGATTTCGTAGGCAATAACCTTAAAGTAGTCTCAAAGAGTTAGGGAAGAAAGCACACCCTATGACCTTAGAAAACATAACGCGTTAAGAATAAGGACGTGACAATTCAACCACCAATAAAAGATAACTAGGGAGTAATAGTATCCAGGTAAGCACATTTATTAATCATCATACGAGCATACATCAATGGACATAAGACTACCCATAGTTTAGATAATTACAATAGTAGAGTAATCGGTAAAAGTACCACCCCCCAAATCCAAACCCCGATATTTACCCTTAGCTTTCTAAAAAAATATAAAAAGATAAAAAAAGAATCTTCATCAACCTCAACCTTAGCGTAGTACACTTCTTAGTAGCATTCCTGTTCCCCTAGAGAACGATATCAATCCCCAAGGCTTACCCAATACTACACTACAACGATTAGGTTCACTGCCTAGGGTGTTGAAAAACTTGCTCGATGAAAAGGAAGTTCCTTTGACCCTAAACGCGCCTTGTATGCACATCAAGTTTTTGGCACCATTGCCAGGGAATAGAATAGCTAGTTAGATTTTTATCTCATTTAGGTTCCCTTGCTTGATTCCTATCAAGTAAGATTTTTTTTCTTATTTTTAGCTTCCTTGTAGTCTATCCCCCTTCTTCGTGAATTTTTTCGTAGCCTCATCACTTTTCATCATGGAAGGTGATCACCCAATTCCCAGCGACCCACTAATCATTGACCCGCCAAGAGGCCGTAATCTTGTTGAATACTCTAGACCAAGCCACCAAGGCTATAGGAAAACCATTGAGCTCCCCGATCAAGCTCAAACTACGGCCCTGCGATCCGACACCATCCGGTTGGTGAAAAATTGATGTGCATTCCATGGACTTCGTTCCGAAGATCCTAATCAGCATCTCAAAGACTTCCTTAAAATCATTGATTCCATCGACCTTGATGCTACCACAAGGGAGACCACACGCTTGCATCTCTTCCAATTCTCTCTACGGGACCAAGCTAGTAATTGGCTTGAGCGACTTCCCACCGGATCCATCTCAAGTTGGGATGATCTCATCACTCATTTCCTTGCCTAATTTTTCCCACTGGGGAGAACTACTAAACTTAGGAATGAAATCTTGATGTTCCAACAACATCAAGGTGAATCTCTCTACGAGGCATGGACTCGATTCAAGGACTTGCTCCATAAAGTCCCTCATCACGGCATCGATCTTTGGCTTCAAGTCCAAATCTTTTATGATCATGTCAACTTCTCAACTAAGCAATCCATCATCCAAGCGGCCGGTGGCAAACTTAGTGATCTCACCGCGGAAGAATCGCGGGGTACAATAGAGGACCTTGCCCTCAATGACAACAAAAGATGGAATGACCCTCGTGAGTTGCCCAAAACTGTCAAGGAAATCTCCTTGCCTCCTATTGACTCACAAACTTCCAATCGTAGGATGCTCGAACTTAAAGATCAAGTCAAATTCCTAATGAGCTCCTACGAGAATCCTAAGTCTTCACGCCAAGTGAACAAAGTCTCTTCCTTGTGTGAGCTATGTAGTGGTCCCCATGACACTCATACTTGCACGAGACTCCCTGAGCAAGCTTCCGTTGACTACGCATCCTCACGTACCAATGGAATAAGAGGGAGATTCCCCACAACACTTGGACCTAGGACTTTCAATGATGCCCGAGAAGCATGGAGTGGCAAACCCGAATATAATTGGGGACAAACCAAAGAATTCACCTCTACTGATTCCCCATGGTCCCACGGCCCTAGCCAACAAAACATAGAAGGGATATTGCAACACCTAGTTACATCCCAAGAAGCTCAAATAGCCAAGCTTTCGGACCGATTTAACCAACAACAAGCTGAGATGGATAGGAAGTAAGATAACCTTTTGAAAGCCATGACCAATAGTGATAGGAAGACCACCAAAAAGGTTAATGCCATCTCGACTCATTCTACTGAAGCTTACGTTGTGAAAATTAAGGACCCAAGTAAGTTATCCAAGCACGTTCAATTCGTCAATGCCATCAACTTAGTGAAACCAAATAGGACTAGTGACGAAGAGACCCATGAGACTATGCTTGAGGTTAGCGAAACTCCTAAGTAAGAATCAACCGATGAAGTACACGAAGTAGGTGATGAATACTTCAATAAGTTTCCTACGGAAGAGGAACTTTTATGCCACCCACACTTAGTACGCGACCTTCGTCACATGTATGTTAGGAGAAGCCCTCGGATCCAATTTGAAAATCCTTGGAATCTCAACATACCATGTTGCATAGGACATCTTTTCATGGCAAAGGCCTACATTGATCGAAAATCCCCAATAAACATCATGACTAGCACATACTATAATTGGGTGATGAAGAAACCTATTCCAAATAGGCAAGATCCTGATGATCCTAGACTTAGTTGTAATTTTCTTGGTAGAGTTAAGGGATTGCCCGTCTATGTAGGTAGTTTCACGTACCTTACAGATTTCATAATTGTGGGGGATATTAGTACGGCCATATATCCTAGCTTGTATCTTGTAATTCTAGGAAATCCTTTCATAGAAAACACTGGGATGACTTATGATCCGTCGTTAGGGATAGTTAGATTCAAGGATGAGACCGATGACGTAGCTTACCAAATGCCATTTAAGATTGAGAAATTTTCATCACTATCCAATGATGAAAAGGAACTTAAGCTATCGGTCTACTATAGGAATGAGAAAGATAAGGAGAAAGGAGTAGATTATGTGATGAATAAGATTTTTGGGTTCTATAAGGATTGTTTGAAATTAGGATCGGAATATAGAACCAATTGGGATTCTTATAAAGATGCATAATAGGACATTACTATAACATGGAAAACCCCAATAGAGATAGTCATGATGGAGAAGGTGACGGCAATGAAGTCACGTAAGAGCACAATTTCGAGTCTAGCTACAAGACTCATAAATAAAGAAAAGCGCTTCATGGGAGGCAACCCATGCTTAATTGTTTGCTTGTTTGTGTGTCATATATCTTTTCATTGTTGTGTATTCTCATGTTTGAATTTGTGAAAATGCTTTATTTTGTCTTTAACCTCGTCTTAATTACATATAAAGGTATTTTGCAATAAGATAAGTGTAGGGAGGATTACACACGTTTTTAAAAGAACGTGAACATGAGAACTACGATTATTGAAATTGATATATATGTGTGCTTGTTAGAGTCAAATGCTTGTATCAAGTCATAATGGATGTTTTGCAGAAATTTTTCCAGATTCTAAAGGTGTAATTTTTCCAGGAAAACGCAGCAGAACAGTTTCTGTCAGGACAACCTGACAGCGTCAGGATTAGAACCTGACGACATCAGGAGGAGCAGAAACAGCTTATAAAATTTTCTCGTTTTCTGTGCTATGTATAAATTTTTGGAAATTCTCAGGTCTTAATTTTGCGGAAAATCTGCAAACATCCATTCCACAAGCATTATATCCTAGTGTAGTTGAGTCATATATAGTTTTACCGCCGATTTTACGCGAAGGTTTCGTCTATTTTCTTAAAGTGTGCATGTTTTATTTATCAAGAAGAAGAAACATTATATTGGATGAAGCTTATCACTTATAAATTCTTCTTGTGAAAGAATTTAATCACTACTTCACATGGATCTTACCGAGCTAATCAGGGGAGTACTAGTTTCTTTCTCTTTTAGTTACCTTCCGTTATCATAACTTTGATACTTTCGAGGAACATTGGGGACAATGTTCAATTTAAGTGTAGGGAGGGAGAATAAAACGGGAACTTTGAAACTATGTTTATCCTTGATTATTTGTCTTGTCCTATTTCATTTGTCTAATAAGCTATGAGAAATATTTGTTAGGGCAATTTTAGCACCAAATTTAAAATTTTTTATGACATGTACGAGTGGGACTTTAGTCTTAATAAAGCATCTCATGTATAGGAGTTATATGACTAGCAAAAAAACCGTTTACCACTCAAATTCCAAAAATGTGAGGTTCGCCCCTAGATCTATAGGAATTAAAGCATTCACCTTTAATGCTTCGAGAGTGTACCGGTAGTATAATAGATTCTACAACTTGTTTTGTGATGCATTTCGAGATCGCTAGTGAGACTACACTTGTGTAGTTAGGAATAACTAAATGATAAGAGGCATTAGAATAACCCTTGTTTGATACCTGTATTATAATTACTTCTTCCACATCGGTCGAGTATTTACCCCACACCCTTGCGATGTACTCATCTTTAGTACACGATACCCCTAGTTAACCCCTCAGAGCCTAAAATTTTCGCGGTTCTCGTGATGTTTCAGTTTTCCGGAATATCAATGAAGAGCATTGTTTACAATCCACCCCCAAATATACACCCAAATCGTCTTAGCCTACCTTGTATGCACTCACCTTTAGTGCATTATTGTTATCATACTAAACCTTTAGTTTAATCATCTAGTTACTTGCATGGTTGCTAAGTCGAGTCATAACTTTTGTACAGTTTGGGATGATTGGGACTCATGGGTAAAGTAAAATTTTATGGAGTGGCGGGAAAGAACGTTAAATTCAGATTCCCTTTATTTACGTAATTAAATACTCCAAATGTTTTGATCTTTTCAAATCGGGTCAAATTAGTGTTAGAGTAATAAAACTCAAGTGTAGGGATGCTCTTATAAATCCCTTATATTTTGATGTTATCTTAGAGGATGGTAGAGTAAAAGTGTATGCACACAAAAAATCGAAAAAAAAGAGTTCAAAATAAATAAATAAATAAATAAAATATGAAAAAAACATACGGGCTACCATCCTACATCTATCTTTATATTTATGTATGTTTTTTTCAAAGTATCTAGAGTTTAGTGAGTGAGTAGTCTTGGCTTAACAACGTCATTCTTTTCATGCTTGTAACATAAGCTTTTTGACTTGCCACCACTAAATAGCCTATCCAACCAAACCCTTTATTTTCCTACCGTAAGCCTAACGTTACAACCCTTTTAAAGACCTCTTAGATAGTTGTTCCTAGGTGCTTATGCCAAAGCGGTGGAGGTTTGATCTAGTCTTAAGCCTATGGTAATCTATGTACTATGACCAAGTAATGAGTGTTTATCTTCCATTTCCATTTTCTATATTTCATATACACCCAGAGATGAGAGAATCCAAACACCCCTTGTGAGGTGCTAGTATATAATTTCCGTGCTTGTTATGACTATTGTGGTGCTTTTACTTGTTGTGAATTATGTTAAACCATTGCTTCATGCCCCCTAACTTATAAATTGATTGGCCAAAAGTACATTTGCTTGAGGACAAGCAAATACCAAGTGTAGGGTTATTTGATAAGGATTTAAAACGTACACTTTTAAGGGGACCACTTTTATATCCGTTACTTCTAAATTTCGTTCCTTTTCACTTTTTAGGTGTCTTGGAAGCAAAATGCTGGAATGATGCATATTTGGACAAAAAGGAGTGAATATATGAAGAAAATGGCTAAGTCAAGATCGAAGACATTCAAGCTGCTAGAATTGCACCTGACAGCGTCCCAATCAAAGGGCGACGTCGTCCCCTTATGCGAATTAAAATCTCTGATGGCTCAGTAGACTTTTTGCTAAATTACACCGGCGGTCGGCCAGCTTTGAATAGGAAGGGCGCCACTAAGACTTTTATCCGAGACGGCCTAGATCCGAATCGATGGTGTCCTGCGTTGAAGCCCGACGGCCACAACTACAATGTGACGTCGTCCCAACGATTACATTTGCCAAGACGAAAACCCTAATGACGGTGATCTGATGGCGTCCCACCTATAAGGCGACGCCGTCGCAAGTGTAAAATTATATATAGAAATTGAATTTTCAGAATTTTAGGATGTACACTTGTGGAGTAAAAACCCTAAACGTTTGTAGTCTGACTTGGACAGTATCTTAAGGTTCCCAAACCCTATTTTACATCAAGATAAGTGTTTTACTTCATTGATTTCATTATGTCTTCTATTGAATGTGTGTATGCTTGCATGTTTAACATGATCGGCTAAATTTCTTGTGTGTTTGCTTAGATCTATAAAACCTAGTTATTAATTATTGATTGGTTGTCTCTTATCTTAATTGTAATTGGCTTAGGAGTGTAATTAGGCCATCGTTTTGTTTAAATGCTTGAGTAATATTTGTGAACCTTAGCTTATGAATCACTTAACGGATTTTGTAGTCTAAACATCCAAAGATAACCTTAAACTTAGTTTATGAGTAATCTAGAGGATTGATTCGTGCTAAACCGTCAAGTTATCTCACACAAGCTAGCCACTTGTGAATGGCTAACCGTAAGAAACTTAAAACAGTTCAAACACAAAATGCAATTTAGATCAGAGGAATATAGTGGATTCCTAGGTCGTTAAGTCCCACGGAGGATGAATGGTGTTAAACAACTTCAGATGTCGAATAATCACTAAGGATAGTGATCAGTAAGGATTTTGATGAATAATTATACCTAAAGAAAAGATCTATAAATTACAGCGACTTAAATGCAAATTAAAGGAAATTAAAAAGTTAAAATATATTAAATAAACGCTATCACTATTTTTACAACGATGTTTTTGTGATTTTATAAAACAAAATAACTTAAATAAACTATTTTAACTAAAACGTAAACTTAAATTATCTAAAAACTTGATTTAAAATGAAAACGTACGTTATGTATAAAAATTACGCGAGTGCGCAAGCAAAAACGTAAAATTTATGAAATAAAAGTCCTACAAGTGTAAAAACAATTTTCTTACTTCCTAAATGACAAAAGAAAATTTTAGAAAAAAGATTTATATTTTTTTAACTTTTATATTTTTTATTATAAATTAAATACTATTTTAGACTAATTAAATGATTAAAAATACAAAAACTATTAAGAAAAATCAAACTTTTTACAAAATACTTTATACTTATACAAAGCTAAGAAAAATAAAAAACATGTAACAGCTTATTGTAATAAGCTGGAAATAAGCTAAATAGTACGTTTAAGCTTAAATGGACAAGTGAGGGTTATGTATTAAATTGTGCAAGAGATAACCAAGAAAGACTCAAAGCAACTGGTATCACGGTACACACACTATCTTCTTCAAGGGTGGGAGGTCTCAGGTTCGAGCCTGCCTTCCACCTTTTTGCAAAACATTTTATTTTTCGATTTTTTTCTTTTGAAACTTACTAAGCACAGTAAAATAAGCAACTTTTATAACTACAACTTTTTACAAGATCCACTAATAAGCTCAGTTTGAGCTTATTTTTACTAACAGTTATGAAAGAAAGAAAAATAAGCACAAGTTTAAGTAAAAATGCTAATAAGCTAATGAATAAGCTAAAGTAAACTGTAAATAAGCTAAGAAAATGTTAATAAGCTACTATAACTACTGAATAAGCAAGATTACTAAGAAAATAAGCACTGATTAAGCCAAAATAAGCACTAGTTAACTGATTTGCACAGGACAATTTTTTGAATCACTAGACACTTAATGGCTTAATTTTAAGCATCAGTAATAAGCTATAAAATGAAAACAAATACGCAACTAATAAGTTGACCAATTGAAGCTTTCCAAAAGCTAAAGTTCTCATAGTGTTGTCCACTAAAGAGCTTTTAATTAGCTTATGCAAAAGCTTGAAAACACTAGCTAATAATTATACTAGTTAAAATGGACAAAACAAAAAGCAAGTAGCAGGCCTAATAAATAAGCTAGGAATAGAAAAATGAAAACGGAATCTTGAGAGCAAAGGTGGGCTTTTAAGAAAAAACAAAATTCACAAGTCTGAAACTCATTAATAAGCTCGTGAGAGCAGAGATAATAAGTTAGCAACACTGCTGCAGGGTAACTTTTGAAAAAGGGACTTAAAAGAAGGCTGAGAATAAGTAGTTAATAAGCTGAGTGGGTAAAAGCTAGTATTTTTCTAATTTTGTTTAGCAGCTAAATTTTAATATCCTAAAAGGATTTAAGCTAAATCTTAATATTGAATCCTATATAAAATTATTCATTTTATTCAAAATCGACCAAATTGAAATTTTGACTTTCATGATGAACTAAAAGGTTTGACTAAAGTGAACTTTAATTCAATCCTAATGACTGATTATGATATATTAAGTTATAGTAAGACTATAATAAGCTAAATTACCAAGTTTTAAGCTAATATGATGAGATTTATATACTAAAATCTTGACAGTTAACAAGCAAACTAGGATTAGAAGTTATTTTGACTTTTGCTTAAATGAGGACTGGTTTTCTTTCTTTGAGATGAGTTATTTAGACCAAGTGTAGCACAGAACAACCAAAAGCAATAACACAAACACTCTTAAAAACAATTAAACTAGTAAATCCAAACACTCTTTTAGAAGCAGCTTTGAAGCTTTTCAAAGGATTCCAATGATTAAGTTCATGTAACCAATTAAAAATCTTATACTAACTGTATTTAGATATTATTAAACTAGAATTAACAAGTTTATAACACTTAAACTAAGAAATACAAATTTTCAAGAAATAGCTTACAATTGAGTTAATGCAAAAGACAGAGAACTGAGATCTGATAACACCCCTAATAGCTTACCACTAAGCTTCTAAACCATTGTCATCCAATAGCTAACCCTTCAGCCTTTCTTGATCATTCTCCATTGATTTTTTATTTTCTCACTATTTTCTTGATATTTTTGTGAATTTTCTGTTTTTAATACTAAACAAAGTTTTAGAGTTACTAAAAGCTTTAATAAGCTTAATAGGAGCTCATGTGATCTTACTCAGTCCTTAATAACAACTAATAACAACATTTGAACTTTTTGCAATTTTGAACAAAGGTAAAATTCTACATAAACTGAAATGGGACTTAAACTGAAATTGATTACTGAAAACAGATTTAAATACACTTGAAAAACTTAAACACAAGATACTTGGAAGCTTAAAATTACACTTTTTATTTGAAAATTAACTTCTACGACATACATTAAACTAAATTAGGCTAGATACTTGTTCACATTGCTCCATTCCTCTTTATAATGGACTTTTGAGACTCTTTCTTTATCTCTAAATCTTTCCCACCTCAATCCAACCATTGGATTGGTCAAAGTCATCTTATACGTCCATTTGTATTTTTGGCGCCAAAATAGTCAAGAGCAGGTTATAGCAATTAAAGAAACTTGGGAGGTTGTGGAGGTGGAGGGGGGATGGGTATACATGGAAAGGTGGTAGGCAGTGGTGGTGAGGTGGAGAGGTGGGGAAAACCACACTGTTTTTGGTTTGCGGCACTTGTTGTGAAGGAGATGAAAACTGAGAAATACTTATTTGTTTTAGTCGCGCTTTGACTTGTTTTGACCAGATATTATAAGTGGGAGGGTCCAAAATAGGGGGGTCACAGGTGTTGGCTGGGTTCTAAATACAAAAGGGGGTCATTTGGCTTGTTTTAATATAAGGACTAAAGATGTAATTCTGCCAAACATGAAGGACCAAACCTGCAATTCTCCAAAAGTTAACAAAAGGACCAAAACTACCAATCTTTAATAGTACAAGGACCATATTTGATTATTTTCTATTTTTAATAAATCCAAGGACTATTTTTGTCACTTTCAAAACTTGAGGGACTAAAGTTGTAATTTTGCAATTTTTGATTTTAAGGAATTGTTTTGACAACTTTATGAATCCCTAAGGACTTAAAATGATATTTTTCAAGTTTTGAATATCCAGGGACTAGATTTGACAACTTTTGAACTTGGGGGACTAAAACTGCCAATTATGCAAACTTGATACGTTTTTCATCTGATTTTGATATTTTTGCATTTAAAACACATAAAACACTTGTTTGTGACATTTTCATCATTTTAATGCATTTCTGAGTGTTTTCAGATGTTTTTGCAGTCTAGATGGTACAAAAATGATGAGTATTTAGACACTCATCAAGGATTTTGTAGGCAATAACCTTAAGGTAGTCTCAAAGAGTTAGGGAAGAAAGCACACCCTACGACCTTAGAAAACACAACGCGTTAAGAATAAGGACATGACAATTCAACCACCAATAAAAGATAACTATGGAGTAATAGTATCTAGGTAAGCACATTTTTTAATCATCATACGAGCACACATCAATAGACATAAGACTACCCATAGTTTAGATAATTAGAATAGTAGAGTAATCGGTAGAAGTACCACCCCCCAAATCCAAACCCCGAGATTTTACCCTTAGCTTTCTAAAAAGATAAAAAAAGAATCTTCCTCGACCCCAACCTTAGCGTAGTACACTTCTTACTAGCATTCCTATTCCCCTAGAGAACGATATCAATCCCCGAGGCTTACCCAATACTACACTACAACGATTAGGTTCACTGCCTAGGGTGTTGAAAAACTTGCTCGACAAAAAGGAAGTTCATTTGACCCCAAACGCGCCTGGTATGCGCATCACTTACTGTGGATGAAGACTCATAGATGGCAAGAGAGCTGGTAAGGAAGACCATGGATCAGTGTGATAGGGCCATGAAGACTGCAAGAGGAAAGTAGTGTTTGAAAGAATCCTGAGAGACCACATACAAAAACTTGTCATTAAAGGCTAATAACAAGTTTAGGGGAGGATTGTTGGGAAATAGAAGAGCTTCACACTTAATACCTGGTATAAGTTAGTAATGTCAGCTTTCAAGACTAACAACTTATTTACTAGTTTTAGCACTTAGTACTGCTAGTTCAAGTTAGTACCTTGTTAGTTTTGAAAAAGACGTGAAGGTTGTAACATAATATATTCTTTATAATTAGAAGATATACGTAGATAGTTTTCTTGTAAAGGACTCCTTAGTCTATAAAAGGAGATCCTAGGTTATACTTAGAGGTATCGCATTCTGTATAAAGCTTCAAGCTTTTATACCCTATATAGCTAGAGTATCCTATTATTGATTAATAATATTGAAAGGTTTTGGTTAAAACATTGCCATTGCATTATTATTGTTTCATTGGTCGTTCTTCTAAGTGTTAACAAGTAGATTCCACATACTTGCTAGCATCAAGCTTTGTTTCAATCATAGTTGTTTTGGAATCATCCAAAGCAATACACTTATACAAGCTAAGTAGATCCAAGGTTCGAGACTCACATATTCCGATTAAGAACCAGTTAGATCTAGCTAAGAACCGGCTATTCTGGCTAAAACCCTGTTAGTTTAGGCTAAGAACCGCTATTCCAAATAAGAACCACCGATACGGCCAAGAACCATAGATCAGGCTAAGAACCGGTTATTCGCCAAAACCGTTAGATCAGGCTAAGAATCACTATTCCAGTCAAGAACCAGTTTGATCTGTTAAGAACCAAATTCTGGCTAAGAACCGTTAGATCAAGTTAAGAACTGGCTATTCCAACCAAGAACCGTTAGATCCGGCTAAGAACCGCTAGTCAAACTAAGACCCACTTAGTATAGGCTAAGAACGGCTATTCCAAGAACCAAGATTCGCTAAGAACTGGCTATAAGGCCAAGAACCGTTAGATCGGATAAGAATGGCTATTCTAGCCAAGAACCGTTAGATCTGGCTAAGAACTGTTATTTAGGCTAAGACTAGGTTAGATAAAGTTAAGAACGCTATTTCGCCAAGAACCGTTAGATCTAATAAAACCGCTATTCTGGCCAAGAACCAATTAGATCAAGCTAAGAGCTGGCTATTTCGGCCAAGAACCGCTTAGATCCTACTAAGAACGGTCTTTTCGTCCAAGACCCGATTAGATTAGGCTAAGAACCATTTATTCTGGCAAAGAACCATTTAGATCTGGTGAAGAACTGGCTATTTAAGAGAAGAACCAGATAGATTAGGCTAAGAACCAACTATTATGGTCAAGAACCAGTTAGATCCAGCTAAGCACTGACTATTCTGGCTAAGACAAGGTTAGATCATGCTAAGAACTGGCTATTTCGGGCAAGAACCAGTTAGATCCGGCTAAGAACTAGCTTTTCAGGCCAAGAACCAGATAGATCAAGATAAGAACCTCTTATTTCGGCCAAGAACCAGTTAGATCCGGCAAGAACCAATTATTCCGGCTAAGACCTGGTTAGATTAGGCTAAGAACCGACTATACCGGCTAAGAACTAGTTAGTTTAGGCTAAGAACCAGCTATTTTGGCCAAGAACCAGTTAGATACGGCTAAGAATTGGTTACTCATGCCAAGAACCAGTTAGATCTGACTAAGTATCGACTATTTTGGCCAAGACTAAGTTAGATCAAGTCAAGAACCAGCTATTCCGGCCAAGAACCAGTTATATCCAGTTTAGAACAGACTATTCCGGCCATGACCCGGTTAGATTAGGCTAAGAATCGGCTATTCCGACTAAGAACTGTTGATCCCAGTTGAGCAAACGATCTAATATAGAAGCTGACTTAACTAACACAATATGTTAAATACTATGCGGAATCTAGTGCTTAATCTTAAGAAGATTAATAATAATAAAACAAGATTATCACTAAACACCTCAATATATTGATTAATATACGAATACTCTTGACAAAGATTAGGGTTTTAAAACCTTGAAGTGATCGACTCTTGATATCACAAAAACGTATATCTAACTCTAACCTAGGACCTCCTTTTATAGGCTAAGGAGTCCTTTACAATATACAATACGTAATCTACAAGATAAATATCTTTTCTATATTTATCTAATACAAAAATCTCTACTCAAGACATTCTAGCATAATAAACAATTAAACCGACATAACACACTAGCAGTGGTACGTTCTACTAGCAGTGCTTTGTCTTGAGCAGTACTTCCATTCCAACTAGCAGTGGTATCTATTATACTAGCAGTGGTTCCACACTTAGAGTAATTCATCCAGCAGAACCAAAAACCCAACAATCCTCCCCTAAACTTGATATTTACTACCTAAATCATCAAGTTTCTTCTTAAGCACAAAATACCTTATTTGGAGGATGCTTCCAAACTGCTAGACTCTGTATGCTCCATCTCAAAATCAGACTCTTCATCAACACCCTTTGATCTATCAACCATTCTCTTCTTTCTCCCATTAAGTTTATCCTTGATTGCTAAAGGAGTTTCAAAATTAGCAATCTTTTCAATCTTTTTCAGCTGTGGATGAATTAGTGGATGTTTTGGATTTGAAAATGATAAGGTAAGCTTGACTTCCAGCATTTGTCCGGCTACAATTTGCATCAGTGGATAATCTCTATATACCAGCATATAGATTTTCCCTTCAGTAAGCTTTACAATATGCACTCCACAATACTCATATAGCACCCAGTCTTGAACCACACAGTCTTCCCAGCATTTATCATTTGGATTGGGCTCAAACAGGCATTTTAATACAGACCATATAAAATAAGCCATAGTACATGTGGGTCCTAGCTTACCATATCTGAATGACACTAACTCCCACAACTTCTCTAAGTCACTTCTGGTTAAAAAGAATAGAAGATAGCCAAAAGAAAAATACATGATTGTACCATCTGATCTTGTTAGCTCAATAATATCCCTTCCTTTCACTGAAACAATCTGCCAATCTATGAGAGGGAATTTAGACTTTAATGGTGTAGGAGAAATAGGATCTTCAGGCATTTGCTCATTCACCACAATAAGATGATCCAATTTCTCTTCATCATTCAACTTTTGTCTTTTAGAACTAGACTCCTCCATCATAGATCCATCTCTCTTTTGTTTCTTTAACATCTCAGCTTCCTGTTTAGAATCCATGGGGATGAAATTATCTACAAGAGTTGTACAGCTCCTCAACTTTTTCATAAGAATAACTCTTCATATTTAAGTTCCTATTTTCATCCATGTGTTTGATAAATTTCATCATTTGACTTGTTTTTTGTTGCTTGGTAGGTGGTTTGATTTTCTTAGCATGATATGCTTTAAACTCATTCTGTTGTTTCATTTTCCTGACCATCTCAACCAAAGAACTTAGACCTTGTATCAATGTCATATAATCCCCATTCTTCAATAGTCATCTCTTGCTGTAGTTTCTCAGAGGCTTGAAGCAATCTTTATTCCTTATTCCACTCTTCAATAGCCTTAAGAGAAGCTTCTTCCTGATCTGCAGCCTTCCTTTCCTCAGCAAGAACATCAGCATTTAACTCCTCATGTAACTTTTTAGCTTCCTCTTCATCAAAAGCTTATTGCTCTTCTCTACTGCTAAACTTCATAAGTGGCTCTTTTTCAATCACAGCAGCTTTACCCTTTCCAGAATACTCTCGTTGAGTAACTACTGGCTTCTGCACAGGCTCACCAATTGTAATACTTTTAGCAGTTGGTTTGGTTGAAGTTTTAGGTGCATTTTTGGGTTGATATTGCTTTAAGTTGAGCAGTTGTAATGCAATCTCATCTTCAGCCTCCTTTGATTTGGTTGTTGTTGTTATTGTAGTGATGGTTGTTGTAGCAGTGGTTGGTTCTGCAGTAGAAACTTCTGAACTAGCAGTGGTCAGAATTCTGCTAGCCGGGGCTTCAGCAGTGGTTGCAAAGAATACAAGCAGTGGTTGCCTGCTCTACTTCTTTCTCCTTCTCCACAACTGCAGTCTTAGGATTTTCCAATACTACTTCATTTCCATCCTTGTCAGCCACCAAATAATCATCAACATTATCTCCACTATCCATCTCCATGTCAGCCAAAGCCTCCCCTGAATTTATGCTTTCATTCCTCCCCTGTTTGGATGCATCCTCCAAACCTTGATTTCTAGAGGAGCTTACCCTTTTAACAGTAACCACCTTCTTTACTCTTTTAAATGTGTTGACCCTTGGCCTCCTTTGTCTCTTCAAAACTCTAACCCTGTGTTGCAACTTTCTTATTGTGTCAACCTGAGAAGTTGTTAGTTGTTGTAGGCCAGTGATCTTAGACTCCATTGTGGTAAATTTATCCATCAATTCCTGTATAAGTTTCATGGTATCTTCACCACTTCGACCTGTGTAACCTGGTTCTAGAGGTGGGTCATTGGAATTGTCAGTTTGTACAAAAATATTAGCCATCAATTCCTATTCATTTTCCAGTCTACCCTCATCACTTCGAGCTGTGTGACCTCCTCCGAGAGGTGAATCATAGGGTGTGTTTAACATGGCATCAGACTTAGCCTAAACATCCATGTCCCCCATATTAGCCAGTTGGCTGCGGATTCCTCCACCTGTATTGAGTTTAAGAGAACTCTCCACATTAGGAGTTGCCATTGGTTGGGTCTTATTTATGTTTTCATTGTCCTGCTCAGCTACTAAGATTGAGTCAGTAGTGAAAGCCCTTCCAATCATGTCACCTCTAGCACCTGTGACAACCTCAGTATCTACACCACTAGCACCAGCCTGAGGAAGCTCAGTGCCCTTCTTCTTCCTACGGGTGAATAGAATATGTTGGGGTTGGGAAGGTGAAGGTAAAGGCTCAGCAGTTGTTGTAGGTGGTGTGGAAGCAGTGGAATCCTCATTAGCAGTTGTGGTTTGAGTAGGTTGTGGTTCAGTCTCCTCTACATTCTCTCGGGTATGTGGCAAATCAAGCATGTGTGGAAAGATAGGAGTAACAGTCCCTTTAAAACCTTTGTTATTTCTTTTCATGTGGGTAAATACTTTGGTGGCAAAGAGTTCATACTTCCTTTGATGTGGTTTGGGATCCACAATTTGACTATCTATTATCAACTGAATGAATATAGGATATAAAAAATATTTGCCCTGATCCTTTATATTATTTTGCAAAGCTTCAAATATCATCTTTAACCAATTATATACCCTTTGTTGAGTGAGGCAAATAAGGGCAGTAGCAATCTTAGAAGGGAATTCATCAAAACCAGTTGATTTGCTACTAAGGCACATGAGACAGGTATGAATCAAGAATTTCCATTGTTGGGAAAACATACTGTTAATACAAATAAACCGTAAAAACGTTTATTAATATTTTGCGATCTCTTTGTGTTTTGTTGATAACAAATATAATGTTATCTTAAGTATAATTATAAGGATACATGTTATTTTTGTAAAGCATTTACATATAGCCATTTAAATACAAAAATGTAATAATTAAGCATTTGTTGTAATAGTTTATTAGGATGGGTAAAACCATAACCCATGGACCATAACCCATGGATCTTAACCCATAGCCAAGTAGACTAGATACAATGTATACTTAGATACATTGAATCTAAAGAAAACCATGGACCAACCCATAACCCATGACCCATAACCAAAAAACCCATGGGCAAAGAGGAACGCTCCACAGATCCTAGGATTACACTAGACGGATCCCAAGTAGAAGGGATCCGTGGGATCCGGTAAATGCTGAAGATTTTTGCCTATAAATAGAGAGTCATTTCTTCATTCTAACTCACCCCTCTTCTTACTAAATCTCTCATACACTCTCATTCTCTTCTAACATATTGATCACTTGATCTAGAGAGTTGTTCTTCTTTCTTTCTATTTGTGATCCTTATATAGGTCCTTCTCTAAGGCGAGATCACGAGCATTTTACAAGTCATCCAAGCAAGGAGTCCTTGATTGATTTGTCACTCCGCAAGATTTCTGAGCGAAGATCTTGTATTTGATATTTCACATATTTGTTGTGTAATAGTCGTGTTGGTTTGGTCCACCGCGTTACGGACTCGGTATTTAGCTTTGTACCGGAAAAAGGTGTAAGCAACGCTGTGAAGGCTTCTCCGCCAAGTGAAGGAGTTTGTTGACATAGTGCTTGAACTCTAAGTAGTGACTCGGGGAGTGGAGTAGGGCAAGGAAGGTGTCCTTGTAGCCAAACCACTATACATCGGTTGTGTCTTTTCTTTCCCTTCGCTTTACTTTATTTACTTGCTTTATCATTAGATCTATACTTTCTATACTTCCATAAGATCTCACATATTAACGAATCTAAAAGTTTTCGAAACTAACGTAAAATCGACAAAACTATTCAACCCCCCCCCCCCTTCTAGTTTTCCACAATTGGCATCAAGAGCTAAGTTTATAAAAGTTTTAAAATAAAATTGTATTTTAAAAACTTTTCGATCACTATAGGTTCTGAAAATTATAAGGAAGGGCAATCTATGCAACGACCACCACTACTTGAAACTAATGGTATTATATATTGGAAAAATAGATTCGAAACATATGTGAAATCTAAAGATATTGATCTTTGGTACATTATTGTTGAAGGCGACTTTGAGGCTACCTCAAATGATGATAAAGGAAATATAGTTAACATACCTCATGACAAATTAAGTGATGAATGAAGAAAAGCTTTCTAAAAATAGTGAAGCAAAAATGGTTTTATATAATGCTTTACCCAAAAGGAATTTGAAAGAATTTTATGCTTAAAACCTCTAAAGAAATTTGGAATTTTTAGTTGTAACTCATCAAGGCAACCAACAAGTTAAAAATAATAAAATTGATTTATTTGTTCAACAATATGAACAATTTTCAATATCGGATGAGGAAACTATAGATCATTCATTTGCTAACTTTAATACTGTTATTACATCTTTACAAGCACTTGATGCATCTTTTTCTAGCCGTAACCATGTTAGGAGATATCTAGGAGATTACATCTTTACTCTCGACGAACTCATAGGCAACCTAAAAGTCTACGAGCTTGTCCTCGCTAAAGACGAAGTCTCAAAGGTGAAAGAGAAACACAAATCTCTTGCCCTTAAAGCCAAAAAGGCTTCAAACGATGAAGAGAACTCCTCTTCAAGTAGTGAAGACGAGGAGTACGCCATGGCAGTAAGGGACTTTGAAAAGTTCTTTAGAAGAAAGGGAAGATACGTCAAACAACCGTATGACGATAAGAAAGGCTTTAGAAAAAGCAAAGAGGAATAGAAGCCAAAGGATGATCGTACTTGTTTTAAATGTGGGGACCCAAACCACTTTATTAGTAAGTGTCCCAAACGGGATGATCAAAAGGCGTCGTGAGCTTTGCACATGGGGAATAAGCGACGGACTAAGAAATTTGTCTCATGGCAAATGACGAGGTATGTCACGAATACTATAGTAGCTCATCACTTGATGACTACTCATTGCATAATGAATATGATAAACTATGCAATATTAGCTTAAAACTAGTTAACAAAACAAGCTTTTAAAGAGTCAAAACCAACGTTTAGACAAAGAAGTCATATAACTAAAAGAAAAACTAAAACGCTTGGAAAAGGGTAAGATAGCAATGGTGAATGTGAACTTTGCGCTCAACTTCAAACACTAGTTGATCATCTAGATTCTAAAATTGCTAGAATGAGTACGAACACTTTAGATACGATACTAGATGGTGTTAAAACCGGCAACAACCAAAAAGGTTTAGGTATTCAACAACTTGATCCATCAACTAGTGAAAATAAAGAAACAAAATTTGTCAGGGCACTAGAAAAACCAAACATCAATGTGGCGGATCCCATGGATCCCTTGATAAGGAACGGCTAGTGTACGTACCAGGATCCATGGATCTCGTAGCAAATAGTGGTAATAACGTGAGCTTCTTCATCTAGAACTGAATTTGTTATCAAGTAATAGGAAGAAACCAACTCATGTCACCTCTAGACAACCACCTCCAAAATATAATCCTACTTTAGCAAGAAACAAAGCTCCATCCTTTTCAAAACCTAATTTGTTAGAATTAGAAATTCCCGGTATTAAAGAGTCGGTCACCTCAAGTATATGTAATCGCTAGAATGCTCGTAGTCGTAGTTATATTTAGGTTAGTAGTATTTAGTTAAGTAACACCGTGGAGGACGGACGGTCTTTACCCACGTATGCCTGATCCACGCCCTGTGTGCATTTATGTAAGACTATAAATACTCTCTACCTCCCAAGGTAGAGAGTTGGAGCTCATAATAATATCTTTCACTTTCTCTCACTAAGTTCCCTAAACCTCTAACTTTCTCTCTCTAGAATTCCACTTATACGCCCACTTTGTGTTATGGTTTGATATGTAAGTGAAATCCAATATCCAACAATTGGTATCAAGAGCCATGGTTAGATCATATCTTGCACATCTTTGGATTTCTAGTGGTTTTTAGGTGGTTTCTTGAGTTTGAAAAAGTTTAGTGGTTTGTGCATCATTTGGTTGATTTCTTGTGTTAAAGCTTGGATTTTGTTAGTACTTTTATGTTTAGAATCATCACAAGTGTTTAGGTTTTCATTTGGTAAGCTTGAATCATCTTGGTTGGGTTGTTTTTGGATTGAAAAGTGATGTTTATGTGGTTTTTCTTGCTAGCGACTTGATAAACGGATCTCTTTCTTCAGTTTAGCGACTTTTCACAATTTTGTAGCGAGTTACGCTTTGGAGCTAGCGACTTAGACCTAGCGATTACAAGCATAAGTAGTGGACTCTCCACTACGGTAGCTGACTTGGTGGTAGCGACTTGGTCTCAGAGCTTAGTTGCTCTTTAGCTTACTTGAAGTTTTAGCGACTTGAGTAGTTTAATTGTCAGCCAAAATTTTGCTAGCTTTTGAGGGTTAGCGAAGTTACTACTTAGCGACTTACATTTGTCTAGCGACTTGGGACTTTAGAGACTTGGGGGTGTAGCGAATTAGGTGGTAGCGACTTGGTGCATTATCTTCTAGCGACTTGGGTGATTGTTTACGGTTTTTTCTTGATTTAGTAAAATCCCGTGAAAGAATCTATTTTCCGGTTTAATCATAGAGTTATAAAATCCCGTATAATCTGTTAACATGTCTACCAACATTCCTACTATCATCTCCATCGTTATCGAGGATGTTCAAGCAGATGGTTCAGATACTCGTCCACCCATGCTTGATAGAACTGACTACGATTCTTGGGCTCAACGAATCGATTCGCCTTGGAAAGGAAAATGGTGTCAACATTCTCAAATCCATTGATGAAGGACCGTATCGAGTTGAGACGACTGGAGATGTACTTGATATCTGAAGATGGAACTCTGATTTACGGAATGGACAGACCAAAGATGTATGATGAGATTGATGATAAGGATAAAAAGAGATTCGATGTCGATATCGTGGCTTCTAACATTGTTCTTCAAGGTCTTCCTAAAGACATCTACAAGCCGATCAATCACAACACCGAAGCAAAGGCAGAGGGATAATGTCAAGATGCTTCTCTCGAGCTCAATTAACTATGGAAGACAGAGAATCACAACTCTATGACGAATTTGAACACTTCAAGATGAAACCAGATGAGAGTGTCTATGAGTACTATGTGAGATTTCATAAGTTGGTGAATGACATGAGGAACATCTGAATGACTATGCCTAACATTCAGCCGAACTCAAAGTTTGTAAACAACATGAATCCCGAATGGCACAAGTTTGTCACTTCCGTGAAGCTCACTAAAGGATTGAAGAATACAAACTATGAGCAACTCTATGCCTTCCTTCTTCAGAATGAGAGACATGCTATGTTTGAAAAATTGGTTCTAAATCATTCAAAACCAACCGTGGAGAGACAAGCTCGCTCTAATGACTCAACCGCTTCTACTCAAACATCGGAATCACAACCAAAGCCTCACAAGTCATACCCATGGGAATTGGTAATCACAAACTATTCCTCGATCCTATGTTCAAACAAGCGATGCCGATGCACACGTGGTAATTTCATTAATCAACTAGCTCTCTCGATTAGTCAAAACATGAATTCTCTCCCACAAACCAATAACAACCTCGAAAGATCTAACCCACACAATCAAGCTACTGTAAAGATGGGAGGATCGTGGTGCAACCAGCCAGAAAGACAAGATGATCGGGAAGAGGTGGAGCCGGTAGAGGTTATGTTGTTAATCAGAATCGAGGAAGGAATGGTAATCAAGGTCAAGCTAAGCCGATCAAATGTTATAATTGTGGTGGTGAGGGACACATTGCAAGGAACTGCACATCTCCAAAGCGCCCACAATGCCGATTACTTCGAGATAAGATGCTACTTGTGCAAGCTCAGGATAATGGTGCTAGTTTGGATGAAGAGGAATTGTTGTTTCTGTCGAGGGCAATGCCAAGACCTATGATGCGATGTGGATGAGCACCTATTCAGAGATAGGTCACAATCATCGAATGCCTTTCAAGTCGCTGATTGTGATGCATACGATTCGATGTGGATGATGGACCCATCGCACACACAATCTTTATGGCTAGCATTTCTCCAATGGTTTCTCCCAAGGTCTCCTCTTCAACACAAGCTGGCCCATCCAAAGACACACTCATCTCAGAGGTACTAAAACTATACGATGATGCCGATGTGCATAAGATGCATGACAAAGTACTATCAACTGAAACTTTTGTATCAAATAGTGAAAATATGGGTAATATCAATGTTGTCCCATATGATCAATATGTGAAACAAAGTGAAAGTGAAGTTTTGCCAAGTGATGCATCCCGCAATCAACAATGACTATATTTTTGATGAATACACTGCGCATGCCTACCGATGATTCTCAGTAATATCGAATTAAATGCCTATAAAGAACGTGTTGCTATTTATGAACAACTTGCTAAATTTGAGTTGACCACTGTGAGCGGAAATGGATGACCAAGCGCATAATTATTAGAAAAGTAATTTTCGAGAAGAAGTATTAAAACAAGAGTTAAATTCCTTGCAAGAAAACTTTCTAAAACTGCTAAGCAAAAACAAGAACTTCAAGAAAATGTGAAAATGCTTAAGCAAGAATTTAATGCAAAGGAATCAAAACTCTTGAAAGATTTTTCTAATCTGAAAACTTTGAAAACAAACTTGAAAACAAGTTGTACATACAAGGGAACACCATTCAGATCTGCCACATGATCACTAAGCATAGGGTCCTAAGCGATAAGCATAGCATTCCCCTTGTTGAGGAACCAAATCCCGAGGTCATTAAAAGGGCTAGAAATGCTCATAAGGTTCTTTATGATGGCAATGAAAACCTAAAACCTAGACAGTAAACCTAGTTGCTTGAGTGCACCGAGGAAGATAAGAAATCGATGAAGTCACTAGGAAAAGATGAACAAGAAATTAGATGATCCTAAATGTAGAGAGAAGAAAATAAAGATCACACCCCATGATTACAAGAAGGAAAACTGGATTTCCTTGAACATGTTTAAACCTAAGACATTGTTGACTCGAACAAGTTTTTCGAAAATGGATTTAGATGCGTAAAGTGAAAATATTGTTGAAACAAACCCTCCTCTTTGGAAAATGCCTAGAGCGACCGTGTATCCTCCTAATACACCAATGCATCTTGTTCCTAGAACAATTGCCACTAAAAGCAAGACCTTAATTAGCCAATATGTTATACTTCAACTATTTGCTGATTTTGAGAAAACTTGCAAGAAAAGGATCACACCCACTGGTATTACGGAAGGAGAAAGAGGTTTTGAGCAAATGAAAGAATGTTATTTAACTGAGGTCATGCCTTTCTTTAAACTTCTAAAAGATCACTTTGAGAGTCTTAAAAAAGGGATAGAAACTGATATTAAGGGAATGGAAAAGGAATTTGATGCAATGATAGTTGAAGTTAGTGACTATGAGCGAGCACTAAAATACAATGAGATTGAGAGGAAGAACTTGCATACACTAAATGAGAACCTGATCTCTGAATGTATTACTCAGGATGTGTTTTTCAATGCTACAAATTGTTCCATTAATGCTTCCAAATTTCATGAATTATCGGTTGAATCTCGAAAGTCTCCCATGATCGTGTCATTGAGCTTGAAAAATCTAATTCTAAACTAAACGAGAAAATTGAACTGGATGATCACGACAATTTGGTTAAACATTTTTCTAAACTGAAGTTGAGCATTTTAATTTACAACTAAAATATCAACATCTTAAAGAAAATGTCAAAACTTCAAATATCAAGACATCCTCAGATGCTCCAGAGTTTGATGCGGTTTTTCAAATTAACAAACGTGATGAAGATTCAAGCTCACTGCAACACGATCGAAAGTTGAAAGCCCAAATCTCTCAATTAAAGGGTCAAACGAACAATATGACAGGCTCCCAAATGCCTCCTCCTTTAGATTCTCAGAATTCTCAAACTTTTCATCTTCAAAACTTAGTTGATGCCTTACAAAAGGAAAATGAGAGTTTTCTAGAAGAAAATGAAAAGTTAAACGACATTTTAAAGAGTTATATGATTCAATAAAAGTCACCCGTGACCAAAACAACGAAAAATAACGTCTTTACGAAAGGAAATTGAGAATCGAGAAGTCGTGGAAATGGGAAACCGCCACTTGTTTTCAATAAGAATGTTGTCTCAAAGTCACCCTTAGACAAAAATACATTGTGACAGCTTAAATATATTCCTCCTCATCTTAGGAATAATGAACATGCTTTTCATGAATACTGTGCTCACCATAAGGATAGTCTAGAATGTCTCCGGGAGATTGTCGAAGAGGATTTCATTAACAAACCTCTTGATAGTGAAATTAGGTTTGCTTGCCTCCAGGCCAAACGATCTCAAGAGTTGCTAGAATGTGTAATTGCAACATGTCCCAAATCCTTAACCTTAGGTGCAAAAGGCAAAGCTTTGATGCCTTGTTCTATGCCTAGTTCCAAGCAGAAATCCTGCTCTATGCCCAAATTTTAAGAAAGGAAACACTAATGTGCTTCTAGTACTTCGTGATCCTTCACATCAAGTTCGGGAATGCAAAAACTAGATCAACCAACTAATGTTTCCATTCTCTACAGAGTAATCATGACTTTAAAGCAAGCAAGTCAAAGTCTCAAGACAATACAAGGAATGATAGGACCTTGCAAGCTAAGAATGTGCATTGGAAGAGAGTAGAAGACCAATCTAGGAACTTTAAGCTTGAGTTGAATAAAACGAATCGTGTTGATTCAAGTATTAGCCTTAGGCGCATCGTAATTAATTCAATTCGATACTATTTGCAAACCTTGTAATGATGTCCGCTTGAATTTCGCTTGTTAATCATGAATGTGGTGTGAATGATTTGTCTAATGCTATCAAATGCCCAGTTAAAATTGTTAATGCTAATAATCGTGCAAATACGGCAAAAAGGCAAAACGAAGATTGTTAGAAAACAAAGGAAACCCACAGAAGAACTTTTATAAAGATAGGTTATTATTGGATACCTTTTGGCCATAAGAATAATCAGTTTTGCTCTCAAACTACTAAGATTATGCCCACTAGAAAATGGATGCCTACTGGTAGAACTATTCCTTAAGAAGTGAACATACTTTGAATAGGTCAAATACGCAGACACCAAAGATTGCATCTATTCCCAATGATTCCATTGCTTCTACTTCTGATATGGATGTTTCTATTTCCGATGTGGGTGTTCCAATTATTGTTACTAACCAAGTGGAACCCATTCTTGCATGGGGATCCCAATTATCCGGTTATCCATTCTTGTCTGTGTTCAATTGCAGATCATTCAAATCGCTCGTGGTACCGGACTCAGCCGTTCCAAGCATATGACTGGAGACCGTCATGCTCATGAACTTCGTGAGCAAATTCATCGACGCTTAGATTCGTAATGATCATTTCGTGCAATTAAGGGTTATGGTGATTATGTTGTTGGTGATAGTGTTATCTCTAGAGTATACTATGTTTAAGGTCTTGGTCATAATCGCTCTCTATCAATCAATTCGCGGACTCGATCTAGAAGTAGCCTCTAAAACATACTTGTTTTGTTAGAGAACTTGATGGTAAGGAACTTTTAAGAGGAACTCGTGGTTCAAATCTTTACACCATCTCTATAGAAGATATGATGAAGTCTTCGCCAATTTGCTTGCTGTCAAAGGCTTCAAAACAAAGTCATGGTTATGGCATCGACGTCTCAATCACTTGAACTTCGGCACCATCAATGATCTCTCCACAAAGGACTTAGTTGTAGGTTTACCTCGACTAAAGTATGAAAAGGATCATCTTTGTTCAAAGATGTCAATTGGGAAAAGCAAGAAGTATGCCCATAAACCCAAACCTACTAACTCTCACACGAAGTTCTTCATACAATTCATATGGATTTATGTGGACCAATGAGAGTGCCGAATATCTTTGGGAAGAAATATGTGTTAGTTATAGTTGATGATTACTCTAGATTCAACTGGGTCAAGTTCTTAAGGACAAAGGATGAAACTCCTGATATCATCATCAAACTCATCAAACAAATGCAGTTCGACTTAACAAAACCGGCCGTAATTATCCGACGCACAATGGAACCGAGTTTGTTAACAAACAACTTAGTGAATTTTATGAAAGCATTGGAATCAGCCATCAAAGAAGTGTTCCACGAACTCCTCAACATAACGGTGTAGTTGAAAGGCGAAATCGAACTCTTGTAGAAGCCGCTAGAACAATGCCGATTTACTCAAAAGTTCCAATGTTTCTCTCGGCCGAAGCTATTGCCACCGCATGCTACACACAAAATCGCTCCTCGATTCACATCGCTCATGGAAAGACACCATATGAACTTGTCCACAACAGAAAACCTAATCTCTCTTTCCTTCGTGTGTTTGGAGCATTGTGCTATCCAACTAATGAGGGTCAAGACTTAGGCAAACTTAGAGCTAAGCAGACATTGGAGTATTTGTAGGGTATGCACCAAACAAAAAGGGATACCGAATCTACAACAAAAGAAACATCATGGAAACAATTCACGTTACGTTTGATGAGTCGACGGTCAAACGGCTCCTGAACAATTCAGTTCCTGACCCGCACTTCAAATCAGTCCAATTGGTTCATCCCTTGTTCCAAACTCTTCTCAAGAAACTCCATATGTACCTCCATCCGAAGATGATTTAAGGAAATTGTTTGATCCTATGTTTGATGAACTTTATGATCCGAGTACTAATGAGGTTTTGATCCCTACAACAGGTCGCTCATATTCCAGTGAATGAAGTCAATCCTCGCCTCAATATCTTTAAGTCAAGAAGTGCCTCTCCGATCCTTCCGCCTCATCAACAAATCATCATTCTTCAAATGTACATCATGGAACTGCTTTCGCATCAATGATGAAGTTAATCCCTTTTGCTACTCCTGAAGATGCCCCATTTGAAAACATATTTGCTCCTCGAATCTTCTTCGAACCATCTTCGTGAGACATCAACTCGCTACTCACCCCTCAACAACTACCACATGAACACCTCAGAAAATGGACTCACGATCATCCATTAGACAACATCATTAGAAATCCCTCTCGCCCAAGATCCACACGGAAACAACTTGCAACCGATGCCTTATGGTGCTTCTTCAACTCCGTACTCTCTAAGATCGAACCAAAAGATGTTAAAACCGCCATGAATGAAAATAGCCGGTTCAATGCTATGCAAGATGAAATTCATGAGTTCGATCGACTAGATGTATGGGAATTAGTACCGCCCAGATTGCTATGATTATTGCTCTAAAATGGATCTTCAAAGTGAAACTTGATGAGCATGGTGATGTGTTGAAGAACAAGGCTCGATTAGTTGCTAAAGGATACCGTCAAGAGGAGGGTATAGACTTTTAAGAATCTTTTGCTCTGCGTGGCTCGAATCGAGGCAATTAGAATCTTTTGGCTAATGCTGCAAGTAAGAACATGGTAGTCTATCAAATGGACGTAAAGACGGCATTCTTGAACGGAGATCTTAAAGAAGTCGCTACGCCACCCAACCTGAAGGATTTGTAAATCAAGAGCATCCTACTCACGTTTATCGCTTTGAAGAAGGCCCTTTATGGTTTAAAGCAAGCTCCAAGGGCATGGTATGATACGCTGTCAAAGTTTCTTCTATCAACCGGATTTAGCAAAGGAGCAGTTGATCCAACATTGTTCACCGTGAAGTCGTGCAAACATTTAACTCATGTTCAAATTTATGTTGATGATATTATTTTTGCCTCGACTGACCCAATGGAATGTGATCGCTTTTCTAATGAAATGAGTTCAAAATTTCAAATGTCAATGATGGGACAAATGTCATTTTTCTTGGGATTATAAATTTCAGAAAGTCCTGAGGCATTTTCATAAATCAATCTAAATATGCAACTGAGATCTTAAAGAAATTTGGATTTGATTCAAGTGACCTGTTGACACTCCCATGATTGATCGAACCAAACTAGATGAGGACCACTCGGGGATCATGATTGACCAAACAAAATATCGTAGTATGATTGGATCCCCGATGTACCTCACGCCTAGTAGACCGCATATCTTGTTCGCTGTTTGCATGTGTGCTAGATACCAGGCTAAGCCTACTAAAAAGCACCTTGAAGCGTTAAACGGGTCTTTCGGTATCTCCAAGGAACCATCAATATGGGACTTTGGTACCGAAGGACACCGGTATGTCACTAACGACCTATGCAGATGCCGATCATGCAGATGTCAAGATACTCGCCGAAGTACGCCCGAGGTGCTCGCTGGGTGATAAGCTTGTGAGCTGGTCTTCAAAGAAGCAAATGAGTACTTCTATTTCCTCTACAGAGGCTGAATACATAGCCATGTCATCTTGTTGTGCTCAAGTCTTATGGATGAGATCTCAATTATCCGACTATGGCTTTGAATTCAACAAAATCCTCTCAGATCATGTGATAATAAAAGTGCTATTGCTCTCTTGCAACAACGTTCAACACTCAAGAGCAAAGCATATCGACATTCGACATCATTTCATTCGGGAACAAGTGGAAAAAGGTGTGGTGGAACTCTATTTTGTGAGATCTGAATATCGTTAGCGACATCTTCACCAAAGCTCTTCCAAGAGAACGTTTGAGTTTATTCTTCCACGTCTTGGCTTGAAAAGTCTTCAACCAGAAACACTCAAACGTCTTCATGAGGAAGACGAGGAGTAAAGGTCTATCTTCATCTATCTCTTGTATATATCTATTCGAAATCAAAATACAAAATTATAAAACCTTCAAAAACCATAAAATCAAAAATTCAAAAATCTTCAAAAATATTGTCATTTTGTCATGCTTTTTCTCGGTTCGACAATATCTACGGTCTTTGAGATGTCATTCAAAGAATGACACGAGACTTTAGATGTTGTTCAATATTTAAAAAAAAAAAAAAATCAAAAATCAAAAAAAAAATTTTGGGAGAAAGAGAAACAATGGTTTATTGTCATTTCAGTGCAAGAACCCGCTTTTCAAAGAAAGAACAGAGCCATACTTTATCATGTTTTCAAAATTCCATGCTCTGATTTTTTAAACATTTATCTCGCGAAAACTAACTCTGCTTTGAAAAATAACTCAGTCTCTATTTTTGATAATCATCTCGACTTATTTGTCAAAATATCAATCTCTCAATCAACAACCTATGTCATTGATTGAGGGGAGAATGATTTCAATTAAATTAAAAAGTTATTTGGCATTCAATTGTTTTCAAAAGATATTCAATCATGTTTTATCAATGGAGTCTAAAGTCTTAAATCCGATCATTATCAGCTAAAACGCTTTCATAATCAAGTCACAATTCTCCTTAAAAGCTTTCAAAATCAATTTAAATCTATAAGAGATCACAAATCTCAAATGATTTGATAATTGTGATCGGGGGAGAATATTGGATTTAAACCGATAATCGGTAAATGGTTTTATAAGGATGTACAAGCTCCCTTCCCACATATGACAAACGATTTCAAATTTTCCATGCACATGTTGAGGGGAGCATCTATCTTAAACCTATGATTTGAAACGTGATAACTTATCTCAAGGTGCAAGTTCCCTCTAGTATGTGCAAAACTCTTTTCAAATCTCGAGGCACATATTGAGGGGAGCAAAATCATGAAAACCTCATCCTTCCCAAAATGCTTTATCTACTTGATTCGATTAGGGAAGTGATGTTGATATTTTTTGAAAATGGTAATCAAAGAAGTTAATTCTTTCTCTTGCCTCCGTGTGGAAAACTATTTCAAATACTTGATTCACATGTTGAGGGGAGTTCTTCTTCTAAAAATATCAAAAACAATTCAGGTACAAAATGCTTTGATATTATATCATAAGTATCCGATTGATTTTCAAATGGTTTTCAATTGGTTCCTATGGCACATGAACAATACCAAAAAGACCGACCAACTTTACATTATGTATGGTGATATAAGGACGATAAGGTTAGGTATATATTCCCATGATCCGCCGTAATCGGAGGGATCTACCTAGGGACTATCCACTAGTTAGTGTAGAGTTCTTAGGTATGATGATAAAAGGAGAAAAATGAGATATGGTAAGAGTGCGGACTAAGACCTGAGCTAGTAATCGAATAAACCCAACAAGGTTCTTGCTATGAAGTCTCGTAAGCACCGAAGGGTTGAAGAATTAAAAGAATTGAATGAGAAAAGGGTGAAAACAAATAGCCCTCCATTTATTCAACCTTAGGCGTAAAACCGGTTCAATTCATATGCTACCGATGGTAACATCGGTATTGAAGACAAGACGCCATGGACCCAAAGGACGACCGCACTTCAACTTTCCAAACCACTCAAGTTCCTCTTAAAAGGACTTGTTTCATTCTCACGGGAACCGACATTATCTATCGACTTCTCTTAGAGATTGTTGATATTGAAGGAGGAGACCCTCTCCCTAGTCTCCGATATAGGATCCAAATATGCACAAATTGAGTCTAGTGCCACGAGATCATCAATAAATCTCATTAGGACACTTTCAATGAAGACTCTCTGTTTCACACAATGTGGAAAGAGAGATTATATCTTGAGTCCTACGCATTATCCTTGTGGTATTGCCATAACATCCGAGTGATGTGTTTACATATTCACTGTGAAGATGGAAAGCCTTCTCGAGCCAACATCTAACAAGCTCCTGGTAGGTGGCATGTGAGATCTATTATACAGACCAACCATGTGACAACCGAACGTAAAACAATGGGGCGATTCAATCTTTTGAATCAATCCGTTCAGTTATGGATTGACGGATACCTTTGAAAAACCGGTCTCTGTGCTTTAAAACTCTTTTCATTAGCACGTCAATCGCGGTACTAATTTTTCAAATCAAAAGGTGTTTTATGATTGATAATTGATTTTCATTAAAAAAACCTTCGTTATATTAAAAAACTATTGAGCAATACACGATTGTTTTTCAAATCTCTTTTCATCAATCAATGGACTTAAATTACCGGGTTCACTCACCCGTGTTGTCTTCTTTGAGACGCTCCGGTTTGAGAACAACTAGAGCGTACCGCGAAACCTGTCAAGGAAATTCTTCGAATTATACCGATCACAGCAAGTACATTTGTAATCGATCAACGGGAACCGTGGGCCGTGTACCTCAATTCATCGAAAGTGATCAAAGACACTTTCGTGCACTTTATTGCTAACTGCCTTATGCGTACACCCGACGCTTGTGTATGATCGTAATGAAGCGGTCAATCCATAGCCGCATGCTCACCTAACACATTCATCTCAAAAGAAATCATGATTAGTGCATCAATGACTCTGATATTATCACTCCATGCTTCGCTATGCCGCCAATATCATGAATCAACGAATGCTTCCGCTACTCTGATGAGAAGATATCATGATCCCGAATGTGAGCATGTCGGTCCGAATGTCACAACATCACATAATACCAACACCACAATGGATGTATCAGAGATTTTCTATTAGCCGATGATCTCAAAAGCTGACTCAACATTATTATCACATGGATCAAGAAAAGACCTCCACTTGGATTAACCAAACATGCAATGAGTGGAATCAATGACTACGAAGCTTCGAGCAAAGTACTACATCAAGAATGCAAGATCAATTGTTAATGTAATATCCGATTGTATTCAATGTCATTTTAGTATATGTTTGAGGTGACCTCCCTTAGGGGGAGATTGTTAGGAATTAGAAATTCCCGGTATTAAAGAGTCGCTCACCTCAAGTATATGTAATCGTTAGAATGCTCGTAGTCGTAGTTATATTTAGGTTAGTAGTATTCTGTTAAGTAACACCGCGGGAGGACGGACGTCTTTACCCATCAGATGCCGATCCACACCGCTGTGCATGCATTTATGTAAGACTATAAATACTCTCTACCTCCCAAGGTAGAGAGTTGGAGCTCATAATAATATATTTCACTTTCTCTCACTAAGTTCCCTAAACCTCTAAATTTCTCTCTCTAGAATTCCACTTATACGCCCACTTTGTGTTATGGTTTGATGTGTAAGTGAAATCCAATATCCAACATAATTCATTTAGGAGACCTAATAACGTTTACCCGAAAAGTAACCATCAAATGGGATGGAATCCAAATATGCAAAACGCTTTTCCTTTTCAAAACTTTGCTCCATGGAATGCATACTCATCTTATCCATACATGTCCAACATGAATGGAATGTTTAACACTAATGGACCCATGAACAAATGGGGACCAAACTTTTGAGTTTATTATCTTTTTAGGTGTGCTTAAAGGTCGACTCTAGACCCCATGAACGGGTCAAGGATATGTGCACGAGGCACATGACCAGAAATAGGGATCTATTCTCCACATATGAATCCATAAATGGAGGTAATGTGGTGTTTGGAAATAGCAAAAGTAGAATCATCGGTAAAGGTACGATTTCTAACAAATCTCTAACCATTAATGATGTGTGTCACGTAGAAAACCTAAACTTTAACCTCTTAAGTATAGGACAAATATGTGATAAAAAGTGAAATGTACTTTTACCGAAACCGTAGTAAGATACTAAAAATGGCATAACCATAGGAAGAGGAATTAGGAAACATGGAGTCTATGTCATTAAAATCTGTAATGAACCCAAAGACAAACTATGTCTTACCTCTATGGATGATACTTTGACCTTATGGCATCGAAGATTGGGTCACGCCAACATGCGAATTCTTCAATCGCTATCATCCAAAGATCTAGTAAGAGATCTACCTAAGTTAAAATATGAACATCATTTTTGTGATGCTTGTAATGTAGGAAAACAAGCTCATTCTAGTCATAAAGCTAAAAACATGGTGTCTACAACTAGGTGTCTAGAATTACTACACATGGATTTATTTGGTCCATCCGCTATCCAAAGTTATGGAGGTAACTACTACACTTTGGTCATAGTGGATGACTATTCTAGGTATACATGGACAAAATTCTTAAAGAACAAAACGGAAACCTTTAATTATTTTGAAATATTAAGCAAAAAGATCCAAAGACAACTAGGAAGTCCCATAGTGTCTATTAGGACGGATCATGGTAGGGAATTCGATAACGAAGTGCACCGGAGCTTTTGTGACGCTAATGGTATTACTCACAACTTCGCGGCTCCACGCACTCCACAATCGAATGGGGTACTAGAAAGAAAGAATAGAACCCTACAAGAAATGAGTCGAACCATGCTTAATGAACAATCCATACCTCAAAAGTTTTGGTGTAATGCAGTTGATACTTCAACGCATATTCTCAATCGAGTCTTAATTAGACCAATCTTTGGAAAAACTCCATATGAGTTACTTCGAGGCAAAAAGCCTACGTTAAATCACTTTAGAGTCTTTGGTAGTAAATGTTTTATTCTTAACACTAAAGATTACCTTACAAAATTTGATCATAAATCAACCGAAGGTATCTTTTAGGTTACTCGCCAAATAGCAAAGCTTACGTCATATTAAACAAAGAAACAATGAAGGTAGAAGAGTCATTAAATATATATTTTGATGAAAGTCCACCCGCACTCTCCACCTCTTGTCGATGACGAGATTATAGAAAGTGAAGCTATAGTAATAAAGAAAAAGATAAGTGCAGAAGAAGAACCTCTAATGATGAAATAATAAACATTAAAGAGTCCAAAGATCACCCCGTAGATAAAGTCAAGGAAAACTAAACGAATCGAACATTAAGGTCTCAAGTTCAAAACCAAAGTAGCTTGTTTTGTTTCGTTTCAACCTTAGAACCTAAGAATACACAAGAAGCCATAAAAGATGAGAGTTGGGTAATGGCTATGCAAGAAGAACTAAATCAATTTGTTTCTAATGATGTTTGGACTCTTGTCCCTCCACCTAGTAATCAAACCATAATAGGAACCAAATGGGTTTATAAAAACAAATTAGATGCAAATGGAGTAGTGTCTAGGAACAAGGCTAGACTCGTTGCTCAAGGGTATAACCAACAAGAGGGAATAGACTTTGATGAGACCTACGCCCTCGTGGCTAGATTAGAGTCTATAAGAATACTTCTTGCGTATGCTTGTGCTAATGATCTAAAGCTTTATCAAATGGATGTCAAAAGCGCTTTTCTAAATGGTTTCATTAATGAAGAAGTATATGTAGCTCAACCTCCGGGGAACAGTGAAGATTTTTGCCTATAAATAGAGAGCTATTTCTTCATTCTAACTCACCCCTCTTCTTACTAAATCTCTCATACACTCTCATTCTCTTCTAACATATAGATCACTTGATCTAGAGAGTTGTTCTTCTTTCTTTCTATTTGTGATCCTTATATAGGTCCTTCTCTAAGGCGAGATCACGAGCATTCTACAAGTCATCCAAGCAAGGAGTCCTTGATTGATTTGTCACTCCGCAAGATTTCTGTAGCGAAGATCTTGTATTTGATATTTCACATACTTGTTGTGTAATAGTCGTGTTGGTATGGTCCACCGTGCTACTGGACTCGTATTTAGCTTTGTACCGGAAAAAGTGTAAGCAACGTTCTGAAGGCTTCTCCGCCAAGTGAAGGAGTTTGTTGACATAGTGCTTGAACTCGAGTAGGTGACTCGGGGAGTGGAGTAGGGCAAGGAAGGTGTCCTTGTAGCCGAACCACTATACATCGGTTGTGTCTTTTCTTTCCCTTCGCTTTACTTTATTTACTTGCTTTATCATTAGATCTATACTTTCTATACATCCATAAGATCTCACATATTAACGAATCTAAAAGTTTTCGAAACTAACGTAAAATCGGCAAAACTATTCAACCCCCCCTTCTAGTTTTCCACACATACCTTTTTGAAACTTTAAACTTGTGCCCCGTCTTTCATATCCCATTCTCTCCAATCTAGCAAAGATCTTTGTATTTGCCATATTAACCTCTCCATCAGCATCCTGAAACTGTAACACAGTCCTAAAAACCTCCTGTGTAACCAAAATCTCCTTTTCATCAACCACTGCCCTAATAGTGTCTACACCATTCCTCTGTTCAAGCTCAGCCGTCCTCCAAAATTGACGAATGTAAGACTTAAGAATAACTGGTGTAGCCGTCAAAGCATAATGGATAGGGCTATGTTTGATGAATTCAATCATCTCATGGAAACCTTCAGAAGCTTCATTCTTTATCAAATAAGCAACCAAATTGTGTGAAGTGGAAAGTTCGTTCGCCATTGTAAGATTAAGGTTTGAGGGTTTGGGATTAGTGAAATTGAGTGATTTGTGTGATTAGGGTTCGTCTTAAGCGCCAAGTAATTGTGTTTGAAAGACCAATTGGATGATCGGCAATGATTTGGGGAATAAATACGTTATCACAAAAAAGTTTCAAAACAACCCCTCAAGTTTCACACGGCATCATAAAGTAACTAGCAATGCTTTCTGATGCAGGTTTTACTGACCAGGTTTTAATATTTATAATTACTCGTTATACCTATGATCTACCCTAATGCACTAACGGCCAGTGTACCCGGTCGTGTGTAGTGTAGTAATCATTAAAACCAAGGTCGCCCCAAGAGCTATGTGTGCAGATTTATACTAAGTCTAGGTGTCACAGATTTTAATATGATTTCGATATGGAATTTACTAATTAACTACTAAAGCAAATAAAGGCAAAGGTGTGATCAATAGAGGAGAGTGGTGCTAACCTAGTTACTCATCCTAACTAGTAGTGTTTACGTCTAATTACTTCCAATTACTTCATAAGGGGTCAAAGTCGAGAGAACAGCATTTGGTCAGTTCGTCCTAACCTATCAGCAAAGGGTACCACTAGAGAAGTCAGGTGTCCCCTCATAAGTCCAGTTGTTCCTGGTCTCCTAAGCTAAGTCATTAAGTATCGCTACATGCTAGATTTATAATAGTGAGTGCCCGGGCGCTAGCAACTTAAACACTCACCCCCTAATTCTGAAGTTCATCCAAACGTTAGGTGATCAGTTGGTCAAATCGCACAAGCAGAAAGGGTCGTAAGTTGGTCATATCTTACCCTTCCCGTCTCAGTCTACTTACTTAGTGTCAGTTGGTCATATCTCCAAAATAACTAGCCTCTACCGCCATTAAAAACTACCGAAACAAGGGTAGCTACCAACAAACTATGCATGCATACACTTAGAAATAATTATACAGAAGCAATGTAAATGCAAACAAAAAAATTAAGGAATCATAACTAGGCCATCACCAGAGGTGCTTAGCCACTTATATTAACTATAACAGTCAATTAAATGTTTAATGTTATGAAATACATGAATTGAAAGTAAAGAAAAGATAAAAAGCTAATGCTTATCGTAGGGGAGTGATTTATCCCTTGGAGATAGCTTCGTATGCTCCTCTAGATCTGCCTTTGACTTCTTCTCACGTTCTCTGATTGTTGTATGTGAAATGGGATGCTTTGAAATGCTGGAAATCGTGGGGTATTTATAGGCCAAATCTGGTTACGGCGTAACTAATTATAAGAGTTACGCCGTAACATACAATTTTTCGTAATTTGCACTAGATATGCTGGTTACGGCGTAACTATGGAAGGAGTTACGCCGTATCTTCAATAAATCTTGGTTACGCCGTAGTTGTAGAACGAGTTACGGCGTAATTAGCAGCGGCGCGGAACCTCATTTGACCTAATATGGTTACGTTGTAATCTTTGATAGAGTTACGCCGTAATCTTTTGTTGATTGGTTTTCTGAGCCACGCTTTAGTTACGGCGTAATGTGAGAGAGGAGTTACGCCGTAACTTTTTCAAAGTGAGCATACTATGATAAATCTTTAATAAACTCTCCAAATCCGTGTCTCTTTAGCTCCAATGCTCGTAAATTACCTGAAAGTGTAAAACATAGGAAAACAAGTGTAAATCCATATAAATGATATAAAATACGAGCATTATCGGGGGAAATTGACACTTAATATTCAGGATTATTTGATGTTATCACCTTCATAACACTAGCAGTGGAAACAGCTTTGCAATCCAATCTTCCAACCAAGTCCTCCTTTGCAAATAATTTGGCAATTAAGTGATACCATGCATCTTTTGAAGAAGAATACAAAAAAATTTACACAATTTTTTTAATATTAAAAGCTCCAGCAGCAAACTCCAAATCCTAGATGCTCCAAACGATCCATAATGTACAAATCTTCTTCAAAAACTTGCATGAGTTAAACACAAACCAAAACTACACAGACTTTGTTAAAGTTAGACACTTAGCAGTACTTAATAAAAGTGACTACCTCCACCAACTCAACATTTACTTGCATTAATCATCTGGTGGATTCATTAAGTCTATTTAAGAGACTTTCAACCATAAACCAAACCCACACTTACAACTCTCCAAAAAAATATCATCAGAATGAGCAACCCATATGTAATTGAAATCTCCTCATATTCATCCTCAAGCCCTTCTTCCAATGATGGATGGAAGAACTACTTTCCTCCCCTACATACCACACTAACCTTCATGAACACAAATCCAACACCAGCACCAGCACCTGTGGGTACTTCATCTGAAGATCTTCTTACCCCACCATCATGTGGAAGATACCAAATCTGATCTAAACTTCATGCCAAGCTTTATCTCTTCCTACAAAGACATTGATGATGATGAACCAGTTGGGACTTCCAGAGCTTTGGTGGTAGCTCCTTCTGCACAAAGGCCAGCTCCCCCCAATCCAGCACCACAGAAGAGTGAACAGGTGCTTGGTCTTCCCATTCGCCAAGTTTAGGAGGTGGTTGGGAAGAGGGGTAAGTAGAGCATGCCAGATGTGAGTGGAAAAGGAAAGAGATCCATGGAGTAGATGGTGTAGTTGGTGGTCTTTTGATGATGTAATGAAAGTTTCTAATGTCATGGATGCAGCCTTTTTAATAAATAGACTTTCATCTTTTCTTTTCATTCCCTTGCTACTGATTGTGTGTGTTTGACTTTAAGATCTGCAAAATTGTTAGTGGGACAAAAATAACAAGCAGTGGTAAAATATACACTATCAGTACTAAGATTACCAATAGCAGTACTATCTTTTTACAAACTTTTACAAAAACATTTTGAGACTTAGAGATTGATCATACCTATACTAACTACTAAGTACTGAAACCTCCCCACATCAAAAGCTTTAGTGAGTATGTCTGCTACATTGTAATCGGTATGTATTTGAACCATTTGGATTAATCTTTTCTCATTATAATCTCTAATAAAATGATGTCGTATCTCAATATGTTTAGTTCTAGAATGTAAAACAGGATTTTTAATGATGCAAATAGTACTGTTATTGTCAATGTAAATCTTAGTATGCATGAAATTGTACCCAAAGTCCAGCAATTGATTCTGAATCCAAAGTACTTGACTACAGCAACTTGCAGCAGCTACATACTCAGCTTCAGTGGTGGAATTGGCCACAATTGTCTGCTTCTTACACTACCATGAGATGAGCCTGCTTCCCAAAAACTAACACCCTCCAATAGTAGAGTTTCTATCCAAGCTTGCCCCAAAGATAGTCACTATCAGTATAGGCCACCAAATCAAAAGGTGAATCCTTAGAATACCAAAGGCCCAATTTAGGATGACCCTTAAGATATCTAAAGATTCTCTTCACAGAGATTCATGTGTGTTGTATTAGGTGTAACTTGAAATCTTGCACACACACATAATGCAAACATTATGTCTGTGTTGGGAATAATCCATTACCACGGATAGTAGTGGTTTACACTGCTTGGTTTAACACTAGCAGTGGAAACGTATTCCCACTGCAAGTTCTTCATTACCACTGCTATCAGTTTATGATAAGGTTAAACGCGTCTTTATAAGTATAGAATAGATCTTGTGTATATTCTATTATGTTAGCTTTATACTTATCTTGTAAAGGACTCCTTGTTGTATAAAAGGAGATCCTAGGTCATTGTCTTAGGTACGTATTACATTACAATATTACCTACGAAAGCTTCAAGGTGTAACCCTAGTGATAAGTTAAGATCACTCGTATTATTCATTAATAATATTGGAGCTTGAGTTTTGTGTTAACTTGTGTTTATTCTCATACATCATATAATTCGTCTTCTAAGTATTACTTAAGTAAATTCCGCTTGCTTGATAATATCATACAAAATATCATTGACACAAGGAGAGTGTCCTAGATCCATCAAGTGGTATCAGAGCGCCAGGTTCTGATATTTTGTTTTAGAAGATACAAAGAATTAGCTTGACTCACTCACTCAAGACAATGGAGATGGAAAACAACCAATCAAACTCTTCTTCTACACCCAGACTCCCTAAGCTTAAGCTTAATGAGTTTGAGATGTGGAGGATACTGATTGAGCAATACTTCCTCATACAGACTATGCTCTATGGGAGATTATTCAACTTGGTGATTCTTTCAAGTCTGTGACCACTACTTCCAAAGTAGGTGACACAAATGTTGTGAAAGTTTCATTGCTGAATCAAATGCCTGAAAAAGCTCAAAAGAAGAATGATCTTAAAGCTAGAAGTCTGTTGCTGATGACTCTTCCTAGAGACCAGATTATTGCATTCCGCAAATTCAAGACTGCTAAAGAACTGTTTGAAGAGATTTGCTCAGTGTTTGGTGGTAATGATGCAACAAAGAAGACTCAGAAGACATTGTTAAAGCAAAGTTATGAAAACTTCTCTGCTTCAAGCAATGACTCACTTGATAGCATTTTACCAAACTTCAGAAGATTGTTACACAGCTAACTGTGTTTGGCATTGAGGTAGAAAAGGAAGACCTCAATTTGAAGTTTCTAAGAAGTTTGCCTTTAGAGTTTCAAACCAATGTTCTTCTGGGAAAACAAAACAGACATTGAAACAATGAAGCTCAATGATCTTTACAACAACTTCAAACTTATTGAGCAAAGGTTGAAGAAGGCAGGGAAACTTGGTACAAGCTCTAGTAGCTTGGCATTGTTGTCAAATTCTGTTGACAGTGATGATTCTGAAGATGAAAGTGATGATGATATTCCCACTATAGGTTCTAAAGTTTCCACTGGTAATGTTAATGTTACCACTGCAGGTTCCAAAAAGAAGGTTGCTAGTATTGGAGATCCTACCTTTTATGCTTTTATCTCCACACAAGTTGATGGCTCTATCTTAACTCATGAAGACATAGAGCAAATTGATGAGGATGACTTGGAGGAGATGGATATAAAATGGCAGATAGCTCTTCTTAGCATGAGGGCTAAGAAATTCTACAAGAAGACTGGCAAGCCTATCCACATTAATGGTGATGATACTGCAGGTTTTGATAAGAAGAAAGTGGAGTGCTTTAACTGCCACAAGTTTGGACATTTTGCTAGAGAATGTAGAAGACCAAAGACCAAGGACAACATGTCTACTTGGTACAAGCAAAGAAGGGACCAACTGTGGAAGAACCAAAGGCAATGTTGGCTATTGATGGTGTAAGCTATGATTGGAGTTTCATGGCTGATGAACAAGAAGAAGAACATTCAGATGCTTCTCTTGTTGCTACTGAATTTGCTCTCATGGCTTTCTCTGATTCTGAGGTACAAAACTTTGATAGTTGTTCTAAAACATGTAGGGGTGCTAAAGAAGTTGAAAGACTTAATGATTTGTACTCTAATGAAAGGCAAGAATTATATACTGCTAATTATACCGTGGCTAATCTTAGGAGAGCTATGGCAGTATTAGAAAAGCAAATAGAGCACTATCAGGCAAATGAGTCAAATTATAATGATGATATGATTCTTCTTAGGAGAGAGGTAGAACATACAACTGCTGTGAATGAAGCATACCAAAAGGAGCTTGATAAACTCCAAAAGAAAATTGAAAATGTCAATTTAACTGTAGACACATGTTATCATCAGTCTAAGTCAATTGATAAAATTTGGAATGCTCAAGTAATTAATAAAGCTAAGTCTGGTATGGGTTATAATACAGTGCCACCACCACTAAGAGGTGTTCCATCACCTCCTGGTGTAGATTTAGCTCATACAGGTTTAGAAGACTTTAAGGAACTTGAAAGAGAATATGGTCCTTTAAAGGACACAGTGGTGAAGAGTGAGGAAGAGAGTAAGCTTAATAATGATGTTTTTGAGAGTGCTAGTGACTCATCAGTTGTTGATGAGGATGTTAAAAAGAATGTAGAGACTACTATCCCAAAAGTTGTTCATACTGTTACAGAGGAACCTAGGAAACCAGTTAATAAACCTAGACCAACTGTAAGGTATGCTGAGATGTATAGGAACAAGCCTACAGCTCCTAGGGGTAACCAGAGGAGTTGGAATCATGTTAAATCTTAACAACTAGGTCATGATTTTGTAATGAACAATAAGGCATGCTATATCTGTGGTAGTTTTGATCATTTACATGCTTATTGTGACTATCATGTTGGGAGAAGGGAAGTCTATGGGTATAAAAGGGTGGAGACTAACAAGTATCAACATAATGTACACCCTAATTCCCATTGCAAAATGGTCCCAAGAGCAGTTCAACTTAGAAGTGGCCTCAAAACACTTGCCACTGCAAAAAACTGTTAACACTGCTCACCCTAAGTCACATGTTAAAAGTGCAAACACCAAAACAAGTTTTAATAAATCTGCACAAACAAGAAAAAGAACCTTTCAAGCTAAAAAGGTTAATAATAACCAACAGTGGGTACCTAAAAAGAAACCAGCAGTTACCACTGCTCATTCAAAAGTTACCACTGCAAGGGTTTTAAATAAGAAAAGGGGGGACATGGGCAATGCTGTGAAGGCCTCAGTACGTTGGGAATGGAAACCTAAAGGAAGTACCTCTACAACCAATCCCAATGGTGTATCAATGACCTTTGATAGATTTAACTATATTGATACACGAGGCAGATCCAAGTCAATCATGGATTGGGTCCCCAAAAGAAACTAACTCTTTACTCATTTGTGCAGGAACATCCAAGGACAAAAAGGTCAGATCAAGGATATACAGATAGTGGGTGTTCAAGGCACATGACTGGCAACAAGTCCTATCTTTCTGATTTTGAGCATTATGATGGACAGTATGTCAGTTTTGATAATGAAGTTAGTAGAACAAGATGTGTGATGCAGGAACACTTAAGATAAAAGAAAACATGGATTATTATTATTATTACAAAACTGCACTATGAGTGCAGTAAAACTACATCCATGAAGTACAGAGTACAAACATCACTACATCAACTAAAAACAACTACCAACAATCTACCCCAAACACAAGTTTCCTAACCCATCCCATTCCTACCCATCATTCATCCTTTATGGCTTCTTGGGAAAGCTCTAGCTTGGCATCACCTTAGGAGCACCACGCATGTTAATCCAGTCATACACCCTAGGGCTTGCTAAACCCATCACTACTATACCTGTAGGTGGTGAGGATGATGAAGGAACTGCTGATGGTGGTGCTGATTGAAATGGTAGAGAAGGTGATGATTGCAGTTCTTCGGGAGGAGCTACTGCTGCAAGAGGAGGAACACTCAGGACTCTTCCAGAGGTCTCATCATCTGTAACATATGGAGACACATAGGAGCTGATCTCTGAGCTATCTTCTTTGATTGTTTCATCCTGAGGCTCTGGTTGTAGTGATGAAGGTCTAGCTGAAAAAGGATTTGAAAGAGCATGTGAATGTTTTCTCTTCCTGGATACAACCTTCTCATACTCTTCTTTTTCAACTCTCCCAGGGTTTTTCAATACAAAGTCATCCCATGAACTATCAGATGAACTGCTAGAAGAAAGATTGATTGGACTAGATTGACTCATGGTGTTGCTGAAGTGATGATCTTTGAGGGTAAAAGTTTTGGAGTATGTGATTTGAGTGGTTTGTGTTAAATAATCTGTTTAATATATATTAAGTTGGATTCAAGAAGTTAATGAGGGGAAGGTGCAGGTAGTTGAGGAGTAAATTGGAGTCCTGTATTCTTGGAAAATGTATCAATGCTTAAGTGTTGACTTTATTGAGTATAGCCACTGCTATGCTTAATTCTTTCAATATATTAACCATTGCCAACGAAATTATGATTCCAGTGTTTGGTTTATGTTAGTAAATTGCAGTCTGAAGGATTTTTGTGTTCAATAGTTACTCTCTGGTGAATCGATGCTCTAGGTTTATTAGACCTTATCTAAGTTGTTCACTGATGATTCTGTTTTACAGTGGGAACTATATTGAAACCAGTGGTAACATACTTTCAGTGGAAAAAGGAGAAACAAAGGAACTTCATTACTAACACATAATTCATTACAACCAAAAGTACTCCTAGTCAAAACACAAAAACTGAAACCTAGCACATCCTATACCTATCTTCAGCTATTCCATTGGCCTCTTGCCCTTGCCCACATAGTCATGTTTATTCTTCTGGGCTCTCTTTCTCTTGTTCTCAAAAGTGGATTGCATCCTTGGACATGGAAGCCCAAGAATCTGTGGAGGAGGTCTTGGTAGCATTGCAGGCCTTGTTGGATTGGATATCTGCTTCATATTGGAAATAGTTGTTTCTAGTGCTATTGAAAGAGGTTTTGGCAACTCTTTAGCAAGAGAATAGGTTTCATCATTTGCATCATCATCATCTGATGAATCGGAGTAGAACTCAAGGGATTTTGCAGGCTTAGCTACAGGCTTTCGCTTAGCTGTTTCTTTGGTATATCTTTTGGACGAAGAGCCAGCCCCTGATGGGATATATTCAAACCATCCTGATGCTTCTGAAGATGATTCTGATTCAATTACATACTCTTCTTCTGAGTTAGAAGAGATGTTGATGGTGTTGGAGGGATTGCTCATGCTTATGGTTTTGAGGATATTGTGTTTGAATGATAATTGATGAAGTTTATCTTAAGCCAAGCCTCTTTATATAGCCAAGGTCGGTTGAAGGGTTATTTAATGAAGATATTTACCTTTTTCTTATTTTGGTAGGTCAAGGAGTAAATATAGATATTATTGAGTTGACTTTGGAAGATATTTTGCTTGGGTAAAAATTTGGTTAAAGGTAATTTTGGTTGATCACAAAAGTTGTTATTCTCATCTTTTACTAATCCGTATATCTAATTTTGATGAGAAGTTAGAGTTAAAAGGTGTATATCTGAGACACACATCAAATGGTTATTGATTCACCATGTCTTATACACATAAGAATCAACTAGTCCAGAGCAAACGGCTACTGGTAAAGACTTGACAAATCCGTTTATGGTTGATAGTTTACCAAAAACTATATGGTTATCAACTCACCATATTATTTATGATTAAGAGTTGGCTAGTCCATAGCAAACGGCTCATGGTAAAGACATATCAAATCCGTTGATAGCTGATAGTTTGCTAAAAACTATAATGGGAGCAGTATTGTTTTCTAATGATTTTATTTTCCACTGCTCTTTGAAATTTTTGTGAAAAATTACCACTGCTAGTTCACAGTTTCCACTGACAGTGTTATTTTACCACTGTTGTTCTAGCCGTTACAACTGATTATGTCAGTAATTTATTTTTCACTAGCCGTTGAAAGTAACCACTGATAGTCATATATATAGGGTTAATATTTTAAGTAAATTATCTTCTTTCTATATTATAACTACTTTCTAAAGATAATTTTACTTGCGCATCAATTCTAAACCCTAACCCTATATATCTTTTTCTCTCAATTGGCTAGTCATTACTTCAATTCTTACTGACATAATCATATTTTTCATCAAAAGTTTCTATGGCTTCTTTGAAATTTGCAGATGAGCACAACCTAGTGGCCTACTTACAAAAGTCTACCGAGAAGAGTGGCCCTGTTTTTCATGAGATTGTGGACTTTCTTCATACCACTCATATAAGGTATGCTTTGCTTTTAAAACCCACAATTTATATCTCTCAAATCAATCAGTTTTGGACTTCTGCTCAGTCCATAACACTTGAGAATAGAGATACACATGATACAGTGGATGCTCTCAGAGCCACTGTAGATTAGGTAACTATTGATGTTACTGAGGCATCCCTGAGGAGAGTACTTCACTTGGATGATCTCAATGGTCTCATCACATTACCTATGTCTGACATTCATGATACTTTCTCATCCATGGGGTTTGATACCACTGACAAAAAGGCTACTTTCAAAAAGAGTGGTTTTTGTCCCCACTGGAGATTTTTGATTCATACCTTGTTACATTGCCTTAGTCCTAAGAAAACATCTTATGAGCAATTTAGTTCAACCATGGCTTATCCTTTGGTTTGTCTAGTCACTGATAAGATTTTCAACTGGTCCAACTATATTTTTACCAGTATGAAAGGCAATGTACAAAGTAAAACAAAAATTTTAATATATCCCAGGTTTGTGCAAGCTGTGCTTAATGAATTTCAACTGCAACCTCACACTACTGTTTATCAAATCAGTTGCCTAAAGCCTAAAGTTTTTCAAAATTTGAATAAAGATGGCAATATGATTTTTACACCTCTCCTACCCCTAATGCTTGCTAAAATTTCATCTGAACAAAATACACCTATAATTGATGTTCCCAACATTGATTATACACCACCAGTTTCAAGAACCTATGAGAGAAGGTCAAAACAGTCAACTCCTCTCATGACAACACAGCAAGTTTCTGCACCTTTTGGTCTAGGAACAAGGAGTGGTGGTTCTAGACTTCCACCTAGTCCTACTATGGAGGAATCTGGACCTTTGCCCCATGATTCACCTCTCCCAACAGGTAATACAGTTGGAAGTGCTGAGGGCAGTGGAAACCAAATGGAATTGATGGTTTTGTGTACCAAATTAGCAAAGCAGGTTGAGTTTCTACAAAAAGACTTGGCTACTGTTAAGAAGAAGCATGCCAAGGATGTTCAACTATTAAAGACAGAGATTCACACCTTAAAGGAAGCGATGCAGAGGTTGAAAAAGCACAGGCAGACTGCAAAGATAGTGATTTCATCTTCATCCTCACCTTCTAATGGTGATTCAGCTGATCAAGATTTGTGAAATTCCTCCAAACAGGGGAGGAAAATAGGTTCTGACACTGAGGGGAGGAAAATTGATTTTGAAGATGAAGGAGATACAAGTAAAGGAGTAAAAGAAGCTGAAACTCATGGAGAGCAACTTGAAGATCAAGACATTTTCCAAACTGCAACTGATTTTACCACTGATTTTATTTCCACTGCAGAGCCAAATATTGCCACTGCAAGTGAAGAATTTGATAAATTGAAGACAGACAAGGGTAAAGCAGTTATGGAAGATGTACAGCAATCTGAAGGTAAGATTTCAAAGAAAAGAAAAGTTCAGATTGATCATGATAGAGAATTTGCTAAGAAGATAGCAGAAGATCAAATTGCTGAGAAAGTTGCTGAGAAGAAAAGATTGAAAGAAATGGAAGTTCTAAGCTTTTTGGAAGCTAAAAGATTGGACAGAATGGAAGATTCTGAAGATTCAATTTCCACTGTTCAACCTACAAATATGAAAGAAAAAGCTCCAGAGTTTAGCTATGTTCCTACTGAAGAAGATATTCAGTTTCTGGTAGCTAATAATCCAGAAATCAAGAAAAAGGCAATTGACCTTGTTGCTGATGCATCCTTAACTGAGGAACAAAGAACTGCTCAGTTAAAGGATTTTATTAAAATGAAGAACAATCAAGCACTTGAAGATGTGATTAATTCAGTCAAAAAGGGTCAGAAGAAACCAAGAAAACCAACCAAGGCTCAAATACTTGCATACATGAAGACTTATTGTTGTCATGTTGGTAACTGGAAAATGTATCAATTTAAAGGAATGTCTGATGATCAAGTTGAAAAGGCTTACTATAGAACTGTGAAACAAGATAAATCTTTTATTCCAATGGGTTCTGAAGAAGAAGAAAGAGAGATTCCTAGATTGAAGAGAAAGGCTAAAGCAAGTGATTCTCAAACTATTAAGAAGACTAAGGTTGATGAAGATCATACAAAGTCTACTGAGAAGGAGATTCCTACTGAGAAATTCACTGAAGATCAAATGACTGAAATGATTGTGATTGAAGACAGAGATTTTTATCCAGAACCACTGCAAATTCGACATCCTATCATTGATTGGGAAGTTTACACTGCTAGCAATCTTGCTTCAACATGGAAGATTACAAGGCTGGGAGGAGAAACTTCATCTTTCATGACATTTGAAGATCTTATTAAAGCTTTTGACAGAGATGACCTTAATACAATATGGAAATTAGTTCAAGAAAGGTTTAATGCTCAAGATCTCAAAGATGCAAAGGAGATGCGGTTATGGGTAAATCTTAGAAGGCTTTTTGAACCAAATGTTGATGATGACTACTGGAAAACATTGTTCACATGTTTTGGTACTAAATGGTTTTACTATGATTCATGTGAAGTTCATCATGTGTCTACAGCTAAAGGAGAAGACTTTTTCATGCTTGTTGAGAAAGAATATCCACTTAGAGCTGGAGCTCTTACAGTAATGTTAAGCTTACACATAAGAGTAAATGAAGACAATGAGAAGGTCAGAGCATTATTACAAAGGCTTCAAGATCAGTGTTCAAGAGCTATACAAAAGTTAAGAGAAAAGAAGTAAGTGTTTGATTGAATTCCCCAAATCCTTGAAGTTAATGCATATTGGAGAAACTTATTGATTTGCAGAGAAATCATAAGTTTAGGGGAGGATTGTTGGGAATAATCCATTACCACGGATAGTAGTGGTTTACACTGCTTGGTTTAACACTAGCAGTGGAAACGTATTCCCACTGCAAGTTCTTCATTACCACTGCTATCAGTTTATGATAAGGTTAAACGCGTCTTGATAAGTATAGAATAGATCTTGTGTATATTCTATTATGTTAGCTTTATACTTATCTTGTAAAGGACTCCTTGTTGTATAAAAGGAGATCCTATGTCATTGTCTTAGGTACGTATTACATTACAATATTACCTACGAAAGCTTCAAGGTGTAACCCTAGTGATAAGTTAAGATCACTCGTATTATTCATTAATAATATTGGAGCTTGAGTTTTGTGTTAACTTGTGTTTATTCTCATACATCATATAATTCGTCTTCTAAGTATTACTTAAGTAAATTCCGCTTGCTTGATAATATCATACAAAATATCATTGACACAAGGAGAGTGTCCTTGATCCATCAGTCTGGCCTAGAAGAGGTGAGATACATTAAAGACCCAATCATGGATCTATACAGTTTCACATCAACTTTTGGACTTCCATCATTTGGTAGCAGTGGCTTCTGTGTTTCCATAGGTGTACTTGCACTTTTGACATCCTGAAACCCAAAAATTTTCAAGATATCTGCTACATATTTATCTTGACTGATAAAAATTCCATCAGTCCTTTATTGAACCTGTAGCCCCAAAAAGAAAGTAAGTTCGCCCATAGCACTCATCTGAAACTTATCATGCATAAGTTTTTCAAAATCCTTACACAGCTCCTTCTTTGTTGAGCCAAAGATGATGTCATTAACATATACTTGAACCAGCAAAATATCATCCTTTAGCTTCTTTATGAACAATGTCTTGTCAATCAGCCCTCTTTTGAACCCATTTTCTAACAAATAAATAGATAGGCATTCATACCATGCCCTAGGAGCTTGATGCAACCCATACATTGCCTTTTTAACCCTATACACCTTATCAGGGTGATCAGGATCCTCAAAACCAGGAGGTTGACAAACATAAACCTCTTCATCAATTGTCCCATATAAAAAGTCACTTTTCACATCCATTTGATACACCACAAAATTCTTGTATGAAGCATATGCCCAAAATAATTTGATAGCCTCAATTCTGGAAACATGTACAAACACTTCCTTATAAACCAGTCCTTCTGTTTATGTGTATCCTTGAGCAACCAACCTTGACTTATTCCTAACAACAATCCCCCTTTCATCCCTTTTGTTTCTGAATACCCATTTAGTTCCAATGGCCCTTTTTCCATTAGGTAGATCTACAAGTGTCCAAACTTTTTGAAGTCTGAATTGTAGAAGTTCTTCTTGCATAGATTCAATCCTTCTTTCTTTACCTAATGCTTCATCAACTCTCTTAGGCTCCTTCTGTTACAAAAATCAAGCAAAAAGACAATTTTTCAAGTCTAGATGACTGTTTCTTTTGTGAAGAGACTTTGCAAAGAAACCTTGTTTAGTGAAGGTTTTAAGATTTTGAGTCTTGCTTCTTGTTTGTACTGGGGTATTCAAGTTGCCAAGTATTTGTTCTTTGGGATGATCTTTATGGATTCTGGTGGTAGGAACTGGACTTTCTATAATGACACTCTCCAAATTAGAAACATCAGCATCCTTGAAAAAGTCATCAAGGGCTTCATCATCTGTAGGAGAATCAATTTCTATCAAAGGTGGCATGTTTGGATCTCTTTCCAGTTCAGCAGTACTATCAAATGGGTTAGCAGTGTTTTCAAAGATAGTACTGCTAGTTGATTTTGTTGGTGAGGACTCAGCAATGGTATAACTTGTGCCAGTAGGGATATCATTTGCACTAACATTGGTAACCCTTGGCGTAGCAGTGTTATCAGCAACTCCCTTATTTTTCACAATTTCTTCTATTGACACTGAGTTATCATGAGATAAATCTTCCTTATTTTGATGATGATCTCCCTTATTCCCTTGATCTACAATATCATAATCTGAGGGACCCTTCTTTTCAATGATGGGAGAGACAGAACCAGGTTTTCACTTCTCAATCAAATAGAATTCTTTTGAAGATTCAGCTTCCTTAGAATTTGTTCCTGCATCAAAAATCTTTTGTGTATCTGCATCAACATTAGTGGATGTACCTGCATTGATTGGCTCATAATTCATGGATTTGGTCAGCATGTCTATATTAAAAAACCAATCTGGTCCTTTACTCTCAACACTAGGAGATTCTTCACTAAACCTAACATGTAGGTTTTCTTCAACCCTTCTAGTCCTCTTATTGTATACTCTAAAAGCTTTACTATTGAAAGAATAGCCAATAAAGTATCCATCTTCTGCCTTTTCGTCAAACTTTCCTAGGTGGTCTATGGTATTCAAGATAGTAACAGGACACCCAAAAGGTTTTATGAAATCTATCATAGGCTTCCTACCATGTAAAAGCTCATATGAGGTCTTTTCATGAGGCTTAACTACCTTACATCTATTATGCACATAGCATGATGTGCCTACAACTTCTGCCCAAAAGGTAGTAGGTAATTTGGATTCAGACAGCATTGTTCTAGCAGCCTCAATTAGTGTTCTATTTTTCCTCTCAGCTACACCATTTTGCTGAGGTGTCCTAGCAACACTAAACTATCTTTCTATACCTTTTACCACACAAAACTGATTCATAACATCATTCTTAAACTCAGTTCCATTATCACACCTGATTACTTTAACCTTATGGTTTACTAGATTTTCTATCTTAGTTATGAAACTCTTAAGGATCTCACTAGTTTCACTCTTAGATGCTAAAAAATAAACCCAAGAAAATCTGTTGTAATCATCTGTGATAACTAGGCAATACTGCTTATGATTCAAACTCTTCATAAATGTAGGACCAAACAAATCCATATGTAACATAAACAGTGGTTGAGTTATGGTGTTCACAGTCTTGGTCTTACAAGAGGCTTTATGTTGTTTACCTTTTTGACAAGCCACACAAAGTTCTTTACTTTCAAAAACTTTTGAAGGTAAACCTCTAACAAGGTTTCCCTTCACCAATTTATTGATTGTTTTGAAATTTAAGTGACCTAGCCTTCTATGCCAAAGTTTTGACTCATGAACTGATTTTTTTGCAAACAAACAAGTTAAGGTTCTGTTAGGAATGACATCTTTCATATTAAAACAATAAATGTTTTCTTTCCTAGGAACCCTAAATTGCACATACTTATCATCAGGCATCATAAAATCAGGTGATAAAACCACACATTCAGTTTCCCCAAAAAGAACCCAATTCTTTTTATCACACATTTGGGAAACATTGAACAAATTGAACTTGAGTCCCTTTACCAGATATGCCTTAATTCCAACTTTCCTGTCTTAATTGTCCCTCTGCCAACAATTTTTCCTCCCTTTGGATCATTGCCAAAAGCAACATATCCTCCATCAAATGCTTTAAAATCCTCAAGGTTGCTCTCATCCCATGTCATGTGCCCAGAGCAACCACTGTCAAATATACCTTTTTCTTTTAGATCTTCCTGTAGATTGCCCTGCACATGAAAGTAAAGAAATTAGTTTCTTTTGTGGACCCAAGCCAATACTGACTTGGGTCTGCCTTGTGCATCAACATAGTCAAATTTCTTTAAGTCCATTGATGCACTACTGACACGTTCCAAAACCTTTGTCTTAGGTTTCCATTGCCAGGAAGCTTAGGCCTTTACAGCATAAAAATGACTTCTAACCACTGTATCAGTTATCACCTTAGGCTCAGCAGTGGAAACTACATTTGCCTTAGCAGTGAAATCAGCTTTTGATCTAGCAGTTGGAAATTCTTTTGGTGCAGCAGTGATGATAGATTTAGTTGTTCCATTTCTCATTAACAATGCTCTTGGAACCATGTTTCTGTTAGGATGAGGATGTGTTTGTGTTGAAAAATTTTGATGATTAATCCTCTTCCATTGGTTCCAAACATGTGGTTGGTAGTTGTTACAAAATTTCTGCAAATGCTCAAAACTACCACATTGATAACAAGCCTTTTTAACAAACTTAAACTCACTTCCAATCTTATTAGAGATTAAGCCATTAAAGTTCATTTGATTTCCCCTAGGTTTGTACCTGTTCATCTGTTCTCTAGGAATCTCATTTATACTCAACAACTTTCTTAGATATATGTGTTCCAAATCTAGGTTTCATAAAGTTAACTTGTTTTGAATCAACAAATTTAATGTTTTCTTCCTTTTCAGATTGTGTTAACTCAGACTTATCATTCTCACTTTCTGACTCCCAATATTCAATGATTGGAGCATCAGATGTCCTCTCATTAACAACCTTAGGTGACTTAGACTCACTATTCTCGCCTACAGATTTGTTAAAACTAAACTCACTACTGAAAGACAACTCAGTTCCAGGTGGTGCAAAAGCACTTTTCATGGGAGGTGCTACTTCAGTGTACCCTAAGCCATAACCTTTTTTCATTAATTGATATTCAATTGACTTATTCACTAAATCAAAAGCATATTGTTGTTTCTCAACCCTAACTATATGTTTTTCTTTTTCATCTAGGGCTTCTTGTTTTACATTTTCAGCTTCTTCAAGTTTCTGCTTAAGTACATTGATTTCTCTATCTCTAATCTCAACTTCACCACCTAGAATGTTAATCTTATCAACATATTCAAACTCACACTTTTTACTAAACTCAAGTTTCTCTTCTACATTTTTAAGTCCAACTCTATAACCTAAGTTATCCATTTCAAGATGTTCAACTTCTTTTCTAAGACTCTCATTCACAGCTTTAAGAGCTTCTAAAGTATCCTGACAAGATTTAAAAGAACAACCAAAACTATTTGAACTATTGGATACCTCAGAATCAGAACCAGATGATGATGAAGCATATGCCATGAGAGCAAAGTTGTGTAATTTGGAAGCTTCACTTGTAAGAAAAGCAGCATTAGGTCCTTCCTCAATCTTGTCACTCCAATCATAGTCACCAAGTCCATCTTGAGCCACCAATGCTGAAGAAGGCTTTGGTTCTTCAGTTGCCTTCTTGAAATTTTCACCATTCCTCTTTAGAGCCATACACTCCCTTGAAAAGTGCCCCTTCCCTTTACAGTTGTAGCACTCCATCTTGCTCTTATCAAACCCAGCTTTGCTTTGACCATTGTACTTAATCTCTCTACCAGTTCTCCTTAAAAATCTCCTAGCTTGCAATGTGAGCATAGCCATCTGCCACTGAAGATTAATTTCTTCAAGATCATCAGGATCAATTTGATCCAAATCCTAGTTTAGCACAGAAGTACTGGTTGTGAGATCAGCTAGAAAAGCACAAATAGCACCATCACTAATGTTATCACTAGAAGTGGAAACATTAGAGTTAGCAGTGGAAACTCTATAAGTAGCAGTAGTAGTTTCCTGAGAACTCTTGTTGTTGGTAGACATAAAAGCCAAGTTCTGAGTAGTAGAGGATGAAATAGCTACATTTTTCTCAGACTCATAGACCTTTAAGTTGTTATAGAGACTATCCAAGGTTAGTTTGTCAAAATAATCTTTGTTTCTCCAAACAACAGTGTGTATTGCCCATTCAGGTGCCAAGCTTCTAACAAACTTGAGGTTGATGTCTTCTTGAGGAACTTTATAATCAAGTAATTTCAAGTGACTGATGAGCTTCTGTATTCTGTTGTAAGTTCCATCAAGACTTTCTCCACTGGTAGCAGAGAAGTTTTCAAATTGATGCTTAAGCATGTTCTTCCTTGATTTTCGGGTGGCACTATTACCAGCGAATCTTTGTTCAACAGCATCCATCAACTCCTTAGCAGTCTCATATTCTTGAAAGTCCAATGAATACTCATTGGGTATTCCCATACTGAGAATACTATGAGCCTTGATCTCCAGCTTCCTCTGAGCTTTATCAGTTTCAGCCACAATGGCGATTGCTTTACCATCAACACCAATCTTTGGTAGAGTATCACCCTTTTACAATGACATCCCACATGTTGTAGTCAATCATGCAAATGTACTGCATCATCCTCATCTTCCATATCTCATACTCTCCCTGCTTCAGCATAGGTACTTTAGAGGCAGTAACCATGTGAGTTTCGTCACTCATCTTGAATGATTGAATTAGAACAAATCTGAATCGAACACAACTTCTTCTTGATCACAGCTTCTAGATCACAAGCTCTGATACCACTTGTTGATCCCAGTTGAGCAAATGATCTAGTATAGAAGCTGACTTAATGAACACAATATATTAAACACTATGCGGAATCTAGTGCTTAAAGAAGATTAAGAATAATAAAACAGTAATTATCACTAAACACCTCAATATATTGATTAATATACGAATACTCTTGACAGTATTAGGGTTTTAAAACCTTGAAGTGATCGACTCTTGATATCACAAAAACGTATATCTAACTCTAACCTAGGACCTCCTTTTATAGGCTAAGGAGTCCTTTACAATATACAATACGTAATCTACAAGATAAATATCTTTTCTATATTTATCTAATACAAAAATCTCTACTCAAGACATTCTAGCATAATAAACAATTAAACCGACATAACACACTAGCAGTGGTACGTTCTACTAGCAGTGCTTTGTCTTGAGCAGTACTTCCATTCCAACTAGCAGTGGTATCTATTATACTAGCAGTGGTTCCACACTTAGAGTAATTCATCCAGCAGAACCAAAAACCCAACAAGAACTAGTTAGATCAGGTTAAGAACCGGCTATTTCGGTCAAGAACCAGTTAGATTAGGGTAAGAATCGACTATTCTGGACAAGAACCAGTTAGATCCGGCTAAGAACTGGTTATTCCGGCCAATAACCAGTTAGATCAAGCTTATAACTGGCTATTCCGGCTAAATACCAGTTAGATCCGGCTAATAATTATCTATTTCGGCTAAAAACTAGTTAGATCCGGATAAAAACCGGCTATTTCGGCCAAGAACCAATTAGATCAGGCTAAGAATCGCCTATTCCGGCTAAGAACCAGTTAGATCAGGCTATTCCGGCCGAGATCCAGTTAGATCCAGCTATTCTGGCAAAAAACCAGTTTGATCAAGCTAAGAACCAGCAATTTCGACTAAGAACCTGTTAGATCAAGCTCAGAACTGGCTATTCGGCCAAAACCATTTAGATCTGGCTAATAACCGGCTATTCCGGCCAAAACCCGGTTAGATTAGGCTAAGAACCAGCTATTCCGGCTAAGAACCAGATAGATCTAGCTAAGAATCGGTTATTCTAGCCAAGAACTAGTTAGATCCGTAAAAGAATCGTCTATTCTATCCAAGACCCGGTTAGATTAGGCTAAGAACCGTTTATTCCAACTAAGAACCAGTTAGATCCGGTGTCGAACTGGCTATTCGGCCAAGAACCAGTTAGATCAGGATAACAACCGGCTACTATGGCAAAGAACTAGTTAGATCCGGCTAAGCAACGGCTAATCCGGCCAAGAAAAGGTTATATCATGCTAAGAACGTGCTATTTTGGCCAACAACTAGTTAGATCCGGCTAATAACCAGCTATTCCGACCAAGAACTAGTTTGATTTGGCAAAGAACCAGCAATTCTGGCCAAGAACCAGTTAGATCAAGCTAAGAACCGACTATTCCAAATGAGAACTAGTTAGATCCAGCTATTCAAGCTAAAACACAGTTAGTTTAGGGTAAGAACCGGCTATTCCAGCTAAGAACCAGTTAGATCTGGCTAAACCGGCTATTCTAGCTAAGAACCAGTTAGATACGGCCAAGAACCAGTTGGATCAGGCAAAGAACTGATTATTCTGGCAAAAACCCAGTTAGATCCGGCAAAGAACCAGCTATTCGGGCCAAGAACCAGTTTGATCTGGTTAAGAACCAGCAATTCCGGCTAAGAACCAGTTAGGTCAAGCTAAGAACCGGCTATTCCAGCCAAGAACCAGTTAGATCCGACTAAGAACCGGCTAGTCCAACCAAGACCCACTTAGTTATGCTAAGAACCGGCTATTCCAGCTAAGAACGAGTTAGATCCGGCTAAGAACCGGCTATTCAGGCCAAGAACCAGTAAGATTAGGCTAAGAACCGGCTATTCTGGCCAAGAACCAGTTATATTCGGATAAGAACCGTTTATTTCGGCCAAGACTAGGTTAGATCAAGTTAAAAACCGGCTATTCCGGCTGACAACCAGTTATATTTGGCTAAGAACCTGTAATTCTGGCTAAGACCTGGTTAAATTAGGCTGAGAACCGGCTATTCCGTCTAAGAACCATTAAGATCAGGCTAAGAACCACCTATTCCGGCCAAGAACCAGTTAGATTAGGTTAAGAACTAGCTATTCTGGTGAAGAACCTGTTAGATCCACTAAGAACTGGCTATTAAGGCCAAGAACCAGTCAGAAAACCTTAGAACAGGCTATTTCGGCCATGTGCTAGTTAGATCCGGCTAATTCGGCAAAGATGCAGTTAGCTTAGGCTAAGAACCGGCTATTTAGGCCAAGACCATGTTAGATAATGCTAAGAACGGACTATTCCGGCCAAGAATGTGTTAGATCCGGCTAAGAACCGGCTATTCCGTCCTAGAACCAGTTAGATCCTGCTAAGAACCGCCTATTCCAGCCAAGAACCAGTTTGATACAGCTAAGAACCAGAAATTCCGACCGACAACCAGTTAAATCAAGCTAAGAACCGGCTACTTCAACCAAAACCAGTTAAATCTAGCAAAGAACCGGTTTTGCGGCCATGACCCGGTTAGATTAGGCTAAGAACCGACTATTCCTGCAAAGAACGAGTTGTATCTGGCTAAGAATCGGCTATTCTGGCCAATAACCGGTTAGATCAGGCTAAGAACCGGCTATTCTAACCAACAACCAGTTAGATCCGCTAAGAACCGACTATTTCGGCCAAGACCCAGTTAGTTTAAGCTAAGAACCGGCTATTCTGGCTAAGAACCATTTAGACCTGGCTATTTTGGCTAAGACTAGGCTAGATCATCTAAAAACCGGCTATTCTGTCTAAGAACCAGTTAGATACGGCCAAGAACCAGTTAGATCAGGCTAAGAACCGGTTATTCTGGCCAAAAACCAGTTAGATCAGGCTAAGAATCAGCTATTACGGCCAAGAACCAGTTTAATCTGGTTAAGAACCAGCAATTCTGGCTAAGAACCAGTTAGATCAAGTTAAGAACCGGCTATTCCAGCCAAGAACTAGTTAGATCCGACTAAGAACCGGCTAGTCCAACCAAGACCTACTTAGTTTAGGCTAAGAACCGGATATTCCAGCTAAGAACCAGTTAGATCCGGCTAAGAACCGGCTATTCAGGCCAAGAACCAGTTAGATCAGGCTAAGAAACGGCTATTCTGGCCAAGAACCAGTTAGATCTGGCTAAGAACCCGTTATTTAGGCCAAGACTAGGTTAGATAAAGTTAAGAACCGGCTATTTTGTCCAAAACCAGTTAGATCCAACAAAAAACTGGCTATTTCGGCCAAGAACCAATTAGATCATGCTAAGAACCGGCTATTTCGGCCAAGAACCGGCTAGATCCTGCTAAGAACCGTCTTTCCGTTCAAGACCTGGTTAGATTAGGCTAAGAACCATTTATTCTAGCGAAGAACCATTTAGATCTGGCGAAGAACAGGCTATTCAGGCCAAGAACCAGTTAGATTAGGCTAAGATCCGGCTATTATGGTCAAGAACCAGTTAGATCCAGCTAAGCACCGACTATTCCGGCCAAGACAAGGTTAGATATAACATATTGGATTTCACAAATACACTAAACTATAACCATATGGGGCGTTCAATGTGTTTAGAGAGAGAAAGTTCTAGAGAGAGAAATGGAAGAGAGTTGGGTACTATAGTGAGAGAAAGAAAAATCTTATTATGAGCTCCAACTCTCTACCTTGGAAGGTAGAGAGTATTTATAGTCATTACATAAAATGCCACCTGACGGGCTGTGGATCAGGCATACAGTGGGTAAAGACCCGTCCGTACTCCACGGTGTTACTAGACTAAATACTACATAACATCAAATAACTACGACTACGAGCTTTCTAACGAATACATATACTTGAGGTGACCGACACTTTAACTACTGGATTTTCCAAATCCTAACATTAGATCATGCCAAGAACTGGCTATTTCAGGCAAGAACCAGTTAGACCCGGCTAAGAACTTGCTTTTCCGGCCAATAACCAGAGAGATCAAGATAAGAACCTCCTATTTCGGCCAAGAACCAGTTAGATCTGGCAAGAACCAGCTATTCCGGCTAAGATCTGGTTAGATTAAGCTAAGAACCGACTATACCGGCAAAGAACTAGTTAGTTTAGTCTAAGAACCGGCTATTTTGGCCAAGAACCAGTTAGATAAGGCTAAGAATTGGCTACTCATGCCAAGAACCAGTTAGATCTGACTGAGTATCGACTATTTCGGCCAAGACTAAGTTAGATCAAGTCAAGAACCGGCTATTCCGACCAAGAACCAGTTAGATCCGGTTAAGAACGGACTATTCCGGCCATGACCCGGTTAGATTAGGCTAAGAATCGGCTATTCCGACTAAGAACCAGTAAGATCAGGTTGAGAACCGGCTATTCCGGTCAAGAACCAGTTAGATCAGGGTAAGAATCGACTATTCTGGCCAAGAACCAGTTAGATCCGGCAAAGAACTGGCCATTTTGGCCAATAACCAGTTAGATCAAGCTTATAACTGGCTATTCCGGCTATGCACCAGTTAGATATGGCTAATAATTATCTATTACGGCCAAGACCCAGTTAGATTAGGTTAAGAATCGGCTATTCCAGCTAAAAACCAGTTAGATCCGGATAAGAATCGGATATTTCGGCCAAGAACCAATTAAATCAGGCTAAGAATCAGCTATTTCGGCCAGGAACTAGTTAGATCAGGCTAAGAACCGGCTATTCCGACCGAGAACCAGTTAGATCCAGCTATTCTGGCCAAAAACCAGTTTGATCCAGCTAAGAACAAGCAATTTCGACCAAGAACCTGTTAGATCAAGCTAAGAACTGGCTATTCGGCCAAAACTAGTTAGATCCGGCTAATAACTGGCTATTCCGGCCAAAACCCGGTTAGATTAGGCTAAGAATCGGCTATTCCGGCTAAGAACCAGATAGATCTAGCTAAGAACCGGCTATTCAAGCCAAGAACTAAATAGATCCGGATAAGACCGGCTATTCAGGCTGAGACCTAGTTTTATCCGACTAGGAACCAGTTTGGTCCGGCTAAGAACCGGTTATTCCGGCCAAGAACCAGTTAGATCAGGGTAAGAACCGGTTATTCCAGCAAAGACCCAGCTAGATTAGTCTAAGAACCGGCTATTCCTGCCAAGACCTGGTTAGATAAGGCTAAGAACCGGCAATTTCAGCCAAGAACCAGTTAGATCTAGCTAAGAACCGGCTATTCCGGCCAAGAACCAGTTAGATCAAGCTAAGAAACGAGCTATTTTGGCCAAGAACTGGTTAGATCCGGCTAAGAACCGTCTATTCCGTCCAAGACCCGGTTAGATTAGGCTAAGAACCATTTTTTCTGGCTAAGAACCAGTTAGATCTGGCGAAGAACCGGCTATTCAGGCCAAGAACCAGTTAGATTAGGCTAAGAACCGACTATTCTGGTCAAGAACCAGCTAGATCTAGCTAAGCACCAGCTATTCCATCCAAGACAAGGTTAGATCATGCTAAGAACCGGCTATTTTGGTCAACAACCAGTTAGATCCGGCTAAGAACTGGCTACTCCGGCCAAGAACCAGATAGATCAAGCTAAGAAGCTGCTATTTCGGCCAAGAACCATTTAGATCTGGCAAGAACTGGCTTTTCCGGCCAAGACCCGGTTAGATTAGGCTAAGAACCAACTATACCGGCTAAGAACTAGTTAGTTCAGACTAAGAACCGGCTATTCTGGCCAAGAACCAGTTAGATAAGGCTAAGAATCGGCTATTCGTCCCAAGAACCAGTTAGATCCAGCAAAGAACCGTCTACTCTGGCCAAGACCCGGTTAGATTAGGCTAAGAACCGTTTATTCCGGCTAAGAACCAATTAGATCCGGTGTTGAACTGGCTATTCGGGCCAAGAAGTAGTTAGATCAGGATAAGTACCGGCTACTATGGCCAAGAACCAGTTAGATCGGGCTAAGCAACGGCTAATCCGGCCAAGAAAAGGTTATATCATGCTAAAAACAGGCTATTTTGGCCAAGAACCAGTTATATCTGGCTAATAACCAGCTATTCCGGCCAAGAACCAGTTCGATTTGGTAAAGAACACGCAATTCCGGCCAAGAACCAGTTAGATCAAGCTAAGAATTGGCTATTCCAATTGAGAACCAGTTAGATCCGGCTAGTCAACCTAATTAGATAAGCCTAATCAACCAGATTCTTGGCATGAATAGCCGGTTCTTAGCGGATCTAACTGGTTCTTTGCCAGAATAGCTGGTTCTTAGTATGATCTAGCTAGTTCTTGCCGGTATATCCGGTTCTTAGCCTTATCTAATTGGTTGAATAGCGGCTAAGAACTAGTTAGTTCAGACTAAGAACCGGCTATTGATAAGGTTTAAAATGTACCTTTTTTAGGGGTCGTTTAAGCCCTTATTTGATCACTTTTGTATCCGTTATTACTTAATATCGTTCCTTTTCACATTTTAGGTCTCTTGAAGACAAAATGCTGGAATGGCACTTATTTGGATGAAAAGGCGCGAATATACGAAGAAAATGGCCAAAGTCAGAATCGAGACACTCCAGCTGCTGAAAACATAAGGTGACGGCGTCACTGCTTATCTGCGACGCCGTCCGAGGATTTTGTGACGGGACAGAACCCAAAAGTCTTATTTTCAAGTGACGACGTCCAGTTGTAAAAGAGTAGGCCGTCGCTACTCAGACGGCCTAGATTCAATCCAGACGGCGTCAGAAGCTGAAGAGGACGGCGTCACAAGCACAAGGTGACGCCGTCGCAAGTCTAACGTGGCCAAGACGAAACCCTAATGACGGCGACCCGACGGCGTCACAAAACATAAGGTGACGCCGTCGCATATGTAATCTTATATATAGAATCCGAATTTTTCAGTATTTGTTTGTAGTCTTTTGGAGTAAAAACCTAGAACCGAACCAAGGCTGTCTTGTAAAGTATTTTAGGGTTCCAAACCCTATCTTACATCAAGATAAGTTCTTTACTTCATTAATACATTATGTCTTTGATTATTTGTGTGTATGCTTGCATGTTCTCCATGTCCGGCTAATTTATTTGTGTGTTTGCTTAGGGAATATGAAACTTAATTATTGATTATTGATTGGTTGTTTCTTATCTTAGTTGATTAATGATCTAGTAATGCGATAGGTCATTCGTTGTGTACTTAATGCTTGATTAAATCTTTGTGAACCTTAGAATATAACTCCTTGAGTAGTTGTAAGCTAAACCATCCAAAGAGTGCCTTATAGTAAGAGTTTATTATCCCTAGTGGGTTTTGTAGACGAGACCCTTTGGTAAGTTCAAAGAGTTAGGGAACATACGCATACCCTACAACCTTAGACACACAACGCAACTAAGAATAAGGACGTGACAATTCAACCACCAATAGGAGATAATTAAGGAGTAGTAAAACCTAAGTAAACACATCTTTAAACTATCATACGAGCACACAATAATTAGACATAGACTACATACACCTTAGATTAGATAATTAGATAAGTAGAGTAATCGGTAGCAATACCAACCCCCCAAATCCAAACCCCGAGATTCGTACCGTTCAATTTCCTAAAAAACATAAAAAGATAAAGGGATTGAGTCGTAGAATAGCAACGTACTTTTCCAAGTGTCCCGTTCTAGTACGTGTACTTTTTTTAAGATGTAGAATAGCAATATACTTTCTATAAGTGTCTCGTTCTGGTACGTGTACTTTTTTTAAGTTGTAGAATAGCAATGTACTTTCCATAAGTGTTCCAATTTGGTACGTCCTACTTCCATAAGTGTTCAAATTTGGTACGTCATCCCATGTACCAAATTGGAACACTTATGGAAAGTATATTGCTATTCTACGACTTAAAAAAGTACAAGTACTAGAACATGACACTTATGGAAAGTACATTGCTATTGTACAACTTAAAAAAAGTACATGTACCAGAACGGGACACTTGAAAAAGTACGTTGCTATTCTACGACTCAATCCCAAAGATAAAAAATAATCTTCCTCAACCCCAACCTTAGCGTAGTAACTTCTTACTAGCATTCCTATTCCCCTAGAGAACGATATCAATACCCGTGGCTTACCCTAATTACTACACTACAACGATTAGGTTCACTGCCTAGGGTGTTATAAAACTTGCTCGAAGAAAAGGAAGTTTCCTTGACCCCGAACGACGCGTGTAGCGTTATCAAGTTTTTGGCGCCGCTGCCGGGGAATAGAATAGCTAGTTAGTAGTCCACCTCGTTTAGGTTTCTTTGCTTGATTCCTATCAAGTAAATTTTTCTCATTTTTAGCTTTCTCGTAGTCTATCCCCCTTCTTCGTGACTTTTGTTCGTAATCCCATCACTTTTCATCATGGAAGGTGATAACCACCCACCACTCGATAACCCAACACCAAATAAATCACTGTCACCCAAAACCCAAACCAATGACCAACACAACCGCCGAAGCCGTTATGTGAGTAGAAACACCGACCTTCAGGATTTGCAGAAAATATTCGATAGTACAATTAGGGAAGCTGTTGAGAAAGTAGTCAGCGCCTCTGTAGTCGGCTTTATGATTAACAGTAATTCGGAAGATGGCATGATGAACAATAATGTGAATGTGGAAGATAGTGCTTACTTCAATCTTTATCCCACTAAGGAAGAGGTTGCTTACCATCAATACATAATCAATAACCCACGATCACCTATCATTAGGATATGCCCAAAGATTAGGAGAGGAAATCCCTGGAACCTAAAAATCCCTTGTATGATCGGATATAGGAGTGTCGACCATGCTTACGTAGATACGGAATCTCCCATTAATGTGATGTCATCTGCTGTCTACAATGACATTATGAATGAGCGACTTAATATTAGGAGAGACCCTAAGTATCCAGGTGGAGTTTGCAACTTTGTGGGGAGAGTCAAGGATGTGCATGTCTTTATAGGAAATTTCACCTACCTAGTTGATTTTATGGTCCTAGAAGATGTAGGATGCGTCATTGACTATAGCTTATCCCAAGTAGTGCTAGGGAAACCGTTTGTTGAAACATCTAAAATGAGCCATAACAAGCATGATGGAACGGTTAAGTTTAAGGAAGGAACCGATGAGATCACCTATAGGATGCCTTGGAAAACAAATGAATATGGCCACCTACCCATTTATGAACGAGACAACATCAAAGCTTTTGAGGACAAAAGCAAGGACGATGTTGAAAAAGGTTATAAATTTATGTGGGAAAGAAGGAGGCATTATTATAAGGATTGCTTGACCCTAGGGCCTAGGTATAGAGTCGATGAAAATTTTGTCAACATGATAGAATTCTCATTGAGAATGCAAAGCGAGGCAACGTAGGGGCACGACTACGAGTCTAGCTACAAGACTCTTAAATAAAGAAAAGCGCTTCGTGGGAGGCAACCCATGCTTAATTGTTTGCTTGTTAGTGTCATATATCTTTTATTAATTGTTTATGCTCATGTTTAAATTTGTAAAAATGCTTTATTTTGTTTTTAACCTCGTCTTAATTGCATATAAAGGTATTTTACATAAAGGATAAGTGTAGGGAGGATTACACACGTTTTCAAAAGAAACGTAAACATAAGAATAACAATTCATTAAAAGATATATATGTGTGTTTGTTCGAGTCAAATGCTTGTATCGAGTCATAATGGATGTTTTGCAGAAATTTTTCCAGATTCTAAAGATGTAAATTTTCCAGAAAATCGCAGACCAGTTTTTGTCAGGATAACCTGACGGCGTCAGGAAGGAGTAAAAACATCAGATTACTTTTTCTCGTTTTCTGAGCTACTTATAAAATTTTGGAATTTTCCAGGTCTTAATTTTCTAGAAATTCTGTAAACATCCATTCCACAAGCATTATATCCTAGTTTAAATCGAGTCTTATATATATTATTACCGCCGATTTTACGCGAAGGTTTCGTTTGTTTTATTCAAGTGTGCAGGTTTAATTTATCAAGAAGAAGAAACAAAATATGTGGAGGAGCTTTTCACGCACACATTCTTCTTGGAAAGGATTTAACCACTACTTCACACACGGATCCTACCGAGCTAATCAGGGGAGTACTAGTTTCTTTCGTTTTTAATTACCTTCATTATCATAACTTTGATACTTTCGGGGAACATTGGGGACAATGTTCAGTTTAAGTGTAGGGAGGGAAAATAAAATGGGAACTTTGAAACTATGCTTATCCTTGATTATTTGCTTTGTCCAATTGTAGTTGTGTAATAAACCATGAGAAAATGTCGGTTAGGGTAATTTTGGCACCAAATTTTTAATTTTTCATGACATATAGGAGTGGGCCATTAGTTTTAACAAAAGCGTCTCACGGATAGGAAGTTGCATGACTAACACAAAAACCCTTTACCACCTAAACTCCACCCAAAATGTGAGGATCGCCCTTAGATTAGTAGGAATTAAAAGCATTCATCTTTAATTCTTAGAGTGTGAACCGGTAGTATATTAGATTCTAGAACTTGTTTTGTGATGCATTCCGAGATCGCTAGTAAGACTACACTTGTGTAGTTAGGAATAACTAAATGATAAGAGGCATTAGGATAACCCTTGTTTGATACCCGTAATATAATTACTTCTTCCACATCGGTTGAGTAATTCCCCCACACCCTTTGCGTTGTACTTATTTTTAGTACACGATACCCCTAGTTAACCCCTCAGAGCCTATTCTTTTCGCGGTTCTCTTGATTTTTTGATTTTCCGGAATATCAATGAAGAGCAATGTTTACACCCCACCCCCAAATATACACCCAAATCGCCTTAGCCTACCCTGTATGCACTCACTTTTAGTGCATTATTGTTATCACCCTAAACCCTTAATTCAATTATCTGGTTGCTTGCATGAGTTGCTAAGTCGAGTCATATCCTTTGTATACAGTTTTGGGACGATTGGGATTCATGGGAAAAGTTAAAGTTTATGAAATGACGGGAAGGGAACGTTAAATTCAAATTCCATTTGTTTGCATAATAATGTACCCCAAGTGTTTTGATCTTTTAAATTTGGGTCAAATTAGTATTAGAGTAATAAAAACTCAAGTGTAGGGATGTGCCTATAAATCCCTATCATTTTGATGTTACCGTAGAGGATGGTAGAGTAAAAGTGTATGTGAAAAAAATTAAAAAAAATCGAAAAAAATAGAAAAGGAGGAAAGAAAAAAAAATAGAGTAAAACAAAACATACGGGCGGGCTACCATCCTACATCTATCCTTTAAATTTATGTTTGTTTGTTCAGTTAGCTAGAGTTTAGAGTGTCGAGTCTTGGCTTAGCAACGCCATTCTTCGTATACTTTCAACATAGAGATTTTTGACTTGCCACCACTAAATAGCCTATCCCACCAAACCCATTGTTTCCCTACCGTAAGCCTAACATTACAACCCTTTAAAGACCTCTTTGATAGTCTTTCCTAGGTGTTTACGCCAAAGCGATGGAGGTTTGATCTGGTCTCAAGCCTATGGTAATCTATGTACTAAGACCGGTTAATGAGTGTTTATCTTCCATTTCCAATTTGTTATATTTCATATACACCCGAGAGAGATGTGAGTATCCAAACACCTCATGTGAGGTGCTAGTATGTAATTTCCGTGCTTGTTATGACTTTTGCGGGGCTTATATGTGTTGTGGACTGTTTTAAACCAATGCTTCATGACCCCTAACTTATAAATTAATTGGCTAAAAGCACATTTTCTTGAGGACAAGCAAATACCAAGTGTAGGGATATTTGATAAGGTTTTAAAAGGTACCTTTTTGAGGGGTCGTTTAAGCCCTTATTTGATCACTTTTGTATCCGTTATTACTTAATATCGTTCCTTTTCACTTTTTAGGTCTCTTGAAGGCAAAATGCTGGAATGGCACTTATTTGGACGAAAAGGCGCTAATATACGAAGAAAATGGCCAAAGTCAGAATCGAGACACTCCAGCTGCTGAAAACATAAGGTGACGGCGTCACTGCTTATCTGCGACGCCGTCCGAGGATTATTTGACGGGACATAACCCAAAAGTCTTATTTTCAAGTGATGACGTCCAGTTGTAAAAGAGTAGGCCGTCGCTACTCAGACGGCCTAGATTCAATCCAGACGGCGTCAGAAGCTGAAGAGGACGGCTTCACAAGCACAAGGTGACGCCGTCGCAAGACTAACGTGGCCAAGACGAAACCCTAATGACGGCGACCCGACGGCGTCACAAAACATAAGGTGACGCCGTCGCATATGTAATCTTATATATAGAATCCGAATTTTTCAGTATTTGTGTGTAGTCTTTTGGAGTAAAAACCTAGAACCGAACCAAGGCTGTCTTGTACAATATTTTAGGGTTCCAAACCCTATCTTACATCAAGATAAGTTCTTTACTTCATTAATACAATTATGTCTTTGATTATTTGTGTGTATGCTTGCATGTTCTCCATGTCCGGCTAATTTATTTGTGTGTTTGCTTAGGGAATATGAAACTTAATTATTGATTATTGATTGGTTGTTTCTTATCTTAGTTAATTAATGATGTAGTAATGCGATAGGTCATTCGTTGTGTACTTAATGCTTGATTAAATCTTTGTGAACCTTAGAATATAACTCCTTGAGTAGTTGTAAGCTAAACCATCCAAAGAGTGCCTTAGAGTAAGAGTTTATTATCCCTAGTGGGTTTTGTAGACGAGACCCTTTGGTAAGTTCAAAGAGTTAGGGAACATACGCATACCCTACAACCTTAGACACACAACGCAACTAAGAATAAGGACGTGACAATTCAACCACCAATAGGAGATAATTAAGGAGTAGTAAAACCTAAGTAAACACATCTTTAAACTATCCTACGAGCACACAATAATTAGACATAGACTACTGATTGGTGCTGAACCGTCAAGTTATCTCACACAAGCTAGCCACTTGTGAATGGTCAACCGTAAGAAACTCAAAACAGCTCAAACACTAATGCAATGAAGATCAGAGGAATATAATGGATTCCTGGGTCGTTAAGTCCCACGGAGGATGAATTGGTGTATAAACACTTGATCAGATGATAGAATGATCACTAAGGATAGTGATCAGTAAGGTTTTGGATGGATAATTACCTAAAGAAAAGATTAACAAATTACAGCGACTTAAATGCAAATTAAGAAAATTAATAAGTTAAAATATATTAAATAAACGCTATCACTATTTTTACAATGATGTTTTTGTGATTTTATAAAACAAAATGACTTAAATAAACTATTTTAACTAAAACGTAAACTTAAATTATCTAAAAACTAGATTTAAAATGAAAACGTACGTTAAGTCTAAAAATTACGCGAGTGCGCAAGCAAAAACGTAAAATTTATGAAATAAAAGACCTACAAGTGTAAAAACAATTTTTTTACGTACTATATGACAAAAGAAAATTTTAGAAAAAAGATTTATATTTTTTAGACTTTTATATTTTTTATTATGAATTAAATAATATTTTACACTAATTAAATGTTTAAAAATACTAAAACTATTTGGAAAAATCTGAAACTATTTTATAAAATACTTAATACTAATACAATTTTATAAAAAATACAAAAACTGAAAAAGCTAGACTAAATAAGCTAAATTAATCGAATAAGCTAAACTTGACAAAGAGTGGTTATGTATTAGATTTTGCAAAGTAAAACCAGGACAAGACCCAAGGGCGACTGGCTATACAGGTACACACTAACACTCTCAAAGGTGGGAGGTCTCAGGTTCGAGCCTGCCTCCCCACCTTTTTGCTAAACATTTTATTTTTTTATTTTTCTTTTACAGATTTATTAAGCACAAGAAAATAAGCAATTTTTACAACTACCACTTTTTATGAAAATGACTAATAAGCACTAAACTAGCTTATTTAACTCAACAGTGGACAAGAAAATGAAATCAGCACAAGTTTAAGCTAAATAAGATAATAAGTTAGAAATAAGCAAAAGTAAACTAGAATAAGCTAAGAAAATGGTAATAAGCTATAATGACAACTGAATAAGCTCAATACTTGACAAATAAGCTCTAAACAAGCTACAAATAAGCACTAGTGTAACTGTTTGCACAGGACACTCTATTGTTTTCTAGGCACTTTCTAACTAACTTTTAAGCACTTTAATAAGCTACAAAATAAAAATAAACACTTGGACTGACAAGTTGAACAACTGAGATTACCAAAAAGCTAATTTTTAAGATTTGGATTGTACTATTGAGCTTTTGAGAAGCTTTTGAAAATCTTGCGAACACTGACTTATTTGTACACTGAGTAAAATGGACAAAACTGAAAAGCTATTGCAGACCAACTAAATAAGCTAGGAATTTGAATTTTAAGCTTAGAACCTTGATAAATCTGGGTGAGCTTCTCAAAAGACTAAGATGTACAAGCTAGGAGTAACTAATAAGCTCTCTGAGAGCTTGTGAATTAAGGTACCAACACTGTGAACAGGGCACTTTTCAGAAAGGTTATCTAAAATAAGCTAATGAATAAGCACTATATAAGCTAATTAAGAGTAAACTAATATTTTTATAATTAAGTTAAGCAACTAAACTTTAATATACCAGAAGCTTATTAACTAAATTTTAATATTAAGTACACAGTGAAATTCTAAGTTTTATTCAAAAACGGGTATTAGAAAATTTTGACTTTTAATTTATACTAAGATGTTGACTTATATGAACTTTAAATTGATACTAAGCACTGATTATGATGTATTAAGGTGGATTAAGACTGGATTGGGCAATACTAACAACTTCTTAACACAAAACCATGATCATAAAACTTAAAATTCCAACAGTGAACAAGACATATATGATCAAATGGTGTTTTGACTTTTACTTTAATAAGGACTGACTTATATGGTTTGTTTGAACTAATTGGACCAAGTGTGACACTGAACACGTAATAACACTGACTTGACCACCTTTTAACTTGGTTAACAAAGCAAAACCAAACACACCTTAACTAAACTGATTTGGAACTTTTCAAAGCAAATTAAAGATTAAGATCATGCCAATGAATTCAGACCTAAAATTATCACTAAATAAGGCTAAAAGAACACTAAACAACAGCAATAACAACATACAACTAAGAAATTATGATTATGCTATTAAAAACTGTTAAAATAAAATTTTTGATAACTACAATTTTAAAAGAACAAACAACTAGTTTTATGGTTTGATTACACTTAACTATTACTAATGAATATGAAATCACAAAGATTTGAGCTTATGACTGTTTTAAACAGTAAAATGCCAAAATGAATCTAAAAGCTTACAAGTTTGATCCAAGCTTAAACTGAGAACTGAAATGTATAAACACAACCTAAAGCTTCCCCATAAGCTCTATACCAAGGCTATCCAAAATCTACCTTGCTCCAGCTTGTTGATCACCTTCACCATAGATTTTTGATTTTTAACTAATTATTTTGTATTTTTGGTATTTTTACTATTTGGTACTAAGCTGGTTTTTTAATTGTTTCTAAAAGCTTGCATAAGCTTTTTAGGAGCTTACATGGGCTATTCAGTCCTTACTAACAACTAACAAACAACATTAAAACATTTCGAGATTTTTGAATTAAGAAAAGTTGCATAAACTGAGAACTTGAATAAAAACTGAAATTGATTACTTCAAAAGATTCACAATACACTAAAATTGCTTAAAAAGGTACTTTAAAGCTTTAAATTATACTGAAAACTGAAATTTAAATAAAACGACATACAAGAATTAAAATTACACTAGATAAGTTACAACATTGCTTCCCACTTGTATTTATTGACCTCATTTAGCTTCATGCCGACTTCTGAGCAAATCCCACCTATCCTCAACCATTGGATCTTCACAATTGCCAAATGGCAATTTTGGCGCCAAAAGTCTACAAAGTTGCTTGGGTTAGTTTTATTTCAATTAAGGAATTTTGGTTGTTTGTGTGAGGTGGAAAGGGTGTGATGAGTGTTTTAGATGGCAAGGTGGAAAGGTGGGAGGGAAGAAACCATGGCTGGTTTTGGTTACAGTGAGGGGTGAGGGAGATGAATAGTAGGAGTGGTAATAGTGGTGGTTTTATTTAAACGGGGGAGTTGGGCTTGGGTAGGGTGTTGGGCCAAGGCTGGGTTTGGACTGGATTTGGATTTGGATATTAATAATAGAAAGGGTCCGTTTGTTTTAGTTAATTACACAAGGACCAAAACTGTAATTCCCCAATTCTTCAAGGACTGCTCTTGAAACTTTTCCAATCTTATCACAAGGGCCATTCCTGCCATATATGAATAGTTCAAGGACCAATGATGATTATTTTCCATTTTTAAAATGTCCAAGGACCATTTTTGACAATTTTCAAACTCCAGGGACCAAACTTGTAATTTTTCTCTAAACTTATCATAAAGGACCAATTATGTCATTTATTAATAATACAAGGGTGTTGTTTGAATAATTTCTATTTTTGAACACCCAGGGACTATTTTTGACATTTTTTCAAACTTGGGGGACTAAAACTGCCAATAATGCAAACTTGATACGTTTTTCACTAGATTTTGATGTTTTTGCATTTAAAACATATAAAACACTTGTTTGTGATATTTTTATCATTTTGAAGCATTTCTGAGTGTTTTCAGATGTTTTTGGCATTCTAAACAGTATAAAAATGATGAGTATTTAGACACTCATCAATCCCCCATACTAAGATATTGCTAGTCCCTAGCAATGATTTGAGAAAATTTAATGGATTTCATCTCTTTACCAAAAGCCATTACTTCTGGAGTAGCCAATTGTTTTAGTTCAAGTAAGAACTTTGGTACAATGATAACCAAATGATTTTGAGCAAATCACCAGCTTTCAACGGTTTTGGTTTGTCTTTACCAGAAGCCGTTTGCTTCTGGACTAGCCAACTCGTAGATAAATTATCAATATTATCTTTGGTGAGCCGAATACCAATTATGGATTTCCAACTGCCTTTACCACAAGCCATAACCTTGCGGGCTAGCCAACTTTTCACTAGTTTAAAGATATGGTGAGTTGAACACCATACAATTTTGGGCAAATTGCAAGCCATAAACGGATTTGAGATATCTTTACCAAGAGCCGTTTGCTCCTGGATTAGCCAATCCTTATGTGGGTTAGACATGGCGGACTGATTACCATTTGCTGAGTAAGTGAAAAACACTTACTCCAAAAAAAATTTGGCCAAAAACGGGGGAATTGGGTGGAATAATTACATGATAAAATTCGTGAGAATTCCCCCCCACACTTAGAAATGAATATTGCCCTCAATATTCAAAGTACCGGTGGTTATGCCGAAACATAGAACATAAAAGGGAAATACTACGGCCATTATTTTGTTTTTGATATATACACATTTTTTTTTTTTTTTAATTTGAGAGGTTGATATATACAACAGCGGGGGGCAACTCCCCCACACTAGGGTGGTAGAAAGGGGTAAGAAGACAGAAACATGGGTGAAAACCCATATGGTGTGTGCTACTATTTTTGATTCCCGAGTCACTAGCTTGACTCGATCCCCGCATTCATTGGTTCATGGGGAATGTTTGTAGATCCGGGACAATCACGGGTGGAATGTCCTCTCCAAAGTAATGCTTTAATCGATGACCATTTACTTTAAAATTTGGACCATCAGGCTGAGATAACTCAATGGTACCATAAGGATAAACCTTAGTGATAGTAAATGGACCAGACCAACGGGACTTAAGCTTTCCCGAGAAAATCTTCAATCTAGAATTGAAAAGAAGGACTCGATCACCAACGTTGAAAACGCGGTTCTTGATTTTGGAGTCATGAATCTTCTTTGTCTTTTGTTTGTAGATTAAAGAGTTCTCGTATGCTTGATCACGGAGTTCATTTAGTTCATTCATTTGAACTTTTCTGTGATCACCGGCTGTCTGAATATCGAAGTTTGCATGCTTCAAGGCCCAGTAAGCCTTGTGCTCTAGCTCAATCGGAAGATGACATGCCTTTCCGTACACTAGCTTGTATGGAGTACACCCAATTGGTGTTTTGTAAGCTGTACGAAAGGCCCAGAGTGCGTCATCCAGTTTATCCGACCAGGATGCACGATTTTCGCCTACTGTCCTTTCCAAAATTCTTTTTATACCACGGTTGGAAACCTCCACCTGCCCACTTGTTTGGGGGTGGTATGCAGTAGATAGACGGTGGGTAACACCATACTTTTGCATGACACGATCAAATTGGTCATTACAAAAATGTGTACCACGATCACTGATTATAGCTCTCGGAGTTCCAAACCTGGCAAAAAGGGATTTCAAAAATTTCACAACTACTCGGGCATCATTGGTAGGTAAAGCTTTTGCTTCAACCCATTTTGACAAATAGTCAACAGCCACGAGTATGTATTTGTTACCTCGAGAAGATGGAAATGGCCCCATAAAGTCAATACCCCAGATGTCAAATATCTCACAAACTTGAATGGCATTTTGTGGCATTTCATTTCTTTGAGAGATATTTCCATGACGTTGACAAGCGTCACAGGTTTTGACAAAATCGTGGGCATCCTTATAGATTGTGGGCCAATAAAACCCGGAATCAAACACCTTTTTGGCAGTGTAGTTTGGACTATGATGGCCCCCAGTGGGTCCAGCATGGCAAGCTTTGAGAATGTCAAGAGCTTCTTGTCCATAAACACACCGTCGGATGACTTGATCCGCACAGATTTTGAATCAGAAGGGGTCGTCCCAGAAGTAATGTTTAACATCTTTGAAGAATTTGTTCTTCTGTTGGGTTGACATCCCTTTTACTATGAAGTTACCCGCATGGTAATTTGCGAAGTCAGCAAACCATGGGGTAGAAGAGTTTCCACGAAAAGAAACCGCATTGAGTGTCTCGAGAGGAAATGTTTCATTTATTTCCTTTTTCTCGAAAACATCTTGGTGAGGGTTTTCTAATCTGGACAGATGATCAGCAGCCAGGTTCTCAGCTCCTTTTTTATCACGTATGATGATATCAAATTCTTGGAGGAGGAGAACCCAACGGAGCAATCTCGGCTTTGCATCTTGTTTTGCAAAGAGATATTTGAGAGCCGAGTGATCCGTATACACTACACATTTGGTCAAGATTAAGTACGGCCGAAATTTCTCAAATGCATACACCACGGCTAATAGCTCTTTTTCTGTGGTGGTGTAATGAGTTTGAGCTTCAGTCATAGTCTTACTTGCGTAGTGGATAGGCTGAAAATGCTTAGCTCTACGTTGCCCTAAGACTGCACCGATAGCAAAATCACTTGCATCGCACATGAGCTCAAAAGGCAAGTCCCAGTCGGGAGCAACGAGAATGGGTGCTTCAGTAAGCTTTTTCTTCAATGTTTCAAAAGCTATGATGCACTCGGGTGAGAAGATAAAAGGAGCATCCTTTTCAAGAAGATGGGTCATTGGCCGGGCGATTTTAGAGAAATCTTGTATAAATCTACGATAGAAACCGGCATGACCTAAAAAACTCCTAATACCTTTGACGGTAGTAGGATGAGGCAGTTTAGCAATAACATCAACTTTTGCTCTATCTACCTCAATCCCATTTTTTGAAATCTTATGGCCAAGGACTATGCCTTCTTTGACCATAAAGTGGCTTTTCTCCCAATTTAGACAAAGATTGGTGTCTTCACACCGTTTGAGCATTTTATCTAGATGGGAGAGACATGTTTGAAACGAATCCCCAATGACCGAGAAGTCATCCATAAACACCTCCATTGTTTCCCCGATCATGTCGTGGAAAATGGCCATCATACATCGTTGGAACGTGCCAGGAGCATTACATAGGCCAAAAGGCATACGTCTATAGGCAAAAGTTCCATATGGGCAGGTGAATGTAGTTTTATCTTGATCCTTTGGATCAATGGGGATCTGAAAGTAACCCGAGAAACCATCAAGGAAACAATAGTATTCATTCCCTGCTAATCTCTCAAGCATTTGGTCCATGAAGGGTAGAGGAAAATGGTCTTTACGGGTAGCGTCATTCAACTTACGATAGTCAATGCACACACGCCATCCCGTAACCAGACGAGTTGGAATTAACTCGTTATCTTCATTTGTGATAACAGTTATGCCACCCTTTTTAGGAACACAATGAATTGGGCTAACCCAAGGACTATCTGAGATCGGGTAAATCAATCCTGCATCAAGAAGTTTGATAACCTCCTGTTTGATAACATCATGGATTTTTGGATTTACTCTTCTCTGATGTTGAACTGCTGGCTTAAAGTCATCCTCCATCAAGATTTTGTGAGTACAAAATTCAGGGTTGATACCCTTAATGTCGGAGAGTTTCCAAGCAATTGCTTGCTTGTGTGACTTCAAGATCTTTATGAGAGCAGCTTTTTCATCTTTACTCAAATCTCGAGCAATAATGACAGGTAATTTATCATCGCCCTCAAGAAATGCATACTCGAGATGAGGTGGTAAGTCCTTAAGCTCAACCTCAGGAAACTCTTCAGTTTTATCAACTGACTTGATTTCCTTGTTATGAAGTTCGACGGGAGGGAGTGGAGATGATGATGGATCATCATTAAGCAACTTCTCAATGAGAAGTATGTCCCCCTCAATGTCGATGGGAGCGTGATCAATTTCCCATGGAACAGAATCACTAGATAAGTAGGCTTCAATCTCTTCCAAGATGAAGTCACTTTCCTCAAATGGGGTGAGAGAAGGAGTAGAATTGGCGATGATGGGTTGAGATGAATGAGTGAGATTATCACTCGAAGAATTATGATCATAACCAAGAACTTCTTGCGAGTACTCTTCAGAAGCAACATCAATGATATCTATTCGGTTAACCGACTCAGAATCATAGTTTGCAGAGTACCTCGAAGTTTGATCAAGGTTAAAGGTTACAGCTTCATTACCAACACGTAATGTGATTTCTTGCTCAAATACATCTATGAGAGCACGGCCCGTTCTCAGGAATCCTCGACCAACAATGAGAGGAACCCGATGATCGGCATCAAAATCAACAACCACGAAGTCAGCTGGAAAATGGAACTTTCCTACTTTCACAAATACGTCCTCGGCAATGCCAAGAGGACGGGATATTGTACGATCTGCAAGCTCGAGAGTCATGCATGTAGGAATAAGTTCCGGAAGAGAAAGTTTCTTCCATACTGAATAAGGCATCAGGTTGATGCTTGCACCAAGATCTGCTAGGGCAAAGCATTCAACCATTCCTGGAAATACACAAGGTAAGAGAAATTTTCCAGGATCTCCAAGCTTTTCTGGAAGCTTCTTCAGGATAACTGCAGAGCAGTTCTCGTTAAGAGGAGTTTTAGCCATTTCAAACAGCTTTTCCTTGTTGCTTAACATGTGTTTGAGAGTTGATGCAAACTTGGGCATCAGCATGATAGCATCCGCAAAGCTTATGTCAAAATGTAGTTCTTGGAAAATTTGAAAAAATTTGTCCATTTGATGACTGGCTTTTTCGCGGAGCTTTTGCTCATTCAAACGTGATGGATAAGGAATAGAAGTTTTGGATTTGGTATTTTCAACGGGAGCAACAGGTGGTTCAAAAACAACTCCTGGATTAGATTTGGGTTTCTGGACAACTTGAGGCTGGACATTGTTGGTACCTCCATTATTAATAGGAAGTTCCTTGTCCTTTGTCGCCTTGGTAGCTTGACTCATTTCTCCTAGTGGAGGAGGCATTGGAGTCGTAGGTCCATTGTGTGTCCTAGGTTCACTTTCCACTACCTTGGGGAGAGAAGAAGAAGAGGTAGTAGGAATAGCGGGTCCATTGTATGAAACACCACTTCTAGTTGTGATCGCCTTAGCATCGCCCCTCGGGTTAGCGATCGTGTTGCTCGGAAGTTTTCCTGAGCCCGAGGGTTGATCATTTAAAGACTTTTTGAGATCAGCGATCTGACTGACCAACAACCTGTTCATTTCATCTTGGGATTTCATGAACTGCTTCAATAACTCATCAGATGATGGTACTGGAGGATGTGGAGGGAAATTCTGAGGTCGGATGTTTTGATTATGACCTTGTTGTTGAAAATTCCCTTGATTAGGATTCACATTCCCCTGAAATTGATTCCCTCGATTGAAATTGTTTTGATGAAGGTTCCCTTGTTGTTGGAAACCTTGATTGGGTCCAGGATAGAAATTACCTTGGTTTTGATAACCTTGGTTCATTCTAGGTTGATTCTGATTCCGGTTAGGATTCTGGTTAAAACCGGGTGGTGCCTGATAAGTGTTAGCACGGTAGTTTGGTTCATTTTGAGGACGGTATTGATTACCTCCTTGATGTGAAGTACCGGCTATAGCATTTGCTTCAAACGGACTACCATCGGTGGCAGTACAGTTGTAGTATGCATGAGGACCACCACAAGTAACACAAACTTCAACTTTCTTCACTTCACCATGTGATGGTGTTTGAGTGAAAGTGACTTTCTTCTGGTTAGCAAGAACCAAAGCCTGAACAATATCTGTGAGTTTGTCAATCTTAGCATCAGTGCTAGATGTATTCACAGGAGATGAAGTAGAAGGTCCAGCATTAGACTGAGTCTGATATGCCTTTGTGCGGAAAGAACGGACCTGGGACTTGTTTTCAATGATTTGTAAGGCTTCTTTTGTGGTTTTGCTAAGGAAATTACCTCCCGCGGAGGCATTCAAAGAGTCTTGGTCAGCTTGTCTCAGACCATTATAGAAAGTATCCATTTGCATTAACTCGGTAAAACCATGATGCGGACACTTGCGGAGCAATTCTTTGTAACGATCCCATGCCTCCCCGAATGATTCATCAAATCTCTGAGAAAATTTCATTATCTCATTCTTAAGACTTGTAGTTCGGGATGGAGGATAGAATTCGTTAACAAACTTGGTAACTAGATCCTCCCATGTCTCAATGGAACGAGGGGGTTGTTTCTCAAGCCAATTCCGGGCTTGTCCCTCTAGAGAAAATGGGAACAGAAGAAGCTTGATAGCTTCATGTGGGACATTCTTGTACTTGATGGTAGATGCAATCTTGTTAAACCATCGAATGTGTGCATGAGGATCATCCCGCTCAAAACCATAGAATTGGCTTTGGGTTACTAGATTAAGCAACCCGGTTTTGAGCTCGAAGGTATCAGCCACAATGGCTGGGACAACAATGGCATCTCCTTAACCCTCGATGGGTGCTTGGAGAAGCTCATTCATGGGTTTGTCTTCTGCCATTTCGACAGGGGTGGTGGTGGTAGACGTTCCTCAGTCACGGCTGAAGGAGCAGAACGTCCTCTATGCCTACGAGGAATCTTGCCAAGTTCAGAAAGTGGACTTGTAGAACTGGAAGAACGAGTGCGCATGCACTAAGTATAAAAATCAATTTTTCAAAACAAATGTGAGGCAAAACGACAAGTGAACTTAACCAATAATCACAAATGAAATGGCTTCTTTAAAAAAGGTACACCAAATCACAAGGACACAAAGGCAAGTTTTAAATCTGATGTTCGGGAACTTATTATGGTCACACCCCCAGTTAGTAGGTGTACTGCCTTGATTTGCGGTGGTTGATTTTTATGTATAAATTAAGTACCACTGAAAAGACGTAGGTAATGATTTGTGCAAAGGGTTTAAAAACTTTTGACAATATTTTTGGTATCGTCTCGTTTAACCAAATCGTATTTCTTTAAGAATCACCTTAACAGAAACACAAGCTAGAAAACGTTACGATTTTTTTGTTGTTTTATACTGTTTTTGGGTTTTAACACTTTAGGAAAAGTGTTAATGAACTTTTTGATTTATATTAACTTTACAGAAAACTTTTTACAAACTGTGGTATATGTGCAAGTACGGGTCTGAAAAATGCTTAGAACACGCTTACAGCCTCCCCGGCAGCGGCGCCAAAATTTGATTGGTGCTGAACCGTCAAGTTATCTCACACAAGCTAGCCACTTGTGAATGGCCAACCGTAAGAAACTCAAAACAGGTCAAACACTAATGCAATGAAGATCAGAGGAATATAATGGATTCCTGGGTCGTTAAGTCCCACGGAGGATGAATTGGTGTATAAACACTTGATCAGATGATAGAATGATCACTAAGGATAGTGATCAGTAAGGTTTTGGATGGATAATTACCTAAAGAAAAGATTAACAAATTACAGCGACTTAAATGCAAATTAAGAAAATTAATAAGTTAAAATATATTAAATAAACGCTATCACTATTTTTACAATGATGTTTTTGTGATTTTATAAAACAAAATGACTTAAATAAACTATTTTAACTAAAACGTAAACTTAAATTATCTAAAAACTAGATTTAAAATGAAAACGTACGTTAAGTCTAAAAATTACGCGAGTGCGTTAGCAAAAACGTAAAATTTATGAAATAAAAGACCTACAAGTGTAAAAACAATTTTTTTACGTACTATATGACAAAAGAAAATTTTAGAAAAAAGATTTATATTTTTTAGACTTTTATATTTTTTATTATGAATTAAATAAGATTTTACACTAATTAAATGTTTAAAAATACTAAAACTATTTGGAAAAATCTGAAACTTTTTTATAAAATACTTAATACTAATACAATTTTATAAAAAATAAAAAAACTGAAAAAGCTAGACTAAATAAGCTCGAAATAAGCTAAATTAATCGAATAAGCTAAACTGGACAAAGAGTGGTTATGTATTAGATTTTGCAAAGTAAAACCAGGACAAGACCCAAGGGCGATGGCTATACAGTACACACTAACACTCTCAAGGTGGGAGGTCTCAGGTTCGAGCCTGCCTCCCCACCTTCTGGCAAACATTTTATTTTTTTATTTTTCTTTTACAGATTTATTAAGCATAAGAAAATAAGCAATTTTTACAACTACCACTTTTATGAAAATGACTAATAAGCACTAAACTAGCTTATTTAACTCAACAGTGGACAAGAAAATGAAATCAGCACAAGTTTAAGCTAAATAAGATAATAAGTTAGAAATAAGCAAAAGTAAACTAGAATAAGCTAAGAAAAATGGTAATAAGCTATAATGACAACTGAATAAGCTCAATACTTGACAAATAAGCTCTAAACAAGCTACAAATAAGCACTAGTGTAACTGTTTGCACAGGACACTCTATTGTTTTCTAGGCACTTTCTAACTAACTTTTAAGCACTTTAATAAGCTACAAAATAAAAATAAACACTTGGACTGACAAGTTGAACAACCGAGATTACCAAAAGCTAATTTTAAGATTGGATTGTACTATTGAGCTTTTGAGAAGCTTTTGAAAATCTTGTGAACACTGACTTATTTGTACACTGAGTAAAATGGACAAAACTGAAAAGCTATTGCAGACCAACTAAATAAGCTAGGAATTTGAATTTTAAGCTTAGAACCTTGATAAAGCTGGGTGAGCTTCTCAAAAGACTAAGATGTACAAGCTAGGAGTAACTAATAAGCTCTCTGAGAGCTTGTGAATTAAGGTACCAACACTGTGAACAGGGCACTTTTCAGAAAGGTTATCTAAAATAAGCTAATGAATAAGCACTATATAAGCTAATTAAGAGTAAACTAATATTTTTATAATTAAGTTAAGCAACTAAACTTTAATATACCAGAAGCTTATTAACTAAATTTTAATATTAAGTACACAGTGAAATTCTAAGTTTTATTCAAAAACGGGTATTAGAAAATTTTGACTTTTAATTTATACTAAGATGTTGACTTATATGAACTTTAAATTGATACTAAGCACTGATTATGATGTATTAAGGTGGATTAAGACTGGATTGGGCAATACTAACAACTTCTTAACACAAAACCATGATCATAAAACTTAAAATTCCAACAGTGAACAAGACATATATGATCAAATGGTGTTTTGACTTTTACTTTAATAAGGACTGACTTATATGGTTTGTTTGAACTAATTGGACCAAGTGTGACACTGAACAAGTAATAACACTGACTTGACCACCTTTTAACTTGGTTAACAAAGCAAAACCAAACACACCTTAACTAAACTGATTTGGAACTTTTCAAAGCAAATTAAAGATTAAGATCATGCCAATGAATTCAGACCTAAAATTATCACTAAATAAGGCTAAAAGAACACTAAACAACAGCAATAACAACATACAACTAAGAAATTATGATTATGCTATTAAAAACTGTTAAAATAAAATTTTTGATAACTACAATTTTAAAAGAACAAACAACTAGTTTTATGGTTTGATTACACTTAACTATTACTAATGAATATGAAATCACAAAGATTTGAGCTTATGACTGTTTTAAACAGTAAAATGCCAAAATGAATCTAAAAGCTTACAAGTTTGATCCAAGCTTAAACTGAGAACTGAAATGTATAAACACAACCTAAAGCTTCCCCATAAGCTCTATACCAAGGCCATCCAAAATCTACCTTGCTCCAGCTTGTTGATCACCTTCACCATAGATTTTTGATTTTTAACTAATTATTTTGTATTTTTGGTATTTTTACTATTTGGTACTAAGCTGGTTTTTAATTGTTTCTAAAAGCTTGCATAAGCTTTTTAGGAGCTTACATGGGCTATTCAGTCCTTACTAACAACTAACAAACAACATTAAAACATTTTGAGATTTTTGAATTAAGAAAAGTTGCATAAACTGAGAACTTGAATAAAAACTGAAATTGATTACTTCAAAAGATTCACAATACACTAAAATTGCTTAAAAAGGTACTTTAAAGCTTTAAATTATACTGAAAACTGAAATTTAAATAAAACGACATACAAGAATTAAAATTACACTAGATAAGTTACAACATTGCTTCCCACTTGTATTTATTGACCTCATTTAGCTTCATGCCGACTTCTGAGCAAATCCCACCTATCCTCAACCATTGGATCTTCACAATTGCCAAATGGCAATTTTGGCGCCAAAAGTCTACAAAGTTGCTTGGGTTAGTTTTATTTCAATTAAGGAATTTTGGTTGTTTGTGTGAGGTGGAAAGGGTGTGATGAGTGTTTTAGATGGCAAGGTGGAAAGGTGGGAGGGAAGAAACCATGGCTGGTTTTGGTTACAGTGAGGGGTGAGGGAGATGAATAGTAGGAGTGGTAATAGTGGTGGTTTTATTTAAACGGGGGAGTTGGGCTTGGGTAGGGTGTTGGGCCAAGGCTGGGTTTGGACTGGATTTGGATTTGGATATTAATAATAGAAAGGGTCCGTTTGTTTTAGTTAATTACACAAGGACCAAAACTGTAATTCCCCAATTCTTCAAGGACTGCTCTTGAAACTTTTCCAATCTTATCACAAGGGCCATTCCTGCCATATATGAATAGTTCAAGGACCAATGATGATTATTTTCCATTTTTAAAATGTCCAAGGACCATTTTTGACAATTTTCAAACTCCAGGGACCAAACTTGTAATTTTTCTCTAAACTTATCATAAAGGACCAATTATGTCATTTATTAATAATACAAGGGTGTTGTTTGAATAATTTCTATTTTTGAACACCCAGGGACTATTTTTGACATTTTTTCAAACTTGGGGGACTAAAACTGCCAATAATGCAAACTTGATACGTTTTTTACTAGATTTTGATGTTTTTGCATTTAAAACATATAAAACACTTGTTTGTGATATTTTTATCATTTTGAAGCATTTCTGAGTGTTTTCAGATGTTTTTGGCATTCTAAACAGTATAAAAATGATGAGTATTTAGACACTCATCAACTACATACACCTTAGATTAGATAATTAGATAAGTAGAGTAATCGGTAGCAATACCAACCCCCCAAATCCAAACCCCGAGATTCGTACCTTTCAATTTCCTAAAAAACATAAAAAGATAAAAAATAATATTCCTCAACCCCAACCTTAGCGTAGTAACTTCTTACTAGCATTCCTATTCCTCTAGAGAACGATATCAATACCCGTGGCTTACCCTAATTACTACACTACAACGATTAGGTTCACTGCCTAGGGTGTTATAAAACTTGCTCGAAGAAAAGGAAGTTTCCTTGACCCCGAACGACGCGTGTAGCGTTATCAGCTATTCTGGCCAAGAACCAGTTAGATAAGGCTAAGAATCGGCTATTCATGCCATGAACCAATTAGATCCGGCAAAGAATCGCCTATTCTGGCCAAGACCCGGTTAGATTAGGCTAAGAACCGTTTATTCCGGCTAACAACCAGTTAGATCTTGTGTCGAACTAGCTATTCGGGCCAAGAACCAGTTAGATCAGGATAAGTACCGGCTATTATGGCCAAGAACCAGTTAGATCCGGCTAAGCAACGATTAATCCGCCCAAGAAAACGTTAGATCATGCTAAAAACAGGCTATTTTGGCCAAGAACCAGTTAGATCCGGCTAATAACCAGCTATTCCGGCCAAGAACCAGTTTGATTTGGCAAAGAACCAGCAATTCCGGCCAAGAACCAGTTAGATCAAGCTAAGAACTGGCTATTCCAACTGAAAAACAGTTAGATCCGGCTATTCAACCTAAAACCCTATTAGTTTAGGGTAAGAACCGGCTATTCCTGCTAAGAACTAGTTAGATCCGGTTAAACCGGCTATTCTAGCTAAGAACCAGTTAGATGCGGCCAAGAACCAGTTGGATCAGGAAAAGAACCGATTATTCTGGCCAAAAATCAGTTAGATCCTGTTAGGACCTAAGATATATCAACCTTATCACTTTACCAACACAAATACAAGTTTAACCACGTGAAACCAAACACAAGTTATGCGTAAATAAAGAAGGAAAGATAAGAAAGATGGTGACTTGAATGAATTCGTGTATGTATTTAGAGAGGTAGAGAGAAGAAAGATGAAAACAATAAGATGTATATTGCTTCAAAGGAAAACACACACACACACACACTCAAGCACACCCCTCAAATGACATACTTGAGGGGTATTTATAGGTAAGAGAGATGATGCCCTAAGGCTTGGCCATGGGCCTTGAGATGGACTTGGATTGGGCTTGGGTTTCACGAACTAGACAAGGCTAGCTTAACATAACTTATGCCCAATTAGCTTAGCCCAATCCACGAGCCCGTTGACTATTCTATCATGATATCTAACACGCGTTACAAAGTTCCTAATCATGAATGACCATCACTTCTAATAAAAACTATTAAGGCTAACAATCTCCCCCTAAGGGGTGGTCATTCAAATGATGCTCCACTTGATTAGGTCTTTACTTTTCTTGAGCTCGAACTTTGTGTGTAGATATAGAATAGTCTTAATTCTTTGTTCCTTCATGCTTTGTGATCAGATAATGTGGTTGTCTGCCGTTGTCAACTTCGTTGGTTAGGTGTCTCCACGTCTTTCTCCACCATGCTCACACTTCTATTTGACTTTTGGTTACCAATGATGTAGTTCTCGAGTCTTTAAACTTTGTGTAGCCTTTGATTTTGATGAGAACTTTCAAGTGTTGTTGGTATGAGCATGTGGCGAGTCTGCACGATCCATCCGCTCTGGAGCTTCCATAAGAAGAAAACATAAAAACAGTTAGTAATAAGCGGATTCCGGCACTTACAAGTTTGAATTTCGAGGGTGTTAACAGCATAGTGTGAAAACACGTCTCTAATTCTTACAAAGGCCGTTCCTGAACTGGAGTCCCACAAGTGAGATAACGCGATATACCGAAGTACATCTACAGTTCAGATGAGTCGCTGAGGTACACCGAAGCATCACCTCACGACCGTAGACCGTTTGAGACACACTAAGCGTAATCCACGGGGAGTTACCGAAGTGACCTGCTGTCAGGGCTGCTTGATGTTGACCCTGGCAGGAATTTCCATTCAATCACTGAAGATCACAGATGTGAAACTTCTCATAAATGTTCTGGCAGATTGCTAAGATCTGCGTAGGACTCTAAAATATATCACTTGTGCCCTTAATGATGAACAACAAGCGATGTCATGTCATGTGTTCCTATGAGATCTTTTGATGAATCTCGTGGCTCTAGACTCAATAAGTGCATTATGGTTTTCCTAAGCGGAGACTAGGGAGAGGGTCTCCTTCTTCAATATCAACCAACTCTAAGAGAAAGTCGATAGATTATGTAGGGTTCCCAGTGAGAATGAAACAAATCCTTTTGAGAGGAATTGAGTGGCTAGAAGGTTAGGTGCAGTGCGTCACTGGGTCCATGACGTCTTGGTCTTCAATACCAGTGTCATCTAGTGACAACTAGTAGCAGATGAGTTGAACCCGGTTTCTGCCCTAAGGTTGATTATGGAGGGCTATTTCTTTTCACCCTTTCTTTTACTTTTCTTTTTAATTCTTCAACCCCTTCTTTCTCCTTTCTCACATTACTCCTTTTTTCAATCATACCTAAGGACTTCTAGTTCTAAACTATTGGTGATGTCCTTGTGTAGATCCCTCCGGCTCTGGCGGATCATAGGACGGATTTCCTATCCTTAGTCACCTTATAACTCCATGACTGTCCTATTGTTGCCATAAAACCATTTTCTTGAAAATCTCTCAGAGTGTTTTTGATAGAAAAACATGTTTGGAACACTTCGAGAGTTTTATATTTTCAGAAACACTCCCCCTTCACATGTGCTTATAAGTTTTGACAGAAATCTGCACATATAGGGTAGAGTTCGCACTTTTGAATTGATCAACTTTCAATAGACAAGACCGATTCGAGACACGTTTACATCACTAGTGAATTAGCTTGAAATTATTACCCGGCCTGGTCAAGTCCATAGAAAGTTTCTCGAAATGGTACATTTACTGACTTTGATTACTCGTCAATTCATTGGTTCCGTCTGAGTCGAGCTCTTTTGAGATTCAAACAACGATCATTAAACTTTTTGATCACATTTTAATCACGTTTCTCCCCCTCAAAAATAGCATATCCATGATGTTTTTGAAACAAAATGATTAAAAGATATGTTTTTCGGAAAGCATTTGGAGAGAAACTGATTTAGCATGAATTTTGGAACAATTTTGGTTTTATACTCCCCCTTAACGAAAGCATATTTTTCAAACAGAAAATTTAGGATCAATTAAGGGTTTAGAGGGAGTTATCTTGGTACCAAATGTGAGAGATTTTGAAAAATCTTTTTGAAAAAAATTTCGAATCAATGGTACTCAAGATGATGAAGATGTTGAAAATCTTTTGAAGATTTTGAAGAAGAATTATCTTCATTTGTTTTAGGATAAGTGCTCGATATTTACGAAAATCGATTTTGCATTGCACTTTCCTTTCTTTAAAGATCGGGTTGCAAGCTGAAATACTTACAAGCCATTATGTTTTAGGAAAAGTGCTTGAAGAATATTTAAAAACCTTTGATTTTGATAAGCACTTTCCTTTCTTTGAAGCGCGGGTCCTGAACTGATGTGTTCAGAAGCCATTATTTTGAAGTCCGGGTTTCGTACTGAAGTATACGAAAGCCATTATTTGAAGAAATTTTGAGAAACGACATGTTTTAGAAAACATTTAAAGAACTCTCGCTCAAGCATCTGTACATACCCGTATCATTGTTGAATGACATTTCTAGAAACGTACAGAATATTGATTATACAAGAGACATGTCGTGAGAAGAATATTTTTGAATTTTTTGATTTTATATTGTTTTTGTATTTTTTGAACAAATTTTCTATTTTTGTATTTTGCTTTTGTTGGTTTTATAAAAGAAATGGAAAATCAAAAATAGAAGATAGAGAGAATGAAGAGTTTACAGAATTGGAACCCTCTGATGAGCTGGGTTCTGAGATATTTGATTCACCTGCAACCAAAGAAGAAGAGTTTTCACAAATAACAGTGTTAGAAGTACAAGATTCCTCACGGTGAGGGTGATCACTATCAACGGTTGTAGTGGTTTTGACTTCCTTATCCTGATGATTTTCACTACTATCTGTGTTGGTGCAAGTATCAAAAATCTTTCCTGTAGGAATCCATCTAAGACCTATTGTGCTGAAAACTTTTCCCGTGGGTTTCCACCTAAGGTAAGATCTAGGAGTTGTTTTCTTATCAGATGCAGCGGAAGACTCTTTTTTAGAAAAACTACGTCCTGAAGAGATCCACCTATTAGGTTTCCTTTTGATGTTCATCTTGTCACCGGGTTTGTTTCTATTTGGTGTCTTAGTGGATTGTGCCTTGGCACGAGAATTATCTTTCTTGAGATATTGTAAGGCACATGCATCATGATTAGCTGAAAAGACACATTTTTTACATGTAGTACAGACAAATTCAATATTCTTGTTTAAAACAGCAGCTTTAACTTTGTCACTACAGTCTTTTGGAAATTGATTCTTGTTCGAAAAAGACTTAGAATTCCTAGTGATGTTTTCTAAGGGCATAGCATTTTCTTTTGCGCAACTACTCTTAGATGCAAGCCAATCCCTAGTCTTTTGTAGAGTGTTCCTAGGTAATGGTTTACTACTACTAGCAGTGCCTTGAAATCTTGTAGAATTCGTCACCCTAGATGTTGCACCTAGAATTCCGTCTTTTCGAGTCTGTGCCTTTTTCCTAGCTTCTTCTAGATAGTGATTGTTGACCATGTCGTTAGAACCGACAGATTCTTTAACATGATTTTTGGTCAGATTCCGTGTACTATTCCTAGAATTGCCATGTGTAAACACTTTTTCTTTCTCAAAAACAGGTTTTTCAAAAGCTTTGATAATTCTCTTTTTGATAGGCAAAGTCTGTGGAGTGACTGTTTTTGACAAATCATTTTTCTCATTGACTATTGGAGGAGGCTGAGAAATAGACATTTTTGGTTTGAAAACCGGTTTGGGAACATTTGTTTTCTCCTCAGTCAATGGTTTTGCAAACTTAGTATCCACAGCCTTTCCTTTTAGACTTCCCAGTTGAGCACTCAAAATATCATTTTGCTCTTTCATGTCCTTGTAAGCACGCTCATACGACAGTTTGTCATACTTGCATTCCTCAGATTTTCGATCAAGTTGTTTAAAATAGGACACGTTTTCTTTTTCAAGTTTTGCAAGAGCATTTTCATATTTTGAAACAATTTCGGAGGTCTCATACTGGAGTCTTTCATGATCTTCAACAGAATATGTTTGCAAAATAATTGACATAATGTCTGTAGTCATAACATCTTCGAAGAGAGAATCATTCAAATTTTCCAAAACTTTGATGTGTTCAAAACTTTCATTAGCTTGCTTTACCAGGGATTTATGGTCCTTGACAAAGTCAGCTGTTTCTTTCAAAAATGCTTGTTCAACATGAATTACCCTTGTACTGATGGCATTCACCTGAGGGGCAATTTCATTTTCAAAAACCTTTTTGTTCAATATCAAAACTAGAAAACCAGATGTTGGTTGTATTATGGGTTTTAGATTTAACACTCCCTTGAAGATACCCTATTCTCGTTTTAACGTCATCTAAAATGCTTCGAGTATCACTTGTGTTAAAAGGATTGTTTGAAGACATTTGTTCGATTTTCGAAAGAGATTTGGAAACTACAACTGGTTTTGAAACTGGTTTTGAAACTGGTGTTGACACTTTGTTTGAAACACTTGGTGTGATGGAAAACTTTGACGTTTCTTTTTGATTAACAAAAGTAATCCCATTAATTTTGTTCCATTTGTTATAATCAATCGGTTTAAGATCTGGATTCTTTTGTTTCATTTTTGATCTACTCTCCTCAGCTAGTTCCAACGTTTCAAGAGAATCACGAACAATTATGGGTTCATGCAAAGGTTTTCCATTGTTCAACACATTCTGAGATTTCTGAGCTTTCTTGAGGAACGAAGAAGGGTCGTTACCAAGTGCCATTTTATGTGAAGTATGAAAACGCTGATTTACTTGGTTTGAAAGCATCTTGTTTGTTTTATCTGAATGACCCGTTGTGAGAAGCAAATTGTCCAAAGCTTTAATTTTCTCATTTTTATCCAGAATTTCATCAAGAAGAGAGTCTTCTCGTTTTGAAAAATCAGCAATCAACTTTTTCTTCTCTTTTTCAAGATCAGAAAACAGTGCTTTTTGTTTAGAAAGTTGGTCATTTAGATCAGAAATTTCCTTGTTTAAAGATTTGATTTTCAAATTCAGATTCACATCAAGTGTGTCATACTTGAGTTGCAATTCTTTTTCTCTTAAAACAGAATCTCGATAACCAATTTCTAATTCTGACATTTTGTTTGTATGAAATTCATAGGCTCTGGCGTTCTCTTTGTAACTCTCAAGCTCAGTGGTCAATTTTTTATTCGCGGCCTTAACTTCGCGATTGACCTTACTGACTTTCTCAATTTCAATGCCACATTTATGGATTAATGATTCAAAATAAGCACGCGTTTCCTCATCAGTCTCAGTATTTTGTGCCACACAGCCTCCATTAGGATCCACATCTGGAGTTTCAGAGTTAGTATTGCTACAACTCGGATTGTCCATATATGTATCATAAGTAGGTGCTGGCGTCACAGAATGCTGTTCGTTATGAGTAAACACATCAAATATGACATTGTTATAGCATGGTTCAATGATTGGTACCTCTGATACTGTATTGGCGTCATAGACAGGAGGTGAGTCTGACTCAGTGTCATACTTAGCTTCCTGAAGATTTGCCATGAAGATGCAATTCGCATTGAGTTCCTCGAGGTCTTCCAATTCATCCACAATAGCGAAAAAGTCATTTTCCTCAGCACTCAACTGTAACCCCGCATCTAGCTTATCTGCTAACAAAGCAGCTTTTCGAAGAAAATCACCAGTCTTTTTGTGCGGCTTAGTGGGACAGTTTCTTGCCATGTGACCCACTCCTTGACAGTTATAACACTTAATCTGATTACCCTGATTCACATTTCCATGATTCCCAACGACTGGAGCTGCAACATTCCCATTCTGATTACCCACTGCTCTATTCCCAACATTCTGTCCAATCTGATTTCCAACATTCTGACCCAACTGATTACCCTGATATGGAACCGTCTGATTACCGATGCGACTGTTAACTGCTTTATCCAATAAAGAAAATATCTGTTGCAAGGTCGCTTCTGGGTCAGTTTCAGGATCAGTGATTCCTTGTTCCTGGTATTGTTGATCTGGATAGAATTGTTGTTGTGGTTGTGGAATGTATTGCTGCAAGTTGTTGTTGTTGGAAGATGATGAAGCTTGTTGTTGTGTATTCACTGTAGTTTGAGTCTTAGCAATAAGTGCATGATTCTTTGCCAATCTTTCTTGCCTGACTTCATTCGCTTCAGCTTGGTTTTGTTTCAGAAAATCATTCAGTTGATCAAAGTTCACCTGATGTAAGTCTTTTGTTTGGTTGACAATAGTGACATATCGTCCCCATTCTTCTGGAAGATTATTCAGGAACTTGATGTTTTGAACGATTGTTCTGGGTGCCAACTTGTTTCTAATTAGCTCATTCATTAAAGTGCAAAACCTTCCATAGTAAGATTCAATGGGTTCTCCTGGAGTGGAAGTAAACTTTTCCCATTCAGTTAGCAGCTTGTTCTCCATGTCTTGTTGACCAATTTCTGTTCCATGACAAAGCCGTCTTACACGTTCCCACATATCGAAAGCAGTTTCACAACTGTCTACCGCAGCAAAGATGTCTATTGGTAAACCCAGTTGGACAATATGAATTGCCATATCATCTGCATCGACTTGCTTTTGATCCTCTGCAGTGTATTCTGATTCAGTTTGAGTATGAAAAGATGGTGGGATGTCAGGAGTTCCATGATCTTGGATTTGACGAGGCTTGAATGGTCCATTCTGAATGGAGTTAATCATGAGTTTTCCATTAGGTTTAGTCTTGATGTAACGGAGCATACGACTTGACCATTGAAGATAACCACCTTTTGCCAACATAGGAGGTCGGTTTTCGGCACCGGCTGCATGAATGTCTTGTTGAGTTGCCATTGATGAAGGTATGATATGATAAAGTTGATGTAGGATCGATTCAACGATAAAGGAGTTGTGGTTGATGATGATTAAACTCGGTTGAGGTGTTCTGAAAGTCGTACTCGTAACCTTGGTTCAAAAAAATTTCGCCCAAAATTTGAAATTCACTATAAAAATCAATTCTAAGGTCGTATGAAAATTTTGAGTTATGACAATTTTGACGCCAAATTTGACCCGAAAATTTTGAATTTAGGCCCAAAAATTTGAATTTTTGACCAAAATTTTCACAGTTAAACCAAAATTTGAATTTCGCGTAAAAATTGAACGTTTAGTATCCTCAAAAATTTAAATTTTACTCAAGTTTTCCCGCCAAAAACCTTTATGCGTAGAAAGAGAGCTTAGGCGTAGAAACACGAAGTTACGAGTAGACGAGGCTTAGGCGTAGGATCTGGTGCTTATGCGTAGGATCTTATGCGTAGGAAGCTTATGCGTAGAAACCTTAAGCGTAGAAACCTTATGCGTAGGAACCTTATGCGTAGGAACCTTAGGCGTAGGAACCTTATGCGTAGAAACCTTATGCGTAGAAAGTATCTTACGCGTAACCTTAAGCTTATGCGTAGACAAAAAGTTACTCGTAAACCTTACGCGTAATTTTGAAGTTATGCGTAGAGTTACTCGTAAGCTTTTAGCTTATGCGTAAACTATGGTTAAGAACCAAAAATCCTTTACACTGTCACAACGTAAGAGATATCCACAAGTCGAAGTGTTCCACACACTTATCCAAGTGAGGGAAGCACTGAGTAACAGTTATAGCACGAAGATTCTTCACCAAAAAGTTACGAGTAGAAAACTAGGGTTTTGACTTTTTGACTTCTACTCGTAAGAAATTTCCAACGATTCAAATGATTTCTTTTGCCCAGATAGCCTTAAAAACACTCGAATAACCCAAAAATGTTGACCTTTTTCACCCAAAGTGCCTAGAAAAGTTACGAGTAGAAATGACCAAAAACCAAATACGAGCTTAAAAATGAAGAAAAACACGTAAAGCTACGAACTTTTTGCAAAAAACTGAAACTTTAGCACCAAATAAACCTTAAACCACAAGAATCTTGAATTTTAAAGTGCAAAAATTAAAGCTTTAAGCGTGAAACTTTGAGAACGAAACTACGCGTATACTACACAAACAAAAACTTCAACCAAACACTCCTAAACCATTGTTAGGCGATTGATACCAATTGTTAGGACCTAAGATATATCAACCTTATCACTTTACCAACACAAATACAAGTTTAACCACGTGAAACCAAACACAAGTTATGCGTAAATAAAGAAGGAAAGATAAGAAAGATGGTGACTTGAATGAATTCGTGTATGTATTTAGAGAGGTAGAGAGAAGAAAGATGAAAACAATAAGATGTATATTGCTTCAAAGGAAAACACACACACACACACTCAAGCACACCCCTCAAATGACATACTTGAGGGGTATTTATAGGTAAGAGAGATGATGCCCTAAGGCTTGGCCATGGGCCTTGAGATGGACTTGGATTGGGCTTGGGTTTCACGAACTAGACAAGGCTAGCTTAACATAACTTATGCCCAATTAGCTTAGCCCAATCCACGAGCCCGTTGACTATTCTATCATGATATCTAACACGCGTTACAAAGTTCCTAATCATGAATGACCATCACTTCTAATAAAAACTATTAAGGCTAACAATCTCCCCCTAAGGGGTGGTCATTCAAATGATGCTCCACTTGATTAGGTCTTTACTTTTCTTGAGCTCGAACTTTGTGTGTAGATATAGAATAGTCTTAATTCTTTGTTCCTTCATGCTTTGTGATCAGATAATGTGGTTGTCTGCCGTTGTCAACTTCGTTGGTTAGGTGTCTCCACGTCTTTCTCCACCATGCTCACACTTCTATTTGACTTTTGGTTACCAATGATGTAGTTCTCGAGTCTTTAAACTTTGTGTAGCCTTTGATTTTGATGAGAACTTTCAAGTGTTGTTGGTATGAGCATGTGGCGAGTCTGCACGATCCATCCGCTCTGGAGCTTCCATAAGAAGAAAACATAAAAACAGTTAGTAATAAGCGGATTCCGGCACTTACAAGTTTGAATTTCGAGGGTGTTAACAACATAGTGTGAAAACACGTCTCTAATTCTTACAAAGGCCGTTCCTGAACTGGAGTCCCACAAGTGAGATAACGCGATATACCGAAGTACATCTACAGTTCAGATGAGTCGCTGAGGTACACCGAAGCATCACCTCACGACTGTAGACCGTTTGAGACACACTAAGCGTAATCCACGGAGAATTACCGAAGTGACCTGCTGTCAGGGCTGCTAGATGTTGACCCTGGTAGGAATTTCCATTCAATCACGAAGATCACGATGTGAAACTTCTCATAAATGTTCTGGCAGATTGCTAAGACCTGCGTAGGACTCTAGAATATATCACTTGTGCCCTTATAGATGAACAACAAGCGATGTCATGTCAAGTGTTCCTATGAGATCTTTTGATGAATCTCGTGGCTCTAGACTCAATAAGTGCATTATGGTTTTCCTAAGCGGAGACTAGGGAGAGGGTCTCCTTCTTCAATATCAACCAACTCTAAGAGAAAGTCGATAGATTATGTAGGGTTCCCAGTGAGAATGAAACAAATCCTTTTGAGAGGAATTGAGTAGCTAGAAGGTTAGGTGCGGTCGTCCACTGGGTCCATGACGTCTTGGTCTTCAATACCAGTGTCATCTAGTGACAACTAGTAGCAGATGAGTTGAACCCGGTTTCTGCCCTAAGGTTGATTATGGAGGGCTATTTCTTTTCACCCTTTCTTTTACTTTTCTTTTTAATTCTTCAACCCCTTCTTTCTCCTTTCTCACATTACTCCTTTTTTCAATCATACCTAAGGACTTCTAGTTCTAAACTATTGGTGATGTCCTTGGGTAGATCCCTCCGGCTCTGGCGGATCATAGGACGGATTTCCTATCCTTAGTCACCTTATAACTCCATGACTGTCCTATTGTTGCCATAAAACCATTTTTCTTGAAAATCTCTCAGAGTGTTTTTGATAGAAAAACATGTTTGGAACACTTCGAGAGTTTTATATTTTCCGAAACACTCCCCCTTCACATGTGCTTATAAGTTTTGACAGAAATCTGCACATATAGGGTAGAGTTTGCACTTTTTGAATTGATCAACTTTCAATAGACAAGACCGATTCGAGACACGTTTACATCACTAGTGAATTAGCTTGAAATTATTACCCGGCCTGGTCAAGTCCATAGAAAGTTTCTCGAAATGGTACATTTACTGACTTTGATTACTCGTCAATTCATTGGTTCCGTCTGAGTCGAGCTCTTTTGAGATTCAAACAACGATCATTAAACCTGGCTCTGATACCAATTGTTAGGACCTAAGATATATCAACCTTATCACTTTACCAACACAAATACAAGTTTAACCACGTGAAACCAAACACAAGTTATGCGTAAATAAAGAAGGAAAGATAAGAAAGATGGTGACTTGAATGAATTCGTGTATGTATTTAGAGAGGTAGAGAGAAGAAAGATGAAAACAATAAGATGTATATTGCTTCAAAGGAAAACACACACACACACACTCAAGCACACCCCTCAAATGACATACTTGAGGGGTATTTATAGGTAAGAGAGATGATGCCCTAAGGCTTGGCCATGGGCCTTGAGATGGACTTGGATTGGGCTTGGGTTTCACGAACTAGACAAGGCTAGCTTAACATAACTTATGCCCAATTAGCTTAGCCCAATCCACGAGCCCGTTGACTATTCTATCATGATATCTAACACGCGTTACAAAGTTCCTAATCATGAATGACCATCACTTCTAATAAAAACTATTAAGGCTAACAGATCCAGCTAAGAACCAGTTATTCCAGCCAAGAACCAGTTTGATCTGGTTAAGAACCAGCAATTCCGGCTAAGAACCAGTTAGGTCAAGCTAAGAACCGGCTATTCCAGCCAAGAACCAGTTAGATCCGACTAAGAACCGGCTAGTCCAACCAAGACCCACTTAGTTATGCTAAGAACCGGCTATTCCAGCGAAGAACTAGTTAGATCCTGCTAAGAACCGGCTATTCAGGCCAAGAACCAGTTAGATCAGGCTAAGAACCGGCTATTCTGGCCAAGAACGAGTTATATCCGGCTAAGAACCATTTATTTCGGCTGAGACTAGGTTAGATCAAGTTAAGAACCGGTTATTCTTGCTGACAACCAGTTACATTTGGCTAAGAACCGGCAATTCTGGCCAAGACCTGGTTAGATTAGGCTGAGAACCGGCTATTCCGTCTAAGAACCATTAAGATCAAGCTAAGAACCGCTTATTCCGGCCAAGAACCAGTTAGATTAGGTTAAGAACCGGCTGTTCTGGCCAAGAACCTGTTAGATCCACTAAGAGCCGGCTATTAAGGCAAAGAACCAGTTAGAAAATATTAGAACAGGCTATTACGGCCATGTACTAGTTAGATCTGGCTAAGAATCGGCTATTCGGCAAAGATCCAGTTAGATTACGCTAAGAACCGGCTAATCAGGCCAAGACCAGGTTAGATCATTCTAAGAATCGGTTATTCCGGCCAAGAACCTGTTAGATCCGGCTAAGAACCGACTATTCCGTCCAAGAACTAGTTAGATCCGGCTATTCCAGCCAAGAACCAGTTTGATCCAGCTAAAACCAGCAATTCTGACCGAGAACCAGGTAGATCAAGCTAAGAACCAGCTATTTTGACCAAAACCAGTTAAATCTGGCAAAGAACCGATTATGCCGGCCATGACCCGGTTAGATTAGGCTAAGAACCGAATATTCAGGCAAAGAACGAGTTAGATCTGGCTAAGAACCAGCTATTCTAGCCAATAACCGGTTAGATCAGGCTAAGAACCGGCTATTCTCGCCAACAAACAGTTAGATCCGCTAAGAACCGACTATTTCGGCCAAGACCCAGTTAGTTTAAGCTAGGAACCGGCTATTCCAGCTAAAAACTAGTTAGACCCGGCTAAAAACCGGCTATTCCGACTAAGACTAGGCTAGATCATCTAAAAACCAGCTATTATGTCTAAGAACCAGTTAGATCAATCTAAGAACTGGCTAATTCAGCCAAGAACCAGTTTGATCCGGCTAAAAACCGGCTATTCTGGCCAAGAACCGGTTAGATTAGGCTAAGCACCTGCTATTCTGATTAAGAACCAGTTAGGCCAAGGTAAGAATTGGCTATTTCGGCCAAGAACTAGGTTAGATGCGGCTAAGAATGGGCAATCCAGGCCAAGGCCCGGTTAGATTTAGCTAAGAACCGGCTATTCCGGCTAAGAACCAGTTAGATCTGGCTAAGAACCAGTTTGATCTGGCAAAAAACCAACTTGATTCGGCTAAGAACCGGGTATTCCGGCCAAGAAACTATTAGATTAGGCTAAGCAACAGCTATTCCGGCTAAGACCAGTTAGATCATGCTAACCGGCTATTTTGGCCAAGAACCAGGTTAGATCCGGTTAAGAACCGGCCAAGACACGGTAAGATAAGGCTAAGAACCAGCTATTCCATCTAAGAACCAGTTTGATCAGGCTAAGAATTAGTTATTCTGGTAAGAACCAGTTAGATTCGGCTAAGAAGCGGTTATTCCAGCCAAGACCCGGTTTTTCCGGCCAAGAACCAGCTATTTCAGCCAAGACCGGTTATTCCGGCTAAGAACCAGCTATTTCAGCCGAGACCCGGTTATTCCGGCTAAAAACCAGCTATTTCGGCCAAGAACCAGTTAGACCAGGCTAAGAATCGGCTATTCCGGCCAGGAACCAATATAGATCAAGCTAGAAACCGGCTATTTTGACCAAGAACCGGTTAGATACGGCTAAGAACCAACTATTCCGGCCAAGACCCAGTTAGATTAGTCTAAGAACCTTTATTCCGGCTATGAAACAATTAGATCCGGCGAAGAACCGGCTATTCGGTTAATGAACCAGTTAGATCACGCTTAGAATCGGAAATTATGGCCAAGAACCAGTTGAATTCGGATGAGAACCGTCTAAGACATGGTTAGATTAGGCTAAGAAACGGCTATTCTGACAAAGAACCAATAAGATAAGGCTAAGAACCGGATATACCGGCAAGAACTAGCTAGATCAGACTAAGAACTGGCTATTCTGGAAAAGAACCAGTTAGATCCGCTAAGAACCGGATATTCATGCCAAGAATCTGGTTGATTAGGCTAAGAACCGGCTATTACGGCCAAAAACCAAATAGATCCGGCTAAGACTGGCTATTCAGGCCGAGACCTAGTTTGATCCGGCTAGGAACCAGTTAGATCCGGCTAAGAACCGGTTATTCCAGCCAAGAACCAGTTAGATCAGGGTAAGAATCGGTTATTCCGGCAAAGACCCTGTTAGATTAGTCTAAGAACCGGCTATTCCTGCCAAGAACCAGTTAGATCCGGCTAAGAGCCGGCTATTCCGGCCAAGAACCAATTAGATCAAACTCAGAAACGAGCTAATTTGGACAAGAATTGGTTAAATCCAGCTAAGAACCGTCTATTCCGTCCAAGACCCGGTTATATTAGGCTAAGAACCATTTATTCTGGCTAAGAACCAGTTAGATCTGGTGAAGAACCGGCTATTCAGGCCAAGAACCAGTTAGATTAGGCTAAGAACCGGCTATTATGGTCAAGAACCAGCTAGATCTAGCTAAGCACCAGCTATTCCATCCAAGACAAGGTTAGATCATGCTAAGAACCGGAAATTTTAGCCAAGAACCAGTTAGATCCGGCTAAGAGCCGGCTATTCCGGCCAAGAACCAATTAGATCAAGCTCAGAAACGAGCTATTTTGGCCAGGAATTGGTTAAATCCGGCTAAGAACCGTCTATTCCGTCCAAGACCCGGTTAGATTAGGCTAAGAACCATTTATTCTGGCTAAGAACCAGTTAGATCTGGTGAAGAACCGGCTATTCAGGCCAAGAACCAGTTAGATTAGGCTAAGAACCGGCTATTATGGTCAAGAACCAGCTAGATCTAGCTAAGCACCGGCTATTCCATCCAAGAAAATGTTAGATCATGCTAAGAACCGGCTATTTTGGTCAAGAACCAGTTAGATCCGGCTAAGAACTGGCTATTCCGGCCAAGAACCAGATAGATCAAGCTAAGAAGTCGCTATTTCAGCCAAGAACCAGTTAGATCTGGCAAGAACCGGCTTTTCCGGCCAAGACCTGGTTAGATTAGGCTAAGAACCAACTATACCGGCTAAGAACTAGTTAGTTCAGACTAAGAACCGGCTATTCTGGCCAAGAACCAGTTAGATAAGGCTAAGAATCGGCTATTCATGCCAAGAACCAGTTAGATCCAATTGAGAACCAGCTATTCCGGCCAAGAACCAGTTAGATCCGGTTAAGAACCGGCTATTCCGGCCAAGACCCGATTAGATTGGGCTAAGAATCAGCTATTCCGACTAAGAACCAGTTAGATCAGGTTAAGAACCGGCTATTCCGGTCAAGAACCAGTTAGATCAGGGCAAGAATCGACTATTCTGGCCAAGAACCAGTTAGATCCGGCTAAAAACTGGCTATTCCGGCCAATAACGATTTAGATCAAGCTTATAACCGGCTATTCTTGCTAAGCACCAATTAGATCCGGCTAAGAATTGTCTATTCTGGCCAAGACCTAGTTAGATTAGGTTAAGAAACGGCTATTCCGGCTAAAACCAGTTAGATCCGGATCAGAACCGGCTATTTCAACTAAGAACCAGTTAGATCAGGCTAAGAACCGGCTATTCTGACCAAGAACCAATTAGATCAGGCTAAGAACCGGCTATTGCGGCCCAGAACCAGTTAGATCCAGCTATTCCGGCCAAAAACCAGTTTGATCCAGCTAAGAACCAGCAATTTCGACCAAGAACCAGCTAGATCAAGCTAAGAACCGGCTATTTCGGCTAAAACCAGTTAGATCCGGCTAGATTAGGCTAAGAACAGGCTATTCCGGCTAAGAACCAGATAGATCCAGCTAAGAACCAGATATTCTGGCCAATAACCAGTTAGATCAGGCTAAGAACCGGCTATTCTGGCGAAGAACCAGTTAGGACCGCTAAGAACCGGCTATTCCGACCATGAACCAGTTAGATCAAGCTTATAATAAGCTATTATGGCCATCGAGTTGTTAAATAGGTGATGAGCTTCGCTCTGTTTGGATTATTTAAATGCATTATCATACTTTCACACAAGAAAAATTTCAATGTATAAGCTAGATATTATGGCATGCCGTGATCCTCTAATGTTGCAACAGAAAGAAGCTATGCTTCAAGTTAAGAAGGCTTGAGGAATAACTATAGACTGATCATGCTGAACATCAAAAAGGTAATTTCTGTTGGGATTCACGACTAAGAAACCGACCTTCATACCAACCCAAATATTGACATATTGATGTTTTTGAGTTGCCACCTTAGTTTCTAGATCCCTTAATTTTTATTTTCTTCTTATTTATATCACTAAATGTACATTGGCTCATTTTTTTGAGATGTGTCCAAGGTTCAGCAGTTGATGGTGTGCACACCACATGCCTTTGTAAGTTCTTCAACAGTTTTCATATATGTGGCATTTTCAACTCACCAAGATATGAGTGGTATCGTGTTTTGGATCAGATGAGCTGAATCACTTATTTAAAAGGTGAACGGGTCCAACTTGGACGGAAGGGTCAAACCAAGTGCGAGTCGTTTAAAAGCATTGTTTATTACATCGTTTAAAGATATTGATTCTTATTGTTGTCATGACTAAATAAAATTAACATGAATCTATATCCAGGATAATTTGACCGAATCTGGTTATTTTTTACTTGTATTAAAAGCGTCATGTCAGCATGTCACACCTCTTTCTTTCAGCCCATTTTCTTTCTATTGGAAGCTAAGAGATCTAATATACACAAGAAATTGTACGTAGGAAATTGAACCAGAAAATATAACTATGAATATGTGATTCGGCTTAGTATGATGAATAACCTATAGAGAATACTAAAACATGAGTAATTTTCTATCGCTTTTGTGTAAACTGTTATTTGATATTTTTACACAGTTAGAATCTAATTAAAATAATGCCCATTCTGGTTCATGCTATGGAAAATAAAACTGGTTAATAGTAGTGATAGAAGACCTTTACAATATATCTTTAAATGCCTTGTACGCTATCATGGAAAACTTCAATGTAAACCGATTTGACTCTAAATGATTGTTGTTCCCTGGCATTTTTTGGATCTGCATATGTTTGTCTTTTGACCAATCATTTTTTGCACAGTCGGAAATGTACCTAGTATTGATATAGAAACCCTTTACATATGAACATAGGAACAAAGGCAGTTCTAATAAATCCTTAAGTTATGTGTAGAGCCATACCTATATACATTGCAGCAAAAGGTTTTCTCAACTTCCACTATCAAAGCCATCTATAAATGAATGTTGATAAAAGACCATCTACAAGTCCACTATCAAAACCACCATAGCCTAAGAGGTATCATGCAATGGGAAAAAAAAACCCTAGTTCTCTCTCTCTCCCTATGGGAGATTTCCAGCCGCCCGCCCTTGTCTTTTTTCCGGCCAAAATTCCAATCCGATCCGTCCTCTCTATCTTTTTTGGGTATGCAATACGGGTAATCGGTTTCGGTAATCTTTTAAGGGTGGCTGGTTCGTTATTTTTTAGCCTTATATTAGATCTCAATATCAATCAACAATTCTTAAAACCTTTTATTACTTTCAATTGATTGATAACTGGGCCTACCATATTATGGTTGGTGTTGATTTGATTCGTTTTATATTTGATGAATCTATTATTTTCCACCGATCTATTAAAATATTATCGTGGGTTCGCTTGATTCTTATTATATTATCATATTTTCCACCGATCTATTATTTTAATTTGCTCAATATTTATGGGTCGGTTCTATGTGGGATTATGATACTATTTTGTGCTTGATACTCTATTATTATTCTATAGAATCTTGGTTCTTTGAGAGGCGATAAGTTCATGGCTATCATTTACTGTACGTTTTATTCATGGAATTGGGCTGATCCTGGTTTTGAATAGCAAATTCATTATCTGTGTTTGTGGGGTTGGGAGAGTGTAAGTCAAGTTTCCGTTTGGTTCTTGTTCAAAAACCACGGTTTTTAGTTCTCAGATCTCTATTTCTGGATTTCACGCTAATATGGTGCATCTTGAGAAGATAGTTGGACGTCATATGTTGGCTGTTTTTTGGGTGGCCGATTCTGAAGTTAGGGCTCACCCCTATGTTGGATGCTTTCACGTATGCATCTATGGTTTATTTACTAGGCTATATTCCTAGTACTTTAATCATCGATCTGTTGTTTGGTCTCATTCGCAGTAGATCATGTTCGTTGGGGCTGATTTATACCATGTTTGATTCATTGCACCCCATGGTTGCTACTTTAGTGCATGTTTGGTATATGTTGTTCAATGTGTACCAGATTTGGATTTCGTGGTAAGTCGTTCGAGTTGCTCACGGGTTTGGAATTTGTTGAGTTTTCTTCTGATTAGTTCGCCATATGAAACTTTCCCTACCAATTATGTGAGGCTTCTTCTTGTACGTTGTCTGTATTTTTATTAGCATCTTTCGTGGTGCTATGGTACGTTTGGAATTGGTTGTTGGTGTTGCACTCGCGGGGTATGTATGGATGCATATTGAAGATAGAGTTGCTCACTATGGATGTGGTTCTTAGAACCTTGTTTTGTTACATTTAGATTTGTTTTTAAATGTAATTGTTTAGTTCAGCGTTTAGCTGTGTTTGATTCTGCTTTTTGCAGTTGTTGTCGCCCATGTAATGGGCTGAGGGCATGGGAATCACCCATGCCAATTGTACTTCAATGTTTTTTGGCGTAATGAATTTTACCGGGGTGAATTAACCCTTTTACCCAAAAAAAGAGGTATCATGCATTTATCTTGTAAAGAAATATACTGCTTATATGTACATGCTTGTAATTGAGAACAAGAATTACTTAATGACTCAAACTTGTTCAATGACATGTTGTAATGACTCAAACTGTTCCATGACATGTTGTAACGACTCGAACTTGTTTTATCATAAAATGCTTCTTTATACATGTTTAGATTGGTGATTGTTTTAATGACATATTGCGACGACTATTTTAAAGGGCTCCTTGTTTTAAAATAACTCATGTACTTGTGCAAGAGTCCTTAATTGTGTGATATTTTCATAGGGGTTCAGTCAGTTGTAGCCGCCATTTCAAAAGGAGCTTGTGGTGTTTCTTTCAGTTTTTTATCTTCTGATTGGTTATGCGCTCTCTACTCTTATAGCTTGTTTAAAGTCACTATTGAATTCAACTTTAGAGGCTTTTTTGGGATTGGTTCTATAGGCTGTTTGGGATTGCATGTCAAAGACATTGCTGATTAATGACTAATTTTGCATATTTACTTATTAATGATATTTTTTGGTTGGATGGATTTGGATATTACTCATACTCATAGGGGTTGTTTGGAATTGCTTATTGAATTAGTTGCTTACATAGGGGTTGTTTGGGATTGCTTTTTTGAGTTAATTGCTTTTAGGGGCTGTTTAGGGTTGCTTATTGAAGTAAGTGCTTATAGGGGTTGTTTGGTATTGCTTATTGAATCTGCTTTTGATAAGCACTATAAATAAGCACTCCTAAATAGCCTGTATATGCGGTTTTAATAAACAATCGCAAACAATTTTCTTTATAAAATTTCTCAATTAGCAATCCCATACAACCCAAATATTTTTTATTATTGTAAAATATTGAGATACTGGTTTTTATAAGACACCGATCTCTAGTGATTTTTTACATAAATACAAACCTGTGTTTTACTCTATCATAGATACCAGTTGTTAGCAGGAAACTGGTTTCCTTGCTTCTAATAGACACCGGTTACGAAACCGGTTATGTTTTGGTCATAGAGATACCCCCTCACAGTGAGTGGTTCAAAACCACTCTTTATGAGCCAATCTAACCAGTCTCTGTGAGCTTTTTTTATAGTAGTGAACACATATCACTTATCCAACAAAGAACTCCCAAAACCCCAAAACTCACCCATTTTAACACCAACATCAGCTACAACCACATCACCACTCAATACTAACTCAACTTCACCTACACCTCCACCTCCACTTCCAACCAGAATCTCCATAAGAAACAAACAACTCCCCAAATGCACTCAAAGACTATCAATACACTATTCCTAAATCACTCATAAACATTGCCATTGCAAAACACCATCACTCACACTATCACAATTGTAACAATCTCACTCCTAAATCACTGCATTACATCTATAACATTAATGTTATCAAAGAACCAAGCTCTTTACCCAAGCTTCCAAAGATATGAAATTGGTAGAGGCTATGAATAAGGAGATACATGGATTGGAGCAGAACCATACTTGGGAATTTACCTTATTGCCTCCTAGTAAAATACCTTACCATTTATTTGTGGCAGTGATTGGGCTATTGTCCCATCACTAGAAGATTTGTTTCTGGTTATGCCATTTTTCTAGGAAGCAGTCTTATCTCATGGCAATTTAAAAAGCAAACAGTGGTGTCAAGATCATCCACTGAAGCTAAGTATAGAGCCCTTGCAGAAAATACTTGTGAAATTTCTTGGCTTAGGTGTCTTCTACATGATCTGCATATATTTATCCCTACTCCTACCATAATGATGTGTGATAATGCTTCCACTATTGCCTTAGCAAACAATCTTGTCAATCATGCTAAATCTAAGCACATTGAAATAGATTGTCACTTTGTGAGGGACAAGATCAAACAAAGTCTCATTCAGTCATGTTTCATCTCAACTAAGTCACAGGTTGCAGAGATTCTAACTAAAGGCCTATGCAGATTCCTACACCACGATTTCTTATCCAAGTTGGGCATTTGTAACCCCTACACAATGCCAACTTGCGAGGGGCATATAGAGACACATCCAAATACCAAGTCAAGACTGCAAATTATACTTCCAAACACTCCTGTTCAGTCCAAAGTGTACACAGAATGTAGCAGCAGCACAAGACTATACTCTTACTTCAGAAGTGCTTGAAGACTTATAATGCAATGTAGTTAAATGTTACTTAGAAGATATTTTAGTTAGTTGATAGATATTTTAGCTAGCTAATGTGTTGATGTATAAATACAACTCTGTACTCATTCTTTCATTTTAAGGAGAAAACCGCATATTGTTTCTACATTCACTTTTGCAGTACAAGCCTTTTGGTGAAATCCCAATTATAAATTTTAGATTCATCCATAAAAATATATGCATCTTATCATTATTTCTCTTTTTATTTAAAATATGTTACTAGAATTTTTTCTCATTTTTCTTATTTAAATAATTATAAAAATATCGTTAAAAATTGTTAGAGCTTCTGTGCTCGCCATGACATACCCTATAGGAACCATTAATTAGGTTCCTTAATCGATGTTACATTAAAATAGCTCGCAATTGTTATAATTCTTTAAAACAATAAGTAGTTTGCAGTAACATCATCTAAAAAATCGAATGCTTTCTCCAATACGGTGAGATATATAGGACGACACTACCATACCATATTTACAAAATTTTAATACGCTTTAAAGGTAAGGAAAGCAATAAATAAAAATAAAAATATGTTAAACATAACCTAACGAATCAATATTAGCATCTTTACTTAGCATAAATCAAATACCACGTTATCAAAAAACAGAAACGTGTCGATATGTATTTATAATTGGACAACAAATAAATGTGAGACACCTCTCCCACTTTGAACATGCCACTTAGGTGATTACAGTATATCACACGCATGACTTTAAGGCTATGTGTTAGCAGGTCAAGACAATGCGTTACAACTCAATCGATCACTGGATGATAATCAACCCAACCGCTTTAATGTATCAGCATCTATGTATAATGTTACGTAATTCTTATAAGCTTTTAATTAAGGAAATATTTAGCAAAACCAATTGAAAATGTACGTTCGAGTGATCATGTACACTTTTTAAAATGGATCCAAGTTGAATGAAAATGTACGTAACTAATTTTTGACCACCTGATAAAAGAAGAGACTCGGCGAAAAAAATAATTGAATTGTGAAAAGTGAAAAAAATTCTAGCTATATATTTCAAATAAATATGAAGCAATAATGAGAAAATGCATATATTTTTGTTTATGTATAAAAATTTTGTGAGCGTGCTTTCTTCTATTACTATGCACTATAGTAGGTGGATTAGCACCACCACAAAGCATGATCGTGCGCCAAGACCATAGCAATGGCTATCCACCACGCGCCAAGACCCAACTTTTTGCACTTGTTTGGTGGTCTGCACCACAAAACGTTTTCTCACGTTTTCTTTTGTGTGCGTGTTTTTGGGGTATATTGTGTCGTATGTTTGTATAAAGCGGAGTATTTTTATATTTTTGTGTTAGTGGTGACCATAACACCTATTTAGTGGTGGTTTTAGTGACGTGTCGCTGACGTGAAGGTGATGAGTTACCATAATGTTTAGCACGATCTTTCTCATCTTAATTATATTTATAATTTTATTCTAGGGCAAAGGCTAAAGAAAACTAATTTACTTATCAAAATGTATCGAAATTTTTAGTGAACTTAAAAAAAACAAGTATGACTAATATACATTTAAATTTAAAACAAAATGAATAACTTTTTAAGCCTTTCTCTCTCATATTCGATCCATATTCCGGCGACTTATCCAGCTATCAACCATTAGCTCCGACTAACAAATTGTTCTTAATTATGAGAAATTTGTGCCGGAGTTGATGGTTGGTAGTCAAAAAAAGTTGTCATTCGGGTTTGAAGATGAGAAAGATAAAGATCGAAAAATAAAAAAAATATTTTAGTCAAATCACCATTATTTTTTTGTTTTAAATTTGAATGTATACTAATCATACCAAGTTTAATAAAACTTTCTATACATTTTGATAAGTATATTAATTTCCTTTTACAAACTATAATAAACCAAAGAGTAAACTACACTATTCGTCCTTGTGGTATACGTTGACCATCAAGGATCGTCCTTTGACCAAAAAAATTGCACCGTTAGTCCTTGACTGCGAAACGTTACTCAGCGTTGGTCCCTCACCCTAACGGCTCTTATTAACACTCGTTAAGTCTACACAAAGAAGGGTATTTTGGTCTTTTCCGCTATATAACACATGGTCACTTTTAAAAAAATAAATATTTACAAATAGAAAATAATTGTCACCTAACTACCACCTCTTCATCTTTGTCTACTTTTTTCTTTTACACCATATCTCACACAAGACACCATTCACCATATTCACCATCTTCAACCTCTATCTTTCACACAAACATAAACACTTATACACAAACACAAACACAAAGACTTGCACATAACACCAATCGAAGACCCAGAATCAAGGCATCGTACCACCGTCGCCATCATGAATGAAAGAGGTGTAAGGTGATTACAAGGATCTAAAAACCACCACTACCAGCCACGTGTTAACAATCTGACAGCCACGACGCACAACACCACCCTCGTCACCAACCACTTTCATCTTCATCTTCACTCACCACCACCCCAAATACATTATAAAAAATTAAAACCCAAATTAAACTATTTTATGACATCTGGGTCAGATCCTTAACGGGTTTTCTGGGGTTCCGAATTATTAAAAGTGGTGTAATTTTTTTTTAAACACTGATGAACACGCAATTTATGTTTATGAAGCTTTTGTGGTTTCTTGATAACGGTTAGAAAGTAAAAAAAGATTATTTGGGAAAGCCCTTAAATGGTCTTTATGGGTTTTTTAGTTATTAACAGTGGTGTATTTTTTTTGTTTAAATCTGATGAACGCAGAATGCATAATTGAAGGTTTTGTGGTTTCTTACGCTCAGTTCTCGAGTTGAAAAGGAAGAGGAAATTAAAGGAAACGGAAAGTTTTTTGTGTTCTTGAGTCCTTTTTAAAGAAGGAAAGGGAAACGGAAAGTAAATAAAGAGGAAGATTTGATAAGTAAATCTTCCTCCCACTTTTGGGAGGAAAGGGAAAGGAAACGGAACCATATGTTGTGTAAAGACTAATATACCTCTTTTTAAAACATTTGATATTAATAATTAAAGGGCATATATGTAATTTGACCAAGTTATTTTCTTTTTCCTCTCACTCAAGAATATGAGTATGATTACTTTCCTTTTTCTTTCCTTTATCTCAAGAATATAACAACTAACACTTACTTTTCTCTTCCATTTCTTTTCCCTTTCCTATTCTTTTCCATTTCCCTTCCTTAAAAACTCGAGAACTGAGCGTTAATGTCGGTCAGAGGGTAAGTGGGTAATTCAACGGGGGTGAGATTGTGTGTGTGTGTGTGTGTTTTTGGAATGTTTTTTTTTTGGAACAAAGATTACATTTCATTTCACTCCTCACAAACGGAGGTAATTTGAACACAACAAGTTACATCGAACATAAAGGGCAAAATCGAAACCGACTTGCCAAACAAAATACACGAGGCAACAAGTTAAGCCAAAAGAAAGCATACACCCTAATAGTTGTGACAGACCACAGCAACATCATACAAAGGTGGGGGGAATCACCAAAGTGAGCTTAAGGGAGACACAACCATACAAAGATGTAGCTTGACAAAAGTACACAAAGTACAGAAAATATACATAGAAAATAAAACTACACAAAGAATGTGGTGTTTACTTTTGTTGTAAAAAAATTAGTTTGATGTAGATATTTTCTAATGAATATGATAATTGAGGTTTGTGAAGGTGGTTGGAGGTGGTGAGAGTAATGGTATACGGTGTTGGTGGTGGGTGAACTGAAGATGATATTTGGTGATTGTTTAAAGATGAAGATGATGAAATATTAAAGAAAGAAGATGAATTTAATGGCGTAAAAAGACTAAAATACCCTTATGTGAGTATCATGCATAGACATTTAACGAGCGTTAGTGTGACCCGTTAGAGTGAGGGACCAACGTTGAATAACGTTTCGCACTTAAGAACGAACGGTGCATTTTTTTTTTTTGTCAGAGAACGATCCTTGTCGGTCAATGCATACCACAAGGACGAATGGTGTAGTTTACTCTAAACCAAATATAGATATATAGATAACCACTTTAACTTTGGTAATAAAAAACAATATTTTTTAAAAAAAAGTGACAATAACTACACTTGGAAAGTAGGCCACGTCGTTTAATGAGTCTTCGTCAAAACCACGCATACTTTAGAAAACCATCAACTGCAAAACTACGGAAAACAATAACAATTAAAAATAATTAACAGCTTCGTTATTCGTGAAAACAGTTACTGTATTCAATAATCTCATCTAGGTTTTCACTCAAATTTCATTTCAAAAACTGTGAAATTACATAAGTTTCTATAAATAGAAAGAAGTTAATTCAACATGCAAACAGAAGCAAGGGTGCGAGTGAGACCGGTGCAGAGATCTCAGATCGGAGCAGTTTCTCAACTAATCGCCGGTGGTGTTGCCGGTGCTGTTAGTAAAACTTGTACTGCTCCTCTTGCTCGTCTCACTATTCTCTTTCAGGTTACTATTCTATTCTTCTTTTAAGTTTTATAAAGTCTAATTGTCTGAAAATGTATTTTACTTGTCATTTTTTAGTTGTATATACCATCGTTAAGATCAGACTATTTAATTACCAACTTTTTAAATTTCGATTATTATCGATTGACGTATTTTTGGTATAGAACCAAGTATTTTTGGAAATCGATGCACAGAATAATTGTAATTTAAAAAGTTATTTATTATATAGTCCGATCTCAACGATGGTACATAAAAAGTGAGAAGTAAGATACATTTCAAACAATAAGCCCTTTTACAAATTTTATTCAGAAATGTTTGAAACCCATTAAAATGTGTCCTGTTTATTTGTACTTATTATTTAAGTTAAGTTACAGGAAAAAAAATGTAATATCTTTGTTACTATTATTATTACTTAATCTTAATAGTATTTGTAACACATATTGTCAATTGTTAAAAACATTAAGATCTGTGCTTCTATAAATTATAAACTGCTAGAACATGGATGATACGATTTAAAACATGAGTAACACGATTAACGATATATATACTCTTTGACAGTTAAATCAGAGCAAAACTCTGGTTTATCTGAAAATGTGGCATTAATACCTGACATTTGAACCTTTTTTGTATGGAATAAATACCTTAATGTTGTTTTGTTTCTTCGGTTGTTTGATTGTACATTTGTTGATATGAGATTTATTGATTTTGTAGGTGCAAGGCATGCACTCTGATGTTTCTACTTTGAGAAAGGCTAGTATATGGCGTGAGGCTTCGCGTATTGTTAATGAAGAAGGATTTCGTGCATTCTGGAAGGGGAATTTGGTCACAATTGCTCACCGTCTGCCTTACTCGTCCATTAGCTTTTACGCATTTGAAAGATATAAGAATGTTGGTTCAAATGTGCTTTGCTACTAGCCAATTCAAAAAAACGTTCAGTTTCATAGTTCTTATTTTTCACTTTGATCATTGCAGTTGATACAGTTGATGTCGGGAGTAGAAAGTCACAAGACAAATTTTGGTGCAGATGTGTTTGTACGACTTGCAGGCGGTGGCTTAGCTGGTATAACTGCCGCTTCTGTAACATATCCTTTGGATCTTGTTAGAACGCGTCTTTCAGCACAGGTAACAAATTAGGAACATGCACGTCGTTTTGCATATTTGTGATCACTATTAAGACTACTGTGATCTCTGCTTTTATGTAGCGTCCACAACTTTCTTATTGCTTCATTTGAAATCTGTTGTTACTTGATTTGACTTTTTGTTTTTTCCAAATATGATTATTTAATATTCATTTTATGCTATTGCAGACAAATGTAAACTACTATAGAGGTATATGGCATGCGTTATGTACCATTAGTAAGGAAGAGGGCATCTTTGGACTCTACAAGGGACTCGGTGCTTGCTTATTGGTATTATTCTATAACCAATGTTATCTAGTTACTTTTAGCATATACTTATCTTTCTGCTGACCAGTGACTTCATGATTTTACAGGGTGTTGGTCCCAATCTAGCAATTAGCTTTTCAGTTTACGATACCGTGAGATCTTACTGGCAGTTGCAGAGGTAGCTGTTATCAAATACGCAGATTGTTATAATGTCGTGTTTCATTATTTCATGCAGTTAAACTTTAGTTTATCTACATTTTTTTTTGTTAATTTCCAAACTTTAATCTTAATTTGTCGATTACAGACCACATGATTCTACCATCATGGTGAGCCTGGCTTGTGGCAGTCTTTCAGGCATTGCATCATCAACAGGTTAGTGATATAATGTGTTTAACAAGACCATCAGGCATCAGCTCAAACACAGAGGTTCATCTAGTTGTGGGAGAAAAACAAGCATAAATGTGTCCCTTAGAGCCAAACATGAACATTGAATTATTGTATGTAGTCTGTCTTTAAATTTTCTGCATCAGATATCACTTGGATAACTACATCTTGTTGTTAACCTTGCTCTTTAAAATTTGCAGTTGGTTATTGTCGGGTCACTACAGGCTAGCTAACTTTGTTTATGGAGCGAAACATTGTGAGAGGCGTCCCTCTTTTGCCTGAGGTATGCTTCTCACTGTGGCTCCGTTTACCAGTTTGTTAGTGACAACAATAGCATAACTAAATCCTAACAGCTTCTAATGCAATTGAAAGCAGAAAATTATGTAACTATAGTTCGGCCAACCTTGTCTGAGAGTTATCTCAGAACACGAATTTGTTTGTACTGTAGTTTTTAAGATGTTTACTTCTAGCTGCATATATGTTGGTGGTATTGTATTTTTTGGAAGGTATTTTTGGGTATTTTACAAGTAGTCAGTCTCTCATTTCCTAAAAGTATGATCTATATGCTGCAGTATCATTCCCTTTGGATCTTGTGAGGCGGCGGATGCAGTTGGAAGGAGCAGGTGGTAGGGCTCGAGTTTATAAAACGGGTGTCTTTGGTACGTTTGGACACATACTGCGAGCCGAAGGTGTACGTGGCTTGTACAGAGGAATTCTGCCTGAATATTACAAGGTGGTACCCAGCATTGGAATCGTGTTCATGACATACGAGAAACTTAAGCAAGTATTGTCAGATATAGATGCCTGATAATATAGCCATGGCTATTTAGTTAACATGATTGGAAGTTTACCACAAAGAAAACCTAGGTATGCACTGTTATTCACATATATAAACCGTTTGAGCCTGTAAAACTTCATTTCCCTTGTACAGATTAGACGGAAAACGGGAGACAGCCCATTAATAGTCTATTTATCTGTTTACTGATTCAAAAATCCTCTGAATGTACATTTTATATATTGAGATTATTACACTAGCTTGAGATCATGAAAGAAACATACCTTATGGGGGATATATATTTGAAGAAACAAACAAAAAAAAATATCAAATAGCCATAACAAATTTTTTTTTTTTTTTTTTTTTCTGGTAAACCAATCTCCATTGTAATATATATCTTGAGCATGAACTACAATGGGTAATAAAATGATATAATCTATCTTTTTTTTTTTAATCAAAATATAATCTTTCTTTTAGTTTTGTGTGTGTGTGTGTGTGTGTGTGTGTTAATTTCCAATTACAATACCCCAATACAAATTATAAAAAGAAAACACTTATGAAGTTTTTTGGAACATAGAAGACTTATTTGTTAGCAAACTGCATATTTCCATCATGTATTCCCCGAAATGACCCCACAAAAACTTGGGGTCCTTTGTCAAACCTCCCTTGTCCTTGAAGGACGATTTAGTAAATCTCCAATGACTCGAGTAAAGCAGATCAATGAATCATTTAAAGGGGAAAGCTCCAGTTAGGCGAATGTGATCAAGTGTACGACGCAGACCGAATGTATTCACGGCTGCGTTAGCAGATCGGAATCCTTCTCCATATGCTGGGGAAGCATCATGAGCTATTTGATGCATGAAGAACTCACCAAGTTTATTCTCAACCCTTGACTTTCCACCTTTCTTTGAAACTGAAGAAGACGAGGAGGGGGCTGATGAGGTTGATCCGGGCGTGATCTCTGATTCAAGCCACATATATGAAAGCACCTGACATATACCTTCTTCTACCTCGGGATTTAAGTTTCGGTAGCCTGTCCATATATAATGAAATATAACCTTATTATGTGCATAAAGTTGAATGTTCCTAAGTTTCTTTTAAGTACAAGCGTGTCTAGTTACCTTTAAGACGTAACCAACCATGCATTAACTCGTGAGCAAGAATGGCACCGGTTAGTAATCTGCAAATATGATTTCGCGTCACTTTGTTTCAAAAGATAGCGTCCACTGTTCACAGAAAAGGGAAAAAGCATCCAACTTTACCTTGGTAGACCATAAAGAACAAGAATGGCTGTAACTTCACATCTTGATCGTGTCAATTTCTGAGGTTGGGTTTTGATTCCTATTAACCCATGACCCCCAATTTTAGGCTTTTTGAGTATCTGTAACAGAAATAATAGAAGATGTGATCATCTGATCAAACACACCAAGTGATGAAGAAAGGTCGATTGAGAAAGAACAAAAAAAGAACTTACACTGGCAACAGTCTGCTCCTCAGAAAGGCAAAGACCCCGTGTCTCAGGCATGTGATGAAAGCCCTGAAAAGAAGATATATCTGGATCAGTAATTTTGAAGCTGAAAAACAATAATAACTTAAAAAAGAAACGATCTTTTACATGTTTCTCCCCAACAATTGCTTCATTAAGGGCTTGTCTTTCGACTAGTAACATGGGAATTTGTTGATCAAGTCTCATGTTCATTCCTTCATAGTAGTCCCTAATAGTGTGGTAAAGTGGTTGGCAGTCACCAGTATCCATTATCGCGGATTCCATGCACTCTAAACATAAACTCCGCCCATCTCCCAAAGATATGTATCTTGCATTCACAGACTTTCAAACAGAAACATTGAAACATCAAATAAATTGATTCTTAATTAGATACTGTAATATATTATGAAAGATTTCAGAATCAGTACCTCTAATCGTTCACAACTACAGCATCGTGCTGTGTTATCATGCTCATGTGCAGGACAATATTTCTGGGACCAGAATGGGTGGCATCGATACTCGATCAATCCAGCTTCATTTGTTGGAATCTTTAACAAAAGTTAGATTCAAAGTTTAGCATTTTAATATCAACTGTCAATCTAAAGGTAGCTAAAATATGATCAGATCATTACATATTGAAAGCACACTTCACATTTGGGATGTGTTAAGTCTTTGAAACAAGTCTTGTGGTATGCATCCTTCCCTGATAGAGAAAACTTGAATCAACAGAAAAAGAAACCAATAAGAAATCATTCAACACCATCACTGGACCTACAAAAACCAAATGGAAATGACAACAAAAAAAGTAAAAAATTTACCTCATGTTCTGTGATTGGGTAACGGCAAGCACGGCAACAAAAGCACTCAGGGTGGAAAAAGGTCCCCATGCATCCTAAGTAATTTCCATAACCAATGTCGCGATTGCAGCCCCCACATAGTCTGCAATTTTCATGAGAGGTGGAAAGAAGATCGTTCAAAGATATCCTTAATAGCCATTTTGGGATGAGAAAATGCGTATTGATTAATAAAAAGGACATAAAAGAAACGCAACCCATAACTACCTATATGCCATTGGTTGATATTCTCTAGGAACATATGGAGGATACGAAGAATGAAGGTCGTCCTGAACTGATTTTGCAAGATCGTCTCCATTCTTAGGCTGCCACCCATAACCTGAACAACCCAAACACAAAAACATTTATCTGCAATCACATAACATTAAATTAAAAAAAAAAATTAAAAAAAAAGAAAAAGAAGAGTTACTAATGAATCCTTTTAATTAGTAACAACTTACCATTTGGTTTTTTCAATCCTTCCTCTAAAGAAAGTGCAATTGCTCGATCTAACTCTTCCTTCTCCTTATCAGTCCTTGAACGATTGTCCTAATGAAATTTAAAAGCTTTTAATATGCGATTTCTTGTTCAGCCATATTTCAGAATACAAATCAAAAGGAAATTTCAATAATCTTTAAGGGAGCAAGTGGGGTTTTCAGATCAAGAACATCAAAAGTAAAGTAGTTACAGCCTTACATGAAACAAAAAAAAAGTACTTACTTTTTAGTTTAGCACTATCATTCAAAACATACTTTCTAAACATTCACGCAAAGTTTTTTTTTATGTGTTTTCGGTCGATAGAATTAAAAACCACAATGAAATAAACAAACTAGTATTTACCAAGGATCTAACAGGAGCACGCAGAACCATATTTTCGTCCCCAATAAAATGTGCAGGACGATGTGTACCACCAATCTGCCCGCGATTACTAGAACCAACTCTAAAAAGCTTACTTAGCCATCTCATAAACCAAGATTTCCTCTCTGCGTGTGAAGAAAGAGAAGTTATTTTTTGGGAAATTTAAAACATAAGATTCATTCAGCCATAAGAAATTTTCCATACCATAAATAGAAGGCTGAGAGAGGTGATTGAAGTTCCCAGAAGAAGACATAATTGAAGGGCGTGTGTACGTATGTATAGACTTGCCACCCGGAGTCTGAAGAAGGCAAAAAAGCAAAGGCGTAAATGAAAAGGACCACGAGAGAGAAGGAAAAAGCGTCGTCTATGAAAGAAAAAAGAAAGGTAGCAGAGAGAGATGGAGATAGATAGGTGGAATTGATGAAGAATGGCATCATTAATTGCCGAAAAAGTTTGCATTTTTATCAAAGTAAACAAATGGGAATCTTTGATAGAGAAAGGAAAGCGATAGTTTACATCGATAGGGAAATTGCAAAAACTAAAGATTCTTCGCTTCGAAAAAACAAAGAACAGAAAGTGGGCGAGAGATCGGCCTGAGCCAAGAAAAAGATAACAATTTATAAACAGAATCTTGATTTCAAGAAAAGTTAACGGTTATTGGTCACCCCACAAATCAAATCCAGCATTTAGCCTCTTCATACGTCCTATGTCTTAGCTTTGTTCCTGTGTGTGAGAGAAAGATAGAGCGTGAGCTTGAAGCTTAGCATCTTCAAAAAATGGTTGCTGTATTATATGTTTATATTAAACTATGTTTTGAAAGACAGTTTTGCCGGTAAAAAGTTGCTAGTAGTTTCATTAAGGTCCTTCATGTTTTAATGTTTTACATTATTCACCCCTGCTTTTACTTTTTATTGCTTTTCATGTCAACGGCTCATTATCGCATGCTAAAAACGTTAACAATTAGTGACGAATCTTTCCTTTTTGTGAAATGTTAGAATATGATTTTTAACAATTAAATAAAGGATATGGTGATTGAGGTTATGAATTTTAGGTTTTGACACATGAGTCGATGGAAATCTCAATGATGAATGTTGCACAAATTCGAGAAGCTATATGGTTGTCAGGTCATAACTCGCTTTTTTAGCAATATATGATGTGTATCACACTATTATATAGTTGCGAATGAAGAAAAAGAATCATCACAAAAAAGTGTAAACAGAATAATATTGAAAGGTTGACAATTTTTTCAATCATCAAAAAGTGATAAAACTGTTTTGCAAACTATAAATTCTAAACTTGATTTTCATGATTTAACAATTATTATTTTTTATTTATTTTTATTTTTATTTTTAACCTTACTGCTGTTAGCCTCGCTAAAGTGAAGTCATTACTTAATTGCATTGTTTTCTTTACTCATTCACAAGGACTTTAGTCATTTTAAAGTTAGGCTTGTCCTAATATAAATACACCTCCTATTCCAAATAGAGGGTAGGAAGTTCACTTTGTAAAATAAAGTGTGTGTGATTTCTTCTTCTTTCTCTCTAGAACACACACATCTCCCTTTTCATCTAATACAATAAACCATGTCTTATTCATTCTTGAGCTTCCCACCCCCAACCAATAAATCACTAGTTTTATCGATCCTACAATTGGTATAACGAGCCAAGGTTGTTGTTTGTTGATTTATTGTGGTTTTATACATGTTTATCTACTGTTTTTGTGTGTATTTCTGTGGGTCGGAAATTTTTTTTCCGAATATTGTGGGTAAAACAGTGTTATTCATGTTTTTTTTTTGGTATCCTATGTTTGGTCTAAACTTAAAAAGTCCTGGTCTTTCTTGTTTACACATTAGTTTTGGGTCAAAATTTTTGTCCAAACTCGTGTATCTATCTTTATGATTTTTTTTAGTTATACCAATATCCGTGAAACACAGGTCATCCGTCACTTCAGGGGTCTAACTAGTCAAAAGAAGCATTTTTGTTCTTCTCGGTTTTGGTATGAAGATGGACTGAATTTTTGGTCGAAAACTTCTACGAAAAGTCAAATGGTCAAAACCCTTTTTCTACGATAAGGAGAATCTCGTGAATATTACGCATAACTTGAAGTTATGCGAGGAATTGTTACGCCGCGAAGTCTTTACGCATAAGCCTTGCTACTTAGCAAACTTGACCGGTTTACGATATGCAATCGCTTACGCTTAAGACCGCAGACGATACAAAAAGTTACGTAGCCTATATTTTTACGCTTAAGAATGAAGGGGAGTTACGCGTGAACTTTACCATACATGACCATGACCACAAATACCATATACCAAAAGAAAAGACTTGACCTCAGATTCATAGACATCATCATCCCAACATCCATCACAACAACTCATCAAGTAATATCCTATCCCTTCCACAATCATACCCTAACTCAAATCAAAACTGAAATTGATAGAAATGATTCGATTCAATTTTTTCAATCTCTTATTATTTTCATTGAACGTCATCATCATAGATCCTGTGAAGCTAGGCTTTTCATATCCGAATTTACAAAGATTGAGGTTTAACAAGAGTTACCCTCATTCTAGATTCGCTTAATTGAAACGAAAACAACAAACCACAAGAAAAATCCTACCGAGACCATTTATATGGATCTTGTTGCCAATCTTGTTGTCTTTGTTTGCTTCGGGTATCATGAGAATAAAGATTGGTTGAGTGAAGAATTGCGTTTGATGAAGACGGAGATAGGTTTTGAGGAGAAATTTTTTCTCTTTAGATCTGTTGAGAAGAGGAGATAGAAAGTGTAAGGCTCCAATTTGAGAAGAAGTATTGTGAGTTTTAGGTTTAGGTTATATTGTGTTGCCTCTTTATAACCGATTACTTAATAATACATGGGTCATTAGAGCGGCACTCTATTTCGATTGGATCAGTTTTTGATTTGGATCGGGGGATAACTATCGTGGGCTTTGGCTTCCCAAGTATGATTTGAGCCAGCTTATTCAACCTGATATGATAATAATTTGATGGTTTTGAGCTTTTCCTATTCTCAATTGGACGTGGACTTGTATATGTAATGATATGATGGATCAGATATCGTGAATAAAAATGTGTTACCCGATTTTTTTTCTCACAAAAATTGAGGGTACACATTTTACATTGGTTAATTGTGGTATATTGGTATGGTAAATTTTCACGGAGGATACACATTCACGGCTATATTTTGAAATGAATATCAAATGTAACCACGAAGATGATGCTTTATTATTTATTTGGGTTTGACGTGAAGTTTGACGGGCGTGTTTACTTATTTCATCTTCTTTCTTTCTTCCTTTCCGCGAAGATGACTTGTCTGGGCAAATATGTTGAATGTGATGAAGACTTGCTATCTAGTTACTTTTGTGATTCTTTCTCTCTTAACCCACACAGTAGCTATCACTTCGTGTCTCAATGAGTTGAGGATACGTCCAAGAGGTTTTGTACATTGGGTACACCGATCTTTTTCACAAGGATAGTACAAGCTTAAGTAACCAGTTTGGGAGATTTTACTTCTTTCTCAAGTTCGTCATATTGGGTTATCTTCACATGTGGTTACTACAGACAGCCGTTGAATTTTGATACTGTGGGGTTGAAATGAGTTAGACAATTTCAAATGGTATTGTTCATCGACATCTTCTCACGGGCTGATTTGATTTATGACAGAATGCTTCCAGTTAATGCTTCATGTACACTATTGTATGCTGATTCCGATAAATCGTAACCTTCCGGGGAGAGAAATGTGTACATTATGGGCTGATTTGATATATGAAAGATAACTGGAATGCATTTGGTGAGATGAAGATGTTGATATCTTATTCCCCGAATGGACAATCTTGAAGAAGGTCGAGTCGACAGTCTTTTCTACATTTTCCGTTGCGTGTTAGAAGACTAAAGACGGTTCTAATTTAATTATGAAAAGACTTCTTCGACCAAGAAATTCATCGAAAGGTTGTCATTGGGGAGAGCACTAATTAGGGGAGAGCAAAAAGGTCAGATTTAATCCCTAATTAGATTTGCTCATATTGTTCTTCTTCAAGTAAAGAGATGGCAGCTGAGAAGATTCATGAAGTTTGATGACTGTGAAAACACTCTTGGAGCTGCGCGCTATGTTTTGTATTTGATTTTGCTTGTAGGGAACATTTTAAGCAACTCCCGTATGACATCACTTGGGGAGAGATTGTTAGCCTCGCTAAAGTGAAGTCATTACGGGAATTGCATTAGTTTCTTTCTTTACTCATTCACAAGGACTAGTTTAGTCATTTGTGCTAAGTTAGGTTTGTCCTAGTATAATACACCTCCTAGTCCCAACTAGGAGGGTAGGAAGTTCACTTTGTAAAATAAGGTGTGTGTGGTTTCTTCTTCTTCTCTCTAGAAACACACACATCTTCCCCTTTTCTATCTAATACAATAACGATGTCTTATTCATTCTTTGAGCTTCCCCGACCCCCCGAACCACATAAATCACTAGTTTTATCGATCCTACAACTGCATCCACAATGATAGACTTTTTAAACATTTAAAATTAATATGTGATTAATTTTTAAACTTTTTGGTTGTAAAAACATATTTTTGCTATACATAAACTTTTTAAAGCTACATAAAGACCATACGAGAATATTATAATTAATCATTAATAAATTAATTTAGGTTTACATCGAGTTAGAAGGCAAACGAGAAACAAGTTGCATCACTGGCCCTTTTTAGATTGCAAAACTAATTCTTTTTTAAAAACAACATATGTGGAACTAGGTGTCCTAACATTATTATGCATAACTCGTTTAACTTTGTTGAAAAGCTTCACTGTCTTAACTGCAAGAAAACCAAATGTATAAAACGCGAAAGAAATAAAACATGTTGCTTTTTAATGCACGTTTTTTCGTGTTTTGCCACTTTATGCGATGCGGCTTGTAAAACATCTATATAAAGAGTTAATTTTATAAATGGTCCATGTGTCTGTCGGGTTTAACAGATTTAGTCCATTTACTTTTTTTTAAAGGATCTAGTCCATGTGGTTGCGACCTGTATCGGGTTTGGTCCCTTGACCAATTTTTCTGTTGGTTTGACTGTTTGAAGGGATGAAATGACCAAAATACCCTCACATTATTATTATTATTATTATTATTATTATTATTATTATTATTATTATTATTATTATTATTATTATTATTATTATTTATAAAACATCACTTCATTAGAAAATCATAGGATTTACAAGAAATTAGTGGAGAGCCGAGAAACTAATTGGCCCCCAACTCCTCTAGCTATAGCAAAGTTAATCCTACTAAAAATATGATCAGCAGCATGTGCGCGAATTTCCTGAGTCAACGAGAAACTTCAGATGCGCTTTAGTAAGGTTACCGTCTCCTTCTCAAATTCTCCAAAGGAAGATAATGAGAAGGGGAGAAACCTATATCCAATGTCCGCACATTTAGCCTCGTACTTGACACGCTTACGTTGCGCTGCTTCGACCACCGCACGACCTGGTGCGAAATCAACCATTTTAGTTTGTGTCAAGGGAGATGACCCTGTCAAATCGACGCATGCATCCTACCCTCCGTCCCAAGAATAGAGCAATATATCAGCTGGACGTAAGGATTTGTCCCTATCACAGCAAAGTCCAATGTCAACCTCTTTACGAGCCGAAATCCCAGACCGGGAGCATATGTCAAGGGTATCACGCACCACATTATGCCGATGTTTAATGCCAATGATACCAGCACAGGATACTGCGTGGTCCCCATAAATGTCTCCAGCAAATACCTTGGAGCAAGCTGAGCATGGCATCTGAGCATAAAAAAGGAGACACCTAACCGGTAGCTGATAAGGATTTAAAACGTACACTTTTAAGAGGTCATTTAAGCCCTTAATTGACCACTTTTATTTCCGTTACTGCTTAATTTCGTTCCTTTTCACTTTTTAGGTCTCTTGGAAGCAAAATGCTAGAATGATGCTTATTTGGACGAAAAGGAGTGAATACATGAAAAAAAAATGGCAAAGTCAAGATCGAAGCCACTCAAGCTGCTGAAACTGAACCTGACGGCGTCCCAATTAAAGGGCGACGCCGTCACTCTCTACAGATTTGATAAATAATGCACCAGACGGCTCAGCGGAATTTTTGCTCATAACACCTGACGGCGTCAGGCTTTGAAGAGGAAGGGCGTCACTAAGACTTTTCATCTCAGACGGCCCAGATCCAGAACCAAGACGACGTCCCATATGAAGCCCGACGGCGTCACAACTACAAGGTGACACTGTCCCATTAATAACTTGGCCAAGACAAAAACCCTAATGACGGCCAACGGCGTCACAACTACAAGGTTGCGAGTGTAAATCTATATATAGAATTCGATTTTTCTGCATTTAAGGAAGTAGACTTTTGGAATAAAAACCCTAAACGTTTGTAGTCCGACTTGAACAATATCTTAGGGTCCCAAACCCTATTTTACACATCAAGATAAGTGGTTTAATCCATTAGTATCATTATGTCTTCCATTTATTGTGTGTATGCTTGCTTATTTAACATGTCTAGCTAAATTTCTTGTGTGTTTGCTTAGATCTATGAAACCTAGTTGTTGATTATTGTTAGATTGTCTCTTATCTTAATTATAATTGACTTAGGAGTGCAAATAGGCTATCGTTGTGTTTAAATGCTTGAGTAATCTTTGTGAACATTAGTTTATGAATCACTTAGCGGATTTCGTAGTCTAAACATCCAAAGATAACCTTAAAGTTAGTTTATGATTAATCTAGCGAATTTCGTAGGCAATAACCTAAAGGTATTCTCAAAGAGTTAGGGAATAGGCACACAACGCGTTAAGAATAAGGACATGACAATTCAACCAACAATAAAAGATAACTAGGGAGTAATAGTATCTAGGTAAACACATTTTTAATCATCATACGAGCACACATTAAAAAGACATAGCTACCCGTAGAATTAGATAATTAGAATAGTAGAAGTAATCGGTAGAAGTACCACCCCTAAACCAATTGCCCCGAGATTTTACCCTTAGCTTTCTAAAAAACCAATAAAAGATAAAAAAAAAAGAATCCTCCTCAACCCCACCTTAGCGTAATACACTTCTTGCTAGCATTCCTATTCCCCTAGAGAACGATATCAATACCCGAGGCTTACCCAATACTACACTACAACGATTAGGTTCACTGCCTAGGGTGTTGAAAAACTTTCTCGACGAAAAGGAAGTTCCTTTGACCCCAAACGCGCTTCGTACGTGCATCAGTAGCATAACACACATTGGTAAGTTCTAGCATTCATGGTCTATCCTAACTCGGATATCGGAACCACCCTAAGCCAGTTAGAAGTGTAATCCTCCTTTTGCGATCTCCATAAAGCCATCTGTCGAGTAGATAAGCTATTACATATTGGTTTTCACAAACACATAATCAAACACACAATAGGGTCAAATGAGTTAGGTTCTAGAGAGAGAAAATGAAGAGAGTTGGGAACTTTAGTGAGACAAAGAAAAATGTATTATGAAAGCTCCAACCTTTTGCCTTGCAAGGCAAAGGGTATTTATAGTTAGTTACAAGAGACGCCTCCTACGGGTTGTGGATCAGGCATACAGTGGGTAAAGACCTGTCCGTCCTCCACGGTGTTACATAACAAACTACTAACTATCACTAAATGACTACGACTACGAGCTTTCTAATGAATACATATACTTGAGGTGACCGACTCTTTAACTACCAAATTTTCTAAATCCTAACAATCTCCCCCTAAGGGAGGTCACCTCAATTACAAACAAATATTACATTTTGGTGTTCTTGGATTCTTGATAAGTTCTTTGCTCTATAGCTCGTAGTATTTGATTCTTCATGTTCTGCATGTTTTGTCCATTAATTGGAGGTCTTTTACTGATCCACGTGATGGTGAGTTTCTTTGAGCCAGCTTTGAGATCATCAGCCACAGTAAATCTCTGACTCATCCTTTGTTGTATCGTCATTATGTGAAGTTGTGACATTTGGACCGACATGCTCACTCTTTGGATCATGATATCTTTTCATCATAGTAGCGGAAGCTTTGTTGATTCATGATATTTGCAGCAGCGTAGCAGAAGCATGGATTGAAAATATCAGTGCCAGTTGATGAAGATATGCCTTTATCATGATTTCTTTAGAAGTGAATGTGATGTGTGAGCACGAGGTTATGGAATGACTCCTCAATTCTGATTAGTTGCAACCTTCGGGTGTCCCTGCAAACAACAGTTAGCAATAAAGTGCACGAATGTGTCTTTGATCACTTTCGTTGAATGGGGTTGCAAGAACCACGGTTCCCCATTGAATAGTACAAGTACTGCCCGTGATCAGGTAGAATTCCGAAGAACCTCCTTAACACGGTTTCGCAGCTAATCAAGCCGTTCTCAAACTGGAACGTCTCAAAGAAGACAACACGGAGTGAGTGAACCAACGAATTGAGATTCACTGATTGATGAAAAATGATTTGAAAAACAATCATGTATTGCTTAATAGAAAGGTTTTTGCAATACAACGAAGGTTTTAAGAAAAATTAATTATCAATCATAAATACCCCTTTTATTTTTTGAAAACTTAATACACAGTCGATGTGCTAGAGAAAAGAGTTGTTGAGCACAATGACCGGTTTTTCAAAGGTGTATGTCAATCCATTTCCATGACTAGGTTTTAATATTTATAAGTTCTTGTTATACATATGGTCTACCCTAATGCACTAACGGGCAGTGTACCCGGTCGTGTGTAGTGTAGTATTCGGTAAAACCGAGGTCATCCCAAGAGCTATGTGCGCGGATTTAAACCAAGTTTAGGTGTCAGAGATTTTAATAGATTTTAAGGTGGAAATGATTAACTACTAAAACAAGAAAATAAAAAAAGCAAATAGAGGCGAGGGTTGTGATCAATAGGGGAGAAGTGTGCTAACCTAGTTAATCATCCTATCAAGCTAAGTTCATGTTTAATTACTTCCAATTACTTCAAGTGGGATGAAAGTCGCTAGGACAAAGATTTGATCAGTTCGTCCTAACCTATCAACAAAGGGTTCCACTAGAGATGTCAGGTGACCCATCGAAATTCCAGTTGTTCTTAGTCCCCTAAGCCAAGTCATTAAGTACCGCTACATGCAAGATTTGTAATAATGAGTGCCCGGGAGCTAGCATCTTAAACACTCATCCCTGACTTCTTAAGTTCATCCAAACGGTAGGTGATCAGTTGGTCAAATCGCACAAGCGAAGAAGGGTCGTCAGTTGGTCATATCTTACCCTTCCCACTCAGTCTACCTACTTAGGGTCAGTTGGTCATATCTCCTAAGTAACTAGCCACTACCGCCATTCAAAACTACCGAAACAAGGGTAGCTACCAACAAACTATTATACGGAAGAAATGTAAACACAAACAAAGCAATTAAGGAATCATAACTCGGCTAGCACCAGAAGTGCTTAGCCGCTCATAATAACTAAAACAATCGATTCAATATTTAACATTACGAAATACATGAATTGAAAGTAAAGAAAATATAAAATGCTAATGCTTATTGTAGGGGAGTGATTTCTCCTTTGGAGATGACTCCGTATGCTTCCTAAGATCTGCCTTCAACCTTCTACTCACGTTCACTAATGTTGTGTGTGAGATGGGATGATTAGAAATGCTGGAAATTGAGTGGTATTTATATGCCAGATCTTGTTACGGCGTAACTTAAGTTGAGAGTTACGCCGTAACACCATTATCTTCGTAATTTGCACTTAAAATGCTGGTTACGGCGTAACATATGGAAGGAGTTACGCCGTATCTTCAATAAATCCTTGTTACGCCATAGCTGAGACAATAGTTATGGCGTAGCTTGCAGCAGCGTGGAACCTCATTTGACCTAGTTAGTTACGTCATAATCTTTGGAGAGAGTTACGCCGTAATCTTCAGTTGAGTTTGTTTTATGAGCCACGCTTCTGTTACGGCGTAATGTGAGAGGGGAGTTATGCCGTAACATCTTCAAAATGAGCATACTATCATAAATCTTCAATAAACTCTCCAAATCCATGTCTCTTTAGCTCTAATGCTCGTAATTTACCTGAAAGTGAAATATAGAGGAAAACAAACGTAAATCCATATAAATGATATAAAATACAAGCATTATCGAGGGAAATTGACACTTAATATTCAGGACTATTTGATGATATCAAATATCCCCCACTTGAACTCTACTTGCCGTCAAGTAGACCTTATTAGATAGATTCCTAAAAAGATATCTCCCATTAACTAGAAAATATAAGTTTACAAATCCCTTATGCTAGAATAAAACAAAGCCGAACAGCACACGAAATGGGAACAAAACACTCAAATCTCTCAACTATTCTAAGTGTCAATTTAGGGGTGATCACTCATTGCACAGTCATAGAATGTATTCTATCATAAGCTCGGCGGTTACACAAATCTCCACCACTAGATTTAAGGACAAAACAATTCTTGAAGGCAATATGGGTAGACACGACAAAAGGTAAGGGTGGTTTGTCATTACTAACATGTCATGGCGAAGTGGACAAAATCAATGATACATGACCAAATCCATGGCCAAGACACCAAAGATTGCTCGCTGCATCACCTAGACACGCTTCATGACTAAGGGTAGGATAAGACATGGAATATAATTGGTGTAAAATAAAATCAAGCAGATAGTCTAAATCTATAACCAAGTCATCACCACTTATCGTTAGCCCAAAGTTCAAGTTTTGAAGTTAAGAAACCGGATCATGATATTATCAGGTAGATGTGCCATTAGAGGACTTCATAATGGGCACATTTCCAGCTCCATTCTTCAAATGTGACCGAGGTGGCCTCCTCGATACTAAATCTATAGTAAGCTCATAATACTAGTGCTTATAACATTACACTTTACAATCAACTAAATAACAATAACTATTTTTTTTTCGAATCACATTTTTTTTCAACATAACATAATAACTAAACATAATATCCCCCCATTTGAGATGAACAATATTAGAATTTGGGGGGTCTTCAATGATCTTTAAGGATATGTCGTCGACGAAAGCGGGATTCCGAACCTTTCCACTTAAACCTTGAACTTAGGCAAATAATGACTTCCCAATTACAAATAAAGACTATAGGGTAGGCTAAGGTGTAATGGTGTAACGAAACAATATATTTGGTGAACAAAATGAAAGGAATGGCTCAGAAGGGTGTATCTACGGGTATCTTGCACTAAAGGAGAGTGCAACAAAGGGTTTAACATGGGGGTCGAGAAGTTGAGGTGACTAATCGATAGACACATAATGATGGGCTATTTGGGTGATAATCATATAATACTGCCTTCTTAAACTGGAAAGTCCAAATACATCGAGCTAACTCAACATACCTCGTCCATGGTCTCGAAATGATGTAAAGGCCAAGTTCTAAAGTTTACAAGCTACCGGCACACTCATAATTTGGTGGATTTGGGGTAAAAATTTGGAAACGGATAAGGCTAATCTCACCATATAATATCAAGGGTTATAATGTGCTCGGCTAAGGTCTAATCTAGTTAGGTTAAGAAAAACATGTCAAAAATTTTAAAATGGCATAATTTTTCAAAATAAACTAGAAAAACGAGGGCAAAATAAAGTTCAAAAGACAATTCTACTCCCGTCCCCCCCACTTGAAACGTACAAAGTCCCTTTTCTACTAAGCGTTAAATAAAGGTGAAGAGAAAAGTAGAATTAGAGCGAGAGCTTCCCTGAAATTTGCTCCAAAAAGAAAGAAGGCCCACGAAAAGAGTAGTGGCTTCGCATAAGCATCCACGAGCAAACTTCAATCCCTGAAATCACACTACCGACAAGCATAATTCTAAAAAAGAAAAAGAAGAATGAAAAAGAAACCTAATTCACTTTCGTAGGAATCACGGTTGCATTTAGCGTATGCAACAAGCCTTTTAAACCACTTGGTGTCCCAAGTAAACGAGTGTAGTCTCGTGAGGGCTTACAGGGAACATACCCTCAAAGTTCATTTGAATACTAATACAAGGTTATTATGTTTAAAAAAAAGATAGAAGTGTTACAGAGGATAGTTACGTCGTAACTCCTATAAGGAGTTACGCCGTAATTAAGCAAAACCTGGCAGACGCAGAGTGTAGCTACGGCGTAACCATTAAATGGGATTACGCCGTAATTGGTAATGCTCTGAGAAGGACTGCTGCAAAAAATAATGTTACGGCGTAACCATAAGAATGAGTTACATCGTAACTATGGACAGATCAGGTCCTCGTTCAATATGCTGCAGCAACGTTTCTCCCCATTTTCCTGCAAAAATGGTTAAAAATACAAAACCTAACATAAATGGAAATAAAACAAATGAAAGGGATAATTCGGGTTGCCTCCCAAAAGAGCACTTTTCTTTATTTGCGAGTCTTTAAGTTAGACTCAGAGCCTCGGGGCTTTATGGTGGCCTTTTGACTTGGCTAACTTCCTCTATATCCTCATCAAGTGATGCCTGACCCAGGCGACATTTGTAGCAGTGCGGAGGTACTCTTTAGTCTTGATCTTTTGTATTTTGCAGAAATTTTCATCTGGCCCAAATGGTATCTAGTGAACTCATACTTTTCAGCTACAATCAGTGGTGGTTTTTTATATGAAATTCCAAGAAGCTTGCACCTCCTTTGCTCATACTCTTCATCTTCTAGATCAGTTAACTCTGCTTTACTTAGTGGCTCAAGGTGGTCTATGATTCCTTTTATGTCATAATCATTGGACTTGGCCTCAACTAATTTATCAATATGCCCATGTTCACATTCTTCTCTTGTGTCCTCTTTGTCATCATTAGTTAAGTTACCTGCATCTTGAGGAGTCTCTTCATATGGGTTATCTTTGTTCATGCAATCTTTCCAAATTTTATTCTTAGTGGAAGAATCCACTTTTCCATATTTGATTTTAATCCAATCGTTCAATCTTAACCTATCCGACCATTGTATCTCGGTTCTTCTATCGTCATTAGTTGAAGTCCATAAAAATTCGTTATCTCCTACTCTAACTGCACTACTTCCCCCATTACAGTTGTCATCATATGGATTGCAGGAAGCCCAAGAATCCCCATCAATGGTTTTTATTTTTTCACACCAATGCTTTCGAGCAAAGGTGTTGTCGTAATCAATGGACCCATGATATGAGGTTGAACTTTTTGTTGCTTCATGATCTGCATCATTATCATAGGTTTCACCACGACTAAGATTAGCCCAGAATTTTCTTTTATCATCATGGCCAACTTCCCCATACATAATCCGTACCCAAGCTTCAAATGTTATTCCTTTGTCATTAGTTGAGGACCACAAGTACTTGTTGTTTTTTGCTCTTTCTTTGTCATGACCACCGTCACAGACGTCCACATAGGGGTTACATGAAGCCTAAAGATCATATCCTTTATCGTTGTCGGTATTTTAATTTTGGAAAGTACTTGTAATCAACTTTCTAAACTTCGGGCCAATCTTCTTTAGACTCAAGTTCTAGCACTGGATTGACATTGTTATTTGTTTTCGAGAAGTGGTTGCGATGTACTCTTCCCATGTTGTATTCATCAACTTTCCTTCCCTGCATATTATGACCATTAACAGTACAATGCTTGTGTGTAATGGTGGTAGGAGTAATTTTGTTTTTTCCTTTTTGGATAACACAAACATTTTCGATAGGGTGACATTTTCCAATGTCATCCATATTCAGGATAAGTTTTCTATCGTTGATTTTTAATGTAATGTTTTTTTGAAAACGTTAATCTTTTCCCGTGCGGTGGCCAGAAGGGGCCTGCCCAAAATTAAAGGAATGTTGAGATCTTCTTCCATATCTAAAATAACAAAGTCGACAGGAAGAGTAAAATTATTAATCTTAATGAGCACATTCTCAACTACCCCTCAAGGAATGATCACCGTTCTATCAGCCATTTCAATCTTCATGCAAAGGGGTTTGATAGGACCAAGATTTAATCTTTTGCACATGGAAAATGGCATGATACTAATACTAGCTCCTAGGTCAGCTAAGGCATTAACATTATGCAAATTATTAATAGAGTAGGGGAGAATGAAACTTCCTGGATCTTTTTCCTTAAGAGGGATCTGATTTAGGACAACGGCTGAGCAACTGGCGTTTAACTTTACTTCATTATCCATAATAGCTTCTATTTTCGTATATTGTTCTTTCTTCATAAAGCTTGTATCGTCATATTTTATAATTGCTTGTTTGGGGAACCCAGCAAGCTCCTCTTCATCGTACCTGAAAGGGGTGTAAAGAGGTTTCCCGTTATTAGAAAATATGGCATTACAGAAACTATCATCACTTGAGCTGTCTTTATTAATTTCATTTTCCTTTATCCCGGATTCCTTTCCGGTGTCATCTAAATCCTTATGACGAGCAAGGAGGGTGGCTCTTGTTTTTGAAATCTTTAGAACAATGCGTCCCTTCTGGCCTGTCGCTTGGTATCTTCTTCCAAATACTTATTTATTGATTCTTCGAGTGAAGATTTTTCTGCCTTGTAGGGATTCCGATCATAACTGCGATGGAAGGGTTTTCCTTCTCCATACATAACTTTTTCGATTTGGGGGCTTATATTCTTCATATGGAAATCTTTAGTTAAATGTCCTCCTCCACATGTATCGCATCCTACTCGAATAGCATGCACATTTTCCTGAAGCTTCTTCATATCTCTCCCAAGGTTTTCTAATTTTCTTGTGATGGTGGCAATGCCTTCGGAATTTCTATTTAGGCTTCGTTTGCTTCCTCCATCATGCCATTTTTTTGAGTGATCAGCTAGTTTTTGAATGGCTTCAATGGCGAGAGTAGGATTCATGCCCGGAATTGGTCCTTGGTAATCCAGCATCTGTCTCGTAGTTAAGTTAATACCTTTGTAAAATATGTTGACCTTTTGCTGGCTGTTTAGGTCATGAGTTGGACACTTGTAGAGGAGGTCGTTGTATCGGCTTGATACAACGTCTCATTGTCATCTTGTTTAAAATTATGTATTTCCGTGAGTTGTCTTGATACTTTAGAAGGTGGACAATATCTTTGAATGAAGTATCTATTTAGGAGGGCCCACGTATCAATTGTCCCTGCTGGTAATCTATTAACCCATCTTTTTGCGGCTCCAGTAAGTGTGATTGGAAAAATTCTGAGCATAACTGCATCCTTCGAGACTCCTGGCGTATTGAACATGCTAGTAATATATTATACATTTTTTATGTGTTCGTAAGCATCCTATGAAGTATTTCCAGAAAAAGGATTTGCTCTTAATTCCCTCAAGAATTGTGGTTTTATCTCGAAATCAATATCCTCCCCAATAATTGGCCTAGCGATCCCCGACCCTTGTTCTTCTTTTGTCAACGCCAGATATTCCTCAAGAGTGAGGTCATCAATGTTAGCAACTTCCATGGTACCTGAAACTTGAAAATATATCATGATAAATTAAGAAAATTTTAAAACAAAACAGAAATGAAAGACTTAATGAAAATCCTTAATATAACTCCCCGGCAGCGGCGCCAAAAACTTGATGCAGGTTTTGTTTTAATATTTATATGTTCTCGTTATACCTATGGTCTACCCTAATGCACTAACGGGCAGTGTACCTGGTCGTGTGTAGTGTAGTATTCGGTAAAATCGAGGTCGTCCTAAGATCTATGTGTGCAGATTTAAACTAAGTCTAGGTGTCACAGATTTTTATAGATTTTAAGGTGGAAATGATTAACTACTAAAACAAGAAAATAAGAAAGCAAATAGAGGCGAGGGTTGTGATCAATAGGGGAGAAGTGTGCTAACCTAGTTAATCATCCTATCAACCTAAGTTTATGTTTAATTACTTCCAATTACTTCAAGTGGGGTGAAAGTCGCTAGGACAGCATTTGGTCAGTTCGTCCTAACCTATCAACAAAGGGTTCCACTGGAGATGTCAAGTGACCCGTCGAAAGTCCAGTTGTTCCTAGTACCCCAAGCCAAGTCATTAAGTACCGCTACATGCAAGATTTGTAATAATTAGTGCCTGGGCGCTAGCATCTTAAACACTCATCCCTTACTTCTTAAGTTAATCCGAACGGTAGGTGATCAGTTGGTCAAATCGCACAAGCGAAGAAGGGTCGTCAGTTGGTCATATCTTACCCTTCCCGCTCAATTTACCTACTTAGGGTCAGTTGGTCATATCTCCTAAGTAACTAGCCACTACCTCCATTCAATACTATCGAAACAAGGGTAGCTACCAACAAACTATGCATGTATACACTAGAAATAATTATACGAAAGCAATGTAAATGAAAACAAAGCAATTAAGGAATCATAACTAGGCTAGCACCAGAAGTGCTTAGCCGCTCATATTAAATAAAACAATCGATTCAATGTTTAACATTACAAAATACATGAATTGAAAGTAAAAAAAAGATAAAATGCTAATGCTTATCGCAGGGGAGTGATTTCTCCCTTGGAGATGGCTCCGTATGCTCCCTAAGATCTGCCTTCAACCTTCTACTCACGTTCACTGATGTTTTTTGTAAAATGGGATGATTAGAAATGCTGGAAATCGAGTGGTATTTATATGCCAGATCTTGTTACGGCGTAACTTAAGTTGAGAGTTACGCCGTAACACCATTATCTTCGTAATTTGCACTAAAAATGCTGGTTACGGCGTAACATCTGGAAGGAGTTACGCCGTATCTTCGATAAATTGTTGTTACGCCGTAGTTGAGACAATAGTTACGGCGTAGCTTGCAGCGGCGTGGAACCTGTTACGGCGTAATGTGAGAGGGGAGTTACGCCGTAACATCTTAAAAATGAGCATACTATCATAAATCTTCAATAAACTCTCCAAATCCGCGTCTCTTTACCTCTAATGCTTGTAATTTACCTGAAAGTGAAATATAGAGGAAAACAAGCGTAAATCCATATAAATGATATAAAATACGAGCATTATCGAGGGAAATTGACACTTAATATTTAGGACTATTTGATGATATCATTACCCACCAATAGCTTGTTTGATGTTGGCTCTAGAAGGATTTCCATTTCATCGTGAATGTTTTACATATCACTCGGATGTTCTGGGAATACCACAAGGATAATGTGTAGGACTCTCAAACTATATTCTCACATTCCACATTGTGTTAAACTGCGAGACTTCATTAATTGTGTCCTAATGAGATTTATTCATGATCTCTTGGCTCTAGACTCAATAGTGCACATTTGATTTCCTATGCTGGAGACTAGGGAGAGGGTCTCCTTCTTTAATATCAACAATCTCTAAGAGAAAATCGATAGATTATGTAGGTTACCCGTAAGAATGAAACAAGTCCTTTTAAGAGTAACTTAAGTAGCTTGGAAAGTTTAGTGTAGTGCGTCACTGGGTCCATGACGTCTTGTCTTCAATGCCGGTGTTACCTTGGTAACAACCAGCAGCATATAAATTGAACCCGGTTTCTGCCCTAAGGTTGAATTAATGGAGGGTTATTTCTTATCACCCTTTTCTCATTCAATTCTTTTTCATTCTTCAACCCCTTCAGTGCTTACCGAGACCTCATCATTAGAACCTTGTTGGGTTTATTCCAGTTCTAGCTCTATCTCAGTTAGCACTCTTCCAATATTCTCATTTTTATCCTTTTTTCATCATACCTAAGGACTTCTACACTATCTAGTGGATTGTCCCTTGGTAGATCCCTCTGGATCTGGCGGGATCGTAGGAACAAGCACCTAACCGAACCATCCTTATAACTCCAATGCATAAAATAAATTGGTCGGTCTTTTGGTGTTGTTCTTTCCGCCTCGAAACCAATTGAAAACCATTTGAAAATCAATCAAGGTACACGTGATATAAAACCAAAGCATTTTGTACCTTAATTGTTTTTGATATTTTAGAAATGCTCCCCCTTAACATGTGCTTCACGTATTAGTAATCATTTGGCACATAGAGGCAAGAGAACTTTGAATTCTTAGATTGAGAATGAAAGATCCAATTCTTGATTAACATTTTCTAAAATGATCATCATCACTTCCTGATAAAATCTAGTATTTAGATACTTTGGATAAAACATTTTGGGGAGGATGTGGTTTTCTTCTTATTGCTCCCCCTCAATATGTGCATCGAGATTTGAAAGAGTTTTGCACATATAAGAGGGAACCTGTACTAAGAGACAAAACAATCACGTTTCAATCCTTTTGGTTTAAGATAAATGCACTCCCTTAACATGTGCATGGAAAATTTGAAATCGTTTGGCACATGTAGGGAGGAGTGCTTGTTATTATATTTCTAAAACCACTTATCGAATTATCAGTTTATATCCAATTTAAATCATACATTCTCCCCCGATCACAATTTTCAAACCCTTTGAGATTTGTGATCTCAATTGATTTAAATTATTTTTGAAAGCTTTTTGAGGAGAAGTGTGACCTTTTGAAAACATTTAACTGATAAGGATCACATTATGAAACTTTAATCTCCAATGATCAAACATGCTTAGGTATCTTATGAAAACACAACATTAGCCTTGGTCTGGATCCAATTGTACAAAAACATTGTTCTTTTTTATTATGCAAAAGTAGACCTTGCTCGTTTACGTGCCAATTGTTTAATTTGATATGTTTGAAATCATTCTCCCCCTCAATCAATGACCAAAGTTGTTGATTGAGTGATAGAGATTTTGGCAAATGATAAGTCCAAATAATTTTCAAAATTAAGTCCGAGTTATTTTCAAAGCAATTTTGTTTTTATTAAATGACAAATATTTTTCAGAAGAATCTTTAGAAGGAAAAATATTTGTGAGGCAACATTTGTCTTTTTGGTGACAAAGATTCATTATTAACTTTTGTTTTTAGAATTAGAGCAAGAGGTTTCAAAAATAGATTAAGCATGGCTCTGTTCTTTCTTTTAAACACGGGTTATTGCCAAAAATGACAATAAACCAACATTTTTCTCCATCTTTTTTTTTCTTTCTTTTTTATGGAAATTATTACATCTGTTCGAACTTCATCTAAAGACCCGTGCCATTTTTGAATGACAGATCAAAGTCCGTATATGTTATCGAAACCAGATAACATGATATGAAAACAATATTTTTGGACTTTTTCAAAATTTTCTGATTTTTATGGGTTGTCAAAATTTTATATTTTTCTATTTTGTTTTTGTTGGTTTTATAATTTTGTATTTTGCTTTTTGATATATTATATACAAAGGATAGATGAAGAAGCACATTTACTCCTCGTCTTCCTCCTGAAGACGTTTGAGTGTCTCAGGTTGTAGGCTCTTCAAGCCAAGTCGTGGAAGGATAAACTCAAAACGTTCTCTAGGAAGAGCTTTAGTGAAGATGTCTGCCAGATGATATTCAGTCCTTACGAAATACAGTTCAACCACACCTTTCTCCACTTGTTCCCTCAAGAAGTGATGTCGAATGTCTATGTGCTTTGTTCTTGAGTGTTGAACATTGTTGCATCAGAGAGCAATGGCACTTTTGTTATCATAATACAGAGGAACTTTGTTGAATACAAAGCCATAGTGAGATAAATGGGATCTCATCCATAAGATTTGAGCACAACAGGATGACATGTCTATGTATTCAGCCTTTGTAGAGGATATTGACGTACTTATTTGTTTCTTTGAAGACCAGCTTACTAACTTATCTCCTAAAAACTGAGCACCTCCTGATGTGCTTCAACGTGTCCCATCATAGAAAAAAGAAATTTGTCCCATCATAGACATTTGTAATCCCTGGAGGCATTGTGAAATTTGTAATCCCAAGAAAAATGACATTTGTCCCATCATAGACATTTGTCCCATCATAGAAAAATTTCACAAAGTCCTGGAGGCATTGTGAAATTTGTAATCCCAAGAAAAATGACATTTGTCCCATCATAGACATTTGAAATTTGGAGCACATCTCCTTTGAAAATTGGTCACATTCATTAGGGTCGGTTGAAGCAAAAATAATATCATCAACATAAATTTGAACGTGAATTAGGTATTTGCCTGACTTTCTGGTGAACAATGTGGGATCAACTGCTCCTTTGCTGAATCCATTTGTCAAAAGAAACTTTGACAATGTATCATATCATGCCATTGGTGCTTGCTTCAAACCGTAAAGGGCCTTCTTCCAGCGGTAGACATGGGTAGGATTCTCTAGATTCACAAAACCTTCGAGTTGACTGACGTAAACCACTTCTTTGAAATCTCCATTAAGAAAAGCAGTCTTTACATCCATCTGATAAACCACAATACTCTTGCTAGCAGCATTAGCCAGGAATATTATGATAGCCTCAATTCGTGCAACCGGAGCAAATGATTCCTTAAAGTCAATACCCTCCTCTTGTCGGTATCCTTTAGCCACTAGCCTTGCCTTATTCTTCAGAACATCACCGTGCTCATCAAGCTTTACTTTGAAGATCCACTTAAGAGCAATAATCATAGCACAATCTGGAGCAGGTACTAATTCCCACATATCAAGATGATCAAACTCATGGATTTCTTCTTGCATAGCACTAAACAGTTGTCCTCATACATTGCTGTTTTGACATCTTTAGGTTCGATCTTTGATAATACAGAATTGAAGAAGCACCATAAGGCATCAGTAGCAAGTTGTTTACGAGTGGATATTGGGCGAGAAGGATTCCCAATGATGTTGTCCAATGGATGATCATGTGTCCATTTTCTAAGATGTTCATGAGGTTGATGATGAGGAACTGATATAGAAGAGTTTGGATCCCCTGATGAAGATGGTTCAGGTGTTGGTTCAGGGGCAAATATGTTTTCAAACGGAGCATCTTCGGGGGTAGAAAAGGGGTTATCTCCATCATAATTAGCAGCTACATTTCCATGATGTATAGCCGAAGATTGAGGATTCGAAGATGATGATGAGTGATCGGCAACTGGAGCTTCTTGAGATAAAGACATTGAAATGGATGGACCATTCATATTGGTTGGATTAGAAGAAGCTACAGTTGGTGGTACAGAATTGTCATTGGCCTGAGGTTCATAATATTCATCAAACATCGGATCAAACAATTTCTTTAAATCTTCTTCTGATGGACGTACATAAAGATCTGCAGGGAAGTGATTCTGTACAAGAAAAGAACTGATGGGACTACTTGACAAAAATTGAGGTGCGGGTCCAGAACTCAATTTTCCAGGAGCTGTTTGCTCAGACAGCTCATTAAACATGACATGAATAGACTCCAGTCTCGGGTTCTTTTATTGTAGATTCGATAACCCTTCCGGTTTGGAGCATAACCAATGAAAACTCCAATGTCCGCCTTAGCTTTTAATTTACCCAAATCTTGACCATCATTAGTAGGATAGCATAAGGCACCGAACACACGTAGAAAGGACAGATCCGGTTTTCGGTTGTGGACAAGTTCGTAAGGAGTTTTTCCATGAGTTGTATGAATTAGGGAACGGTTTTGGGTGTAGCATACAGTGGAAATGGCTTCCGCCTAGAGAAACATTGGAGCCTTTGAATAGATCAGCATAGTCCTTGCAGGTTCTACAAGAGTTCGATTTCGTCTTTCAACTACACCGTTCTGTTGAGTACGTGGAACACTTCTTTTATGGTTGATTCCAATGCTTTCATAAAAATGACTTAGTACTTTGTTTACAAACTCAGTTCCATTGTCTGTTCGGATGATTCTGACTGTTTTATTAAGCCGAACCTGCAATTGTTTAATTAGTTTGATGATGACGTCGGGAGTTTCATCCTTTGACCTCAAAAACTTAACCCAAGTAAACCGAGAGTAGTCATCAACCACGACTAGCACATATTTCTTCCCGTTTATAGTTTGCACTCTCATTGGACCGCACAAATCCATATGAAGGGTATGAAAAACTTCCATAATCGAGTTTGCAGATTTGGATTTATGGGCATATTTCTTGCTCTTTCCCAATTGGCATGCTGAACAAAAATGATCTTTTTCATATTTTAATCTGGGTAAGCCACTTACGAGGTCCTTTCTAGAAAGATCATTTATGGTACCGAAGTTCAAGTGATTGAGACGACGATGCCATAACCATGACTTTTTTTAAAAGCCTTTGACAACAAGCAGATTGGAGAAGACTTCATCATGTCTTCGATAGAGATGGTGTATAGATTAGAGCCACGTGTTCCCTTTAAAAGTTCAACACCATCTAGTTCTCTAACGAAGCAAGAATGCTTTCTAAAGGCCACTTCAAGATCAGAGTCGCAGAATTAACCAACAGAGAACAAATTATGACCAAGACCTTCAACATAATACGCTCTGGAGATTACACTATCTCCAAACACATAGTCTCCATAACCAATGATTCCTCTAAAATGGTCGTTCCCAAATCTAACTGTTCCAATGAATCTATTCACAAAGTTCTTGAGCCGTGAGCGATCTCCAGTCATATGCTTTGAACATCCTGAGTCCGAATACCACAGAACTATTTGTACGACCTGCAGTTGAACACAGACAAGTATGAATGACTAGATAATTTGGATCCCCATGAGAGAATGGGTTCCATTTGGTTAGTGAAAGAGATTGGAACACCCACATCAGTAATAGAAGCTATGACATCATTATTGGTGGATGCAAGACTAGTAGAAGCACTTGGCCTATGTGTAGTATGACTACTTCTTAAGGGGATGATCCTACCAGTAGGTTTCCATTCCTTAGTGGGCATAGATCTATTCCTATTAGGACAGAATTCATTAACTTTTAATCTGCAGCAAGTGGGTTTCCATTGATAACCCACATTATTAAACTTTCTCCCTGTAGGTTTCCAATAATTACTAACCTTTTTCCAAATTGACTTTCTGGCATAACCTGTTTAGCATTTATTACATTTTTGACTGGGGATTTTGTTGAAAACTAGAAAGGGGGGTTGAATAGTTTTGCCAATTAAAACTTCCTTTTAATCTATTTAGATCGACTTATGTCAATCTATTTGGATGTGTGTGTTGGATGTTGATAAACAAGCATATATAAGTATGTAATGAAAAGATAAGAGTAAGAAGCACAAAACCACAACGCGAGTATTTAGAGTGGTTCGGATACAAGGACACCTTCCTTGCCCTACTCCACTCCCTGAGTCACCTACTCGAGAGTTCGTAAACACTACTCCAATCTCCTTATGGCGGAGAAGCCTTCACAACGTCGCCTACCCTTTTTCCGGTGCTAGGCTCACCACCGGGTTCTTTCACACCAAGGTGAACCACACCTACACAACGCCGCCTACCCTTTATACGGTGCTAGACTAACCACCGGGTTCTTTCACACCAAGGTAAACCACACCTACACAACGTCGCCTACCCTTTATTAGGTACTAGGCTAAGCACCTAGTTCCATTGCAATGGAGGAACTACTACCCAACACTACATCAATGACTAATCCCAAAGGAGATCAACTCCTTTCTACAACATCATCAAGGATGTCAATATCCTTGGATCTAGTACTAATCTATCTTGTACATCAAAACACACCATATCGAATGTACATCTAAGGCACCTTTCACTAATGCCTTTAACTAGATCTTCAAGACACCCTTCACTAATGTCTTGTGTCTTGACTTCTAAGCACCCTTCACTAATGCTTCTAGTCTTGACTTCTAAGCACCCACCACAAGTGCTTATGATATGGACGATAGATACCCTTCACTAATATCTTCGTCTTGAAACTTGAGACACCTTTCACAAATGTCTTCAACACTTCTTAGAAAAGAGAAATAATCATCAACAAGAAGACTTCAGTAGTCTTGATGATGAGGAAGCATGGCAACTCATGGACTTGAGCTTGCTCGACTTCAAAGTTGGTGATGTTGCCTTTAAGAGGAACCTAAAAGATCACACAAAAGCAAAACTACAAACATAGATCTCTTGGATCTGAGGTTAGAGAGTTTTTAACTCTGGGTGAAAGTATGTTAAAAAAGGGTGAGAAACAATGAAGAAATGGCTCACTATTTATAGAGGAAAAATTCTACTATTCCTCGGATCCCACGGATCTCTTCCACAAGGGATCCGTCTAGCGTAAAGCTAGGGATCCGTGGGACGCTCCTCTTTACCCATGGGTATTTTTGGTTATGGGTCATGGGTCATGGGTCATGGGTTATGGGTTGATCCATGGTTTTCTTTCTAGATACAATGTATCTCTAGAATACATTGAACTTGGTTAAGTGGTATATATAAAACCATGGGTTATGGGTCAATACCATTAGCTAGTTTTTACCCATTTAGTATATACCTATTTTTACCCATTTTAGTATAAACTTGTTTTTTTACCCATTTTAGTATAAACTTGTTTTTACCCATTTATATTACCCAAAATACTACATACTAGTTATGTGTATATTTTACCCAAATATGTAAACACTAGTTGTGGTACATATGTAATATTAAATCATAAAATCACTTATACTTGTTTTAGTGTTTTATGTGAAAATGTGAATATGTTAGAAACTATTATTTCAAACCATTTACGTATTTTATTTGTTTCGTTAAAATGATTTTACATTTGTTATCGACAAAACATTAGAAGATCGTAAAATATAAATAAACGTTTTTACGGCTTATTTGTATTAACAATCTCCCCCTTTTTGTTGATGACAAAACATAAAATTATTTTAAGGAAAAGCTAAAATTCGTAAAAGTTTGAATTTGTAGTTTTTACTTTATTCTCCTCCTTTTTGTCGAAACAAAAAGAGCTTCGAAAGGAAACTAACACATTGTTTTTAGGAAAAACATGTGAAAGAAATAAAAAGAAATAGAGAGCAAGTAACGGAAAGGATCTCGTCTTTACTCCCCCTTGACGAGTCCATCCCTATGTAAGGGCGTCAAGAAAGTAATACTAAGCTAGTTAGTTTGCAACTAAGTTTGCAAAAGATTTCGTCAAAGTGACGAATGTGCTCCCCTTGATGATTGCAATTTTGCAAAGGGATGTAAAGAAATGTAATCCAAATATTGCAAGTAATTTGCAATGTATTGCTTTGACACAAAGCTCCTCCTAGCTTTAGGGTGTCAAAGTCTTCAAGTGTAGATTGAATAACTACAAAACAAAGGTTAGAAAGCAAGTACAATTCACAATTTCCTGCAAATGTGGTCCAAGTTAGTAGAAAAATAGTTTTCAGTCTCACGGTTCCCTCCTAGTAGGGATCCGTCTAGGCAATTTTGAGGGATCCGTATAGCTGATGATCAATTTCAGCAATGGTGATATAAGAAGTAATGTTATCACAAAAGTGAGATATGAATACAACGTAATCATATACTCAGAAATATAGCAAGTAGCATGTAATTTCATTTAATAAAACTAGAGTTATGATATACATGACTCTAAAAACTAAGAAAACAAACAAATACATGACTAGGAATTTTTAGACCCACTATCGCTTGATGCTAGGACACCACTAAAATCTTCTAGCTCAAGTTTTGTTTAGGTTTAATCTCGTCGAAACGTTCGAGGAGATGATAGAACATGAAACGTTGGTCTTCTCGTACTTCATGTATCAAACTTTCAACATGTTGACAATGATAGCAATCTTTGTCATGGCTAGGTAGTGGTGGTGGAAGAAATGAAATGGCTTGATGCGAAGGATCAAGTGAAGCGGCTTGTGGAGCTTCAAACAACGGAGGGATTGGTGGAGGCGCATTTGAGAATGGCTCGACCAAGAATGATGGAGGTGGTAGAGAAATGTCAACTTCCATATGGTCGGGTGGTTGACTTTGATGATTTCTCATAATCCAAATGGGATTATATGATGGAAACGGCGAAAAGGAAGCCGGAACTAGTGTTGACTCAACACCTTGATTTTGTACCATTATTCCTCCTAATGAGGAGAATGTTGTCGGCGAAAGCGGATGAGACGACCTAGGAGGCAAATCCTCTAAATTGTAGAGGTGTGGTGATGATAGTGGAGATGTAAAAGAGATAGCTCTAGGAACCAATGGTGATGGTTTAGTGGAGATGATATTGTTTGGCCTAGGAGGTATGGTGGTGTTTGGCATAGGTAGTTTTGTGGGTACTATCCTTTTAGGAATTGGTTTGATTGGTTGAGAAGAGATCCTTGCATTTGTTGGCTTGACCGGAGATGATTCGGTTGAAGAAATTTCGTGTACAACACGAGCAATTTTCTTGGGTGGTTCTTTGGTGGATAAGTTACTACTTGGAGTTTTTCTCATGATGAGATGATTTCAAGAAGTTTGTAAGGATTTCTAAAGGGCTGAAAATTAGGATGAAGGTGATGACTATGGAAGTCCTAACAATGTGGTTTATAAAGCAAGAGATTTGGCAAGTGCATTTAAGCCTTAAGCCACTAAAATTCATTGGAATGTGATGATTAACATGCACAAGAGTCAACTTCAGAGTTTGTACTGATCTAGGAACTCATTTAAGATGAGATGGAGTGTTTGAGTTAGAAAGATGAGTTGAAATGATTTTTTAAGCAAGGTTTGACATATCTGTCACTGTCCGGATCCCACGGTTCCCTCCTCAGAGGGATCCGTCTAGGCTAACTCCTAGGGATCCGAGCAGCTATGAAAGAGTAGAAATGATGTTTCTAAGATCTAAGATCTATATCACCTTGAGTATTTCAGTCCTCCTAAGTGTCTTAAATAAAAGGGTGCTTAAGTACTTGAAGGTAATGAGTGATGTAGCTAATGATTGCCTTTTATGGAAGAAATTGGAACTTTCATGAGTACCAATGAATGAATAAAAATGACACTAAAGATTTTGAGAGTGTCAAGTGAAGCTAAATGATCCTAGAGATCAGATAGTGACTTAGATTAATCCTTTGGAAACTGTCCTAGAGGGTTAAGATGGAAAAACTAGGATTTGATCAATTTTGACCAATTTTGTCATAAGGATGATTATGATCGATTTTGCTATAAGAGGTTTCCAACGTTTAGATATGAGGGATCATGTGAAAAATGATGTGTGAGCTTAAGATCGGAAGAGTAATGGATTAAAATGAAACGATAGATCTACAAGCGTCTTTGAGTGTGATCTAGGTGAGTTTATGTGTGAGTGGGAAGGATCTACTTAACTTGATAAGGACTTAATTTGCCTTAAGACACTATGTCTAGCTTAGTGTGAGGTGTTCTAAGGATATGTTTGAAATACAATGCTTGCAATTGCATTTTCTGTTTGCCGGATCCCACGGTTCCCTAAGTGTAGGGATCCGTCTAGCACAAACTTTGGGATCCGTCCATCTGCTTAGCAGAGCCTTTACTAAAGGTATGCAATGATCTTCACAATGCATTATATTCCAAGGTTAGTCTAAAGGGGTTCTAACACTAAGATATCAAATGTAAGATGTTTTATTTCATGAAGGAAATAGGATTACATTGATAAAGCACGAGTACAAAAGGATTGATCCTATTTGAAATACTACTAGGTTCCTTGAGTGTTTTCGCTAGGAGGATCATCACGTGATTGATGAGTGTTGGTGGAATCAAGAATGAAGAAAGTCTTCATGAGAGATATGTTTAGCGGTTCCATCATCTTGTTCACAAGTACGTACAATGGACTTTGAAATTGAGGATGAAAGTGCATAACGTTATGATAGAGGCGCGTCAAGAACATTCCATAAGGGATGAGTTTATTCTTGGAGCCTTGAAGATTTACAATTCGCCTTGCGAAGAAGTAGGCGAGATTGTATGGTTGTTGTGTTAGCAAACAATACATTATGTGAGCACAACAAGCGGGAAGGATTTCTCGATTTCCCCTAAGACTTCAAAAATTTTCGCGTAGGATGAGTGCAAGGGGTTTGTACTCTTCTCGGATGTCCCGTGTGAAGATAATGTTTGGATCGGAGTAATATGGTCGAGGTTTGCATATTATGCGATGTAAATCTTCCGGGGAGGGTATGTGTGAACAATATGGACTATTTTCTTCACGAAAGTTGAAGAGAGAATCAAGAGACCAATCTTCGGTGAAGGCACATTGTCCATGATTTGGAATTTGGAGGATGTGAGCAAAATGCCCAAGGGTTAAAGTAAACTTTTGGTTTTTGATATAAAACCAAAGAGATAGAGAGAGCGATCCTCGTTACGAACGAGTTCAACTTGATGGAAGAATTCCATTATGAACCTTGGACATATCTTCTCGTTGATTTCAAGAAGACATTCTAGTCCTATGGCTCGGAAGGAGGTATTGATACCTTCTTCGAATTGTAGAGAGGTGTCTACAATACGTCCTTCGTGGAAGTGACAGTTTTTGAGGTTATTGAACCCATAGACATGGATGCCAGGTGTGTTGGGTTCAAGGGAGATGTTCGGAGTGTAGACGCTAGTGAGTGAAAAATCAAACTCATATTCATGCGTCATAGTTGAACCTATAGAAATGATGAGTTAATAGAAAGTGAAGTTTGTGGAAAACCTATGATTAGCTAACGTTTTTATTAGATTTTTATTAACAATGGTTTTTAACAAGAAAGACACTTAACTCACTTATGGTTTTGACATACTAGTGGAGTATTACTTTTAGAAGAAAAGTGGTTTTTAATTTGCATGAAAAACTGTTCTCCAGTAGGACGGATCCCACGGTTCCTTTACAAAAGGGATCTGGCTAGTATATCTTCCGAGATCCGTGGATCTATAGTTACAGAAACAGATTTTATGATGAAAAACATAGGTTTTTAGATCTCATAGTTTTATACCAAGAAAAGTGTTTTAGCCTACATTTTTCTTTTAGCATGCATATATGACTTCTAATGTATCACGAAAAGATAAAAAGAGATGATAACCACATTATGACAATAACCTAGATAAACTTAGATTATTAGTAATATTTCATTTCAATGCTAAGGATGATACAAAGGATTGGGTATATAACCCCAATGTAGATTAACAACACAAAGTAAATGTCTCCGTATGTGAACTTCATCATAGGGAACACAAGTGCGATGAGTGTTAAGACGATGAGCACGAAGGCGATGTAAACCATGTTGAAGACGATTCTTCTTGGTTTCGGTTGAGATGAAATGAAGAGGAGGATGAAGTTTTGAGTGAGAGGAAATTTTTGAATTTGGAAGATTTGAAAAAGGGGATTTGATAAAGTAGGCGTCGAGTGGTTTATTTATGGGGAAGGTGAGTTTTTGAAATTTGTGTTTTGTTTTATTATTGGATTAAAAAAAATAAAACACAAGTTTTATATACCATGACTTTAGACGAGAAAAATAACACGTATGTGAGAAAAAGGCTTCCTAATGAAGCTTCATGTAAAACATGTATATGCACAAAAGATAATCATATAAATACCTAAATAGGCATACTTAATTATCAAGCAAAATAAAAAGAAAATCATACCTCTAGCGCACTTAGGAATGTCTTTACAAATGACACAACAAATGTCACTTAGACGATTCCCGCTCCTTTGCGTTTAAGATACCTTCTTAAGGAAGGTATTCTTGTTACCAAGCGATTCCTATAGCTTGGTGGGTATGAGCTTTGACTAATCAACATGACAAAGAAGATTAATGCAATTAAATGAAAAAGTAAATAAGAAAAATGTTGTTATCAAATCAATATCCAAACATATAGTTTTAAAAGACATAGTTTTGTTTTTATGAAAAACCTTCTTTGTAGTTTTCAATTAACCATAGATCGTATCAAGTTTTTAAAGTACAATATACTTCAAGAAACTTGGTAACGAAGCTCTGATGCCAATTGTCGAAAACTAGAAGGGGGGGTTGAATAGTTTTGCCAATTAAAACTTCCTTTTAATCTATTTAGATCGACTTATGTCAATCTATTTGGATGTGTGTGTTGGATGTTGATAAACAAGCATATATAAGTATGTGTTGTGACCTAACTTTTATCAACCTTATCACTTTACCAAGCAAACCCAACACACGTAACCCAAGTTACGCGTATAAAACGTGAAACACAAACACAAACAAAGCTTAGAAAGAAAGATTAAGAGAGATGGTGACTTGAGGTTTATACAAAACCGTGTATGTGAGAGGATAAAAGATAAACACAATAAAATTGTATATTCCTTGAGAGAGAAAATACACACACACACACACTTTCAAGCACACCCCTCAAATGAGACTTTGAGGGGTTTATATAGTTCCTTACAACAATACCCTAATGGGCTTGGCAAGGGCCACGAATTGGACTTGGATTGGGCTTGGGATACATAAGCTTATCAATGGCTAGCATAGCTTATCTTTTAACCAATTTGCTTAGCCCAATCCACGAGCCCGATGACTATTCTATCACGATATCTAACACACGTTACAAAGTTCCTAAATGTGAATAACCATCACTTCTAATAAAAACTATTAAGGCTAACAATCTCCCCCTAAGGGGTGGTCATTCAAATGATGCTCCACTTGATTAGGTCTTTACTTTTCTCGAGCTTGAACTTTGCGTGTAGATATAGAATAGTCTTGATTCTTTGTTCCTTCATGCTTTGTGATCAGATAATGTGATTGTCTGCCGTTGTCAACTTTGTTGGTTAGGTATCTCCACGTCTTTTTCCACCATGCTCACACTTCTATTTGACTTTGAGTTTCCAATGATGAAGTTCTCGAGTCTTTACACTTTGTAGATTCTTTGACATTGACGAAGAATCATCTTTAACTTTGAGTTTCCTTTGATTTTGATGAGAACTTTCATGTGTTGTGGGTATGAGCATGTGGCTAGAGTGCGATCCATCCGCTCGGAGCTTCCATAAGAAGAAAACATAAAACAGGTTAGTAATAAGCAGATTCCGGCACTTACAAGTTTGAATTTCGAGGGTGTTAACATCATAGTGTGAAAACACTTCTCTAATTCTCACAAAGGCCATTCCTGAACTGGAGTCCCACAAGTGAGATAACGCGATATACCGAAGTACATCTAGAGTTCAGATGAGTCGCTGAGGTACACCGAAGCATCACCATCACGACTGTAACCGTTTGAGACACACTAAGCGTAATCCACGGGAGTTACCGAAGACTGCTATCAGGGTACGCTTGATGTTGACCCTGGCAGGAGTTTCCATTCAATCATCGAAGATCACGAAGTGAAACTTCTCATAAATGTTCTGGCAGATTGCTAAGACCTGCGTAGGACTCTAGAATGTATCACTTGTGCCCTTATTGATGAACAACAAGCGATGTCATGTCAAGTGTTCCTATGAGATCTTTTGATGAATCTCGTGGCTCTAGACTCAATAGTGCATTTTGTTTTTCCTGAGCGGAGACTAGGGAGAGGGTCTCCTTCTTCAATATCAACGATCTCTAAGAGAAGGTAAATAGATTATGTAGGGTTCCCAGTGAGAATGAAACAAATCCTTTTAAGAGGAATTGAGTGGCTAGAAGGTTAGGTGCAGTGCGTCACTGGGTCCATGACGTCTTTGTCTTCAATACCAGTGTCATCTAGTGACAACCAGTAGCAGATGAGTTGAACCCGGTTTCTGCCCTAAGGTTGAATATGGAGGGCTATTTCTTTTCACCATTTCTTTTACTTTTCTTTTTAATTCTTCAACCCCTTCTTTCTCCTTTCTCACTTTACTCCTTTTTTCAATCATTCCTAAGGACTTCTAATACTGACTATTGGTAATGTCCTTGGGTAGATCCCTCCGGCTCTGGCGGATCATAGGACGAATTTCCTATCCTTAGTCACCTTATAACTCCATGATTGTCCTATTGTTGCCATAAAACCATTTTTCTTGAAAATCTCTCAACGTGTTTGGAACACTCTGAGAGTTTTATATTTTCAGAAACACTCCCCCTTCATATGTGCTTATAAGTTTTGACAGAAATCTGCACATATAGGTAGAGTTCGCACTATTTGAATTGATCGGCTCATGATAGACAATTCCCCACGAGACACGGTTACGTTGCCTAGTTAAAGAGTTCCATTGTCAGTTTTTAGGTGACAACTAGCTCTAATAACTAACTTGAAGTTGTGAACACTCCTTGAAAAGGAGGTTAGACCCATGAAGGTGCATATCTATCACAAGTTTCTCGAGATGGTACATTTACTAACATTGATTCCCGTCAATTCGTTGGTTCCGTCTGAGTCGAGCTCATTTTGAGATTCAAACAACGATCATTAAAATTTTTGATCACATTTTAATCACGTCTCCTCCCCCTCAAAAATAGCATAAGCGTTGATATTTTGATATAAACTGATTAAACAACATTTTAGAATCTTTTGGGGAGACAAACGGATTTGATTTAAGCATGAATTTGGAACATTTTAGTTTTATACTCCCCTTTAATAAAGCATAATCAATTAAAGGGTTTTAGAGAGAGTTATCTTGAGCACAAAATATTTTGAAAGATTTTGAAAATCTTTTTGAACAATCTTGAAAAGGTGCTCAAGATGATGATGATTTCTCACCATTTTTAAATGTAGTGCACTGAAGCGTACACTTGATTTTCATTAAAAAGCACGAGTTTTGATTTGAAAATAATCAAAAGTCATCATTTTGGTCCGGGTTTCGTACTGAAGTATACGAAAGCCATTATTTTGAGAAATTTTTTAGAAACGACATGTTTTGAAAACATATTAAAGAACTCTCGCTCAAGCATCTGTACATACCCGTATCATTGTTGAATAACATTTCTAGAAACGTCATAATATGAATATCGATTATAATGAGAGACATGTCGTGAGAAGAATATTTTTGGATTTTTGATTTTATATTATTTTTGTATTTTTGAAAGTTTTATATTTTTATATTTTGCTTTTGTTGGTTTTTCAAATTTTGTATTTTGTTTTTAAAAAATATTTACAGTGAAGCTTTTTGGAAAAATCATTTTCAAGAAGATTCGAGAAGACTTTCTAACTCCTCCGGGGTTAGGCTTCGCATTCCAATTCGTCGAACTAAATAGTCAAACCTTTCTTTTGGAAGGGCTTTAGTTAATAGATCGGCGAGTTGGTAATCTGTCTTCACGAAGAATAATTCAAAAGTACCATTTTCAACGTACTCTTTGATGAAGTGGTAGCGGACACGGATATGCTTAGTCTTTGAGTGATGAACAGATTGCATGATATGGCTATGGCACTTTTCGAGTCACAATACATAGGTATTTTATCGGAAGTAAAGCCATAATCTGTGAGTTGTGTTCTCATCCATAGAACTTGAGCACAACACTCAGATAGAGACACATACTCAGCTTCAGCGGTTGAAAGCGCAGTGCAATCTTGTTTCTTTGAAGACCAGCTTACTAACTTTTCACCCAAAAATTGTGCTTCTCCGGATGTACTTTTTTGCAGTAACTTGATCACTGCGTGGTCCGCATCCGAAAAGGCAATTAGATCAAATCCGGATTCCTTCGGATACCAAAGTCCCATGTGAATGGATGTCTTCAGGTATCGAAAGATCCGTTTAACCTCTTTGAGGTGCAATTCGGTAGGCTTTGCACGGAACCGTGCTAATAAGCAAACAGCAAAATGAATATCCAGTTCGACTAGCAAAGGTGAGGTACATGAGAGAACCAATCATGCTCCGATATTTCTTCGGATCAATAGGTTTCCCAAACAAATCGGCTCCAATTTTTGGTGTAGTTACCATTGGTGTTCGAGCCGAGTCACAATTATCCATACCATGATTTTTCAAAATCTCAGTTGTGTATTTAGCTTGATTTATAAAAATTCCACGAGGGGATTGATGTATTTGTAAACTGTGGAGTTTGATAGACTCCTTGAGATCGTTTTGAGCCTTAGGGTTTGACAAATAACATATGCAACATGGGCGGAATAATAAGAACATTATATATTATTGACACAAGGTTTTACTTTCACCCAATCTCCTCCAAATATTATTTTATCAGAATAATACGTGTTACCTAACTGTAACAGGGATCTAAGACACCTTAGATCTTGGAGGTAAACAACTAACCTAGACGTTTACAATAAACTACACGTCTAGGTTACACACACACACACACACCTTTAGACTACATTATGGAAGACTTAATATATAAAACCTACACCCCATGTCCTCTTTATATACTAGAGGATTAGGGTTTACAAAATACTACGAAGGACTAAATAATAAATATTCTTTTGCAAGCAAGTCCTTCCATCTTTTAGTAGGTTTCATCTCTTTCACTTTAAGTCCCTTTGTTTCATTCTTGTATTTATTTTGTCTCATCAAATCCAAGGAACCTAAAACCCAACAATATTCCCCTATTTGATGATGACAAAACAAACAAAGTCGTGTACGAACTTCCCTAGATCGAAGTAGTAGCTAGAAGTTGAGATGTAAACATCTCCATGAATGAAACATTCTTGTCTTCCTTTGTCCTCCCCTTAATCCATGCCATCGCACTCCAATATCTCTTCCCCTTTTTGTTATCAACAAATAGAGAATGTAAACATTAGAAACTTTCCCTTGAGTGATGCATGAAAATGATTCTTCAAATCAGTAAGCTCTATGTAATGATCACTTGTGAAGAAAACCAAGTATAACGAATTTGATGAAGAAGTAAAATAACCCAAACTTGTGTCTTATGTCTTGTACTATCCACGTGACTCCAAACTTATACTAACACCATATAAGTAGACCGCAATCTCTTGACAAAATCCTCATCTTCAATGAGACACTGAGCACTACAATGTAACTCCTTTAAGTGATAGTTAACTAGGTCTTCATCCATCCACCCCTTGACCTATGAAAACTAGATTTTGCAAGTCTTCGTCAACATCCTTTAAGCACGAACAAGTTATCTCCAAACTGTAACACCCACTTTGAGATATGATAAGAGCACAAATCTATGTTACTCAACTACAATATCAAATAGGTTATGATCAATCATCTTCGTAATCACCTATTCAATAAATCTCCAAAACGAGCTTTTTAAATCCTTTTAAGAACAAATACCAATCTTCTTGTGTTTGAGAACCAAAATCCCATGTGTGTGTCACCAAAACTTTCAAGATACCAAAAACATGTACAGCTTCCCTCAATTCCAAAACCTCATCGGCAGAAACAAATAATGCAAGAAACACCAGGCAGTGGAATTGGGATAACACTAGCGCAGTGGTTTCAAGAAAACACTATAAGGGTTTCAAAAAAACACTATCGAGCAACACTAGAGGTAGTGGTTTCGAGAAAACACTATCCATGGTTCAGAAGTGGTTTCAGAAAACACTATCCGTGGTTTTCAGAAGTGGTTTCGAAAACACTATCATGGTTTCAGAAGTGGTTGAAAACACTATCGGTGGTTTTCAGAAGTGGTTCGAGAATACACTATCCGATGGTTTCAGAAAACACTAGAAGTGGTTCGTAAAAAAAACACTAGGTAAAGCTGCTTCTAACCATGAATCATAAACACCACACAATGTATAAACAACCTCCATCAAGAATTAGAACAAGTAACACAAATTCAAGAAGTTGAATATGCATGAAAACCCAAAAATTCGAATTATTAAACCAGTTTCTGCAGCCAACTTCGACATTGAATAACTTTTGATAGAGAGCTCAGATCGACAATCCCTTCGGTCAAACGTTAGATGAATATATAGAGAACGTCCACCGAAAATTTCGTTATGATCCAACGGTTAAAGAAAAAGTTATCGCGTTTTTAAAACTGTACTGCAGAAAAATACGAAAATTTTCAGATTCCTAGTTTTTCTTCTTTTCGCCATTCTTCGACCAATAAAACCTTGCGAATCCCTAGGTAACGAGCTCCCCAAGCTCTGATACCAATTGTGGAGTTTGATAGACTCCTTGAGATCGTTTTGAGCCTTAGGGTTTGTGGTATGTGCTAAAACACATACCTTTTCATTATCAAATCTGACCCAAAACAACCAAGAAAGAGCCGTTTATTGCTAATAATTGTGGTTTTCTTGAGTTTGTGCATTTGCAGGTACGGATATGTTAAAACACACAAAAAGGAACCAAATCAGACGTAAATCCGAGCACGAGAGATCAAGAGAGAGTTAAGCTGAGCTGGAAGGTCGAGATTGTACATTTGTGAAGATTTTATTCTCTGAGGATGATTTTTGAAAGTTATAATCAAGTTTGAAGAAATGTCAAAATTGGCCCCTCAAGTTTCAGCATTTGACAAAAGTGACCCTTGAAGATTCAAAAGTTGCAAATTAGCCCTTGGTCTATTCGAAGATTGTCAAGATTGGTCCCTCAAAAATCCGAGTATACAACTTTGGTCCCCATAGTATCACTTGGATTATCTATCCAATCCATATATCCTAAGTCCAATTCACAAACCAACCTTCGGCCCATTAATAATCCCCTTTACCCAATCAATAAACAAACAACCCGCCCACATATCCAACACCGCTATACTATTCTACCCATTACCCTTAGGTCCATTTAACCCGGTCAACACCTTCAAAATAATATAAACAAATACCAAACGCGCCATTTACCCTTCGTCTTCCCCAAACCCAAACACCACCATTTACCCACCATCCCAAACACCTTACCCTTACGCATTTCTACTAAGCATCTATCCACCTTCTAGATACCTCTGACTTGTCAGATGAGAATGCCACATGACAAATGGAGCTCCTCCTATTGGCGCCGAAACCCCTCAGGGATGAATTGGAGCAATGTGATTGGTGGTGATGACAATGGATTGATTGTATGCTACGAGATTTTGCTTCTAGGCTCTTCTATCAAGAATCCCAGACCTCTTGAAGGCTATAAAGAACCCTTGAGCTCACAAGGATTTTCGTGCAATTCCTTAGTATTCAATTAGCTTATTACTTCTTGTATTTTAATCTTCAAGTAGCTTATCAATGTTTTCTTAAGTTTTCCTTGTAACCTCAGTTTCATTTGCAATAAAATTTCAGTTTTAATCAAAGTTCCAAGTTTTTAACTTTAATCTTGCATTCCTGTTTTAAGTAATCAATAAGCTCTTTTGAATAATGGGATAAGATCATTTCATCTTATATAGCTTTAGTGAGCTTATATTGTGCCTTTTCTATCTCATTTCAATCAATACACAACAAAAGCCTCTTGGTCAACAAAAGTCAACTGTGGTGTCTTATTTGGTTCAGAGATGATATGATATGAATATGGGTTGATTTGATGATTAATGGTTAGGTTAGTGGTTCTTTAGCTGGTTTGCAAGCCATAGTGGCTGGACCTCTTGTAAGTGTGCTTTTAATCTCATTATTAGCTTAATAAAAGTAGCAGTAATTAATTCTATTAGATCTGTTATAATACTGATTATAGCTGTCATATTGGCTTTGTTTTTATGCATTGGATCTGTTTTAAGGATAGAATAGTCTGAGTTTGTGTTTTAGCTGTAATATATTGCATTTTCTGTCTTAAAGGGGTGTGATGAGTGTCTAAATACTCATCATTTTTATACTGTTAGAATGCCAAAAACATCTGAAAACACTCAGAAACACATCAAAATGATAAAAATATCATAAACAAGTGTTTTATATGTTTTAAATGCAAAAACATCAAAATCTGGTAAAAAACGTATCAAGTTTGCATAATTGGCAGTTTTAGTCCCCAAGTTACAAAAGTTGTCAAAATCAGTCCCTGGTAATTCAAAAACTTGTAAAATATCATTTTAGGTCCATGAGATTCAAAAGTTGTCAAAACAAACCTTTAAAGTTTAAAAATCGCAAAATGACAACTTTAGTCCTTTAACTTTGAAAATTGTCAAAAATAGTCCTTGGTTAAATTAAATAGTGAAAATTATCAACTTTTAACCTTGTTCTATTTATAAATGACAAAATGGTCCTATGATAAAAACTTTTGAGAATTTACATGTTTGGTCCCTCAAGTTTCAAACTTGACAATTTTGGTCCCTGGATTTATAAAAATGGAAATTATCAACAAAGGTCCTTGTACTATTCTTACTTGGCAGTTTTAGTCCTTGTGAGAGCTTTGGAAAATGTTCAAGATCATCCCTCAACTTTGAGAGAATTACATGAATGGTCCTTGTTGTTAACATTAACAAAGCGGACCCTATTATTACTAGCCCAATCAACCCTTGACCCGGCCCAGATTTTAAATTGAATAAAGCTGTCTTTGTTCACCTCCTTCACCAAAGTTGTTTTAGCCAAAACCATTGGTTTTAACCACTGGTTTCCACCTTACCTCACATCTCCCTTGATTACACTTCCCTCCACCTACACCAATCCAAACCCATTAATGCATAATACACCTTCAAGACTTTTTCCTTAAAATGCCACTTGGGTGGTTGTGATGATTTCAAGCGATTCAATGGTTGGATTTAAGTGGGATTTCATCAGAGGTCGACAAGGCAAATGAATCTATAAAAATCAAAGAAGCGTGGAGAAACCAAGTAGAGTAGCTTAGTGTAGCTTAATTTAGCTTATCTCGTTTTTTTAAATAATTTAAGTTTGATTATGTTTAAGCTTGTAAAACCTTTGTATTTGTATTTGAGTGTGATAAAAACTTGTTTGCATTTTCAATTTCAAGAAAAGTTTACATATCAAGTTTATGCAAATTTTGAGCCAAAATCTCAAAATTGGCTTTTGTTGTTTATGGTTGATGTCTTGAGCTCAATAAGCTTATATAAGCTCTTAGTTACCTGTTTAAGCCAATGAAATCATTTATAACTCAGTTTAAAGTTTTAACTCAAAAATTCTCAAAAATACTAAAAAAATTAGTGTAAATTCAAAAAGGCATGGATATGAAGATCAAGACAGAAGCAGAGCTAATTTTGGAAAGATTGTTGGTTTAGAGCTTATTGGTAAGCTATAGGAGTGTTCTTGATCCTCGGTTCAATATCGCTACGTGCAATAACTAAATTTGTAAGCCTTTTAAGTTACTTTGCATTTCTTGTACAAGTGTTTTAAGTTTAGAATCTCTGTGTGTTTATCTTCATTAGTCATAGTTAAGTAAATTTAAGCATTAAAATTAGTTACTTGTTCCTTTTAATTTATAGTTTATAAAAATTTCATTTTAACAGTTTAAATAGGATATAGATCATCATTGAGTTGTATGTTGTTATAGCTGTTGTTTAATGTTTATTTAGAGTTAATAAATGATGTTATAAGGTCTGCAATAAGCCTGATGGTTTTAATCTATGATTTTCTTTGAAAAGCTTCATAACAGCTTCCTAAAGGAGTGTTTGGTTTCACTAGTTAATCTGTGTTAATGAGTGTGCAGACCTGTGCTTGTGGTTGTTTTGTGTCAAACTTGGTCTAAAGACTCAAAGAAACCAGAGAAACCTGTCCTTGTTAAGTGAAAAAGTCAAAATCACCTTTTAATTAGCTAAATTAGTCCACTGTTGGGATTTTGAGTTGCAAGAATCATCACAGTAGCCTAAAAGTAGTTAATATAGCTTAATATAATCTCATTACACCTTAATATAACATGTTCAGTCTATAAAATTTGATTACAAGTTCATAAAGGTCAAACTACTTCATTTTCTCAAAAAGTCAAAGTGCCCTGTGCACAGTTTTGGTAACCAAGTTCATAAGCTATTAGAGAGCTTATTAGTGATCATTAGCCTTTGTAATTTAGCTTTCTTAGTAGTTCACCTGGCTGTCTCAAGGTCTCAATTTTTAGTTTTGAGTTTGGAGCTTATTTGACAGGGCTGCATGTGCTTATCATTTTGTCTAAACTCAATCAATATATACTGAGTTTTACTCAGTGTTTTGTCAGGTTTTGAAATAGCTTCTCACAAGCTCATAAGAGCTTGTCATGGTCTGAGTTTTGGTATATTTGGTCTCAACCAGGTCTAGATCTAGTCTCTTCTTTTGCTTTTCATTTCCAGCTTATCTAGGAGCTTATTTCCTTGCTTAAAGTAGCTTACCAAAAATCTGTTTTGCTTATTTAGCTCAAACCTCAAATCTGTGCTAAATTGTAATCCAGAGGTTGTGGTTTGTTGTTTTCAGTTGATTTAGAGTTCTTATAGCTTATTCTAGCTTGTGTATCAGTTTGGTGCTTGTTGTGTCCTTCTAGCTTATTTCAAGTGCTTTTTAATAAGCAGTTGCTACTGCAGTTGTATATTTCTTCACACAAGCCCATGTTTTTCTATTTTTCTTAGATTCAGTATATTAAAATAGACTTTTCCTGAAATTTTCATAATTTTTCATAACTGTTTGCTATTTTTCTTAATTTAAACTAGTTTTTAATCCTTTTTAAATAGCTTTTAATACAAATAATTAAGAAAAGCTTCAAAAAAATAAGTTTTCATTTTTCTTAAGTTTAGATAAATGTAAAAGTCATAAAAAGTATTTTTCCATAATTTTCTTAGTTTAAAAAGCATTTTCTAGCATTTTTATTAGTTTTAAATAGTTTTTAATTAATAATAAATATATAAAAAGTCTAAAAAATATATTTTCTGTTTTAAAATTAGTTTTATCATATTTTAGATTTTTCTAAATCTTAATTTTATTTTTCTAGTCTTATTTCATATTTTTTTTTATTTTAGAGTATTATTAAATAGTTTAAAATAGTTTTTAATTAATAATAATTATATAAATAGTTATAAAAAATAATTTTCCTTTTCTAATAATTTTCTAATATTATTAGGATTGTAAAAATGTATTTTTCATATCCGTAGGTATTTTCCTTCTTTATTTTCACGTTTTATTTCGTTCGTTACGTAGTTTTTTATTTAAACGTAAGTTTTAGATTTTAAACGTTCATCATCATTGTAAAATAGTGATAGCGTTTATTTAATATCTTTTATCTTTTTAATTTCTTTTAATTTGCATTTAAGTCGCTGTAATTTGTAGATCTTTTCTTTAGGTAATTATCCATTCAAAACCTTCCTGATCACTATCCTTAGTGATCATTCTATCATCTGAAGTTGTTTAAACACCAATTCATCCTCCGTGGGACTTAACGACCCAGGAATACACTATATTCCTTTGATCTTCATTGTATTGGTTTCTGAGCTGTTTTGAGTTTCTTACGGTTGGTCATTCACAAGTGGCTAGCTTGCGTGAGATAACTTGATGGTTTTGCACCGATCAAATTTTGGCGCCAAGGTATTTGTAAGCGTGTTTTAAGCATTTCGGACCATACTTGCACATATACCACCTTTTTGTAAAAAGTTTTAAAAATCCAAAAGTTCATTAACACTTTTCCTAAAGTGTTAGCAACACCAAAAATATTTTCATTCTTTGTTTTTATAACATGTTTTCAAAAATACCAAAAATATTCCTCTTTACCCTCTTACCTTTTTGATTCTTCATTTCTTACCCTCTAGAACCATTTGATTCTTTCTATGTCTTATCCTCACCCTCTTGGTTGTCAATGGTGTGGTGGTCCTTTTAATGGTGGCAATTGCAGTATGGTGGAGTCGGGGAAACGGTTACGTCTATAACCAGATCCTATTCCTACCATGACACGGCGATTTATTCCATCGGCTACCACCTTTGTGAGACTCAGCGTTTTACTTTGTGAATCTGTGGTGGTTCACATTCGATTCGATTGTCAATCAAAATACGCTTGTCTATGGCGAGTTCGATAACAATTAACTACAACACATACCACTCACAACCACATCAGTTTTCTTGTTGTGAGTATTGTGGAGGTCCTCATTCTAGCTCGGATTGTCAAATAGGGAATCCAATTCCTTGTAACAATTACGACTATTCGTTTCAAGACCAACCTCCACAATACCAAATGATTCAAGCAACTCCTCATGAAACTACGGCAGGACCTTCTCTGAAGAGTCTTGAGTTATTAAAAGAACTTAAGGAGTTCGGCTATGTCATGAGAAATCCATGGAAGAATTGTTAGCGGAGGCGGTACGCTAAATTAGATTCCCAGTTGCCATTGAAAACAACATTGGGAATCAATAAAACTACAAAAACATTCAAATCTAGCTCTCAATTCCATTTCATTCCTGATGGCGATGATGATGAAGATACCCTTGATATTCTACAATTTTATTCATCAAGTTCATCAATTGAGATTCCATCCGTGGAAATCTGAGGGAGAAAGAATATGGTGAATCACTAGCGGTGAAATAATGGAACTTGTAGAATCCATAGCTGCTAGTCCTTCTCAACTCCCTCATCTCTTTGTTATCACACGAGGTTCACACTCACTCTCTGAACATGGGGGATGAGCTTCTTGACCTTGTTCACGAAAGGAATGGGACGAATTCATAAAGTCTAGTGTTGAGGACCTTGTCCCAATCGAGAGTCACAGGAATTCTCGAGCATTTGTGTGATATCCCTACTCCTCTTGTCTTCCAAAATGATCATATTGAGATGTTCTCGATTCGATGAGGACTATTCTTTATCTTGTGGAGACATAAGTTATGTGGGGAATTACCTTGAGCTTGTCAGCTTAGGAGAGAGAAATGATGAAGAAATAATCCAAGACGAAGCTCTTCGTCTTACATTATTGAATGTTAATCTTCTCATTTCTAGAATCGAGGCTTTTAATGAAAAGCCTACTTCATATTCTATCCCCTTTGAGGATAGTGAACTTTTGTTCAATGATTCTATTCCCGAATTACAAACGTTCCATTTTGATCATATGGGAGAGAAGATTAGTGGTAATACCACTTCTCATTCTCATAATTTTCTCCCCGATTATGAATCATTCACTTTTGAGGAGTTCTCCAGTGAACTCACTCAAATCAATCGAATATGAATCATTTTCCTTTGAGGAGTTCTTCTGTGAACTCACTCATATCATATCTCTACCGGAGTATGATAACTTCTACTTTGATCTAGACACCCGGGATATGTCTAGACCAATTGAGCTTAAAAGATGAAATTCATGAAACCATGAATTCCCCTGTGAGTGATGATGAGTTAATCATGATCTTTATCATGACTTTCTTTCTCTTTTCACTTATCCGTAGCTTCTCTGTTCTTCACTCCTTCGGGAATGAGGACATTATTTTTGATCCCGGCATTTTCATTTATCATTTGAGCGGTTCTATATATCTCATCGGTGTGGAACTTTCACGTGCTTCAAATGTTTATACAAACATCTTGAATGAAAGTCCGATGGAGATTGTCTCTTCCACTTACTTCCCCATGAACAAATTAATTCGAGGTCGAGTCAAGCTAGCGACTCGGTAATCAAAAACAATAGTTAAACATGGGTTTTCACCCGTGTGTACCACCTTAGTATGGGGGAGATGCCCCATATTGAAAAAAAAATTATTAAAAAGAGAATAATTGTTGTGTTTCCACACTTTGAATATTGAGGACAATATTCATTTCTAAGTGTGGGGGGGGGGGGGAAATTCTGGCGAATTTGATCATAAATATACCCTTTTAGTCCCTTTTTCCCCAAAAATCGCCAAATTTTAAAAAAAAATTTAGTGGAAGTACTATGTACTAAACACAACAAATGGTAATCAGTCCACCATGTCTAACCCACATAAGGATTGGCTAATCCAGGAGCAAACGGCTCTTGGTAAAGATATCTCAAATCCGTTTATGGCTTGCAATTTGCCCAAAATTGTATGGTATTCAGCTTACCATATCCTTAAAAGTGAAGAGTTGGCTAGCCCGGAAGTTTATGGCTTGTGGTAAAGGCAGTGGAAAATCCATAATTGGTAATCGACTCACCAAATATAATATTGATAATTTATCTAAGAGTTGGCTAGTCGAGCAAGCGGTACGGTAAAGACAAATCAAATCCGTTCACACCTTATGATTTGCTCAAAATCATTTGATTATCATTGTACCAAAGTTCTTACTTGAACTAAAACAATTGGCTACTCCAGAAGTAATGGCTTTTGGTAAAGAGATAAAATCCATTAACTTTTCTCAAATCATTGCTAGGGACTAGCAATATCTTAGTGTGGGGATTGATGAGTGTCCAAATACTCATCATTTTTATCTTGTTAGAATGCCAAAACATCTGAAAACACTCAGAAACACATCAAAATGATAAAAATATCACAAACAAGTGTTTTATATGTTTTAAATGCAAAAATATCAAAATCTGGTAAAAAGCATTATCAAGTTTGCATAATTGGCGGTTTAGTCCCCGAGTTACAAAAGTTGTCAAATCAGTCCACTGGTAATTCAAAAACTTGTAAAAAGTCATTTTAGGTCCATGAGATTCAAAAGTTGTCAAAACAAACCTTTAAAGTTTAAAATCACAAAATGACAACTTTAGTCCTTTAACTTTGAAAATTGTCAAAAATAGTCCTTGGTTAAATTAAAAAGTGAAAATTATCAACTTTTAACCTTGTTCTATTTATAAATGACAAAAATGGTCCTTATGATAAAACTTTTGAGAATTTACATGTTTGGTCCCTCAAGTTTCAAACTTGACAATTTTGGTTCCTGGATTTATAAAAATGGAAATTATCAACAAAGGTCCTTGTACTATTCTTACTTGGCAGTTTTAGTCCTTGTGAGAGCTTTGGAAAATGTTCAAGATCAGCCCCTCAACTTTCAGAGAATTACATGAATGATCCTTGTTGTTAACATTAACCAAACCGGACCCTATTATTACTAAGCCCAATCCAACCCTTGACCCGGCCGATTTTAAATTGAATAAACGCTGTCTTGTTCACCTCCTTCACAAAGCTGTTTTAGCAAAACCCGTGGTTTTAACCATGGTTTTCACCTACACCTCACCATCTCACTTGATTACACTTCCCTCCACCTCTACACCAATCAAAATTAATGCATAATACACTTCAAGACTTTTTCCCTTAAAATGCACTTGGGTGGTTGTGATGATTTCAAGCGATTCAATGGTTGGATTTAAGTGGGATTTCATCAGAGGTCGACAAGGAACAAAATGAATCTATAAAAATCAAGAGAGAAGCAGTGGAGAAACCAAGTAGAGTAGCTTAGTGTAGCTTAATTTAGCTTATCTCGTTTTTAAATAATTTAAGTTTACAGTGTATGTTTAAGCTTGTAAAACCTTTGTATTTGTATTTGAGTGTGATAAAAACTTGTTTGCATTTTCAATTTCAAGAAAAGTTTACATATCAAGTTTATGCAAATTTTGAGCCAAAATCTCAAAATTGGCTTTTGTTGTTTATGGTTGATGTCTTGAGCTCAATAAGCTTATATAAGCTCTTAGTTACCTGTTTAAGCCAATGAAATCATTTATAACTCAGTTTAAAGTTTTAACTCAAAAATTCTCAAAAATACTAAAAAAATTAGTGTAAATTCAAAAAGGCATGGATATGAAGATCAAGACAGAAGCAGAGCTAATTTTGGAAAGATTGTTGGTTTAGAGCTTATTGGTAAGCTATAGGAGTGTTCTTGATCCTCAGTTCCATGTACTGTGCAATAACTAAATTTGTAAGCCTTTTTAAGTTACTTTTGCATTTTACTGTACAAGTGTTTTTAAGTTTAGAATCTCTGTGTGTTTATCTTCATTAGTCATAGTTAAGTAAATTTAAGCATTAAAATTAGTTACTTGTTCCTTTTAATTTATAGTTTATAAAAATTTCATTTTAACAGTTTAAATAGGATATAGATCATCATTGAGTTGTATGTTGTTATAGCTGTTGTTTAATGTTTATTTAGAGTTAATAAATGATGTTATAAGGTCTGCAATAAGCATTGGTTTTTAATCTATGATTTTCTTTGAAAAGCTTCATAACAGCTTCCTAAAGGAGTGTTTGGTTTCACTAGTTAATCTGTGTTAATGAGTGTGCAGACCTGTGCTTGTGGTTGTTTTGTGTCAAACTTGGTCTAAAGACTCAAAGAAACCAGAGAAACCTGTCCTTGTTAAGTGAAAAAGTCAAAATCACCTTTTAATTAGCTAAATTAGTCCACTGTTGGGATTTTGAGTTGCAAGAATCATCCTTGATAGCCTAAAGTAGTTAATATAGCTTAATATAATCTCATTACACCTTAATATAACATGTTGATCCTATAAAATTTGATTACAAGTTCATAAGGTCAAACTACTTCATTTTCTCAAAAGTCAAAGTGCCACTGTTACACAGTTTTTAACCAAGTTCATAAGCTATTAGAGAGCTTATTAGTGATCATTAGCCTTTGTAATTTAGCTTTCTTAGTAGTTCACCTGGCTGTCTCAAGGTCTCAATTTTTAGTTTTGAGTTTGGAGCTTATTTGTAGCATGCTTATCATTTTGTCTAAACTCAATCAATATATCTTTGAGTTTTACTCGATGTTTTGTCAGGTTTTGAAATAGCTTCTCACAAGCTCATAAGAGCTGTCATGAACTGAGTTTTGGTATATTTGGTCTCAACCAGGTCTAGATCTAGTCTCTTCTTTTGCTTTTCATTTCCAGCTTATCTAGGAGCTTATTTCCTTGCTTAAAGTAGCTTACCAAAAATCTGTTTTGCTTATTTAGCTCAAACCTCAAATCTGTGCTAAATTGTAATCCAAGGTTGTGTTTGTTGTTTTCAGTTGATTTAGAGTTCTTATAGCTTATTCTAGCTTGTGTATCAGTTTGGTGCTTGTTGTGTCCTTCTAGCTTATTTCAAGTGCTTTTTAATAAGCGGTTACTCACTATGATATTTTCTTCACACAAGCCCATGTTTTTCTATTTTTCTTAGATTCAGTATATTAAAATAGACTTTTCCTGAAATTTTCATAATTTTTCATAACTTTTTGCTATTTTTCTTAATTTAAACTAGTTTTTAATCCTTTTTAAATAGCTTTTAATACAAATAATTAAGAAAAGCTTCAAAAAAATAAGTTTTCATTTTTCTTAAGTTTAGATAAATGTAAAAGTCATAAAAAGTATTTTTCCATAATTTTCTTAGTTTAAAAAGCATTTTCTAGCATTTTTATTAGTTTTAAATAGTTTTTAATTAATAATAAATATATAAAAAGTCTAAAAAATATATTTTCTGTTTTAAAATTAGTTTTATCATATTTTAGATTTTTCTAAATCTTAATTTTATTTTTCTAAGTCTTATTTCATATTTTCTTTTATTTTAGAGTATTATTAAATAGTTTAAAATAGTTTTTATTTAATAATAATTAGATAAATAGTTATAAAAATAATTTTCTTTTTCTAATAATTTTCTTATATTATTAGGATTGTAAAATATTTTTCATATCGTAGGTATTTTCCTTCTTTATTTTCACGTTTTATTTAATTTAGATTCGTAGTTTTATTTAAGCGTAAGTTTTAGATTTTAAGCGTTCATCATCATTGTAAAAATAGTGATAGCGTTTATTTAATATCTTTTATCTTTTTAATTTCCTTAATTTGCATTTAAGTTATTTGTAATTTGTAGATCTTTTCTTTAGGTAATTATCCATTCAAATTTCGATCACTATCCTTAGTGATCATTCTATCATCTAAAGTTGTTTAAACACCAATTCATCCTCCGTGGGACTTAACGAGAGAATACACTATATTCCTTTGATCTTCATTGTATTGGTTTACATTTGTTTTGAGTTTCTTACGGTTGGTCATTCACAAGTGGCTAGCTTGCGTGAGATAACTTGATGGTTTTGCACCGATCAAATTTTGGCGCCCATGCGGGGAGGCGTAAGCGTGTTTTAAGCATTTCCAGACCGATACTTGCATATACCACCTTTTGTAAAAAGTTTTTAAAAATCAAAAGTTCATTAACACTTTTTAGAAGTGTTACAACACCAAAATATTTTCATTCTTTGTTTTTATAACATGTTTTTCAAAATACCAAAATATTCCTCTTTACCCTCTTACCTTTTTGATTCTTCATTTCTTACCCTCTAGAACCATTTGATTCTTTCTATGTCTTATCCTCACCCTCTTGGTTGTCAATGGTGTGGTGGTCCTTAAAATGGTGGCAATTGCCTTGATTGTAGTATGGTGGAGTGAGAAGCGGTTCGTCTATAACCAAGATCCTATTCCTACCATGACACGGCCGATTTATTCCATCGGCTACCCACTTTGTGAGACTCAGCTGATTTTCTTGTTGTGAGTCTTTGTGGTGGTTCACATTCGGTTCGATTGTCAATCAAGAAATACGCTTCTATGAGCGAGGTTCACGATAACAATTATGACTACAACACATACCACTCACAACCACATGGTTTCTTTGTTGTGAGTATTGTGGAGGAGTCCTCATTCTAGCTCGGATTGTCAAATAGGGAATCAATTCCTTGTAATTACGACTATTCGTTTCAAGACCAACCTCCACAATACCAAATGATTCAAGCAACTCCTCATGAAACTACGGCAGACCTTCTCTTGAAGAGTCTTGAGTTATTAAAGAACTTAAGAATTAAAACATGTCACATGAGAAATCCATGGAAGAATTGTTAGCGGAGGGCAGAACGCTAAATTAGATTCCGTTGCCATTGAAAACAGTAGGGAATCAATAAAACTACAAAAGCATTCAAATCTAGCTCTCAATTCCATTTCATTCGATGGCGATGATGATGAAAATACCCTTGATATTCTACAATTTTATTCATCAAGTTCATCAGTTGAGATTCCATCCGCGGAAATGCAGGGAGAAAAAGAATATGGCTGAATCACTAGCGAGTAGAAATAATGGAACTTGTAGAATCCAAAGCTGCTAGTCCTTCTCAACTCCCTCGGTCTGCTTTGTTATCACACGAGGGTTCACACTCACTCTCTGAACATGGGGATGAGCTTCTTGACACTGTTCACGAAAAGGAATCGGACAATTCATAAAGTCTAGTGTTGAGGACCTTGTCCCAATCGAGAGTCACGGGAATTCGAGCATTTGTGATATCCTACCCCTCTTGTCTTCCAAAATGATCATATTGAGATGTTCTCTGATTATGATGAGGACTATTCTTTATCTTGTGGAGACATAAGTTATGTGGGAATTACCTTACGACTTGTCGGCTTAGGAAGAATGATGAAGAAATAATCCAAGGCGAAGCTCTTAGTCTTACATTGATGAATCTTCTCATTTCTAGAATCGAGGCTTTTAATGAAAAGCCTACTTCATATTCTATCCCCTTTGAGGATAGTGAACTTTTGTTCAATGATTCTATTCCCGAATTACAAACGTTCCATTTTGATCATATGGGAGAGAAGATTAGTGGTAATACCACTTCTCATTCTCATAATTTTCTCCCCGATTATGAATCATTCACTTTTGAGGAGTTCTCCAGTGAACTCACTCAAATCAATCCCGAATATGAATCATTTCCTTTGAGGAGTTCTCCGTGAACTCACTCATATCATATCTCTACGGAGTATGATAACTTCTACTGATCTAGACACACCGGGATATGTCTAGACCAATTGAGCTTAAAAGATGAAATTCATGAAACCATGAATTCCCCTGTGAGTGATGATGAGTTAATCATGATCTTTATCATGACTTTCTTTCTCTTTTTCACTTATCCCGTAGCTTCTCTTGTTCTTCACTCCTTCGGGAATGAAGACATTATTTTTGATCCCGGCATTTTCATTTATCATTTTTGAGCCGGTTCTATATATATCTCATCGGTGTGGAACTTTCACGTGCTTCAAATGTTTATACAAACATCTTGAATGAAAGTCCGATGGAGATTGTCTCTTCCACTTACTTCCCCATGAACAAATTAATTCGAGGTCGAGTCAAGCTAGCGACTCGGTAATCAAAAACAATAGTTAAACATGGGTTTTCACCTGTGTGTACCACCCTAGTGTGGGGAGATGCCCACATATTGTAAAATTATTAAAAAGAGATAATTGTTGTGTTTCCACACTTTGAATATTGAGGACAATATTCATTTCTAAATTAATGGGGAAAATTCGAGAATTTGATCATAAATATACCCTTTTAGTCCCTTTTTCCCCAAAATGGCCAATTTTAAAAATTTAGTGGAAGTACTATGTACTAAACACAACAAATGGTAATCAGTCCACCATGTCTAACCCACATAAGGATTGGCTAATCCAGGAGCAAACGGCTCTTGGTAAAGATATCTCAAATCCGTTTATGGCTTGCAATTTGCCCAAAATTGTATGGTATTCAGCTTACCATATCCTTAAAAGTGAAGAGTTGGCTAGCCCGCAAGTTTATGGCTTGTGGTAAAGGCAGTGGAAAATCCATAATTGGTAATCGACTCACCAAATATAATATTGATAATTTATCTAAGAGTTGGCTAGTCCAGAGCAAACGGCTTCTGGTAAAGACAAATCAAATCCGTTCACAGCTTATGATTTGCTCAAAATCATTTGATTATCATTGTACCAAAGTTCTTACTTGAACTAAAACAATTGGCTACTCCAGAAGTAATGGCTTTTGGTAAAGAGATAAAATCCATTAACTTTTCTCAAATCATTGCTAGGGACTAGCAATATCTTAGTGTGGGGGATTGATGAGTGTCTAAATACTCATCATTTTTATTCTGTTAGAATGCCAAAAACATCGAAAACTTCGAAACACATCAAAATGATAAAAATATCACAAACAAGTGTTTTATATGTTTTAAATGCAAAAATATCAAAATCTGGTAAAAATTATCAAGTTTGCATAATTGGCGAGTTTAGTCCCCAAGTTACAAAAGTTGTCAAAAATCAGTCCACGGTAATTCAAAAACTTGTAAAATGTCATTTAAGGTCCATGAGATTCAAAAGTTGTCAAAATAAACCTTTAAAGTTTAAAATCACAAAATGACAACTTTAGTCCTTTAACTTTGAAAATTGTCAAAAATAGTCCTTGGTTAAATTAAAAAGTGAAAATTATCAACTTTTAACCTTGTTCTATTTATAAATGACAAAAATGGTCCTTATGATAAAACTTTTGAGAATTTACATGTTTGGTCCCTCAAGTTTCAAACTTGACAATTTTGGTCCTCAGTTTATAAAATGGAAATTATCAACAAAGGTCCTTGTACTATTCTTACTTGGCAGTTTTAGTCCTTGTGAGAGCTTTGGAAAATGTTCAAGATCACCCTCAACTTTCGAAGAATTACATGAATGGTCCTTGTTTGTTAACATTAACAAAGCGGACCCTAATATTACTAAGCCCAATCCAACCCTTGACCCGGCCCAGTTTAAATTGAATAAACGCTGTCTTGTTCACCTCCTTCGATCCGGTCGAACCGTCAAGTCAAACAGACTTAAAACGGCTTTCACCTTAAATACAATGAAGATCGAGAGAATACGATTGGATTCCGTGCGTTAAGTCCCAGAGACTCAATGGTGTACCACACTTGATCGGGGCATTAGAATGATCACTAATGATAGTGATCGGAAAGATTAGGATTGAATATTACACTCTTGAAAGGTAATACATAAGCGACTTAAATGCAAATTAAGAAAATTAAAAAGATAAAAGATATTAAATAAACGCTATCACTATATTTAAAGTGATGAACGTTTAAAACTAAAAACTAAAAACTTACGTTTAAATTAAAAATAACGTAAACGTACAAATAAAAACGTGAAACTTACACAATATAAATCCTAAAAATATGAAAAATACATTTTTACAATACTAATAATATGAGAAAATTTATAGAAAAGGAAAATTATTTTTAACACTATTTATCTAATTATTATTAATTAAAAACTATTTTAAACTATTAAATAATACTCTAAATAAAAAGAAAATATGAAATAAGACTAGAAAAATAAAATCAAGATTTAGAAAAATCTAAAATATGATAAAACTAATTTTAAAACAGAAAATATATTTTTAGACTTTTTAATTATTTATTATTAATTTAAAACTATTTAAAACTAATTTAAATTATTAAAAATACCAAATAAAGGAAAAAATAGGGAAAAATACTTTTTAGGCTTTTTACATTTATCTAAACCTAAGAAAATTGAAAACTTATTTTTTAGAACCTTTTCTTAATTATTTGTATTTAACACCATTTAAAAAGGATTAAAAACTAATTTAAATAAAGAAAAATAGCTAGACACCTTAGAAAAATATGAAAATTTAAGGAAAACTCTAAAATATTATTAGAAAGCTGGGAAAAATAGAAAAACAGGGGTTTATATGGAAGGATTTGGCTGAAGTGGAAGAGCTTATTGAAGTAAGCTCTTAAATAAGCTAGGAGGACAAAACAAGCACCAAACCAAAATAGAAGGTCTAATATACTAAAATAACAAAATGCAACACAAATCAATAAGCTACAGACTCTGGATATCAAGATGCAATGATTTGGTGATATGAAATTTTAGCAGAAAAACGATAAAGGGTGCCTCTTGCAGCCACCAAATAAGCAACCAAATAAGCTAGCAACCTAAAACTAAAACTTGGAACTTGTACAAGACCTGGGTGGGAGCTTATAAACCAAGGTACAGACCTAGGTGAGCTCACATGAGAGCTGTGCAGGGCCTTACAAAACCTGCACAAAACATGCGATTAGCAGTCCCTGCAGGCGGTTTACAACTTTTAACAAGCTCATTTGGAGCTTGTAGAAAAATTACAAAAATATGCTAAAATGACCATAAGAAACTAGAGCAGTAGGGATTTTAAAAACAACAAGTTTCATTAAAAATGATTAAGAAATGAGCTCATTAAAAATCTTTCTAGTTGAGCCTAGCTGGTTTTCAACATTTGACTTTTAAGAAAAAGTGGAAAGTTGACTAAACGATTTTTGATTATGATTTTGGACTGCAAATGAACTTAATAAGTGTAATGAGCCTAATGCTAGCTTAATCTATGTATTTGGAACACAAAATAAATTTTGGATATACAAAAACTAACATGAGAACAAATCAGTTGGAATGGGATTTTTGACTTATGAGCTTCAAAGGCACATGTTTTGGCAGATTTGAGTTTAAAAAACTACTAAGACTTGAAACAACAAGACTCATCCACATACGAAACCTCTAAGACAGTTTATAAGTATAATCCAAACACCCCTTAAAACTTGAAATGCAAACTTAAACTTAGACACTTGAACGGATGTAAAGAAGATCAAACAAAGTTTAATTACTACATTTATCACTAAATAAACAGATTAGAACATAAGTAACTACAGATATATCTACAAACAAAAGCGCAATATGTCTTGAAAATGAAAATGGGAAAATCACTAACCACGTCCCTTGTGGTCTTGAGACTAAACAGAACCCAAACCTAACCTAATCTAGTCTATTACAACCCAATTCAACCTCCAACTCCATTATCCATTTATGAACCAAATGAGTGAACGGTTGACTTTCGTTGACCATTGATCAAATTTTCTAGAAAATATAAGCTTATGAAAAGCTTTAACAAGCTTAAACAAGCTTGTTTGTACATGAAAAGAGATTATTTGAAGCTTTAGAATGAGACTTTGATATGTAAATTTTCAACAGTAAACTTTGACCTTAATTCTTAACAAAACTTGGATTTATAACGGAAAAGAGTTTATAAGGATACAATACACTTAATTAGATACAAAGAAACAAGAAATATGATTTTACACTAATTTGAAGACTTTAAATTAAAAACGACATTTGAAAATAAAAATAAAACTAGCTACTCTTTGAAACTGCTTCTCTCCTCCTTTTTATACCCAAGATTGCTTCTCTCTCTTCTCTTGATATAATCCCACCTTTGTTTTCAACCATTGGATGACCCAAGTGATTTTTGGCCATAGATTGAATTTGAAATGGTTATTTAAGATTGTGGCTTGAGTGAGAGGAAGGAGTATGCATTAAATGAAGTTTGGGTTGTTGGAGGAGGGGGACAAAGGAGATGGATAGGTGAGGGGGGTGGGAGGAGATGTTGTTGCAGAGGTTTTGGCGGCAGTGGGTGAAGAAAAAATTGGCGCCAAGGTCTTGTTTGGTGGGGTTAATAATCAAAGGGGGGGGTCCAAAATTGGTTAGTGACAGGGGTCACAATGGTGTGAAAGGGTCCACAATAGGTTTAAAGTATTAATAACTTAGGGACCTTTAGTGTAAAATCTGAAAATAGAGGGACCATAGCTGCCAATTCAGAAAAGTTACTCCAAGGACCAAAAGTGACAATCATCAAAAGTGCAAGGACCAATTTTGCCATTTTCCAATTTTCCAGGGGCCATTTCTGCCAAATTTGAAACTTTAAGGACCAAAGTTGTAATTTTCTCAAACTTTTAATATTTTTCACCAAAGGACTAAATTTGACAACTTGTGATTTTAAAAGGACCTTTGGTGATTTTACTTTTGAAATTATGGCTCGGGGACTATTTTTGACAACTTTTGAAACTTGGGGACTAAAAGCGCAATTTTGTAAATTTGATATGTTTTCATCTGATTTTGATATTTTGCTTTTAAAACACATAAAACACGATTTGTGATATTTTGATCATTTTGATGTGTTTAAGTGTTTTCGAGATGATTTTGCAGTTTATATTGTACAAAAATGATGAGTATTTACACACTCATCAATCCCCCCACTGATATTGCTAGTCCCTAGCAATGATTTGAGAAAACATAATGGATTTTAAACTCTTTACCAAAAGCCATTACTTTTGGAGTAGCCAAATGTTTCAGTTCAAGTAAGAACCATGGTACACTGATAACCATGTGGTTTTGAGCAAACCACCGGTACATCCAGGTTTGATTTTGTCTTTACGAGGCCGAGTACCCTCGGACTAGCCAACTCTTAGATAAATTATCAATATTATCTTTGGTGAGCTGATTAACAATTATGGATTTTCCCTTTGCCTTTACCACAAGCCATAATCTTGCGGGCTAGCCAACTCTTCACTTTTAGGATATGGTGAGTTGAGAACCATACAATTTTGGGCAAATTGCAAGCCATATAAACGGTTTGAGAATCTTTACCAAGAGCCGTTTGCTCCTGATTAGCCAATCCTTTTGTCTTATAGACATGGTTGATAACCAAATGAGTAAGTGTAAAACACTTACTCCAAAAAAAATTGGCCAAAAATGGGGGAATTGGGTAGATAATGTATGAAATTCGTAGAATTCCCCACACAAAGAAGAATATTGCCCTCAATATTCAAAGTACCAGCGGTTATGCCGAAACTGAGAACGTAAAGGGAAATACTACGGCCATTTATTTGGAAAGAAGATTTTTTTTAACATGTGGGGCATCACCCCCACACTTAGGTGTTAGAAAATAGAAAGAAGTCAGAAATATGGGTGAAAACCCATATTGTGTGTCTACATTTTGATTTCAAGTCGCTAGCTTGACTCGACCCGAAATTCATTGGTTCATGGGAAGCAAGTGGAAGAAACAATCTCCATCGGACTTTCATTCAAGATGTTTGGACAAACATATGAAGCATGTGAAAGTTCCACACCGATGAGATATAGATAGAACCGGCTCACAGATGATAAATGAAAATGCTGGGTCAAAGATAGTGTCCTCACTCCGAAGGTGAAGAAGAGAGAAGTCACCGAGTAGGTGAAGAAAAGAAGGAAAATCATGATAACAATCATAACTAGATCTTCTTCCTCGGGATTAAGTGCAGTTGCACTTATTTGGATTTTATTGGTTGAGCTCTTAGGGTTGGAAGGCATCTCGGGAGGGAGGTTGGGAAGATTTGTCATAACTATGCAAATTGAGATTCTCTCCCCCCGATCATGATTTTGCCATCAAGCAATCATACTCAGCGGAGATATGATATGAGTGAGTTCACCGGCGAACTCCTCATGAAGAGTATACGGAGGTGGGACATGTGCGGTACCGTTGGGCTATAAATATGCACCTCGTCCATTATAGTCTCCGTGTCCGACTCATCACTATCAAAGATTGGATTAACTGAATTTAGAGTAAATTCAGAATCGAATTCGAATAAGGGTTTAGTGATAGTCGTATGCTTGTTGTGGAAACAACATGGTCAACATCCTCTTCTAAGTTGACGATCTCGGAATGTGGAAGTGATGCATCAATAAATTCTATGTCTTTAGAATATAAAGAATCGGCATCACTATAATCACTGTCAAAATCTGAGAAAGTCTCAACAAAATCATTTGTAAGAGGAGAAGACACATCACCCTCATGGTCAAGAATTCCCTCAGACTCACTTGGGATCGGGATAAAGTTCTCAACATTAGATGATTCCGTTTCGGAATAGTCTTTGAGATGCTCGATCCCCATGGTGAGAGTGAGTGGGAATATCGGGTGTGATAACAATAGACGAGGGATTTGAGAAATGATATCGCCAAAGGAATAGTACTCTCCCGTCGTCTTCATCTTCGTCATCGAGCACACGCCTGATTAAACAAAAATGGTTGTGTCTGCTCGTTCTATTGCAGTAAATCTTCCATAGATTCACCATGACGCTCTTCTTGGGTCGCCTCACGGCCAAATCATTAAGTGCATTCCCATCTTGAAGTTTTTGAATAAATCTTGAAAACCAATCGTGAGAATGGTGAATTTGAGGTTGAATCGTATGACACTGTGGAGTTGGTTTTGAAACGAATAATTAGTAGTTTTGCAGGAAATAGGTTCCCTGTCGACAATCCGAGCTAGAGTGAGGACCACGATAATCACAACGAAAAGCGATGTGTTTGTGAGGTATATCTTTGGTGTCATAATTGTTATCGGGAACCCGCTCATAGACAAGCGTGTTTCTGATTGACAACGAGGTAATGTGGAACCACCACAGTACTCACACAGTAAGCTGATGCGGGCTGGTGAATCATATGGATGTTGGTCACAACCAAAGTTCGGCATCACTGGAAAACTGTTCATAGACAAACGTGTTTCGGATTGACACTCAAATCTTGGTGAGGACCTCCACAAAATTCACAGAGTTATATGAAGATAAGTCCGGCGTGGTGGTGAGAATTGGAAAAGTTTGAGGGTGGATTAAATGAGTTGGATTAGGATCATAATCAAATGAATTCCTCGAACCACAAAACAAACAACTCCCGTTTCGAATATCATTACCACCACTTTGTACACACGTACACTACGACAGGTGAACCATAAAGAGGCTCACCACAACCGACACAAGGAATAAACGATTCCATGAGAATAGAAGAAGGTAGAATCAAATGAATAGAGGGTAAAGGAGTAAAGAATCAAAAAGGGTAAGAGGGTAAAGAGGAATATTTTTGGCATTTTTGAAAAACATGCTATAAAAACAAAGAATGAAAATATTTTTGGCGTTTTTAACACTTTAGGAAAGTGTTAATGAACTTTTGATTTTAAAACTTTACAAAAACTTTTTACAAAGGATGGGATATGTGCAAGTGGATCTGAAAAGGCTAAACACACGCTAAAAGCCTCCCGGCGTAAAATTTGATCGGTCGAACCGTCAAGTCAAACGACTTAAAACAGCTTTGACGCATAAATACAATGAAGATAGAATACGGTGGTTCCCAGTCGTTAAGTCCACGGAGACTCAATGGTGTGTACACTTGATCGAGCGGTAGAATGATCACTAATGATAGTGTCGAGAAAGATTAGGATTGAATATTACACTACTGAAAAGGTAATACATAAAGCGACTTAAATGCAAATTAAGAAAATTAAAAAGATAAAAGATATTAAATAAACGCTATCACTATATTTAAAGTGATGAACGTTTAAAACTAAAAACTAAAAACTTACGTTTAAATTAAAAATAACGTAAACGTACAAATAAAAACGTGAAACTTACACAATATAAATCCTAAAAATATGAAAAATACATTTTTACAATACTAATAATATGAGAAAATTTATAGAAAAGGAAAATTATTTTTAACACTATTTATCTAATTATTATTAATTAAAAACTATTTTAAACTATTAAATAATACTCTAAATAAAAAGAAAATATGAAATAAGACTAGAAAAATAAAATCAAGATTTAGAAAAATCTAAAATATGATAAAACTAATTTTAAAACAGAAAATATATTTTTTTAGACTTTTTAATTATTTATTATTAATTTAAAACTATTTAAAACTAATTTAAATTATTAAAAATACCAAATAAAAGGAGAAAAATAGGGAAAAATACTTTTTAGGCTTTTTACATTTATCTAAACCTAAGAAAATTGAAAACTTATTTTTTAGAACCTTTTCTTAATTATTTGTATTTAACACCATTTAAAAAGGATTAAAAACTAATTTAAATAAAGAAAAATAGCTAGACACCTTAGAAAAATATGAAAATTTAAGGAAAACTCTAAAATATTATTAGAAAGCTGGGAAAAATAGAAAAACAGGGGTTTATATGGAAGGATTTGGCTGAAGTGGAAGAGCTTATTGAAATAAGCTCTTAAATAAGCTAGGAGGACAAAACAAGCACCAAACCAAAATAGAAGGTCTAATATACTAAAATAACCAAAATGCAACACAAATCAATAAGCTACAGCTACTGGATATCAAGATGCAATGATTTGGTGATATGAAATTTTGAGCGAAAAACATAAAGGGGTGCCCTCTTGCAGCCACCAAATAAGCAACCAAATAAGCTAGCAACCTAAAACTAAAACTTGGAACTTGTACAAGACCTGGGTGGGAGCTTATAAACCAAGGTACAGACCTAGGTGAGCTCACATGAGAACTGTGCAGGCCTTACAAAACACGCACAAACTGCTGCGAGTAGCAGTCCCTGCAAGAGGCGGTTTAACTTTTTTCAAGCTCATTTGGGCTTGTAGAAAAATCACAAAAATATGCTAAAATGACCATAAGAAACTAGAGCAGTAGGGATTTTAAAAACAACAAGTTTCATTAAAAATGATTAAGAAATGAGCTCATTAAAATCTTTCTAGTTGAGCCTAATTGGTTTTTTGCAACATTTGACTTTTAAGAAAAAGTGGAAAGTTGACTAAATGATTTTTGATTATGATTTTAACTTGCAAATGAACTTAATAAGTGTAATGAGCCTAATGCTAGCTTAATCTATGTATTTGGAACACAAAATAAATTTTGGATATACAAAAAACTTCAACAGTGAGAACGCTAAATCAGTTGGAATGGGATTTTGACTTATGAGCTTCAAAGGCACATGTTTTTGACAGATTTGAGTTTAAAAAAACTACTAAGACTTGAAACAACAAGACTCATCCACATACTAAACCTCTAAGACAGTTTATAAGTATAATCCAAACACCCCTTAAAACTTGAAATGCAAACTTAAACTTAGATAAACACGAACGGATGTAAAGAAGATCAAACAAAGTTTAATTACTACATTTATCACTAAATAAACAGATTAGAACATAAGTAACTACAGATATATCTACAAACAAAAACGCAATATGTCTTGAAAATGAATGGGAAAAATCACTAACCACGTCCCCTTGTTGTGCAGACTAAAACAGAACCCAAACCTAACCTAATCTAGTCTATTACAACAATTCAACTGCATCAACTCCATTATCCATTTATGAACCAAATGAGTGAACCAGTTGACTTTCGTTGACCATTGATCAAATTTTCTAGAAACTGAAATATAAGCTTATGAAAAGCTTTAACAAGCTTAAACAAGCTTGTTTGTACATGAAAAGAGATTATTTGAAGCTTTAGAATGAGACTTTGATATGTAAATTTTCATGATAGCTTTGAACCTTAATTCTTAACAAAACTTGGATTTATAACTGGAAAGAGTTTATAAGGATACAATACACTTAATTAGATACAAAGAAACAAAGAAACAGATTTTACACTAATTTGAAGACTTTAAATTAAAAACGACATTTGAAAATAAAAATAAAACTAGCTACTCTTTGAAACTGCTTCTCTCCTCCTTTTTATACCCAAGATTGCTTCTCTCTCTTCTCTTGATATAATCCCACCTTTGTTTTCAACCATTGGATGACCCAAGTGATTTTTGGCCATAGATTGAATTTGGCGGGAAATGGTTATTTGACAGTTGTGGCTTGAGTGAGAGGAAGGAGTATGCATTAAATGAAGTTTGGAGTTGTGTGGAGGAGGGGGGACAAAGGAGATGGATAGGTGAGGAGGGGGTGGGAGGAGATGTGTTGCAGAGGTTTTGCTTGAAGCAGTGGGTGAAGAGAAAAAATTGGCGCCAAGGTCTTGTTTGGTAGGGTTAATAATCAAGGGGGGGGTCCAAAATTGGTTAGTGACAGGGGTCACAATGGTGTGAAAGGGTCCACAATAGGTTTAAAGTATTAATAACTTAGGGACCTTTAGTGTAAATCACGAAAATAGAGGGACCATAGCTGCCAATTCAGAAAAGTTACTCCAAGGACCAAAAGTGACAATCATCAAAAGTGCAAGGACCATTTTGCCATTTCCAATTTTCCAGGGGCCATTTCTTGAATTTGAAACTTTAAGGACCAAAGTTGTAATTTTCTCAAACTTTTAATATTTTTTCACCAAAGGACTAAATTTGACAACTTGTGATTTTAAAAGGACCTTTGATGATTTTACTTTTGAAATTGGCTCGGGACTATTTTGACAACTTTTGAAACTTGGGGACTAAAAGCGCAATTTTTGTAAATTTGATATGTTTTTCATCTGATTTTGATATTTTTGCTTTTAAAACATATAAAACACTGATTTGTGATATTTTGATCATTTTGATGTGTTTCTGAGTGTTTTCGGATGATTTTGAGTTTATTTTGTACAAAAATGATGAGTATTTACACACTCATCATCATTCACAAAAGTGTTTTAGCCAAACGAGTGGTTTTAACCACTTTTTTTCCTGCTACCTCACCATCTCCACTTGATTACACTTCCCTCCACCTCTACACAATCAAACCCAATTAATGCATAATGCACCTTCAGACTTTTTTCCGCCAAATGCCACTTGGGTGGTTGTGATGATTTCAAGCGATTCAATGGTTGGATTTAAGTGGGATTTCATCAGAGGTCGACAAGGAACAAAATGAATCTATAAAAATCAAGAGAGAAGCAGTGGAGAAACCAAGTAGAGTAGCTTAGTGTAGCTTAATTTAGCTTATCTCGTTTTTAAATAATTTAAGTTTACAGTGTATGTTTAAGCTTGTAAAACCTTTGTATTTGTATTTGAGTGTGATAAAAACTTGTTTGCATTTTCAATTTCAAGAAAAGTTTACATATCAAGTTTATGCAAATTTTGAGCCAAAATCTCAAAATTGGCTTTTGTTGTTTATGGTTGATGTCTTGAGCTCAATAAGCTTATATAAGCTCTTAGTTACCTGTTTAAGCCAATGAAATCATTTATAACTCAGTTTAAAGTTTTAACTCAAAAATTCTCAAAAATACTAAAAAAATTAGTGTAAATTCAAAAAGGCATGGATATGAAGATCAAGACAGAAGCATAGCTAATTTTGGAAAGATTGTTGGTTTAGAGCTTATTGGTAAGCTATAGGAGTGTTCTTGATCCTCAGTTCCATGTACTGTGCAATAACTAAATTTGTAAGCCTTTTTAAGTTACTTTTGCATTTTACTGTACAAGTGTTTTTAAGTTTAGAATCTCTGTGTGTTTATCTTCATTAGTCATAGTTAAGTAAATTTAAGCATTAAAATTAGTTACTTGTTCCTTTTAATTTATAGTTTATAAAAATTTCATTTTAACAGTTTAAATAGGATATAGATCATCATTGAGTTGTATGTTGTTATAGCTGTTGTTTAATGTTTATTTAGAGTTAATAAATGATGTTATAAGGTCTGCAATAAGCCTGATGGTTTTAATCTATGATTTTCTTTGAAAAGCTTCATAACAGCTTCCTAAAGGAGTGTTTGGTTTCACTAGTTAATCTGTGTTAATGGTGTCTTGAGACACTTGCTTGTGGTTGTTTTGTGTCAAACTTGGTCTAAAGACTCAAAGAAACGGAAACATCACTTGTTAAGTGAAAAAGTCAAAATCACCTTTTAATTAGCTAAATTAGTCCACTGTTGGGATTTTGAGTTGCAAGAATCATCACAGTAGCCTAAAAGTAGTTAATATAGCTTAATATAATCTCATTACACCTTAATATAACATGTTGATCTATAAAATTTGATTACAAGTTCATAAAGGTCAAACTACTTCATTTTCTCAAAAAGTCAAAGTGCCCTGTGCACAGTTTTGGTAACCAAGTTCATAAGCTATTAGAGAGCTTATTAGTGATCATTAGCCTTTGTAATTTAGCTTTCTTAGTAGTTCACCTGGCTGTCTCAAGGTCTCAATTTTTAGTTTTGAGTTTGGAGCTTATGGCAGGTGCATGTGCTTATCATTTTGTCTAAACTCAATCAATATATACTTGAGTTTTTACTCTGTTTTGTCATTTTGAAATAGCTTCTCACAAGCTCATAAGAGCTTGTCATGGTCTGAGTTTTGGTATATTTGGTCTCAACCAGGTCTAGATCTAGTCTCTTCTTTTGCTTTTCATTTCCAGCTTATCTAGGAGCTTATTTCCTTGCTTAAAGTAGCAACACAAAAATCTGTTTTGCTTATTTAGCTCAAACCTCAAATCTGTGCTAAATTGTAATCCAGAGGTTGTGGTTTGTTGTTTTCAGTTGATTTAGAGTTCTTATAGCTTATTCTAGCTTGTGTATCAGTTTGGTGCTTATTGTGTCCTTCTAGCTTATTTCAAGTGCTTTTTAATAAGCGATTTACTCTTGCTTGTATATTTCTTCACACAAGCCCATGTTTTTCTATTTTTCTTAGATTCAGTATATTAAAATAGACTTTTCCTGAAATTTTCATAATTTTTCATAACTGTTTGCTATTTTTCTTAATTTAAACTAGTTTTTAATCCTTTTTAAATAGCTTTTAATACAAATAATTAAGAAAAGCTTCAAAAAAATAAGTTTTCATTTTTCTTAAGTTTAGATAAATGTAAAAGTCATAAAAAGTATTTTTCCATAATTTTCTTAGTTTAAAAAGCATTTTCTAGCATTTTTATTAGTTTTAAATAGTTTTTAATTAATAATAAATATATAAAAAGTCTAAAAAATATATTTTCTGTTTTAAAATTAGTTTTATCATATTTTAGATTTTTCTAAATCTTAATTTTATTTTTCTAAGTCTTATTTCATATTTTCTTTTATTTTAGAGTATTATTAAATAGTTTAAAATAGTTTTTATTTAATAATAATTATATAAATAGTTATAAAAATAATTTTCCTTTTCTAATAATTTTCTAATATTATTAGGATTGTAAAAATGTATTTTTCATATCCGTAGGTATTTTCCTTCTTTATTTTCACGTTTTATTTCGTTCGTTACGTAGTTTTTTATTTAAACGTAAGTTTTAGATTTTAAACGTTCATCATCATTGTAAAATAGTGATAGCGTTTATTTAATATCTTTTATCTTTTTAATTTTTTTTAATTTGCATTTAAGTTATTTGTAATTTGTAGATCTTTTCTTTAGGTAATTATCCATTCAAACCTTCACGATCACTTTATCCTTAGTGATCATTCTATCAACTGAAGTTGTTTAAACACCAATTCATCCTCCGTGGGACTTAACGCGTAAGGAATACACTATATTCCTTTGATCTTCATTGTATTGGTTTTACGAACATTTTTGAGTTTCTACTTGCTGGTCATTCACAAAGGGCTAGCCATGGTAGATAACTCACTGGGCTTTGCAACCGCATCGTGGTGTTTGGATTGCTTGATAAACTGAAGTTTAAGGCTATCTTGGTTTAAGTCACGTGATTAGTCTCCTATAGTACTAGTATAATCATTTCAATCAAAGTTTACATCAGCTTTTCTTACAAAAGTCAATTCATTTAAATCGTTTCGTTTTCATATTCATTGAAATCAAGTGCTCAAATTTTGCATATAGGTGTAAGATTTGATAAACCAATTTTGTTTTGTTTTCATTTCATCATATTATATCATTCTCGGCTTCAACATTTGATCTCTAATTCACAAAAGTCAAACATTGTAAATCGCTTTCAAAAAGTCATAACCATGTCGTACCAGTTTCTTCGTATCTTGCGCATTACTCGCACGCTGCTCATTTCAGTAGTTAAGGTCTCAAATTTGGTCCATTTGTAGTTTGCTAGGTGGTCTTGAAGACCACATATCTGTTTTTCACATTAGCTTATCTGATTGGTCTGTGGATAAGCTCAAACAAAGGGTCAACCTCAAGCAGTGTAAAAATCGCTAGCATATAACTGGTAGATTGCTTATTTGAGGTTAGGAATAGCTGGATTTAGCTGATATTAGCTTATTTTGGTATAATATAGCCTCTAGAAGTTTGCGGCTAGTTTCTTGTTTGCTTATTCTAAAGTTGCTTATTTGCTATCGCTAACACCGCACCTTATTTCACACACATAATCATCATATTTTATATTTTTCCTAGAATTAGAATAATATTTTAGAATTATCCTGAGTTTTTCATAATTTTTGGTCACTTTTTGCTATTTTTCTCTATTTAAAATAGTTTTTAGTCACTTTTAAATAGCTTTTATTGCAAATAATTAAGAAAAGTTCAAAAATAATTTTAAATTTTTTCCCAGTTTAAGAAAATATAAAAGCATAAAAAAGATTTTTCCTTATTTTTCCCCTTTTATTTGGTATTTTTCACAATTTAAATTAGATTAAAATAGTTTTAAATTAGTAGAAAATTGAAAAATAATCAGAAAATAAAAATAGTTTTGAAAATTCTCTTATGGTATTTTAGATTTTATAAAAATAGTTTCATATTTTTCCCTTAATTTTCATAATATTTAGTATTTTAATTTAGTTTTAATAGCTTAAAATTTAGTTTTAATTTAAATAAAATCCTAAAAATCCAAAAAAAAATAGTTTTAATTCATAATTAGTTTTCAAATTACATTTCTAGAGTAAAAGTAATTTTAGGCATTTTTAGGACATAATTTAGACGTAGTTGCATTTTAATTACGTTTTATTAATTACTTTTTAGTTAATTCGCACTTAGGATTTCCCGTAAAATAGATTCCCTTAATTACTTTCCCTATTCTCGTAGTTTTAATAAAATCAAAATCAAACAAATCAAAACGTCGAGCATTAAATTCCAAACCAAAAACGACAAGTATAATTCACGCCTTCGTTGGGAAACGACCGTAAGTTGACTAATCCGATTAACGATCACACACGGGATTTGATTTATTATTCTTTTTCCTAAAGGAATTTAAATCTATCTTCGTGATCATTTTTGATATCGATATTGAGGTTTTATCCATACACATTACCCCTAAGCCTTCATTATCAACAAATCAGTGTTCGAACTGTTTTAAGTTTCTTACGGTTAGTCATTCACAAGTGGCTAGCTTGTGTGAGATAACTTGACGGTTTATTCATTGAAATCAGTTTGACAATAACATATGCAACGCAGCGGAATAATAAGAACATTATATATTATTGACACAAGGTTTTACTTTCACCCAAACTCCTCCAAATATTATTGATCGTAATAATGCGGTTACCTAATCAGAATGTGATCTAAGACACCTTTAGATCTTGATAGAAACAACTAACCTAGACGCTAATAAACTACACGCCTAGGTTACACACACACACACACCTTTAGACTACATTATGGAAGACTTAATATATAAAACCTACACCCCATGTCCTCTTTATATACTAGAGGATTAGAGTTTACAAAATACTACGAAGGACTAAATAATAAATATTCTTTTGCAAGCAAGTCCTTCCATCTTTTAGTAGGTTTCATCTCTTTCACTTTAAGTCCCTTTGTTTCATTCTTGTATTTATTTTGTCTCATCAAATCCAAGGAACCTAAAACCCAACATAAACCAAGAAAGAATTTTAGTTCCCCCATCATGGACATTTCAAATTTACTTTTCATGAGATTTTCAAAATGTTTTGAAAGATTCGGATTAGTGGACCCAAAGATGATGTCGTCCACGTAAATCTGAACAATCAAAATGTCGTTTTTGCATTTTTGTGTAAACAAGGTAGGATCAACTTTGCCTTTGGTGAAATTGTTTTGGATATGAAAGAGGACAGCCAATATACCACGCCTCGAAAGTTTCAATCCATAGATTGCCTGAGTTTGTAGACGAACCGATGATTCATGTCTATGAAGCCTTCGGCCGACTCACGCATTACTTCTTCTTCGTAATTCCATTCAAGAACGCGGTCTTAATGTCCATCCTGATAAACCGTGATGTTTTTCAAGTTAGCGCGTAGGCTAAGAAAATCCTCGACCGCTTCTAGTCTAGCTACCCGCCAATGACTCTTTCAAATTTATCCCTTCCTCTTTGTTCAGATCCTTTTGGCTACAAGACGAAGCTTTGTTGCAAAAATACCACCCACATTCCTCAGCTTATTAAAAAGAGAATTATCAAAAGCTTTGATAAAGAAAAAGTTATTTAACCTGGCTCTGATACCAATTGTTGTATCAACCTTATCACTTTACCACCAAATAAACCCAACACACGTAACCCAAGTTACGCCAGATAAAACGTGAAACACAAACACAAACAAAGGAATTTAATTCTATCTTCGTGATCATTTTTGATATCGATATTGAGGTTTTATCCATACACATTACCCCTAAGCCTTCATTATCAACAAATCGGTTCGAATTTTAAGTTTCTACGGTTAGTCATTCACAAGTGGCTAGCTTGTGTGAGATAACTTGACGGTTCATTCATTGAAATCAAATTTGGCGCCAGCCGCCGGAGGTTGTGTCACGCACAATATCGCTTGAGGTTTGACGATTAGTGACTCGAGATCCTTCATTCGTGAAGTTACTATTTTTCTATAAAATTAAAAAGTAAAAAATATTTTCCTTTTTCTTTTGTATATATATATATCACATTAAAAATACAAAAAGATTTTCTCTTGTGTTTTTGCTAATAAGACACCAATTATATAACATTCTCAACGGAGGTGTTATCATTAATAAGTTCCCTAACCAAAGATCAAAAACTTGCCTTTGTGTCGCGTGAATTTATTTATCTCTATCTGATAAACAAACTGTAAGGGTATAAGGATACTGACATTAAATTAACCGAAAAGAAGCGGGTTTTTAATAAGCGGCTTCACTAAAAGCTTCTCCGCCGCACGCTTGTCTGTAGAGGTGATTTATTCACTTGGGATTATTGGTTAAGTTCACCGTGTTTTCAATCGCTCGCTTTTAATTGCCTTGGTTTTTGAAAGTGCATGCCACTCGCTCCAACAACTACAGAACCGATACTTGAAACCGCCACATTCCGCGAAGGCGAAATAGACGCGCTCCATTAGTCGAACCCGAGATTCGAACTAATCAAACCCCGCCCATCATCGAAATGGCGGAGGACAACCGATCCATGCTAGAGCAACTCCAAGCACCCACCGAGGGTTATGGAGAAGCCATCGCCGCCCCAAAGAATCGCTGCCGATAACTTTGAGCTTAAACACTGATTGATAAATTTGGTTTCACAAGCCATTTTACGGATTGAGAGACGATCCTCACTCATATCCGACGATTCAACAAGCTCACGCCTACGATCAAGTATCAGAACGTCCCTAAGAGGCTATCAAGCTACTACTCTTCCTATTTTCACTCGATGCCCGATTTGGCTCAAAACTACCCCTCGATCGATAACCACATGGGAGGATTTAGTTTCAAAATTCGTGAACGAATTCTTCCCACCGTCTAAAACAACAAGCTTAAAAATGAAATAACAAAATTCACACAAAGATTTGATGAATCATTTAGTGAGGCATGGACCGATTCAAAGATTTGCTTAGGCAATGTCCCCATCATGGTTTTTCTAAGTTGCACCAACTTGATACGCTTTTATAACGCTTTGTTGAGATGATCAAGTCTCTCAATGCCGCGGGTGGTAATCTGTTGACACGATCAACGAGAGATGCCTTGTCTATTATTGAGAACAAATCTAAAGTTCGCATTCACGTAGCAAATCGCTGTCGCCGCTCGAGTGAATGTTACACCATCGCCCTCGCCTCACGGAAATACGCCTAGCACCGATGCTAAGATTGATAAGCTTACGGATATGATCCGTGCTTGGTTAAGATTAAGACGCCAGGTTAATTTTTCCACCCGCCAAGTCAAAGTGGAAACAACTTGTACTACTTGTGGTGGCCCGCATGCCTACTACAATTGTACCGCCACCAATGGCAATCCTTTCGGCTAATGCCGCGAACCGAGGTAACCAATACCGCCCTCAAGTTGAAACAAACCGCGGTTAGTAATCAAATGGGACCTCCGCTTTTCCATCGAACAATCGAATCGCTTAATCGAATCAAGTTCGTGGACCAAATGTTCAAAACCAATTCAAAGCTCCACCAAATCAATACCCAAACCAAGGAGTTAACTACAATCAAGGATATCAAAATCCAAGCTATCAAGCTTCACATTTGCCTTCTAATGAATTCTCAAACTACATTCAATAATGCTACCATCCAAACCATGAGAACCTGTGATGTGTTTAAGAAACGAAGTTTCAATCTTCTCATTAACTAGACAAAGCAATGAGTTTAGGAATGAGATTCGACTCTGAACAACAAATTGATGCTTCGCGAATAAACTTGAGAGTATGTTGAATGTCGCTTTTGTGCCAAATGAGTCAACCTCTGTTCCGGTTCTCTCCCAAGTAACACGATTCCAAACCCGGGGAGAAATGAAATCTCAGAACCATTCGAGATGATGGGCCCTCAATGACTACTTTTCTCCCGTGAGGAATGTAGCACGAGAGACCGAGGCACAAAGGACCCTGTAATTCTCTTGATAATGGAAAAGCTAAATACGCCCAACCTCTCGGTTGCCCAAGTTCCTTCTATCTCCGCTATAACACCAAGTTCTAATTCACACCGCGGCAAATCGATTCAATCACGATGACAAAATGAAAGTTGTTTCGAACAAAGTTTAAACTTACGACCGATATGATCAAAGCAGCGACATGATTTATGAAAAGAAATTGGAACAAATTTCAAAGATTTCACTTGAACCTACACCGCTATTCTTCCTCAAACCAAGCTCCCGAGAAGCTTTGTGATCCCGGGAAATTTCTCATTCCTTGCTCTTAGAATGATATTGAGGAATATAATGCCTTGACCGATCTCAGTGCAAGAATAAGTCTTATGCCTCTTGCGATATATCATAAGCTTGGATTGAAGACTCTTATACCGACTCGTATGACTATCTAATTAGCTAATCGAACAATTGCTCACACGGTTGGTGTAGTCAACGATGTTATGGTACGAGTAGATGAGTTCCATTTTCCGTGGATTTCGCCGTCATTGATATAGAGGTTGATGCCCGATCCTCTCTCACTTGGAAGACCATTCTTGAGAACCGCGAGAGTCATTGTGGATCATTACCAAGGAACGTTGACGATCAGGGAATGATAAGATTGTGTTTTATGCCTAACAAACGCCAAAACCTCCACCCGATGATCATTCTATTCATAGCATCGTGATGATTGATTTTTCTCAAGAAAGTGGTGATCCCATTTTACCGTCTAATCCAAGTATGACCACTACGAAAAATCCTCCGGATGATCCGGATGATGTTGAGAAAGTTAAACCTAAACCGTCTCGAATTGATCTTTCAAGGTTTACGCAACAAGAAAAGGAGACTTCAACGGTAGTGGTGGAAAATGCTAACTCTAAGAGCACACCACTTGTCCCACCTCCGATTTCTAAGAAAATCAACCTTCCTTTGAGTGGCAATCCCACTCCTTCTTCTGAAATTATGGAAACTTCTTCTGAGACATCTTTCAATCCAGAATCTTTCAAATCGACATTCACAAATCCCTTGTTTGAATTCGACTCAAGATAATCAAATTTTTGAGAATCAACTCTTTGACGAAGAAAGTGAGGAGTTCACCGATGAGCTTGCTCCTACCGACTTATCCTTTCTAATAAAGAAAATGAATACGATGATCCGCTTTTCCAAGAAAGAAAAGGAAGTGAAGTTTTCGGCAGATGAACTTGTTGATCCTGAGGTCCAACATTATTTTTTATCCGAGAGTGATTCCTCTTCTCGTGAGGATTTTCACGTAGATGATAGTTTGATTTCCTTCCTCTCCGAGGACAAGATTTTTAACCTGGATACTTTCGGAGAGGACATTCTTACAACAAAAGTTAACCGTGAAAAGGATCCTCTCTTGATGCCTTCGTTGATGAACCATCAAGTAACACTTTTCTGTACCATGACTCTTCATCTATGGAATATTCTTATTGTGATCTTCAACCCGACGCCCGCAAAACCACCGGATGATGGATCATCTTTCTTGAAAACCTTCATGAGTTTGGGAGAAGTTATCCCATTTGTGCTTAAGCCCCACATTTTCTTTCCTCCCAACCCACCAGCCTCATTCTTTCGTGAATGAGGACAATCGCTGACCCCCGTATCTCCACCATTTTCTTCCAAGGACAAATGATTGGGACGAAGTCGCTAGCGACCGTGACCAAAAAACAAGTAGCGCTTCGTGAGGCACCCCATGCTTATCTCTATTTTCTTTCTATTTTCTAATAAGTGACGCGAAGGGGTCCGCCTCTTCGATCGCGGTTTGGTTGTTTGTAATGTTTGTTTAGATTTTCCCGATATGAAGACTCTCGTGCTCGAAGTTTGTCTTTTCTCCACTCGAAGTTTCATGATCGTGTCGATGGAAACCGATATCCTAAATCTTATCGACTAACGTCTATCTTCTAGCATACTTAATAAACGGCTTTTAGATTTTCGTGATACCCTTGCCTTTAAAAATTGAGGACAATGTTTCGCTCTAGTTCTGGGTAGGGAAATCTTCGATTTGATTTGACCGCGACTTGCTTATTTTTGTCGCGTTTCTCTCTCGCAACCCCGCTTTTCCTTAGAAAATGAGAAAATTGTGCAAAAATGAGCAAAATTTAAAATTTTTGAAGCTTTTGTTAAGTCTTTTTGATTGAAAAGTTTGCTAGTCTCTTAGATAAGAAGCTATAAAATGCGAATTCTAGCTCACAAGGCCAAGAATTTGCAAGTTTCCCTGAGAGATTTTAAATATGCATGACTTAATTTCATTTAGACAAAGCATTTGCTAAGTTAATATATGTTTTGACACCTTGATTGACTTTCCGCTGTGAGAGTAGGGAATACTCACTGGACCGGGCGGTTGAGCCCTAGCTTATTCCCTTAACCATAGGTAATCTTAAAAATTATCGGCTAAGCATCCGATCTCATTATTTGGGATTTTAAATTTGCGGAGATCGAGAAATGATAGAGTTACTTATGAGTTTAGATGCTAAAAGTGGAGTAGTTGGTTCTCTTTAGAGCCCATCGAAGGTACTTATGGCTTTTGTTCCCACAAAATTGTTTCACCCCATATCTGCTAATAATAATTAGAGATGTTGAGTTTTGGCGATAGTTAGTTCTTTGTCTTCTTTAGAGAATCTTTGCCCATGAGAATTGGGTACACATCAAGGATCTGCCAATGTAAGTAATAGACAATGATTCCCGATAGTTATTGCTATTGTTTCTATTGTTATAAAAGCCGTAGGGTTTTGAGTTTGGCACAAAAATTAACATGAAATAAAGCCCAAATGTTTTAAAATTAAAATCCAAAGCTATAAAAGTTGTCTTAGACTTCTATAAAAGCAGAGGAAAAATCCATAGTCATAATAAGACTGGATAAAGCCGTAATCCCTGAGTTAGTAGTTTAAAAGACCAAGGGCCCGAATTGCAAAATGAAAATGTGAAATAGTGTTAAGCCAAACTGATCCGAGATGTCTAAATAAAGCTTCGTCTCGACTGTGAGATGAGTTGTCTTGCCATAAAAAGATATTCTCCTAAATCGCGGTAAAATTAGGACCTTGATGTGGACCTCATTCTTGTGTGCAATGGTTTTCGAAGGAAGATGGATAACTAATTAGCGACTTAGCTTTATATCTTTATCTAATAAAAGTTATCTAAAACGAGAATTATGAAGAAATTCATGTCTCACAAAAATAAAAAATCTAGAGGAAAATAGGAAAATGGGAGCAAAAAGTAATTACACAAGTAACTTCCATGGGTAGTGTTAGCATCTAGAGTCATATTTAACAATGATTTCGAATTTACGCTTAGTTTGGGGACTTGTGAAAAATCGTGACTATGTATTCTATCCATATGGTCACTTCACGCTGTTGTGTTTTCTACCCGTGATCCTAACGGTCGCTTGAAAAATGTTGAGTTATTGATCGAATTGAAAGTTCAACAAACCGTCATTCATAATCGGAATGTGCTTAACCGTAATATCTATACATGTGAATTAAAAGGTAAACGGGGCTTTTTAGAATTAAGGCTTTCTTAATCTCTTTTGAGGAATCATTGCTACTTCTTCATAGGTTTAGTAGAAAGAGATTGAAAACTTGGTTTTAGAAGCGCTGAGTTGATTGCATTGCGTGAGGACACGACAATGGTTTCGTCCTGGTATTTTGGTATGCTAAAACACATACCTTTTCATTATCAAATCTGACCCAAAACAACCAAGAAAGAGCCGTTTATTGCTAATAATTGTGGTTTTCTTGAGTTTGTGCATTCAGTACGGATATGTTAAAACACACAAAAAGGAACCAAATCGACGTAAACCGAAAGCACGAGATCAAGAGAGAAAGTTTAGCCGAAGGTCGATTGTGCATTTGTGAAGATTTTATTCTCGAGGATGATTTTGAAAGTTATAATCAAGTTTGAAGAAATGTCAAAATTGGCCCTCAAGTTTCAAAGATTTGACAAAAGTGACCCTTGAAGATTCAAAAGTTGCAAATTAGCCCTTGGTCTATTCGAAGATTGTCAAGATTGGTCCCTCAAAAATCCGAGTATACAACTTTGGTCCCTATAGTACTTGGATTATCTATCCAATCCATATATCCTAAGTCCACCATTAAACCAACCTTCGCCCATTAATAATCCCTTTACCCAATCCAATAAAACAAACAACCCGCCTATCCAACACCCCAGATACTATTCTACCCAATTACCCGCCATTTAACCCGGCCACAACACCTTCAAAATAATATAAACAAATACCAAACGCCTTTACCTCCTCGCTTTCCCCAAACCCAAACACCACCATTTACCCACCAATCCCAAACACCCACTGCATTTCAAGCATCTATCCACCTTCTAGATACCTCTCGACTTGTCGAAGAATGCCACGGGACAAATGGAGCCTCCTATTGGCCAAAACACCTCATGGGATGAATTGGAGCAATGTGATTGGTGGTGATGACAATGGATTGATTGTATGGTCGAGATTTGCTTCTAGGCTCTTCTATCAAGAATCCCAAGACCTCTTGAAGGCTATAAAGACCCCTTGAGCTCACAATGGATTTCGCAATTCCTTAGTATTCAATTAGCTTATTACTTTGTATTTTAATCTTCAAGAGCTTATCAATGTTTTCTTAAGTTTTCCTTGTAACTCTGGCCATTTGCAATAAAATTCAGCTTTAATCAAAGTTCCAAGTTTTTAACTTAATCTTGCATTCCTGCTTTAAGTAATCAATAAGCTCTTTGAATAATGGATAAGCTCATTTCATGATATAGCTTTAGCGAGCTTATATTGCGCTTTTCTATCTCATTTCAATCAATACACAACAAAAGCCTCTTGGTCAACAAAAGTCAACTGTGGTGTCTTATTTGGTTCAGAGATGATTATGATGATGAATATGGGTTGATTTGATGATTAATGGGTTAGGTTTAGTGGTTCTTTAGTCGGTTTGCAGCCATAAAGTGGCGGACCTCTAAGTGTGCTTTTAATCTCATTATTAATAATAGTAGCAGAATTAATTCTATTAGATCCGTTATAATACCTGATTATAATTGCCATATTGGCTTTGTTTTTATGCATTGATCTGCTTTTGGGATAGAATACCGAGTTTGTGTTTTAGCCGTAATATATCAGTATTTTCTCGTCTTAAAAGGGTGTTTGATTGCTTGATAAAACTGAAGTTTAAGGCTATCTTGGTTTAAGCTTTCCTGTGATTAGTCTCTCGATAGTACTAGTATAATCATTTCAATCAAAGTTTACCGCTTTTCTTACAAAAGTCAACAATTCATTTAAACTGCTTCGTTTCTCATATCTGTGAAATCAAGTGCTCAAATTTTGCATATAGGTGTAAGATTTGATAAACCAGCTTGCTTTGTTTTCATTTCATCATATTATATCATTCTCAGTTCAACATTTGATCTCTAATCTCACAAAAGTCAACATTGTAATCATTTTAAAAGTCATAACTCATGTCAAAATCAAGTTTCTTCAGATCTTTGCATGACCGCATGCTGCTCATTTCTAGTAGTTAAGGTCTCAAATTTGGTCCATTTGTAGTTTGCTAGGTGGTCTTGAAGACCACATATCTGTTTTCACGCAGCTTATCCTGATTGGTCTTGGATGCTCAAACAAGTGGTCGTGAACCTGCTTAGGTAGAAAAATCGCTTAGCATATAATCTGAGTAGATTGCTTATTTGAGGTTAGGAATAGCTGGATTTAGCTGATATTAGCTTATTTTGGTATAATATAGCTCTCGAGAAGTTTGGTGGCTAGTTTTGCTTGTTTGCTTATTCTAAAGTGCTTATTTGCTATCGCTAACACCGCACCTTATTTCTCACACATAATCATCATTTTTATATTTTCCTAGAATTAGAATAATATTTTAGAATTATCCTGAGTTTTTCATAATTTTTGGTCACTGTTTGCTATTTTTCTCTATTTAAAATAGCTTTTTAATCACTTTTAAATAGCTTTTATTGCAAATAATTAAGAAAAAGTTCAAAAAATAATTTTTCAATTTTCCCAGTTTAAGAAAAATATAAAAAGCATAAAAAAGATTTTTCCTTATTTTTCCCTTCTTATTTGGTATTTTTCACAATTTAAATTAGATTAAAATAGTTTTAAATTAGTAGAAAATTGAAAAATAATCAGAAAAATAAAAAATAGTTTTGAAAATTCTCTTATGGTATTTTAGATTTTATAAAAATAGTTTCATATTTTTCCCTTAATTTTCATAATTTTTAGTATTTTAATTTAGTTTTAATAGTTAAAATTTAGTTTTTAATTTAAATAAAATCCAGAAAAATCCAAAAAAATAGTTTTAATTCATAATTAGTTTTCAAATTAAATTTCTAGAGTAAAAGTAATTTTAGGCATTTTTAGGATATAATTTAGACGTAGTTGCATTTTAATTACGCTTTTATTAATTACTTTTAGTTAATTCGCACTTAGATTTCCGTAAAATAGATTCCCTTAATTACTTTCCCTATTCTCGTAGTTTAATAAAATCAAAATCAAACAAATCAAAACATCGAGCATTAAATTCCAAACCAAAACGACGTTATAATTCACGCCGGGAAACGATTCGCCGGACTAATCCGATTCAACGATCACACACGGGATTTGATTTATTATTCTTTTTCCTAAAGGAATTTAAATCTATCTTCGTGATCATTTTTGATATCGATATTGAGGTTTTATCCATACACATTACCCCTAAGCCTTCATTATCAACAAACCGTTCAACTGCTTTAAGTTTCTTACTTGTTAGTCATTCACAAGTTGGCTAGCTTGTGTGAGATAACTTGACGGTTTATCATTGAAATCAGTTTTGACAATAACATATGCAATGCATGAATAATAAGAACATTATATATATTATTGACACAAGGTTTACTTTCACCCAATCTCTCCAAATATTATTTGACGTAATAATACGTGTTACCTAATCGTAACAGGATCTAAGACACCTAGATCTTGAGGTAAAACAACTAACCTAGACGCTACAATAAACTACACGTCTAGGTTACACACACACACACCTTTAGACTACATTATGGAAGACTTAATTTATAAAACCTACACCCATGTCCTCTTTATATACTAGAGGATTAGAGTTTACAAAAAATACTACCTAAGGACTAAATAATAAATATTCTTTTGCAAGCAAGTCCTTCCATCTTTTTGTAGGTTTCATCTCTTTCTTTTTAAGTCCCTTTGTTTCATTCTTGTATTTATTTTGTCTCATCAAATCCAAGGAACCTAAAACCCAACATAAACCAAGAAAGAATTTTAGTTCCCCATCATGGACATTTCAAATTTACTTTTCATGAGATTTTCAAAATGTTTTGAAAGATCTGATTAGTGACCCAAAGATGATGTCGTCCACGAAATCAACAATCAAAATGTCGCTTTTGCATTTTTGTGTAAACAAGGTAGGATCAACTGTTCCTTTGGTGAAATTGTTTAGTATAAGGAAAGAGGATACACATACCACGCCTCTGAGCTTGTTTCAATCCATAGATTGCCTTTTTGAGTTTGTAGACGTGAGTCCGATGATTCATGTCTATGAAGCCTTCGCTACTCATCGTGTACACTTCTTCTTTCTTCCCATCAAGAACGCGGTCTTAATGTCCATCCGATAAACCGTGATGTTTTTGTGAGCTGCCAGAGGCTAAGAAAATCTGATCGCTTCTAGTCTAGCTACGCGCTAATGACTCTTCAAATTCTATCCTTCCTCTTGTCTCAGACTTGGCTACAAGACGAGCTTTGTTGCAAAAACAGTCACTCCACAGTCCCTGCCTATTAAAAAGAGAATTATCAAAAGCTTTGATAAAGAAAAAGTTATTTAACCTGGCTCTGATACCAATTGTTGTATCAACCTTATCACTTTACCACCAAATAAACCCAACACACGTAACCCAAGTTACGCGTATAAAACGTGAAACACAAACACAAACAAAGCTTAGAAAGAAAGATTAAGAGATGGTGACTGAGGTTTATACAAAACCGTATGTGTGAGAGGATAAAAGATAAACACAATAAAGTTGTATATTCCTTGAGAGAGAAAATACACACACACACACACTTTCAAGAACACCCCTCAAATGAGACTTTGAGGGGTTTATATAGTTCCTTACAACAATACCCTAATGGGATTGGCAAGGGCCATGAATTGACTTGATTGGGCTTGGGATACATAAGCTTATCAATGGCTAGCATAGCTATCTTTTTAACCAATTAGCTTAGCCCAATAATGAGCCCGATAACTATTCTATCACGATATCTAACACACGTTACAAAGTTCCTAAATGTGAATGACCATCACTTCTAATAAAAATTATTAAGGCTAACAGATGTAATGAAAAGATAAGAGTAAGAAGCACAAAACCACAACGCGAGTATTTATAGTGGTTCGGCTACATGGACACCTTCCTTCCCCTACTCCACTCCCCGAGTCACCTACTCGAGAGTTCGTAAACACTACACCAATCTCCTTATGGCGGAGAAGCCTTCACAATGTCGCTTACCCTTTTTCCCGGCATAGGCTCACCACCGTTCTTTCACACCAAGGTGAACCACACCTAAACAACGCCGCCTACCCTTTATATATAGGCTAACCACCGTTCTTCACACCAAGGTGAACCACACCTACACAACATCGCATACCCTTTTATTAGGTACTAGACTAAGCACCTGGGCCCATTGCAACGGAGGAACTACTACCCAACACTACACCAATGACTAATCCCAAAGGAGATCAACTCCTTTCTACAACATCATCAAGGATGTCAATATCCTTGGATCTAGTACTAATCTATCTTGTACATCAAAACACACCATATTGAATGTACATCTAAGGCACCTTTCACTAATGCCTTTAACTAGATCTTCAAGACACCCTTCACTAATGTCTTGTGTCTTGACTTCTAAGCACCCTTCACTAATGCTTCTAGACTTGACTTCTAAGTACCCACCACAATTGCTTATGATATGGACGATAGATACCCTTCCCTAATATCTTCGTCTTGACACTTGAGACACCTTTCACAAATGTCTTCAACACTTCTTAGAAAAGAAAAACAATCATCAACAAAGACTCAGTAGTCTTGATGATGAGGAAGCATGGCAACTCATGGACTTGAGCTTGCTCGACTTCAAAGTGGTGATCTTGCCTTTAAGAGGAACCTAAAAGATCACACGAAAACAAAACTACAAACATAGATCTCTTGGATCTGAGGTTAGAGATTTTTAACTCTAGGTGAAAGTATGTTAGAAAGGGGTGAGAAACAATGAAGAAATGACTCACTATTTATAGAGGAAAAATTCTCTCTGTTCCCGGATCCGGATCCCTTCCACAAGGATCCATCTAAATATAAGGATCCATGGGACGCTCCTCTTTATCCATGGGTATTTTTGATTATGGGTCATGGGTCATGGGTTATGGGTTGATCAATGGTTTTCTTTCTAGATACAATGTATCTCTAGAATACATTGAACTTGGTTAATTGGTATATATAAAACCATGGGTTATGGGTTAATACCATTAGCTAGTTTTTACCCATTTAGTATATACTTGTTTTTACCCATTTTAGTATAAACTTGTTTTTTTACCCATTTTAGTATAAACTTGTTTTTACCCATTTATATTACCCAATATACTACATACTAGTTATGTGTATATTTTACCCAAATATGTAAACACTAGTTGTTGTACATATGTAATATTAAATCATAAAATCACTTATAATTGTTTTAGTGTTTTATGTGAAAATGTGAATATGTTAGAAACTATTAGTTCAAACCATTTACGTATTTTATTTGTTTCGTTAAAATGATTTTACGTTTGTTATCGACAAAACATTAGAAGATCGTAAAATATAAATAAACGTTTTTACGGCTTATTTGTATTAACAGATTTAACAATATTTTTCAACTCATTCATAGCACATTCATGATAAATACCAGAAACCAAACATTCATTACATGTTTTGCAAATAGTACCGTGAATTAATTGCGATGCTGCTTATAGCTAATACTAGAATCAACACGATTCGTCTTATTCAACTCAAACTTATTGTTCCTAGGTTGGTCTTCTACTTTCTTCCCTTGATCACTCTTGGCTCGTGAGGTCCTATCTTGCTTTGTATTGCACGGAGGCTTTGACGCTTACCTTAGTGTCACCGATTACTCTTGTAGAAAGGAGCGATGGGAACATTAGTTGGTTTCACACTACTGCATTCCCGGTCTAGAAGTCTTTGGGATATGAGATTCTAGGAGGCACATCAAAGGTCACATGCTTGACTTTAGGCATAGAACAAGGCATAACTACACTATCTTTCCTAGTACCAGATTTATGATATATTGCTATTAAGCATTCTAAAAGTTCTTGAGATCGTTTGGCATATAAGCATGCATGCCCAATCGCATTATCAAGTGGTTTCTCTATCTTATCATCTTCTACAATCTCACGAAGACATTCTAGACTATCCTAAGATGAAGGGGAATATACTTCACAGACATAGCATATTTAGTACAATTAGGCACCTTTGGTGCAACATTCTCACCACTGGTGATTGGCATTTTCCATTTTACACTTCTTGATTCTCAATCTCTTTTGAAAAGTTATCTTTTCATTATTCTTGTCACGGAAGTGACCTAATTGATTCATATAACTCTTTGAAATGCAGGTTTAACCTTTTCATTTTACGCTGAAAACACACATTTTCATGTTGTAATACATTAATGATGTTTTGAAGATGAAAAGAATCTAAAGGAGGAGGCATATGGGAGCCAGTCACTTCATTCTTTTCACCCTTCAATTGGGAAATTTGGGCTTTCAACCTTTTGATCGTGTTACAATGAGTTCAAATTTGTTCATCACGTTTGTTGATTTCAAAAACTGCATCAAACCCAGGAGCATCCGAAGATGTCTTGGCATTTGAGGTTTTAACATTTTCTTTGAGACATTGATATTTTAATTGTAAATCAAGATATTCAACTTCCAATTTAGAAAAATGTCTGACCATGTTATCATAATCATCCCTTTCGATTTTATCATGCAATTTTGAATTCTTGGTCTCAAGCTCAATGACACAATCGTGAGAGACTTTCAAAGCAATATATAATTCATGAAATTGAGAAGCAGTAATGGAGTAATTAGTAACAGTGTAAAACACATCTTGAGCAATACATCTAGAAATCAAATTATCATTTAGGATGTGAAGTTTCTTCCTCTCAATCTCATTACTTTTGAGCTCACATTCATAATCTTTAACCTTGTTTTCCATTTCATTAAACATTCTTTTCATATCTTTATAACGTCAGTATCTATGGCCTTTTGAAGAATCTCAAATTGTTCTTTTAGTTGTTTAAAGAAAGGTATGACCTCAGCTAAGTAACATTCTTTTGTTTGCTTAAAAACCCCTTTCCCCTTCACTAATTTCCGTTGGAGTGATTCTCTTCTTACATGTTTTCTCAAAGTCAACGAATAGTTGGTAAACTACATACAAGCTGACTAAGGTTTTGCTTTGGGTGGAAAGAGTTCTAGGCACTAAATGCATATGTGTATTTGGAGGATACACAGTGGTTGGAGGCAATTTCCTACAGGGAAGATTCTTTTCAACAAGATCATCAGCCTTTTTCTTATCCATATATTTCTTCCAAAACACTTGTTCAGTGGGAATTGATTAGTCGAGGTCTAAACTTATTGAAGGCAATCGGTTTCTTAGCATAATTCGGAGTTTTAAATGTAATGTTATACTCTATACACCAAGGATCTTTTAGTTTCTTATCCATTTTCTCTCTAGAGGCATCTTCTAATATCCTCTTGATTGTACTCTACACGTAGGCTTTTGTCTAGGCTTTAGGATTTCATTGCCATCATAGATCACCTTTTGAGCAGCTTTTGCTTTCTTACCAAACTCAGGTTTGGGTCCTCTACAAGGCTAGTACTATGCTCATCGCTTAACACTCTATGCTTAGTGATCATGTGAGCAGTTTGAATGGTGTTACCTTATGCATTACAACTTATTTTCAAGTTTGTTTTTTAAAGTTTTTAGGTTGGAAAAATCATTTAAAAGTTTTGATTCCTTAGCATTGAATTCATGTTTAAGAACTTTAACATTTTCTTGTAGTTCTTGCTTTTGCTTAACAATTTTATTGTAAGGAATTTAACTCTTGTTTTAATATTTCTTCCCTAAAGCTACTTTTTCTGATAAGTGTACGCATTTGGTTATTCATCTCCAGCTCACGGGTAGTCAATTCAAACTTAGCACGCTGTTTATATATGGCAACTTGTTCTTTATAGGCATTTAGTTCAGAGGTCATGGAATCATCAGGTGCACATTCAGTGTATTCATCATATATACATTCATCATTAATGGCAGAAGATGCATAAGCTTGGTACAATTATATTTTCATCTTGCTTCACATATTGATCATATGGGACAACATTGCTATTACCCATATTTTCAATATCTAATTCAATGATTTCGATTGATTGTACCGTCGTGAATCTTTTGCACATCAACCATCGTATAGTTTCAATACCTGATATGATGGATTCCTTGGAGGGCCGAAGCAGGTGGAGAGACCATGGTGTGATGTTAGCCATAAAGATGGTTTGTGTCGTTTGTTCATCATCAACATCAGAGTCAAATGCATCACAATCTACAACTTGAAAGACATTGGGATTGTTACGGGCCACACCATCGGTTTGTTCATCATCTGCATCATAAGTTTTGGCATTCCCTCCGGCAAGAAAAATAACTCTTCTCATCCAACACTTTGCTCCATTGTCTTGAGCTTGCACGGTAGATAATGTGTCTTCCCTCCACAGTTGTAACACTTGATTGGCTTCCGACCACGAGTTGCAATCCTTCCTCGATTCGATTTCCCACATACTTAGCCGCGGCTCGTATTCCCATAAGTTCAACACCAACATTTCCTTGCTCATTATGTGGCAAATAAGCATTATGCCTTCCTTGCACGTTTTGCACTACTACCCTTTTATCTTTAACAGTAGCATGATTGTGTAGATTAGATGCAGTTCTAAGATGATTGTTGGTGTGTAGAGTAAGATTCAAGTTTTGCTTAACCATTAGAGCTAGTTGATTTGCAAAGTGTTCCATGAATGAGTGAAGAGGCTTATACCACAATCGGAATGAGTTTGTGATTACCATCCCAGTAGGTATGACTTGTGATGCTTTGGTACTTATTCCACATTAGTGTAGAATGCAGTTGAATCATTTGAAGAACTTGCATCTCCAACATTGGTATTGAACTTTTTCATGATCATTATTCAAATGCGACATGCTTCTCATGTTGGAGCAAGTAAGCATACAATTTCTCATAATTGGTGTGCCTAAGTCCTTTGTTTAATTTGTGGTAGTGACAAATTTGTGCCATTCGGGATTCATGTTGTTCACGAACTTGAAATTGAAATTTGGATATTTGGCATTGTCATCTTGATATTCCTCATATCATTCACAAGCATATGGAATCTCACATAATGTTCAGTAACACTTTCCCTTGGATTTATTTTAAAGTTCTCAAAGTCATCATACATGCGAGATTCTCTATCTTCCTTAGTTAGTTCCGAACCAAAGAGAAGCATCTTGACATTATTGAGCAGCCTTGGCCGGTGTTGTGATTGATCAACTTGTAAATGTCTTTTGGCAAACCTTGAAGTATGATGTTTGAGGCTCTAATGTCGGCATCATATCTTCTTCTTCTTATCATCAAGCTCATCATACATTCTTGGTTCATCCACCCTAACGTAACATTTCCATCGGTTGGTTTAGAGAATGTCCCTAGTAGTTCCGATTTGAAATGGTCCTTCATCAATAGACTTAAGGATGTTAACCCCATTCTCTTTTCCTAAGCAATAAAATCTGATTCTTTGAGCCCAAGAGTCATAATCGGTTCTATCAAGCATGGGAGGACGAGTATCGGATCCTACGGCTTGAGCGTCATCGACAGCGGAAGAAGTTATTGTAGACATGATTCCTAAGTACGGAGTTTTACTACTCTTTGATTAAAGGAAATAGATTCTTTCCGCGATTTTACTAAATCAAGAGATAACCATAAAACGAATCATGAAGAAATGACAAGTATCAATAGACAAATCGCTGGCCCGACAAATAAACGGTCGAATGCAAGCGACAAATAAACACGTCAAATCCGCGGTGGTAACAAACCAAGCTGTAATCGCTAGCTGTCCGAAACACTTAAGTGTCAAACCGCGATCGATACAAAGCGCTTGTTAAAATGCTTTGTGACAAATTCGCTTAAGTGACAAAGCGGACTTAAGTGTCAAATCGCTAAGTGACAAACCACTGGGGAACACAAGTACTTCCACTACTTCCACTACTTTGTTCTTTTTTGTCTCTTTGTCTCAACACACAAAACCAGGTGACAAACGACTTCCACAAAACAAGTCAAACCGCATAAAACACTTATCAAACCGCTTAAATGTCTGATCAAACTGCTTCAACGAAATCAACAGAGAGAGACAGCTTCTTTGAAAAACTTCAAAAACTAAACTTTTTCAATCCAAAACACTAAAACCAAGATGATTGAGGCCTTCAAAACCCAAACACTTATGATGATTCTAAACACAAAAGTACTATCAAAATTCAAACTTTAACACTAAAATGATCCAAATGATGAAAACTACTCAAAACTCATTCAAACCCAAAAACCTATGAAAACCACTAAAATCCAAGAACATGTAAGTTAGATGATCAAACCATGGCTCTTGATACCAATTGTTACATATTGGTTTTCACAAACACATAATCAAACACACAATAGGGTCGAATGAGTTAGGTTCTAGAGAGAGAAAGTGAAGAGAGTTGGGAACTTTAGTGAGACAAAGAAGAATGTATTATGAAAGCTCCAACCCTTTGCCTTGCAAGGCAAATGGTATTTATAGTTAGTTACAAGAGACACCTCCTACGGGCTGTGGATCAGGCATACAATGGGTAAAGACCCGTCCGTCCTCCACAGTGTTACATAACAAACTACTAACTATCACTAAATGACTACGACTATGAGCTTTCTAACGAATACATATACTTGAGGTGACCGACTCTTTAACTACCGTATTTTCTAAATCCTAACATAAGAAAAAGTTGGATTCAGCCATTTTGGTGACGCGTGTGAAATATATATCTGCTAATTTCTTCATGAGTTTGGGGGTAGCGATCTCACATGGGTTGTCCAAAAAGGCAATCTCCATTTTCGTATTAAAAGTATGCAGGGCATCATCAAAGGAAGATATAGTGCGAGGAATGTGAGAGGAGTACGTGTATGGCGGTGGAGTCTAGATGCAAGGAAAGCATAGTTCAAAACATCACCTGCAGAGTATACACCAAGCCCCCCAAAATCAAAAGGTAGTGTGGCTAGTCTCCATTGCCAATCACCAAAACCAGGTCCAGAAGCAGTGACAATACGATCCAGAGAAGAGCGAAGTGCCGCATCAAATGAAATTTGAGCACTTCAAAGACTGAGGGAACATGTGCGCATAGAAAAATATAACATGGAAATACCAGCACATGCTCGAGGAGCAGCAATTCACACTGAGGGTCATTAAGCTTAGCAACAACATCCATAAGCACAATGGTTTTAGCAACCCGTTTCATAACAAGCTCGCTACTAAACTCAAGGTCTACACTAGCAGGTCCATCCAACAATTTAACCTCACGTGAAGGTCGGGCAATATTAGGCGGGAAAACACCAAGCACTTCTAGGATCTTCCCTTGCGAGAAAACCTCGCTTTTGCGACATTAAGGTGTAAACCGTAGCGAGGTTCATCCATAATAATAAGCTCCAAAACCTTCCCAACAGTCAAAGTATCTCCGATGATCGTACCATCATCTATGTACCAAGCTTGGAGAGAGAAACAATAGGAGTCTCTAATCTTCCCAACAGTCAAATTTATTATTATTATTATTATTATTATTATTATTATTATTATTATTTAAAAACAAAAACACATCACATAATCCAAACACCTCCACAAACAGATCCATTTTTTTTAATAATTAGAATCAAAAAAATCCAAAAACTTTTCCTATCTTTCTCTCGCAATACTGATTAGCAACTGCATGTATCAAACATGTATATATTATGTAAGTAAAAAACACAAAAACATATCTAGTTTTCTAAAATCCGTCAACACAAAAAACACCGAAATCACAAACTCAAAACATACACAAGTGAAAATCCACTAAAATCAATTTAACAAAACACACCAAAATTAATACATCTCTTTTTAAAAATATACAAATACAAAAATCACCAAAACTACACAAAATAAACACTTCATCCCTATATTCTTCAACCCAATACAAACATTTAGTTATCTTCAACATCTTCCCAAATGCATACATACACACTCTAAAAAAAATAATAAAAAATAAATAAATAAAAAATAACTTTATAACAAAAAGACAAACATACACACATCCAGATACATAATCAAACACCCCAAAAAAATGTTTGGTTTGAAAAAATATACCCGTAAAAAAAACCCAACATATTGAAAAGAATAGACCTGTCAAAAAAACCCACCAAATTCAAGCCAAACTCTTTTCTTTTTTTTTATTATTATTATTAAATTGAAGCCATCGATTGAAAAGAATAGACCAGTCAAAAAAACGCACCAGATCTATGTTTGGTTTGATGGTGGTGGTGGTTTGCGGCATGTGGTTTTTATTGGGAGTGGGTGTGAATCTGTGTTGGTGTTGGTGGTGGTTGGTGTGTTTTAAATATTCATATAAAGATGAAGATCAGCTTGAGTTTATTTGTTGTTGGTAGATGAAGAGAAAATGTGAGAACATAAGAGAGGTAGCTGCCGGGGGTGGAGGTGGTTGTGGTGGCCGAATATTTGGAAGCTTAATGTAACGAACTTTCATGTTTTGTACCACTTATCGAAACTTGTTTTACCAAATACAAAGTTATACATCCTACGTGGACATGCAACGTAGGATCATCACTTACAAAAAATATTTGATTTAATTACATACATGGTCCTTGTGGTTAGTGGGGTATCGCGAATTTAGTCTCTAAAATTTTAACATACGTTTTCGTCCATTTTTATACGTTTCGTCCGTTTTATACATTTCCGTCCGTTATTATTTGTTTTCCTCCGTTTTATCTACGTTTCATATGTTTTTACGTTTTAAATCGTTTTATCGTTTCCATTCAATTTTACGCGTTTTAGCCGTTTTATAGTTTTCAACCGTTTTATCTATTTTGTCCATTTTATCACGTTTTCATCCGTTTTTATTCGTTTTCGTCTGTTTTTATATATTTTTGTCCATGTTTATATGTTTTCATCCATTTGCATATAGTTTTATATGCTTTTCTTGAGTTTTTATCCGATTATAAGTATAAAACGGATGAAAACGAATGAAAACATATAAAGATGGATGAAACCGTGTAAAACCAGATGAAAACGGATAAAACGGATGAAAACATATAAAAACGGACGACAACATATAAATAGAAAAATGTATAAAGCGAGCGAAAACATATAAAATAAGCGAAAACATATAAAAAAGGCGAAAACTTAAAAAGCGGGGAAAACATATGAGAACGGATGGCGATATAAAAGCAGGTAAAGCGGACAAAAGCGATATAAAATGGATAAATGTTAAGGGCAAAGCGTATAAAAGTGATGAGAAACGTATAAAAACGGAGAAAAACGTATAGAAAACGTAAAACCGGACAAGAATGTATAAAAACGAATGTAAACGTATTATAAATTTTAACAAAAATTTTTAAGGACTAAATTCGTGATAACAGGTAAACCACATGGACCATTTATGTGATAAAATTATTCCATGTAGAGTTTTAGCCGGTAAAATAACTTTTTATCCGATAGCAAGTTAATGGATGTGCAAAGTGGTACAAAACTTGAAAGTTTGTTGCATTTTGTAGAACACAAAAAATACACGTACCAAAACGGTATAAAGCTGAAAATACGTTGATATTGTACGACTAAAACCCAATAAAATTACACAAGTATACATAAATATTTTTGGTTTTAATAATACAAAGCCAACATCCCAAACTTGTGTTGAAAATGACTTAAATGTGTATAACAACCCTTGTAAGTTACAAAAGCATGCATCATCATATACAATTTGATGTTTCACAAATAGAACATAATTTTCATTCACTGGGATTAGGTGCTAGTAAACTAGTGGCCCTTTTAAATGTATTTGGTTCATAGAGGGAATGACTATGGTTATGAGAAAATGTATTGGTTTAGACACCCATCATCTTTAGTGGGTTAGAAAATAACTAGTTTTAAGGGTTTGATACCTATTTTTATAAGTAAAACCAAATAACCAAACAATAGTATTCGGAATTAAAGTCATTCTTTCATTCTTTCATTCTCACATCCTCAAACCAAACACCCTAGATCATTACATTTTATGTGAAAAGTAATATTAAATGGTCTCTTAGATATGAAGTTTAATAGAGTTATAAATTTTGTGTTTTCAAAAGTCGCAACCAAAAAAAGCTTTATTTTGTTAGCTTGGAACTTTTTTGAAAACAAACAGTACTATACCAGGCATTCTATTTATTTGAGTTTGTATGTATACCTTGCAACGGTATTATAAATTCAACCATAGTAGACAACGACAACTCGTACGTTCCATGTTGTTTGGAAAATTAGAATTGTGAGAGTTACAAATTTGATGTCTTGCGTATGAAGGGATTAAAAGCAATTAAGGCTAGTTGTAATAAGGTCTCAAGGACGCGTCTTGGGCCTTATACGATGCATCTTAGTTAAAAGAACACCTTCAAGGACGTGTCTTGGGTTTCTTGTGATGTTAGGAAGCATTGATTGTACGGATTAGGAGTAGAATATGTGCTCAAATGTATGTTGTGCTCAATATTGTAGAGATGATCACAAGTCAAACCCCTTCATTTTATTAGAATCGGTTGACTCATAAGACGTATGGATTTGACATTCGTTCTTTGGTGTTTCCGGGGTGATCAACGACGGTAACATTAATAGCCTATTCAACGATCTCAAAGACGGAATAGCACCGAGGTTTCTTGCTTGTGGCTAAATGAGATGAAGTATAAATGAGGCGGGATATATCCAGAATAGTGCATTCTTTGTTAAAGTCGATTTCCATGCGGTGCATGATCTGCGAATAAGGTATAAAAAAGGGCAAATGCTCTAAAAAAGTATCATACTTGCCACCATTTGTTTTTTTGGTAGCGAATAATTTTTTTTTGCTTTTCTGGGTATTTATTTCGTTTTTTTTTTATCCTTTATGGGTAGTGAAAACTTGTGATGACCATTTTGCCAACTGAATTTGGGAAAATTGCATCCACCGTCCCTAGGGTAAATTACGTAAATGGTACATCTGGTTTAGCAAAAATTGCATATGTCAGGAACTTTTGGATACTTCTTATGGTTTTGATCCGTTACGTTTTTATACGTTTTCATCCGTTTTCTTACGTTTTTGTCGGTTTTGTTATGTATTTGTCCATTTCTATACGTTTTCATCTGTTTTTACACGTTTCGTCCGATTTCTTAAGTTCTCGTCCACTTTTATTCATCCGTTTTTATACTTTTTCACAAGTGACGAAAAAAAAAGTTCTAAAACAAATATTTCAAAAAAATTGTTTTTCGACAAAAAAATTATGGAATTTTTTTTGTAAAAGTAGTTTGAAAAAGAAAAATTTGGAAAAAAATTCGGAAAAAAAAATCCGAAAAAAGTTTGTCGAAAAAAAACATTTTGAAAAAGAAAAATTTGGAAAAGAAAATTTTCGGAAATAAAATTCCGAAAAAAAGTTTTTCGACAAAAAAGTTGACGACAAAATTGAAAAAAAAATGGAAAAAAATATTTTTGTAAAAAATCCGAAAAAAATTTTTGAAAAAGAATTTCAAAGAAAACCGGAAAAGAAATTCGGAAAAAAAAATCCCAATTTTTTTGGAAGAGACCATTTATGTAATTTATCTTAAGGATGGTGAATGCAATTTTCGCTAACCTACATGGACCATTTATGTAATTTGGAAGGGTAAAATGATCAAAAAAATAAAATAAATACCGACGAAAAAAAAATTGTTCGCTACCCAGAAAAACAAGTGGTAGCAAGTATGATACTTGTTTAAAACACTTGCCCTATAAAAAAGTGCATGAACCAGCAAGTAAATATGTGGAACGAGCGTTTGACGTGCTAAAAAAAAGTGGCTCTAGCAAAAAAAAATCCCGCACAACCGATGGACTTTCGAAAAATAACTAATAAAAGGTAACATCTCCCGACTTTTATCCTGATGAGCAATATCGCGAGAATAATCTCGTACGAACACATGAAAAACGTTACAAGTTATTAGCGAGTTGGTAAACGAGGAAACTCTTCTAAAATTTAGAGCCGATTTGGTGGAACGCATTTGGGGTCAAAGAAATGCACAATAATTTGTAATATCATTATATTTTTTTTAGTGTAATGTTTTTTCTTTCTTTTAGATATTAATATATATACATTTTTTTTAATTTGATTAAATTATAATTGTTGTGTTTAAAATAAAAGAAAAAAAAAGTTATAAATAGATGACGATCTTGATTGTCCTATTAAACTAAGTTGGTGGTGATGTTGGTTTATGTTGATTGAGGAGAGAGAAATTTATATAATAATGAGTGAGTTAATAGTCATGTTTGCGGTCACTATTACACATAGTCTAACTCCAAACGAATGACTCATGTTATGTTTTAACTTATTATCTATTTTTTTAGGTTGGAGAAATATAAAATTATTCTTATTAGTTTTTTTCCTTTCAAAGTGTATAAGTATAGTGCTTTTAAAGCACGTTTTGAGTAAATATAAAATTATGATTTTTAAGTTGAGTATATATGAAACAGGAAAAAAGTAAATAAATAAATAAACGATGCTAGGACCCTTACGTTTGCGGATCACTTTTTGGTCTGAATGATCTTACGGGATTTTATGCTCACAAAAAGCTAAGATCTTCTCGTTTAGTTATGTTGGAATTAATTCCAGTGATAAGTCTACTCTTCTTTTTGGCTGTCATTTCCTATTCTAGTAAGGGGATTTAATCCCCCATTTTATTGTCGCGTCCAGTTTTCTCTCTCCGGCAAAAGGATTAGGTGCTCTAGTAAGGGCGACCAAGATCAATTTTTTTTTTTTTTTAAACATTTTTAACACAAACTCAAATTTCATTAATAATTAAAACGTTACATAATAATACGAATAAAATTAAAACATTACGACAATACAACGACTAAACTAGTTTTGAGGCTAAGATGAGTTGTTCTGTTGCATATCTCCCTCATAATTTCCAACGATTTCACATGCGTTCTTATGGGATCATAAGAACGGTGCTGCTCTGCTAGAAAGAATCGGGAGATATCGCTATCTTTAGATCTGAATTATCATATTATGTAATATAATGCATGTGTACATTATATGATGATAGGCTTTCTTTGTCAACCCCTTTAGGATGTTTAATCATTAGCCACTTCCTCTTTAGTACACCAAAAGCGCGTTCCACATCTTTTCTTCTTGCTTCATGCATCGTCTTATACAATATTCGTTTGTGATCATTAGGTCCACGGATTTTAATGCACTTCATAATAACGAGTATTAGGATATATCCCATCGACAAGATAATATCCGTTTATAAGGCACGCCATTAGCTTGAATTCCACATCCGGTGCTCTTCCCGTTTTGAGATCATTGAAAAGAGGCGATGCACGTAAAACATTTACATCGTTATTCATCCCGCGACACCAAAAACGTATACCAAATCCATAAATCTTGGGGCGCGATCGCTTCCACAAAATGAAAGGATTTTTGCTCGTGATCACCCCTACAAAATTGAGCTTTTAAAGCATGTGGGCAATTCTCCCACGGCCAATTTGTGCAATCAATGCTTCCTATCATCCCAGGAAACCCATGACATTTGTAGTGATGAGCATAGAGTTTGTCAATGTCGGTAGCAGGTCGGTTTATGAATACTCGCACCATATAACTCCATTATGGCCTCACAAAATTTTTGGAGAGACTCTGCAATTGTTGACGCTTTTATTTGCACGTATTAACCGAAGCATCGACATTGACTCAGTATGCCAATTGACGGATTAATCACTTCATCAATGGAGAAATACAAGTACGCACACACTAGGGAGTTTTTGGAAATAAGGTGAATGATCGGTTATATCTCCGGACAATTAGCGTGAATAGTCGTCGGCTCATTCGGAACGATCATGGAATGCTATATTATATCAGGGGTTCTCAAGTAAGCATCCACTAGCGGTTATGAGCACCCAGCGATCCCTACTAACTTGGTTTCGTGAGAGTTTAGTTTGTGGGCTTGAAAAGCCTCCCAACACTCTTCATAAAACATCATAAACTCGTTACTAACTTCATTTTCATCATCCAATGACGAATCATCAATGAATAGCTCGTAAGAATTAAAACTCATAGTGTGGAAAGAATATAGAGAATGTGTGAAATGAGATTTGTGAATTTAGTGTGTAAATATGTTGTGTATTTATAGGGTAGCTTAGTAGATTTTATTTTATTTTTTATTTTTTTATTATTTTTTTTATTATTTTAAGAGTTAACTACATTTTTGGTCCTTGTGGTTGTACCTGGATTCCACTTTTGGTCCATTTGTTCAAAAAGTTACGATTTTAGTCCAAAATGCATAGTTTGGTTCCACTTTTGGTCCATTTTCCTCGCGAAGTTAGTTCGAGTTAGTTAAGTCGTTTGCAACATTAGTCCTTTATAGATTAGTTTTGCAGCGTTAGTCCTTTATACCAAAGATCTTTTGCAACATTTGCAACGTTAGTCCTTTCAGTTAGTCATTTAAAAAAAATTCTAAAAAAAATTGGAAAAAATTTAGAAAAAAATTATAATTTTTTTTAAAAATGAAAAAATTTAAATATATTCTAAAGAAAACTTCTTTTCAGAAAAATTCTAAAAAACTTTTTTTTAAAATAACTTTTTCCAAAATTTTTTTCGAAAAAATTTCAAAATATATTCTAAAAAAACTTTTTTTCGAAAAAATTCTAAAATATATTCTAAAAAAACTTTTTTTCGAAAAAATTTCAAAATATATTCTAAATTTTTTTAAAATGTATATTACATTGAAAAAGCGTTTTTAAATGTATATACATTAAATTGAAATATATTCTAAAAAGAAAACTTTTTTAAAAAAAATTCTAAAAGAAACTTTTAAAAAAAAACTTTTTTTCGAAAAAATTCGATAATAATTCTAAAAAAAACTTTTTTTTTGAAAAAATTCAAAATATATTCTAAAGCGTTTTTAAAATGTATATACATTGAGCGTTTTTAAAAATGTATATACATTGAAAAAATTTTGAAATATATTCTAGAAAAATGTATATACATTTAAAAAATCATGTATTTAAAAGCGTTTTCAATGTATACATTTTTAAAAAAATTAAATATATTTTGATTTTTAGGAAAAAAAAGTTTAGAAAATATATTAAATTTTTTGGAAAAAAAAGTTTTAGAATATATCGAAATTTTTTTGAAAAAAAGTTATTTGAAAAAAAAGTTTCTTTTAGAATTTTTTGGAAAAAAAGTTTTCTTTAGAATATATTTAAATTTTGATTTTATGAAAAAAATTATAATTTTTCTAAATTTTAATTTTTTTTAGAATTTTTTTAAGGACTAACTAATTAAAAGGACCGTTGCAAATGTTGCAAAGATCTTTGGTATAAAGGACTAGCGTTGCAACGACAGTTATAAGGACTACGTTTAAGGCAACAACTATTAACCGTTGAAAATGGATAAAAGAACCAAACCATTTTGGACTAAAATCTGACTTTTGAACAAATGGACCAAATCGGTCTACAACCCAAGGACCAAAAATGTAGTTAACTCTTATTTTAATAAACGGTCGAATTTTTAATTTTCAAACGGTAGGATTTATTTATTTATTTTTAACATTGCATGCAACAGATGGAAATAACCCCACCCAATGTCCAAGTTATTCGATCGCAGGTAGGACTAAGTTGGGTTTCATTTTGGTCGATCGATTGGATCCACAGTAAGGAGATCGATACACGATCGATCGTGTATATCGATCTCCTTGTATTACTGAACCAGCCTAATATTTTATCTATCCATCTCTGCTTGATCCAAGGTATTACAACTTTATTTATCTCTAGTGTTTTATTCCATTTATTAGTTTTAGATGTTTTCTATTTTTTTACGAGTATAATTGTCGTCGTCGTGTTGAAATAATCGCAAAGTTATATTTAGCTTCTATAAGTTTCTTGAATTTCACATAAACTTAAAGCTTCTAGTGCTAATCCTTCAAAAGGTTTAAATCAGTAGAGAAACCTCATCTTCGTACATCTTTTGGTGTCGATTAACCATTCTCAAAGGACCAGCCTCAAGCAATGTTTAGTTGTTTTTTGAGAAACCAGACAAGTTGGTGTTAAACCCGTGACTTATTTCTCCAAAAACCTTCCCTTTTTCCGGCCCAACAACAACATTTACGTTGAAGTAATAGGCTTTTCAGTCTAGCCTCAAAGTTGCCGCCTGCAAAATTTGAATTTGAGACTTCTACTAGAAAACTGCAAACCTCTAACACCAATTAATTCGTAAAAATATAAACCTTATAGATTATAATTGATTAATGAATTATGTTTACATCTATGTTATCATTTGGATCTACGATCTTAAACAACTATAAGCTTATTTATTGGGATAATAATTTTAAAATGTATCTTACTTGTCATTTTTTTTAGTTTTGTATAGCAAATTAAATTTTTTGCAGATTGATGTATCAAACTTGCTATTTTCGTCAGTTTAATGTATTTTTATACCTTCTCATCCGGTTTGTGTCACGTCAAACAAGTTAGAGTACATCGATCTGCAAAAAAAAAATTAATATAAAGATAAAAAAAATAATAATAATAAATAAAAAAGAAATTTGTTGCACAAAACTGAAAAATAAATACATTTATAAATGATTGTCCTTTTTCTTTATTAGTTTAAGTAAAAGATTGTTTTCCTCCCTCCCCTCATAGGACAAACTAGAACTAAATTAAAACCTTGCCCTTTAATCCAAACCCTAAAAGCTCAAGCTTTCATCAATGACAAACCAGCAAACACTCCGTTTGTACAAACTCCATCTCCTCCATTTATCATTCCGACATCACATAACCCTAAATCCACCCCACCAAAATCCAAACCCTTAAAGTTGTAAGCAGCAGGACAAAAACCTGAGCGAAGGTTATTCATTATCGTTCATTTAGGTTTAGCCGGACAAATAAATGTACACGAATGTCGAACAAATCTAGGCAATTTAAATTTGATTTAACCGAACCGAAAACCGAATCAGTTTTCGGGTTGACCGGAATAACATAATTTATATCTTTTTTAAACTTTAGTTATATTGATTTTTAGCCAAATAACCCGAATTATAATCATGCCAAATCTTGATTTGGCAAAAAAAAAGTTAAGGGATAATCATTATGTAGCTAACTTGTGACATTTTTCATTTTAATGTGTTTGCAACCAACTGATAAAGTAAAAGAATACATCAAACTGACAAAAATGGCAAATTTAGTACTGAAAAATGTGACAAATAAAATACATTTTATTATCCTATTTATTTCTGAAATGAAAATACGTTTTAATTTGTTATCCTTTTTTTTTAGTTTGAAAGTAACTTTTGAACCATTGGGAAATCAAGAATATGCCCATGAGTACATGACCATGCTATCAATAAAAAAATTGTCTTCAAATAATGAAAATACTCAAATATGTCCATGAGTCCGTGACCATGCTATCATTAATTGATAAGCTGAAAATATGTCCATGATGGTGGTGGCAGTGGGTTAGGCATGGCCTTCGGCATGCACCATACCGAGCATCGTATGTTTTGCCTCCATTTCGGTTTGGATCGGCATGAACGAATGGAACACCAAATCGGCAAACATCACCGAATCGACATGGGACATATTGAGCGTTAGATAGCATTTAATGTGTAAAATATATCCGTTTGAGGCATAAAATTAAATCCCTTTTTTCTCCTTTTTAAATTCAATACATCTCTAATTTTTTGTCAAACAATATCATTTGTATTTCACAAACAAAATGTATTCATCTTCATCTTCATCTTCATCTTCTTCATCCGATGAAGAGTTAGATTTTTTATCCGACTCTTCATCAGACATATTTTCTACCGGTTCTACCTTAGAAACCTATTTAGCCGCGTGTGATAGCATTGAGACCACTGATATAGCTCTGAAGATATATTTTGCGTTATGTGAAAACTGAAACTCTAATGAATGACTATTTTGTGAAGACCCAAAGTTTAGCTCTAATGTTTTTCGTGTGAAAGATTTAATTATGGATAAGAGTTTGTTTCTAAAATTGTAGGTGATATTGAGGCCAATTGAATGGTTTCAAGAGGGTGTAGGCCTTAGAGGAAAAAAAAGTTTCGTGCAAAAATGTACATCGGCTATTAGATCAGCTTCGGTGCAGGTGGACCTCGGATAGATCACGATGATTACTTAAATATATGTACGAAGAACATCAGTTTATTATTATTTTTATATAATTAGTATTATTTATTTTATATAATTAGTACTTTAAATTTTTATAATTCATTTTATTATTTTTATATATTAATTATTTTAATTTTTTATATAATTCGCTATTATTTTTTTATATAATTAGGTATTATTTATTTTATACAATTCGTATATTAAATTTTTGTATACTTTGTAGGTGAATGCCTTGATCATTTTTGTGAAGCGGTAATCCAATTATATTGGCAAGAGTTCTTACTATGCCAACAACCGACGTGCAGCTTATCGAGGCACATGAAGAGAAACATCACAGAATGCTTGGTAGCATTGATTGTTGTATTTCGTTTGTGAAATTGCTTCAGGTATGAGAGGGCAATATAAAAGGTGATCACCAATACCGACTATTATGCTTGGAAGCCGTTGCTTGAATGATATGTGGTTTTGGCATTCATTTTTGGTCCTCCGGTGCAAATAGCGACATCAATGTTTTGAATCAATCACCGTTGTATCTTACTCATCGTAATGGAACGGCACCCAATAGTTCATTTACTCTAAATGAGCGGCTTTATAAGCGATGGGTATTATCTTAGATGGAATCTATCCACATATTCAGCGTTTGTTAAAGCTTATCCTCATCCTCTGACCCCCAAAAAAAATTCAAGAAGCTACAAGAGTGCGCGAAAGGATGTCGAAAGAGCTTTTGGTGGTCTTAAAACAAAATGGATTATTCTCGGTCATCCTCTACGGGCTATGAAACCATAAAGATTCGAAAAATAGTTCATCACGTGTGTTATATTACACATATGATGATTTTAAAAGCGACGGGGTGGCAATATCACCGTTCATATAATGGATCCGCCCGGTGCGCAGGTTTATGACCGAATATACTACCGGAGTTACAAGATGAAAATATCCATCACCGTCTCCGTTTTGATCTTACGGGTATGTGGGCCTCAAGACTTACCATACCTTGATGACTAGTGTTTTTATTTAATAAGTACTATGTAATTTTCTTTCATGTCTTATGTAATTCTCTTTTAAGTATTAATAAAAAAAATTATGTTAAATTGTTTAATAAAATTATTAAAAAAAAAAAAAAAAAGGGGTAATGAGTTAGGCATGGTTGCCACTGAAAATCTATTGTTAGGTATGAGATTGGTATGAGGTGAGTTGGCGAGATATTATTGGTAGATGACTAGGCATGAAAAAAAATGGTAGGCATGACTGCCACCACCCTAAGGGTACATTTGAGTATTTTCATGGGCATAATTGATAGCATTGTAAACTTGAACATCAAAAAGTATAAGGGTGTCATAAGTAAGGAGGGTCAATTTTTCTTATTTTTGTTGCCACATCAGCTTTATTTCTCTAATTACTTTCAGGTGATTGAGTGCCTCAGTAAAAGCCGATCATGTTTTATATATATATATATATATATATATTTTTTTTTTTTAATTCAAATATTTTAAACAATTAATTTAAAATTCATTAAAAATAAAAACATTACAATACTAAATAAAAACATTAATATATTAAAAATAAAAACGATACAAAATACATAAATCATAATCCCCGAATGCTCACGTGCGAATCATCTGAAGAAAGACCGATAACCCGAATTTCTCATTGCGAGCCAAACGTTCCTCGTCTAGCAGAGGTTGCCCAACAAATCTAGCAGACGAACTTGATGCACACCCCCACAATATGTCAGCAACTTGATACACCATCGGTTTTGTTCTCCAGATAAAACCGATTGATTTTGGTGGTCTTTGATGTTGTTATGTATTTGTTGAACTACTTGTATTATTCCCGTGATATTTGTGCCATGCTGCAAAACTTCATCCATATTATGTCCATAATCGTTTTTCATTTAGGCATATACTTCATTCTTCAATGGAAACAGCAGACTTTGGCCAAATATTTTGTATTGAGAAGTAGTTTGAGTAAAATTAGATTTATGGATTGAAAGTGTGTTAATATATTATGTATTTATAAGATAGTTTAAAAGAAATTTTTTTTTAATTTTTTTTCAGCGTTCGCATGATTTATGAATTTTATCGATCACCGCCAACCAATATGTGCAATATGTGTCAGCTCCCGTAAATAGGAGACTTCAGCCAGTTAATGATCACGGCGTATGTATTCTGCCACCAGTATGTTTAATAGAAATGAGTTACGAGCTTATATTAGAATTTACTTGTTTAGTAAATCTTTAATGAATTAATTGTTATTAAAACTTGTTATTTTAAAATCACATAGGGAAAAGGATCTCGATGTGTAGGTAGAGTTAGGATGATAAGAAATAATTAAAATGAAAGAAGATAAAAGTAACTAAAAATGCATTTTGGATCACCTTTTCTGAGTGAGCAGCGTCTTCTTTAAATTTCCATCTAATTTAAAATATGTGGTAAATTACTTATTTATATTTCTACATTTTAATTAACCTACCGGCGATCAGCCCCGCATTGTAGGTACCCATAACTTGTTTATATTTGTTACCCAAACCATTAATAGCAGCCAATACTCGTCAAAGGAGAAATGATAGATTCAATATTTCTAAAATATGCATCAACGGATAGATCACTAATTTAAATCATCCAGAATTCACCCTTCAAAGGAATAGTTTTTGTACGTTTATTATCAAGAAATATATTTTCATTGAGATCCCAAGCATCCTTACCACGAAAAAAAACCTTGGTATGCACTCTTATTCACATATATAAGCCGTGTAAGCCTATAAAACATCATATCCCTTGTAAGCCGGAGACAACCCATTAATGTTTACTAGCAGGGTATCTGCGCGTTGCAGCGGCGAGTACCTTAAAATAAAAATTTTCGATAATTAATGTATTTTAGTTTATTATATTATTTTTAACAATAAATATCTGAATATCAATTTAGTATAGCGTCTTGATTTGAGACCGAACGATTGGCCGATGTGTCTACTTTCGAGTCGTTGGTCATGGTTTAAGCTCAAGCCTATTTAGGCGTTCGTTCGAACTGAATATTGTATAATGTCTTTATTATTGCGGTAATGAAATTTAATGCGGGAATTGTCTTAATTTGGTTGTATAATATCTTGATAATTTGTATTTTTATGTAATATGTGTTTTAATAAGCGTATTAGTGTATTTATTGACGGTAAATAAATGACTATATTAAATAGCATTAATGTTGTGTTTTGTTGTGCATTATCTTGCTTTCTGTCTTGTCATCGAAAATTATGTGAATTAAAGTGTTTATACGCTATGTTTCTTTTCTTGTAAGTAGTAGTCATTATAGTCATTAATAACATTGACCACTTTAATAACATTAATGTTGGAAGTTTGAAAATTATACGTGCTTATTTTTTTGTCTGTTATGCATATTATTTTGTTTATCTCGAAAATTGGTTGCACCTATTGTACATTGTGTTTAAATGGTTGTTATTTTTGGTGAAGGTGTTTTTTTTTTAATAACGTTAATGTTGTTTGATAGAATTTAAAATAGCCAGCACGTGACTTTTATTTTTTATTTAATATGATATGTTTCTGTTGTAATTACTACGAAAATTAAGTGCATTAAAGTGTTGTAAACCATGCTTAATTTTAGCATGCATTTTAAAATTAAGGTGAAGATGCGGCTTCATGCATTATAAATGTAGCGGAATACCCGTAGCGTTCGCGGCGTAGTTCTGAAGAAATAAAATTACGATGAATCGTGTATTTTAGTTTATTATATTCTTTTTTGTGATAAATTTGAGATATCAAAATTTCGTTTAGCCGTTGGCGATGCCTATTTGGCCCATGCCCGTTCGGGCTCGAGCCCGTTGCCCGCACCGGTTCGGGCTTAAGCCCATTTGCCGGTTGACCGTTGGGCTTGAATATACGTATAATGTGCTTTATTATTTGTATTAGTAACATTTAATCGGGGTTCCGCTCGTTGCGTGGCGAATACTGCTGAAATAAAATTTTCGGTGAATCATGTATTTTAGTTTATTATGTTCTTTTTGATAATAAATTTGGATTTCAAAATTCGTTTAGCTTCGTGCCAGCGGGGCTCGACCCGTTGCTTGGTCTGCGTCACGGATGCGTTACCCGTTGAACTCGGACCCATTTGGACCGTTGCCCGTTCAGGCTTGAATATTTGTATAATGTTCTTTATTATTTGTATAAGTAACATTTTAATGCAGGAATTATGTTTAAGTTGGTTGTACAATATGCTTGATAATTTGTATTTTTGTGTAAGGGGTGTTTTACTAACTGCATTAATTGTATTTATTGACCAGTTAATTAATTAACTACATTAAATATCTTGACCATATTAATAGTGTTTTGTATTTTGTACATTAAACTTTAAGACTTGTAAGTCTTAAAATTAAGATTGATGAGAAAGATCATTAATAGTGTATTATGTATTGTACAATAAGCTTTGTATTTTGTAAGTCTTAATTTTAAGACCATGAGAAGAGAGATTCATTCCTCTATTATAAGTAGTATAGATGATATAGATATAGATTTCTCAGTTTATTGATTAAAAAATCCTTTGAATGCGTACATTTTATATATTGAGATGATTACACAAGCTTGAGATCATGAAAAAAATATACCTTATGAGAGATATGTATTTGAAGAAACAAACACAAAAGCTCAAATAGCTAAAACAAAATTCTTTTTGGGCTAATCACTTAAAAATGTATCTAACTTGTCACTCTATGTTGTTTTGCTACTTCTGTGTAACCTACTTTTTTTCAATTCGATGTAGCCAACTTTTAAATTCCGTTTGTTCCGTGTACTTGGTAACTAGCCAAGAAGGTTATAGGTTGTCATTAAATTTTCTTTTACTTTTTTTTGCCAAGTAGAGGTGGCAAAACGGATGGGCACGGGCAACGGGCTAAACGGGCGCTAGCCCAATGGGCACGGGCTAAAACGGGTACGGGCTCAAAATGGGCACGGGCCAAACGGACTCATGTTATACGAATCGGTTTAGAAAAGACCTAAAACGACAATATCTATAAGTTTTTCATTAAAAAAATTTAGTGTTCGAGAAAAATATGTGACCATTAAGCCCATTTAACTTTTAAATGGGCAATATATGCTCATTTCAAAAAAAAATGAGAGGCTAAATGTGCTCAAATTTTAAAAAAATCGCCTATTTAACTTATTTTTTTTATTTTAAACACAAATTGCCACATCTATTGCAACGTCAATAATTAGATCCATTACACACTTCTATAACTCATTCCCACACACGCCCTTTACCTTCACCCTTCACCTTCCTTCACATCCTTTCACCTGCCACCATCGCCCTTTAAATTAGTGATGTGACACAAAGTGCCAAACATTCTATTTGCAGGGTCAACTCAATACACATACATCCAACTCATCTCTAAGAAGCTTCTTGGTTCAGAAAACTATGGAACATGGAAAAGGTCCATGTTAATTGCTTTGGGTGCAAAGAATATGTTGAAATTGGTCAATGGTGAGTATGAGGAATCAGATTCATCATCAATTCTCAGGCCTTATTGGGAGAGGGCAAATGATATGTTAATCTCATGGATCTTGAATACAGTCTCAGAACAGATAGGTAATAATATCATGTTCATCAACTTTACTTATGCCTTATGGAATGAACTATCTGAGCACTACTCTCAATTAGATGGTCATAGAATCTATCAACTTGCTAATGAAATTGTTGATCTTAAGCAATCAAATTGTTCCATTGAAATCTATTATCACAAACTCAAAGGATTATGGGATAAAATGGTTGCAATTGAGGCACCATATGCTTGTGTTTGTAAGTATGTCTGTACAAATGGAAAATAGAATGGTGAAAAAGAGCAAAGAAAGAGATTGGTACAGTTTTTAATGGGGCTAGATGAATGTTAAACCAATATAAGGGGGCAAATTCTACTCATGAAACCTCTTCCTACTGCTGCTAAGGCATATAGCATGTTGAGATAAGAAGAAAAAAAAGAGAAGCTTACAAAAAAAAAATCAATGCTCCTATTGCCTTAAACACCTACAAACCTCACTTCAATACATCATTCAACTCTGCTAAAAGGAACAACAAACCTGCACCAAATACTCAGTCTGAGAGAAGGAGCACATTCAGAAAAGGTATCACTTGTGCATACTATAAGAAAGAGGGACACCAAAAGGAGGAGTGCTACAAACTACTTGGCTATCCAGTTGGTCACCCACTATACAAAAAGTATCTTCCACCTTCCCAAAGGACTCAATCAAACACCATATACAGGACAATCAACATGGTCAGTGGTGAAACTTCAGGGACAAATGGGGATCCTGGTACTTCTCAACCAAGCCCTTTGGAAACAATACCATATGAGTCACATGTTTATGCTAGAATGGATCAACTCCAAAACCAACTTAATTAAGTCCTTCTAATGATGCAGACCAATCAAAGTGACTCCACTGGTACTTATGCAGGACCCCATGTGGCAGGTATACTCACCTTCAGTCCCAAAGCAAATGTTCATCTATCACTTGTTGGTCTTCATTCTTTCAAAACTAAGGCTAGTATCTACTCATTTATTGCTTCAAACCTTTCACATTCACACTACATTTGGATTGTGGACAGTGGTGCAACTAACCACATATGTATCTCACTCACACATATGCATAACATCACAAATCTCACAGAACCAGAACTTGTATTACTACCCAATGGCCACACAGTTCAAATATACATCACTGGATCAATCAAGCTCAATAACTCCCTTACCCTGCACAATGTATTATACATACCCTCCTTCACCTATAACCTCATCTCAATAAGCAAACTCCTACACAACACACTTGCATCAGTTACATTTACTCATGATAAGTTCATCTTTCAGGGCCATGATGGGATAAGTACTCATGGCACTCTACATGGTGGTCTCTACCTTTTACCTATTGCAAAAACACCTCAAGCACACTCAACATCTACAGTTCAAACACACTCAAGCACCTCTCACTTGTGGCATGCCAGACTTGGTCACACCTCTTTTCCAGTCATCCAAAAGATCAAAACAATTTCAATTCCTGTAATTCATACTTTTGAAAACAAATGTAGTAAATGTCCATTAGCAAAACAACATGTTCTTCCTTTTCCTAATAGTGATTTTCATGCAAGAAACAAATTTGATCTAGTTCACCTTGATGTATGGGGACCTTATAAAAACTCAACAATCAATAAATGTACATATTTTCTTACAATTGTTGATGATCATTCAAGAGCCACATGGACATATCTCTTACCTAGCAAACATCATGTTCTGTCTAAATTTAAAACTTTTCATAATTATGTCAAAAATCAGTTCAACTCACAGATCAAAACCATCGGGATTGACAATGGCACATAATTCATCAACTCATCCTTTCTGACTTACACTCAAAATCATGGCATCATACACCAAACCTCTTGTCCCTACACACCTCAACAGAATGCAAGAGTGGAAAGGAAACACATTGATGCGCGCACGGAGCGCGTTCGGGGTCGAAGAAACTTCCTTTTCTTCGAGCAAGTTTTTCAACCTTCTAGGCAGTGAACCTAATCGTTGTAGTGTAGTATTGGGTAAGCCTCGGGGATTGATATCATTTTCTAGGTGAATAGGAATGCTAGCAAGAAATGTATGACAAGAAGGTGGGGGTTGAGGATGATTCTTTTTTATCTTTTTATTAGTTTTTTAGAAAGCTAAGGTAAAATCTCGAGGCAATTGGTTTTGGGGTGGTACTTCTACCGATTACTCTACTTATCTAATTATCAAGTTATCTAGTTACTACGAGTAGTCTTATGTCTATTTGATGTGTGCTCGTATGATGATTAAAAATGTGTTTACCTAGATACTATTACTCCCTAGTTATCTTTTATTGGTCGGTTGAATTGTCACACCTTATGTAGCACCCTAAAATCTGAAACATGCAAAATGACCAAAATGCCCTTGCAATTTTAAAATTTGATTTAAAAGCTTATAAAGTGCCAAAATAAATCCCAAACTTAGAAGAGCGGTAACAAATAGAAGTAAATTTTTTACTATTACATATTAATATTTTGTAAAATGCTAGAATGAAAACACTCAAAATATGTCATGTGGGCGAATAATTCATTTTAAATTACTTATGTTATAATTATTATTAATTAAAAGCAAAATAAGTAACTTAGGAAATAATTTTCAAAATTGGAAACCATGATTTGGTCTCACCTTGGACCAGTATACAGCCATTCCCTCAAAAATCCATTTCATCACTCCCTAATTAGCTAACTTACCATTTTTTCTATTTTAAAACCCAATATCACTCTCCCAAAATCATACAAGCCACCATAAATTCTAAGAGTATTTTTCCTATGATATATACACTGCTAGGAAGCCAAGAAAATTGACAATTCGAATTTTGAAGGCCTGATCTAATTGTTGTCGAATTTTGTTCATATGCAAGGTAAAATACATAATAATTCATACACGACCTCCATAAATTCATTTTCCATTTTTCTGAGTTCCTTACATCATGTGTGATCTGTGAAAATTGATTACAAGGTTTATGGAGTCGCTTTCTATTCTTTGGAATTTTGGAGTCGTTTTATCTAACCGAGGAGGAATAATATCATCCAGCGTGTTCTAAACGTTCTAAATTTTATATGGTATTTTTTTTCTCATGTTATATTCATCCTATAGGTTCCAAATAAAATAATAAAAACGAACCATTCATGGTATACGAATTATTTGAGAATTAAACCCTAAAACGTGTAAAACCTAAATAATTAGAAACGAATTTTATGGGTGTCAAACCCATTTTATTTAAGACCTATGCGACCAATATGATACTGGAAAAATGTTCATTCGAATTGTTATTTTCTAAAATGGCCTTGTCGAATTATTATTTATAATGGTTTTATTTAAAAAATCATATAAATGGATAAACAAAATTGAGCAGCAATTGACCTAGGGTTTATGTTATGGTCTAGATCTGACCTTAAAGATGAAATAATGATGGAATAATGATTGGTGTTTGATTTGGGGAATTAGGGTTAGGGTTTGATGATTATTGTTACAGATTGAGTTTTCAAAATAAAAAGGGGTTGTTTAAGTAAATTATAAAACTTTGTGGACTATTTTTTAATATGCTTTGGACCAGGGGGTGTTAGTATGAAATGTAACATGAGGACCTTTTTCATAAAATATGTGACTTAGGAATTTATTTTGTAAATCAATTAAATTTGTAAGCCAGAAATGTAATTATTAAAATAAGAGGGGCTTGTTTGTAAATTCTGAAAACTTGGGGTTTTCTTATAAATAAGGATAATGAGGGTGAATATGTAAATTGGACACTTGGGCTTGTTGTGTAAATATGCTAAATAAGGAAACTTTCTAATAAAAAATGGAAACCTTCTATTTTTGGAAACACATAAATTGAAAAGTTACTAAGCCAAAAGCCGACTAAAATAAGTAATGAATTAAATAAGTTTTAATAAAACCAGTCATGAATTACATGTAGATTCGCCCAGGAGATGGAGTTTGCTTAGACCTTGGTATTTTCATTTGTGTTTAGTTTAGCGTTTATAAGGTAGAGATATTACGACCTTACCTCTTAGGATTTCTCATGATTAGTATTCATCTTTCGATTCTAGCTTGATATGTTATGCGTTACTCTAATCCTCTTTATTAGGGCTTCCTATTCTCATATGCTCCTTTGATATGGAAACCGATATGAAACTTTGATATGAACCCGATATGAAACTTTGATATGAACTTCGATATGAAACTTTGATATGAACTTCGATATGAAACTTTGATATGAACTTTGATATGGAAACTTTGATATGGAAACTTTGATATGAACTATGATATGAAACCTTATGATATGATATGATTATGTTTTGACTTCGTCGGTTTGATACTGAGAGCCAAAATTTGTTTCCTAGTCGGGAAAGGTAACGACCGTGTCATTGATGCACCAATGGCATGACTTTATTGTGGTTGAGTGATGTTCCACACCGTCCCCATTATGATATGATTATGAGCTCATATATGTATATGATTTGGCCATTATATGTTTTTGGGGAGTATGGATGCATCCTAGATTTGATTTGTTTGGGATTTAATCGATTGGAGCTTTGTTTGGTGAATGATGTCGGGTGCAATCAGCGTCTTCAAATCGGGAGTTAGCTACTCCATTTATTCTTGAGGTCTCCCCTCATATTATGTATGGTATTCCGAGGTCACCCCTCCGAATACAATGGCTACTTATGATATGATATGTTTGGGCCGGGTAGATTTCGATAACCACTTACACTTTTGATATACCTATATTGTACCTTCTACATTCTACAGCACCATATTAATTGTACCCTTATATGACTCAGTCTACTACCAAGATTTATACATTCCATTGCTTTGATTTGTCACACCTCTCTTCCGTTACCGATTATCATTCCATTACGTCTTGGGTTGTTATATGTTATTGGATTTGATTATGATATTCATGTTTATATGACTAGATTACTACGTATGATATGTATGTATGCGATATAAGATTTACTGTTATCATCGATGATATGCTATCTTCTTGTTATGTGATCCTTGATTTGTCTGGTAACCGCAGCTTGTGTAATGTAATCGATTGTTGATCTGTTTATCTTTTGTACCTCGTTCATTAATCGTGGACTATGACTATCCGTGGTGTCACCCTTATCGCTTGTTGTTGACCGCCATGTTTGCATTTATATTTATGCTACGGTTTGATTGGGTAAATGGTTCAATTTATGAAGCCTAGCTTGTTAAGCTACGTTTAATTGCCCTACTATGTATTTAATTCATTTAATTATAGTGTTCTTCTTGTGTATCCTACTTGTTACTTGTATTTTGCCATGTTTGATTATGCTGGATTACGATCTTGATCATGGCTTCATTAAGAGTTTTAACCTGTGTGAATTGCCATGCTCACTGATTTATTTATTGCTTCGCTTTTCAGTAGATATCAAATTTGGCTTGTACGTATTTTGATTTCCTGAATTGTTTGTATGCCATATATGTTGTGTGGATGCTACGCCTGCTATGTTTGCTTATGTTTCAGTTCTTGTATGTCCGGTTTGTATGTGCTTGTTTATATGTCATCGATGCTTTGCTTCGCCGCTCTCCTTGTTATCTCTGCTCGTTTTGGATATCTGATAATTGTGTTACAAGGGATCCTCTTTGACTCATTACTCTCATTTCGCTATGACTTGTTATCCGTTCCTTTGTTTCATTTGCATTTCAGATTTTATTTAGCTTTCGCTTTGTTATATCTGTTCACTGGGCTTTTTAAGCTCAGCCGCATTTCTTTTCCTGCGGCAGGTATTAGGTTTGAAGATGGGCTTTGATGGGCTGAGAGTTGGATTATTTGAGTGGACCAACCCTAGTTACCTTATTATTTGGATTTATTTTGCCGGGCTACTGTTTTGAGATTCGGTCAGTTTATTTTTAGACATTTGGATTTTGTAATCTTCCTTGTCAGTCGATTGTTTATATGATTTGATACTTCATTTTTAAGGTTTTCGTTTGTAAGGATTTTATCTGTATGTTCTGATATGACACCAGAATGTGACACTTCTACCCTTGTCGGGTTGGGGTGTTACACCTTATCTTAACACGTTGTATTCCTAAGGTCATAGGGTATGCGTAGTCCCTAGTTCTTTGAGGTTATCTCTCGTTTATGACATATGAAATCGGCAAGCCTAAGCTATTTCATTCATAAGCCACACATTCATAAAATATACTCAAGCATTAAATACAACGAATGATGCCTAATTGCACTCCTAAGCCATTTTGAAATTAAGATAAGAAACAACCTAACAATAATCAATAACTAGGTTTCATAGATCTAAGCAAACACACAAGAAATTTAGCTAGACATGGTAAACAAGAAAGCATACACACAATCAATCGAATAAGGGATATACATAATGTTACTTTGGATTAAAAGACTTATCTCGATGTGTAAAATAGGGTATGAGACCCTAAGATACTGTCCAAATCGGACTACAAACGATTTAGGGTTTTTTTCTCCAAAAGTCTACCTCTTTAAATGCAGAAAAATTGAATTATATATATAGATTTACAAGTACGACGGCATCACCTTTTGCATGGGACGCCGTCAGCTCGCTGTCATTAGGGTTTCGTCTGGGCCAAGTCATCGATGGGACGGCGTCACCTTAAAGTTGTGACGCCATCAGTCTTCAGTTGGGACGTCGTCTTGATTCTAAATCTGGGCCGTCTGAGTTAAAAATTGTGAGTGACGCCCTTCTTCTTTATAGCGTGACGCCGTCAGGTTATGTGACCAAAATTTCCACTGAGCCTGCATGCATGTTTTGATCAAGTCTTCATAGAGGGACGGCGTCGCCCTTTAGTTGGGACGCCGTCAAGTACTGTTGATCAGCTTTGAGTGGCTTCGATCTTGACTTTGTCATTTTCTTCATGTATTTGCTCCTTTTCGTCCAAAAATGCTTCATTCCAGCATTTTGCTTCCAAGAGACCTAAAAAGTGAAAAAGAACAAAATTAAGCAGTAACGGATATAAAAGTGGTCGATGTAGGGCTTAAATGACCCCCTAAAAGTGTACGTTTTAAATCCTTATCACACATGCACCTACTTGAAATGGCAAGAGCAATTCAATTCCAAGCCCATTTTCCTATTCATTTTTGGAGTTATAGTGTCCTAGCAGCCACATATCTCATAAACAGAATACCATCCATAGTTATTCATCACAAAACACCATTTGAACTTCTTCACAACAGACCACCCCCTTAGACTATTTAATAATCATTGGATGTTTAGCCCATGCTCACCAACATACCACTGATAAGTTTAAAGCTAAATCCATACCCACTGTACTTGTTGGATATCCACATAATCAAAAAGGTTACATCCTCTATGATACTAAAACACACAAAACCATTGTTACCAGGAATGTCTCATTTGATGAAACATGCTTTCCTTTCCATAGAACCTCCTCTGCAACCTCCTCTGCATCTGACCAATATCCAATGCCAAACACTCCTTCAGTGCCTATTTAATCTTTCATACCAACACCCATCCCAAACACCTCATCAACTCCTTCTTCAACTAAACCTACCACACCTATTCCACCTACACCAACCACCGAACAAGCTTCTACACCCCTTATTCCACCTACACCACCATCATCATCAGGCACCTCAAACACTTCAACAGATTTACCTCCTTCACCAAACCCTCAACCTAACAATCAGTCTACTCCAACACTAATCCAACTGATGTTCCCTTACCCTCCTTCACCAAACCCTCAACCTAACAATCAGTCTACTCCCTCACAATCCAACACTAATCCAACTGATGTTCCCTTACCCTCCATAACACCACAAACTCCTACACCACCAGCTCCCACAAAAAGAACATCTACCAGAACCAAAAATCTTCCAACCAAACTTCAAAACTACATACTTCCTAAATCTAATATTCACAACACCACATCCTCTAAACATCATCACAGTCACCATATTAATTATTCTAATCTATCACCACCATCACATCACTTTATTAATGCACTTGATAAAATCACTGAACCGACCACTTACCTTCAAGCATCCAAAATCCCAAAATGGGTTGAGGCAATGAATTTGGAAATACTAGCTTTAGAAAAGTATAATACTTGGGTCATAATCACCTTACCAGCAGGCAAAACACCCATTGGTTCCAAGTGGGTATTCAGAATAAAGTACAATGTTGATGGTTCCATTGAGAGATATAAAGCAAGGTTAGTGGCAAAGGGCTTTCATAAAAAAGAGGGTGTTGGCTACACAAAAATGTTTGCTCCAGTGGCTAAGATGGTCACAGTCAGGACTCTATTAGCTATTGCAGTACACAATGACTAGATCATTGAACAACTTGATGTTAACAATGCATTCTTGCATGGTGATTTACATGAGGAGGTATACATGCAGATTCCACAAGGTTACAGTCACACATTCCCTCCTAACTCAGATTGCAAACTCACCAAGTCACTCTATGGTCTCAAACAAGCTAATAGGCAGTGGTTTGAAAAACTCGCCTCCTTTTTTATCTCAATGGGGTTCAAGCAGAGTTATGTGGACACTTATCTCTTTACTCTCACCAAATACCAAAGCTTTACAACTCTTCTAGTCTATGTTGATGATGTACTTATAGCATGCAACAACAAACAAGTGATTCAAGACATCAAAGCCAGTCTACAACAGAAGTTCAACATCAAAGACTTAGGGCCACTACACTATTATTTGGGAATTGAGTTTCTCAGGAACTCAACTGGACTTGCCATGAGCCAAAGAAAATATGCAATGGAACTTGTTACCCATGCTGGTTTAGTGGTTACCAAACCCTCAGCCATACCACTTGATCCTATCACCAAACTGACAATGACTGATGGAGATCCCCTTCCTGGTCCTTCACAATACAGGACATTGGTTGGCAAACTATTGTACCTCACAATTACAAGACCAGACCTAGCATTTGCAGCCCAAAGCTTGAGTCAATTCTTACAAAATCCTACTTCTCTCCATTTGAAAGCACTCATCAAGGTCATCAGATATGTGAAGCTTACAATACCTCAAGGATTATTCTTCCCTATTCACAATAATCTGCAAATGACAGTTACTGTGATAGTGACTGGGCTAGTTGTCCATTTTCCAGATGATCAGTCACTGGCTATGGTGTTTTTCTTGGTCCTAGTCTTATTTCTTGGCAATCTAAGAAACAAGTTGTGAAGTTACTTGGCTAAGATGTTTACTCAAAGAATTTCAAGTCCAAGTCTCTACTCCTATACCCATCCTACGTGACAACGTTTCATCAATCTCACTTGCTTCAAATCTTGTCCATCATGCTCGGACTAAACACATTGAAATTGATTGTCATTTTGTCAGGGACAAAGTCAAAGAGGGACTCATCCTACCAACCTATGTTTCAACCAAGCAATAGGTGGCAGATATTCTAACCAAGGGACTTCGTAAACCACTTCATTACAATTATTTGTCCAAGTTAGGCCTGTGTAATCCTTACACAATGTCAACTTGTGGGGGGGATGATGTGACACAGAATGCCAAACACTCTACTTGCAAGGTCAACTCAATACACAAACATCCAAACACCCCCTTAAGTCTGCACAAGATGAGGATTCTACTCAAGAGAAGTATGGTCAAATGCAGCAAGATGTAGTTAGCTCAATTTAGTTAGTTACTTGTTGTATAAAGATCTTTTGTACAGTTTGTAAGTAGGATTAGTAGTATAAATACCCAATGGGTTCAATGTAAGAGTAACAATTCATTTTCTCTTAATAAAATTCATTTCACAATTTGTCCAACTATTGTTCTCTCTAAATCTCATTAATTAGAAATCCTAATTGGCTAATTCAAAATCAACACTCAAACTAAAACCCCAAATAAAAATCAAAACAAAACCGTAAATTAACTGCCCTTTTGGTTCATGTGAGGGATGCTACTACAGTCCCGATTTCATTATAAAACCAACGTATATCCAAACTGGAATGCACCAAAAGCAGCAGATGATCTCAATACCCTTTAAAGTTTAAACGACTACAACCATCATGACAAGTTATTAATAGTCCACTACCAAAAAGTCTAGCGACACCTCAAAAGTTTATAATAGCACCAAATGTGAGACCTTATGCTACAAAACCTCCTCCTGACTGATAAATTGGCCATTAAAAGCACTGTTCTAAAAGGCTCGCAAAGGCGTGAGGCTTGGTAATGCCGCCACGCCATGCCGTCACGACGCCTTATGCCACATGTTTTTGTAAACTCGATATATATGAATTATGATATGAATATATAAATATTTTTATACTTTGTGCCGCCTTATGCCACGCCTTATAAACGCAAAAGCTTCGCCTTTGCCGCAAAAGCATGAGACTTGATTATGCCGCCACGCCACGCCTCGCGCTATTTATAACCTTGATTAAAAGTAAGTAACTATTCATTAGATAAAACTGTGTTCTTTATATCAGGGTTGACAACCCATGAACCAACTATCTTTCCAATAATAATCAAGCATCATTCCATTTCTCACATTATCAAATTAACCTTTCACTCTTTTCCCATACAGTAAAACTTTTTTCTAAGAACCAGGCAGTGATAGGGGGCTGGGGAAGTGATTATGTTCATAAATGCCAAATACTTTTACAATTTTAATTATCAGAAAAAGTGGCGATAAAGATCTCCGTCGTTTAAACTTACCTAATACAACCACCGTGACAATTTATCAGAGGGTTGTTTGTTTCAACAAAAAGCCCGCCTGGTCCTTGAAGGACGACTTAGTACCCCAATACAAATTATAAAAAGAAAACACTTATGAAGTTTATTGGAACATAGAAGACTTATTTGTTAGCAACTCATATTTCCATCATGTATTCCCCGAAATGACCCCACAAAAACTTGGGGTCCTTTGTCAAACCTCCCTTGTCCTTGAAGGACGATTTAGTAAATCTCCAATGACTCGAGTAAAGCAGATCAATGAATCATTTACAGGGGAAAGCTCCAGTTAGGCGAATGTGATCAAGTGTACGACGCAGACCGAATGTATTCACGGCTGCGTTAGCAGATCGGAATCCTTCTCCATATGCTGGGGAAGCATCATGAGCTATTTGATGCATGAAGAACTCACCGAGTTTATTCTCGACCCTTGACTTTCCACCTTTCTTTGAAACTGAAGAAGATGAGGAGGGGGCTGATGAGGTTGATCCGGGCATGATCTCTGATTCAAGCCACATATAGGAAAGCACCTGACATATACCTTCTTCTACCTCGGGATTTAAGTTTCGGTAGCCTGCCCATATCATGAAATATAACCTTATTATGAGCATAAAGATGAATGTTCCTAAGTTTCCTTTAAGGAAAAACGTGTCTAGTTACCTTTAAGACGTAACCAAGCATGCATTAACTCGTTAGCAAGAACGGCACCGGTTAGTAATCTGCAATACGAATTCATGTCACTTTGTTTCAACAGATAGCGTCCACTGTTCACAGAAAAGGGAAAAAGCACCCAACTTTACCTCGGGAGACCGTAAAGAACAAGAATGGCTGTAACTTCACATCTTCGTGTCAATTTCTGAGGTTGGGTTTTGATTCCTATCAATCCATGACCCCCAATTTTAGGCTTTTTGAGTATCTGTAACTCAGAAATAATAGAAGATATGATCATCTGATCAAACACACCAAGTGATGAAGAAAGACCGACTGGGAAAGAACAAAAAAAGAACTTACACTTGCAACAGTCTGCTCCTCAGAAAGGCAAAGACCCCGTGTCTCAGGCATGTGATGAAAGCCCTGGAAAGAAGATATATCCGGATCATAACTTTTGAAGCTGAAAAATAATTATAACTGGAAAAAGAAACGATCTTTTACTTGTTTCTCCCCAACAATTGCTTCATTAAGGGCTTGTCTTTCGACTAGTAACATGGGTATTTGTTGATCAAGTCTCAAGTTCAGTCCTTCATAGTAGTCCCTAATAGTGTGGTAAAGTGGTTGGAGTATTCATTATCGCGGATTCCATGCACTCTAAACATAAACTCCGCCCATCTCTCAAAGATATGTGTCTTGCATTCACAGACTTGCAAACAGAAACATTGAAACATTAAATAAATTGATTTGATACTTAATTAGATAAATATTATGAAATATTTCAGAATTAGTACCTCTAATCGTTCACAACTACAGCATCGTGCTGTGTTATCATGCTCATGTGCAGCACAATATTTCTGGGACCAGAATGGGTGGCATCGATACTCAATAAATCCAGCTTCATTTGTTGGAATCTTTAACAAAAGTTAGATTCAAAGTTTAGCATTTTAATATCAATCGTCTATGTAAAGGTAGCTAAAATATGATCAGATCATTACATATTGAAAGCAGACTTCACATTTGGGATGTGTTAGCTCTTTGAAACAAGTCTTGTGGTATGCATCCTTCCCTGATAGAGAAAACTTGAATCAACAGAAAAAGAAACCAATAAGAAAATATTCAACACCATCACTGGACCTACAAAAACCAAATGGGAAATGACAACAAGAAAAGAAGTTTACCTCGTGTTCAGTGATTGGGTAACGACAAGCACGGCAGCAAAAGCACTCAGGGTGAAAAAAGGTCCCCATGCATCCTAAGTAATTTCCATAACCAATGTCACGATTGCAGCCACCACATATTCTGCAATTTTCATGAGAGTCGGAAAGAAGATCGGTCAAGGAAATCCTTTAGAACAAATAGCCATATTGGGTTTTTTCGGATGAGAAAATGCATATTGATTAATGAAAAAAGACATAAAAGAAACACAACCCATAATTACCTATATGCCATCGGTTGATATTCTCTAGTAACATATGGAGGATACGAAGAATGAAGGTCGTCCCGAACTGATTTTGCAAGATCGTCTTCATTCTTAGGTTGCCACCCATACCCTGAACAAGCCAAACACAGAAATATTAATTTGCAGTTAATTAACATCAGATAAAAAAGAGAGTTACTAAATAATCATTTTAATTAGTAACAACTTACCATTTGGTTTCTTCAATCCTTCCTCTAAAGAAAGTGCAATTGCTCGATCTAATTCTTCCTTCTCCTTATCAGTCCTTGAATGATTGTCCTAATGAAATTTGAAAGCTTTTAATATGCGATTTCTAGTTCAGTCGTATTTCAGAATACAAATCAAAAGGAAATTTCAATGATCTTTAAGGGAGCAAGTGAGGTTTTCAGATCAAGAACATCAAAAGTAAAGTTTTTTTTTTATGAAACAAAAAATTGCATATAGTTTTTAGTTTTAGCAACATCATTCAAAACATACTTTCTAAACATTCATGCAAAAGTTTTTTTTTTATGTGTTTTCAGTCAATATATATTAAACCACAATGAAATAAAAAAACTAATATTTACCAAGGATCTAACAGGAGCACGCAGAACCATATTTTCGTCCCCAACAAAATGTGCAGGACGATGTGTACCACCAATCTGCTCGCGATTACTTAAAGCGCCTTTGAAAGGCTTACTCAGCCATCTCATAAACCAATATTTGCTCTCTGCGTGTGGAGAAAGAGAAGTTATTTTTTCGGGAATTTGAAGTATAAGATTCATTCAACCATAAGAAATTTTCCATACCATACATAATTGAAGGGCGTGTGTAGACTTGCCACCGGAGTCTCAAGAAGGCAAAAAAGCAAAGGCGTAAATCAAAAGGATCACGAGAAAGAGAGAGGGAAAAAGTGTCGAGAGAGATGGAGATCGATTGAATTGAAGAAGAATGGCATTGTTAATTGCTGAAAAAGTTTGCATTTTTATCAGAGTAAAGAAATGGGAATCTTTGATAGAGAAAGGAAAGCGATAGTTTACATCGATAGGGAAATTGCAAAAAATAAAGATTCTTTGCTTCGAAAAAAACAAAGAACAGAAAGTGGGCGAGAAATCGGCCTGAGCAAAGAAAAAGATAACAATTTATGAACAGAATCTTGATTTCAAGAAAAGTTAACGGTGATTGGTCACCCCACAAATCAAATCCAGCATTTAACCTCTTCATATCCTATATCTTTGTTCCTGTGTGTGTTTTTTGTGTGTGTGTTTGCTGTGTGTGAGAGAAAGATAGAGAGTGAGCTTGAAGCTTAGCATCTTCAAAAAATGGTTGCTGTATTATCTGTTTATATTAAACTATTTTTTGAAAGACAGTTTTGCTGGTAAAAAGGTGCTAATAGTTTCTTTAAGGTCCTTCATGTTTTAATGCTTTACATATTTGACCCCTTCTTTTACTTTTTATTGCTTTTCATGTCAAGTTGTCAACTGCTCATTAAGGTCATGAATTTTAGGTTTTGACACAAGAGTCTAGGGATCTCAATGATAAGTGTTGCAGAAACTCGAGAAGCTATGGTTGTTGGGTCATAACTCGTTTTTTTAGCAATATATGATTAAGTAAAACCTGAAATATGATGTGTATCACACTACTATATAGTTGCGAGAGGTGAGATTCCACACATTCATGCATTATTTAAAGTGCAAATAAGATAATCTCAACTATCCATCTACTTTCATCCAATGGCTGAGATGATAGCTAAAATTTACAAACAATGCCACATTAGTAATTTCAACTGTCATTAAAAAAAAATCCAATCCATCTTATTTAATACATCACTTTCTCTCTCGTCAAAACACCCTAGATCCACTCTCTCTATGAAACCACCGGAATCACCAATTACCACCGTTGAGTGGTCAGAATCACATCAAACCTCCGGAATCACCATGAAACCGTCGTCGGAGTCATCACCATCACATCAAACCGTCGGAATCTCTATGAAACCACCGTCGATATCATCACCATCACATCAAACAGTCTGAATCTCTATAAACCACTGTAGGAGTCATCGGAATCACATCAAACCATCGGAATCACCATGAAACCACCGCCGAAGTCATCACCATCACATAAAGTCATGGTCTCCGTCGTTCCTCTTCTTCCTATTCACCGGAAAACACTGCCGCCGATAGATGAAAGTCAATTAATTGAAGTTCCAGTATAAGGTGTAGTTACAGAAGATAAATATAAAGATGATGTTGTAAAATAAATTAATGGTAAAATCCTTGAGATTCAATTTTTGTTGTATAATGTTATGAGATAACTGAAAATCCCATGGGATTCCCTATGAATCACATAGGATTATAAATCCCTTGAGATTCAGTTTTTAGTTGTGTAATGTTATGAGAAAAGTGTAAATCACATGGTTTTAGTTATCTTAATCTCAAGAGATTCTATATTATATCACTTGGGATTCACAATGAATCGCATGAGATTCAGAATGAATCACATGGGATTATGAATCACTTAAGATTCAGTTTTAGTTATGTAATGTTATGATAAAAGTGTAAATCACAATATTTTAATTATCTTAGTTATCTAAAGGTATTCACATTGAATCCCATGGGATTCAGAATGAATCACATGGGATTCAGAATGAATCAAATGGGATTCAGTTTTAGTTGTGTAATGTTATGAGAAAAGTGTAAATTACATGATTTTAGTTATCTTAATCCCAAGGGATTCTTTATGAAATCCCATTGGATTCAGCATGAAATCTAAAAGGTATTCATTGTGAATCCAAAGGGATTCACAGTGAATCCCATGGGATTCAGAATGAATCACATGGGATTCAGTTTTATCTGTGTAATGTTATGAGAAAAGTTTAAATCACATGATTTTAGTTATCTTAATCCCTTGAGATTCTGCTTTTTATATGCAGATTATATGAGATCACCAAGACCAACTTTATATGAACACACTGAGACACCGGGTGGATTGATATATTGGGAGCCTCATGTAGAAGGAATTCCTGTACCAGAAAAGGGGAGATACTATGACAGAATAGAGGAAGCTATAGATATATATAGTACCTACGCTGAAGCGGGAGGTTTTCAAATTAAAAAAGCATGACAATGATTAACAAAATCTGGAATTGTACAACACAAATACATCATGTGTAACAAAGAATGAGCTCCAAGACATATTAATGTAGACACTTTGGATCCTAAACACAGTGACAAACAAAAAAGAAATACAACTCTGCATGTAACATGTTGTAAAGCTCGAATAAGGTTAGAATTGGATATCATTTCTGGAGAATACAAGATAATTCAGTTTATTGCTAAACACAACCATATGCTTACACCAAAAGAATATAAACATTTTACAAAAAAGCAAAGAAAATTGACACAGGCAGAAAAAATGTTTGTTGTCAAAGCGGCAACAAACAAGATTTGTGCAACACGGGCTCACAACTTGTTAACGAGTATGAAAGGTGGGTATGAATATGTTCATGGGACATCCTATGATTTTAAGAATCATCCGCGGGATGTTAATATGTTCATAGGCGAAAGTGACGCACAAATGCTTATAAATTAATGGAAAACAGAAAGACGTATGTACCAAACTTTACATTTCAGTATAAGGTAGAAGATAGTAAGTTAGTGGAAATGTTTTGGGCTGATGAAGTTGCAAAATGCAATTATAAGGAGTTTGGAGACATAATATCTTTTGATGCAACATTCAGGAGTAATAAGTAAGTGTTTTTTATAATATAATTTATCTTGTTGAAAAGTCACATAGGATTCTGTTATGAATCCCATAGGATTCATATATGAATCCTATGGGATTCACAATGAATCACATGGGATTATGTATGTAATCACATGGGATTATACAAACTATATCACATGGGTAATCTGTATGGATCACGAGGGATCATTGAGAATCTCATGGGATCCTGGATGAATCACATGGGATTCATTATGAATCCCATGGGATTTTAAGTAAATCACATAAAGATACTTAATAAGTAAAATTATTAAAAGACAAGGATCATAGAGAATCTATGATGCGCGTACGGAGCGCGTTCGGGGTCAAAGAAAACTTCCTTTTCGTCGAGCAAGTTTTTCGACCTCCTAGGCAGTGAACCTAATCATTGCAGTGTAGTATTGGGTAAGCCTCGGGGATTGATATCGTTCTCTAGGGGAATAGGAATGCTTGTAAGAAATGTATGACGAGAAGGTGGGGGTTGAGGATGATTATTTTTTATCTTTTTATTGGTTTTTTAGAAAGCTAAGGTAAATATCTCAGGGCAATTTGTTGGGGGTGGTACTTCTACCGATTACTTCTACTTATCTAATTATCTAATGTATCTAATTATCTAGTTACTATGGGTAGTATTATGTCTAATTGAAGTGTGCTCGTATGATGATTAAAAATGTGTTTACCTAGATACTATTACTCCCTAGTTATCTTTTATTGGTCGGTTGAATTGTCACACCTTATCTTAATGCGTTGTATTCCTAAGGTCGTAAGGTATGCGTAGTCTCTAGTTCTTTGAGGTTATCTCGCGTTTATGACATAAGAAGTCGGCAAGCCTAAGCTATTTCATCCATAAGCCACACATTCATAAAGCATACTCAAGCATTAAATACAACGAATGATGCCTAGTTGCACTCCTAAGCCAATTTACAATTAAGATAAGAAACAACCTAATAATAATCAATAACTAGATTTCATATATCTAAGAAAACACACAAGAAATTTAGCTAGACATGGTAAACAAGCAAGCATACACACAATCAATTGAATAAGGGATAGTCATAATGTTACTTTGGATTAAAATACTTATCTCGATATGTAAAATAAGGTATGGAACCCTAAGATACTGTTCAATTCGGACTACAAACGATTTAGGGTTTTTTCTCCAAAAGTCTACGTTTTTAAATGTAGAAAAATCGAATTCTATATATAGATTTAAAAATCCGACAGCGTTACCTTTTGCATGGGACGCCGTCAGCTCGTCGTCATTAGGGTTTCGTTTGGGCCAAGTCATCGATGGGACGACATCACCTTAGAGTTGTGACGCCGCCGATCTTCAGTTGGGACGTCATCTTGATTCTAGATTTGGGCCATCTGAGATGAAAACTGTGAGTGACACCCTCCTTTTTTATAGCGTGACGCCGTCAGGTTATGTGACTAAATTTCCACTAAGCTGTCGCGTGCATGTTTTGATCAAGTCATCATAGAGGGACGGCGCCGCCCTTTAATTGGGACGCCGTCAGGTACTGTTGATCAGCTTTGAGTGGCTTCGATCTTGACTTTGCCATTTTCTTCATGTATTTGCTCCTTTTCGTCCAAAAATGCTTCATTCCAGCATTTTGCTTCCAAGAGACCTAAAAGTTAAAAGGAACGAAATTAAGCAGTAACGGATATAAAAATAGTCGATTTAGGGCTTAAATGACCCCTAAAAGCGTACATTTTAAATCCTTATCAAATATCCCTACACTTGGTATTTGCTTGTGCTCAAGAAAATGTGCTTTTGGCCAATCAATTTATAAGTTAGGGGGCATGAAGCACTGGTTTAAAATAATTCACAATAAGTGAAAGCACCGCAATAGTCATAACAAGCACGAAAATTATACACTAGCACCTCACAAGGGGTGTTTGGATTCTCTCATCTCTCGGGTTTGTATGAAATATAATAAATGGAAATGGAAGATAAACACTCATTACCTGGCATAGTACATAGATTACCATAAGCTTGAGACTATATCAAACCTCCACCGCTTTGGCGTAAGCACGTAGGAACAACTATCTAAGAGGTCTTTACAAGGGTTGTAATGTTAGGTTTATGGTAGGGAAACAAAGGGTTTTGTTGGATAGGGGATATTTAGTGGTGGCAAGTCAAAAATCTTATGTTACCAGCATGAATAAGTGTGGCGTTGCTAAGTCAAGACTCGACTCAATAAACTCTAGATAGCTTGAAACAAAACAAACATAAATTTAAGTACATAAATATAAAGATAGATGTAGTATGGTAGCTCGTATGTTTTTTTCTTCATTTTTTTAGACACGCTATTTTTCGATTTTTTTTTTGCATACATTTTTACTCTATCATCCTCTATGATAACATCAAAATATAAGGGATTTATAGGAGCATCCCTACACTTGAGTTTTTATTTCTCTAACACTAATTGACCTGATTTGAAAAGATCAAAACACTTGGAGTATTTAATTACGTAGACAAAGGGAATTTGAATTTATCGTGCTTTCCCGTTACTCCATAAAATATTACTTTTACCCATGAGTCCCAATCATCCCAAAACTATGTACAAAAGATATGACTCGACTTAGCAACCATGCAAGTAACTAGATATTTGAACTAATGGTTTAGCAATGATAACAATAATGCACTAAAGGTGAGTGCATACAAGGTAGGCTAAGGCGCTCTGGGTGTACATTTGGGGGTCGATTGTAAACAATGCTCTTCATTGATATTCCGGAAAACCGAAACATCATGAGAACCGCGAAAAGGATAGGCTCTGAGGGGTTAACTAGGGGTATCGTGTACTAAGATGAGTACATCGCAATAGTATGAGGTAATTACTCAACCGATGTGGAAGAAGTAATTATAATACAGGTTTCAAACAAGGGTTATCCTAATTGTGGAAAACTAGAAGGGGGTTGAATATTTTTACCGATTAAAACTTGGTTTTAAACTATTTAGATCGACTTATGTCAATCTATTTAAACATGAGTGTTGGATGTTGATAGACAAGCATATAGATATATAATATATGTAATGAAAAGATAAAGAGTAAGAAGCACAAAACCACAACGCGAGTATTTATAGTGGTTTGGCTATAAGGACACCTTCCTTGCCCTACTCCACTCCCTGAGTCACCTACTCGAGAGTTTGTAATTGATTTGTGCTAAACCGTCAAGTTATCTCACACAAGCTAGCCACTTGTGAATGGCTAACCGTAAGAAACTTAAAACAGTTAAAACACAAATGCAATGAAGATCAGAGAATATAATGAATTCCCGGGTCGTTAAGTCCCACGGAGACTCAATGGTGTGTAAACACTTGATCAGATGATAGAATGATCACTAAGGATAGTGATCAGTAAGGATTTTGATGGATAATTATACCTAAAGAAAAAGTTTATAAATTACAGCGACTTAAATACAAATTAAGAAAATTAAAAAGCTAAAATATATTAAATAAACGCTATCACTATTTTTACAATGATGTTTTTCTTGATTTATAAAACAAAATGACTTAAATAAACTATTTTAACTAAAACGTAAACTTAAATTATCTAAAAACTTGATTTAAAATGAAAACGTACGTTATTTATAAAAATTACGCGAGTGCGCAAGCAAAAACGTAAAATTTATGAAATAAAAGTCCTACAAGTGTAAAAACAATTTTCTTACTTAATATATGACAAAAGAAAATTTTAGAAAAAAGATTTATATTTTTTTTGACTTTTATATTTTTTATTATGAATTAAAATCTATTAAACACTAATTAATTAATTAAAAATACTAAAACATTTAGGAAAATTACGAAATTTTGCAGGAAAATACTTAAACTAAATCTAATCCTAGGAAAAATACAAAGACTGAAAAAGCTGTAAAGAATAAGCGGTTGATAAGCAAAACACCTTATTTAGCTTTAAAAGTAAAAACGTATATATGAGATTAAATGGTGCAAGTTATGACAGTCAAAGACCCATGGGCGCAATGGCATACAGGTACTATCCTATCACTCTCCCAAGGGTGGGAGGTCTCAGGTTCGAGCCTGCCTCCCCACCCTTTTTGCCATTTATTTTTTTTTCGATTTTTCTTTTTGAAACTTGTTAAGCTAACTAAGATAAGCACTTTTTATAATTAGAGCTTTTATTGAAAAACACTAATAAGCTCAGTTTGAGCTTATTTTTACCAACAGTGAACAAAATTAAGATAAGCTCAAAGAATTAGCCAAGTGGCTTAATAAGTTAAAAATAAGCACAAGGTGAACTGGAAATAAGCTAGACACTAGTAATAAGCTAATTTATCAATTGAATAAGCACAATAACTTGGAAATAAGCACTTAAAAACTCCAAATAAGCACAAAGTAAACTGTTGCACAGGGCATTTTTCAGAAAATGGTAGTCAAAAGAAGCTAAAGAATAAGGAGTCTATAAGCTAATTATATATAAGCTAGTATTTTTCTAATTTAGTTGAGCAGCTAAATATTAATTTCCCAAAAGCTGAAGAGCTAAAACTTAATATTGAGCACACACTAAAATTCTAAAGTTTATTCAAAAACTGACATTGAAAAATTTTGACTTTTAATTTACACTAAGATGTTGACTTATATGAACTTTGATCACCTCTAATTAACTGAATATGTTGTTATAGGATAAATAGAAGTTGTATCAAGCTACTCTAACATTTTCCTAACACAAATCAAGCTTTTGATTTGCAAAAGCTCCAACAGTAAGCAAATTAAGACAGATTACATGTGAATTTGACTTTGGCTATTCTAGGGTGCAATCTACTTACTAAAGCAACTCTATTTTACCTAAATAAGACTAAAGCAACTATTTTTAACCACTGAACTAACCTACAACACAGTCTAGCACCCAATGCCAAACACTAGTTATGAAGACTGCTATGAAACTAATGCATACCAAAGCTCAAATCTGAACTACAATAATCCTCAACTCAGATCCAACTGATCAAATTCAATCTTACAGAAGCAAACTAACAGCAATTTCACAAAAGTAACATTATGCGATCACGATTAGACCAACTCAGAATAAAATACAAATGAAAGTTAAAACTAAAACAAATCAATCTTCATTCATATAAGCACAAATTGATGGAACTAAGCTGAATTAAATTCAAACAATAAGCAGATAACAATCTATTCTCTTGAACTAATATTAAAATCTAAATGAGCACTTACAAGAATCCAAGCTTAAGCTATACTAACTGAGAACCATTCTCAATAACCAATACCCATCCTTCTTTCCAAAACAAGCTCAAATACACCCTATTGATGATCTAGTCTGATTTCCAACCCCAATCTAGCTCTTTGACTTTGGTTGACTGAATATGAGCTTGAGTGAATAACAAGTGAAACAAATGTAAACCTTAGATAAGCTACAAGGAAGCTTAAAAGGCTCATGAAACAAAGCAGCAAAGCTTATTAAAAGCTTGGCTTTTATTTTCTTTGAAATTTACTTGAACAAAATATATAAGAAAAACATGAAAATTGGTAGAACTTGAAATTAATAACTGAACAGGGTTGCAATACAATGGATTAACTTAGTTTAATACAAGAAGCTTGAGATTACACTTTTTAGAAACTATTTAAGACATAGAAAAATAAAACGACATACATGAAAAACTAAAACTAAAACTACTACCCTCTCTTGCTATCTCTTGCTTCCTCTTTTATAGCAAATGGCTTGCCACTTGTTTCTGAGCATATCCCACCACTTTTCTTGGCCATTGGATCAGTTGAAGCATTATTGGCCGTTTGATGTATTTTTGGCGCCAAAAGTGTTTTTAGCAGTTGGAGAGGTTGAGTGCAAAGAGAAGGGAAGTATTTGATGTTTCTTGTCTGTTTGGTGAGGTGTAGGGGACAAGGATGGATTATGTTGATGTGGAGGATGGAAGGTTGAGTGTTGCAGAGATGGGTGGGTGAAGGAGATAAGATTTGGAGGGAAAAGGTGGATTGACCGGTTTTAATATTATGAAGGGGGGTCAAAAACAGGGGGTCACAATGGTTTGGCAGGGGTCATATGGTTTTGATAGGGTCCAAGGGTTGAAAGGGTTTTTTAAAACACAAGGACTTATGTTGTAAATTCTCAAAACACAAGGACCTAGGCTGCCATTTTGCAAAGTTGCTCCAAGGGACTAAAAGTGACAAGCTCCAATAGTACAAGGACTAAACTTGACATTTTCCAATTTCCAAGGACCATTTTTGCCAATTTTTAAACTTGAAGGACCAATTTTGTAATTTCTCAAAACTTTTGATATTTTTCACCAAAGGACTAATTTTGACAAGTTATGATTTTAAAAGGACCTTTGGTGATTTTTCTTTTGAAATTAAGTGCTCAGGGACTATTTCTGACAAATTTTGAAAGTTGAGGGACTGAAACTGCCAATTTTGCAAACTTTGCTCATTTTTCATCTGATTTTAAACATTTTGCATCTGAAACATATAAAATGCAATTTTGAGATATTTTCAGTATTTTGATGCATTTTTGAGTGTTTTCAGATGATTTTACAGTTTAGATTGTACAAAAATGATGAGTATTTAGACACTCATCAATCCCCCACACTAAGATATTGCTAGTCCCTAGCAATCTTTTGAGAAAAACTTAATGGATTTGAATCTCTTTACCAAAAGCCATCACTTCTGGAGTAGCCAATTGTTTTGATTCAAGTAAGAACCTTGGTACAACGATAACCAAATGATTTTGAGCAAATCATAAGCTGTAACGGATTTGATTTGTCTTTACCAGAAGCCGTTTGCTCTGGACTAGCCAACTCTTAGATAAATTATCAGAATTATCTTTGGTGAGCTGATTATCAATTATGGTTTTTCCACTGCCTTTACCACAAGCCATAAACTTGCGGGCTAGCCAACTCTTCACTTTTTAGGATATGGTGAGCTGAATACCATACAATTTTGGGCAAATTGCAAGCCGTCAACGGTTTTGAGATATGTTTACCAAGAGCCGTTTGCTCCTGGATTAGCCAATCCTTTTGTTTATTAGACAAGGCGGACTGATAACCAATTGAGTAAGTGTAGAACACTTACTCCAAAAAAAATTTTGGCCAAAAACGGGGGAATTAGGTGGTATAATTACATGACAAAATTCGTGAGAATTCCCCCCCACACTTAGAAATGAATATTGCCCTCAATATTCAAAGTACCGGCGGTTATGCCGAAACATAGAACGTAAAAGGGAAATACTACGACCATTATTTAGAAAGATTGATTATTATTATTATTTTTTTTTATTTTTTTTTATATATATAGCGGGGGGCAACTCCCCCACACTAGGGTGGTAGAACAGAGAAAGAAGACAGAAATATGGGTGAAAACCCATATGGTGTGTGCTACTGTTTTTGATTACCGAGTCGCTAGCTTGACTCGACCCCGCATTCAATGGTTCTTGGGGAAATAAGTGGAAGAGACAATCTCCATCGGACTTTCATTCAAGATGTTTGTATAAACATTGAATGTGTTGAAAGTTCCACTAGATGAGATATAGATAGAACCGGCTCAAAAATGATAAATGAAAATGCCGGGATAAAAAATAGTGTCCTCATTCCCGAAGGAGAAAAGGGAACGAGAAGTCACACCATATGTGAAGAAAAGAAAGAAAATCATGATAAAAATCATGACTAACTCCTCATTATCAGAAGGGGAATTCATGATTTTTGGATCATGAATCTCATCAGTGAGGATAGAATCGTCATCACATGATGGAAGAGATAAGTTAGAATACAGAGGTGGGACAAGTGGTGTGCTCTGAGAGCTAGCAATTTCTACCACTTCCGTGATGGTCTCTGTATCGGCCTCAGACATTTCATCGAAAAGAGGATTTACTTTCCCAAAAGTGTAGTCATTATTAAATTCAAAAAGAGGATTTGAGAAAATCCCGGAAGTAACCTCAGAAATGTCAAGAGAATCACAAAAAGGTAAATCACAATCACTATCGGATATATCCTCAGACTCACTTGGGATTGGGATGAAGTTCTCAACATTAGACGATTCCGTTTCCGAAATAGTGCTGAGATGCTTATCTCCCATGGTGAGAGAGTCTTTGGAAGCAATAATAGTTAAGATAGGTGTGATAGCAATAGACTGAGGGAGTTGAGAAATAATATCTTTCAAAGGAATAACACTCTCCTCGTCGTCCTCATAATATTCCCTCATTTGAATAGTATCCTCATCATCATCGTCATCATATCGGATTCTTATATTCATCTGCTGAAGCTTACATACCATTCTTTTCATTTGTAGTTGCTTTCTAATGCGTATTTCTTCAGAACTTTGTGGAAGATTACACTCCTCGTAATCATTGATATGCTGTGAAGGCTCGGAGTCCGATTACTAGGATTAGCCGTTCGTTCCTCAGCTAGTAACTTTCCAATAGTTTTATCATGAGGATATTGAATGAAGGAATATCTGTGGGGTTGGAAATTGTCAAAACCGGAGAATTGGAATTGTGAAAATTTTGATTCATCGGTTGACATTCAAAAGTCGCATGAGGACCCCCATAATTCTCACAACAGAGATAATTGGGAAAATAACTTTCACCAAAGTTCTGATTGTAACATGGTTCTGGCTCATAGACAAGCGGGAACCGTGGTGGACAATCAAAACCGTAATGAGAATCATTCCCACAAAACTCGCATGAGTAGGATTCGTATTGGGGCCGTGGAGGTAGGTAGGAAAAATCGGGTGTTTCATTATTAGAAATGGGATCGGAATTACCGACAAATTTGTCTCGAAACTCACATTGGTACATCGCCGACAATTTCCACCGTTAAATGGACCTCCACACCACGAAGATGTCGAAAACCATGACATAAAGAATTAAACGGATAAGAGGGATAAGAGATGAAGAATTAAACGGTTATAGAGGATAAGGAATAGAGAATTAAACAGATTTGAAGATAAAGGATGGATTTTTTTGGATTTTTGAAAAACATGCTATAAAAACAAAGAATGAAAATATTTTTGGTGTTGTTAACACTTCAGGAAAAGTGTTAATGAACTTTTTGGATTTTCTTGATAACTTTACAAAAAACTTTTTACAAAAGATGGTATATGTGCAAGAATGGGTCTGAAAAAGGGTTAACACACGCTAAAGCCTCCCCGGCAGCGGCGCCAAAATTTGATTTGTGCTAAACCGTCAAGCTATCTCACACAAGCTAGCCACTTGTGAATGGCTAACCGTAAGAAACTTAAAACAGTTAAAACACAAATGCAATGAAGATCAGAGAATATAATGAATTTCCGGGTCGTTAAGTCCCACGGAGACTCAATGGTGTGTAAACACTTGATCAGATAATAGAATGATCACTAAGGATAGTGATCAGTAAGGATTTTGATGGATAATTATACCTAAAGAAAAAGTTTATAAATTACAGCGACTTAAATACAAATTAAGAAAATTAAAAAGCTAAAATATATTAAATAAACGCTATCACTATTTTTACAATGATGTTTTTCTTGATTTATAAAACAAAATGACTTAAATAAACTATTTTAATTGAAACGTAAACTTAAATTATCTAAAAACGTGATTTAAAATGAAAACGAGCGTTATTTATGAAAATTACGCGAGTGCGCAAGCAAGAACGTAAAATTTATGAAATAAGAGTCCTACAAGTGTAAAAACAATTTTCTTACTTAATATATGACAAAAGAAAATTTTAGAAAAAAGATTTATATTTTTTTGACTTTTATATTTTTTATTATGAATTAAAATCTATTAAACACTAATTAATTAATTAAAAATACTAAAACATTTAGGAAAATTACAAAATTTTGCAGGAAAATACTTAAACTAAATCTAATCCTAGGAAAAATACAAAGACCTAAAAAGCCAGTAAAGAATAAGCGGTTGATAAGCAAAACACCTTATTTAGCTTTAAAAGTAAAAACGTATATATGAGATTAAATGGTGCAAGTTATGATAGTCCAAAGACCCATGGGCGCAATGGCATACATGTACTATCCTATCACTCTCCCAAGGGTGGGAGGTCTCAGGTTCGAGCCTGCCTCCCCACCCTTTTTGCCATTTAATTTTTTTTCGATTTTTCTTTTTGAAACTTGTTAAGCTAACTAAGATAAGCACTTTTTATAATTAGAGCTTTTATTGAAAAACACTAATAAGCTCAGTTTGAGCTTATTTTTACCAACAGTGAACAAAATTAAGATAAGCTCAAAGAATTAGCCAAGTGGCTTAATAAGTTAAAAATAAGCACAAGGTGAACTGGAAATAAGCTAGACACTAGTAATAAGCTAATTTATCAATTGAATAAGCACAATAACTTGGAAATAAGCACTTAAAAACTCCAAATAAGCACAAAGTAAACTGTTGCACAGGGCATTTTTCAGAAAAGGGTAGTCAAAAGAAGCTAAAGAATAAGGAGTCTATAAGCTAATTATATATAAGCTAGTATTTTTCTAATTTAGTTGAGCAGCTAAATATTAATTTCCCAAAAGCTGAAGAGCTAAAACTTAATATTGAGCACACACTAAAATTCTAAAGTTTATTCAAAAACTGACATTGAAAAATTTTGACTTTTAATTTACACTAAGATGTTGACTTATATGAACTTTGATCACCTCTAATTAACTGAATATGTTGTTATAGGATAAATAGAAGTTGTATCAAGCTACTCTAACATTTTCCTAACACAAATCAAGCTTTTGATTTGCAAAAGCTCCAACAAGAAGCAAATTAAGACAGATTACATGTGAATTTGACTTTGGCTATTCTAGGGTGCAATCTACTTACTAAAGCAACTCTATTTTACCTAAATAAGACTAAAGCAACTATTTTAACCATGAACTAACCTACAAACACGTCTAGCACCCAATGCCAAACACTAGTTATGAAGACTGTTATGAAACTAATGCATACCAAAGCTCAAATCTGAACTACAATAATCCTCAACTCAGATCCAACTGATCAAATTCAATCTTACAGAAGCAAACTAACAGCAATTTCACAAAAGTAACATTATGCAGATACGATTAGACCAACTCAGAATAAAATGCAAATGAAAGTTAAAACTAAAACAAATCAATCTTCATTCATATAAGCACAAATTGATGGAACTAAGCTGAATTAAATTCAAACAATAAGCAGATAACAATCTATTCTACTGAACTAATATTAAAATCTAAATGAGCACTTACAAGAATCCAAGCTTAAGCTATACTAACTGAGAACCATTCTCAATAACCAATACCCATCCTTCTTTCCAAAACAAGCTCAAATACACCCTATTGATGATCTAGTCTGATTTCCAACCCCAATCTAGCTCTTTGACTTTGGTTGACTGAATATGAGCTTGAGTGAATAACAAGTGAAACAAATGTAAACCTTAAATAAGCTACAAGGAAGCTTAACAAGGCTCACTGAAACAGCAGCAAAGCTTATTAAAAGCTTGGCTTTTATTTTCTTTGAAATTTACTTGAACAAAATATATAAGAAAAACATGAAAATTGGTAGAACTTGAAATTAATAACTGAACAGGGTTGCAATACAATGGATTAACTTAGTTTAATACAAGAAGCTTGAGATTACACTTTTTAGAAACTATTTAAGACATAGAAAAATAAAACGACATACATGAAAAACTAAAACTAAAACTACTACCCTCTCTTGCTATCTCTTGCTTCCTCTTTTATAGCAAATGGCTTGCCACTTGTTTCTGAGCATATCCCACCACTTTTCTTGGCCATTGGATCAGTTGAAGCATTATTGGCCGTTTGATGTATTTTTGGCGCCAAAAGTGTTTTTAGCAGTTGGAGAGGTTGAGTGCAAAGAGAAGGGAAGTATTTAATGTTTCTTGTCTGTTTGGTGAGGTGTAGGGGACAAGGATGGATTATGTTGATGTGGAGGATGGAAGGTTGAGTGTTGCAGAGATGGGTGGGTGAAGGAGATAAGATTTGGAGGGAAAAGGTGGATTGACCGGTTTTAATATTATGAAGGGGGGTCAAAAACAGGGGGTCACAATGGTTTGGCAGGGGTCATATGGTTTTGATAGGGTCCAAGGGTTGAAAGGGTTTTTAAAACACAAGGACTTATGTTGTAAATTCTCAAAACACAAGGACCTAGGCTGGCATTTTGCAAAGTTGCTCCAAGGGACTAAAAGTGACAAGCTCCAATAGTACAAGGACTAAACTTGACATTTTCCAATTTCCAAGGACCATTTTTGCCAATTTTTAAACTTGAAGGACCAATTTTGTAATTTCTCAAAACTTTTGATATTTTTCACCAAAGGACTAATTTTGACAAGTTATGATTTTAAAAGGACCTTTGGTGATTTTCTTTTGAAATTAAGTGCTCAGGGACTATTTCTGACAAATTGTGAAAGTTGAGGGACTAAAACTGCCAATTTTGCAAACTTTGCTCATTTTTCATCTGATTTTAAACATTTTGCATCTGAAACATATAAAATGCAATTTTGAGATATTTTCAGTATTTTGATGCATTTTTGAGTGTTTTCAGATGATTTTGCAGTTTAGATTGTACAAAAATGATGAGTATTTAGACACTCATCAGTAATCACTACACAACACCAACTCCTTGTGGCGGAGAAGCCTTCACAATGTTGCCTAATCTTTATCCGATACAAGGCTAGATATCGGGTTCTTCCACGAGGTAGAACCAAACCTATCACAACGTCGCCTACCCTTTATCCGGTACTAGGCTAGATACCGAGTTCCATTACAAAGTAGGAACTACTACCCAACACTACACAACTTCTAACCCTAAGGAGATCCACTCGTTATGACAACATCAACAAGGATATCAATATCCTTTGAACCAATACAAATCTATCTTGTACATCGAACACACCATATCGAATGTACACCTTAGGCACCTTTCCCTAATCCCTTTGACATGACCTATAGGCACCCTTCACTAATGCCTTGTGACTTGACTTCTAGACACCCTTCACAGATGCCTTTAGCCTTGACTTCTAAGCACCCTTCACAAGTGCTTTCAATACGGACGTTCGACACCTTTCACTAATGTCTTCGTCTTGACCATTTAGACATCTTTCACTTATGTCTTCGACACTACACTTCTAATGAGAAAGAAGATAACTATCAACAAGAGAACCTTAGTAGTCTTGATGATGATGAAGCATGGCAACTCATGGACTTGAGCTTGCTCGACTTCAAAAGGTGGTGATCTCGCCTTTAAGAGGAACCTAGAGAATCATACAAAAAAACAAAACTACATACAAAGATCACTCGGATCTGTTGTTAGAGAGTACAACTCAAAGAGAAAATATATGTGAAAGGGGTGAGTTACAATGAAGAAATGGCTCACTATTTATAGAGGAAAATTTTCTTCTGTTCCATGGATCCCACGGATCCCTTACTTGAGGGATCCATCCAGTGTAATCCTGGGGATCCGTGGGACGCTCCTCTTTACCCATGGGTTTTGGGTCATGGGTTATGGGTCATGGGTCCTAGACTTTGGACCATGTGTATCCAAGTAGATACAATGTATCTACAAGATGCAATGCATCTAGTCCATGGGTCATGGGTTAAAACCATGGGTCATGGATAATATCCATATATGACTTATGCATGATGTCATGCAATGGGTTATGGGTTATGCCCCATGGGTATGGGTCATGGACTTTGGGTTATACCCAACTACGTTCAATGTATCTAGTCAATGGGTCAAATACTTAAACTTCTACCCATTATATTATCCATTATAATACATACTAATTATGTATATATCTACCCAATATGTAAACACTAGTTGTTGTACATATGTATTACTAAAACATAAAATCACTTTTACTTGTTTAGTGTTTTATGTGAAAACCTAAGTGTGTTAGTAAACTATTAGCTCAAACTATTTACGTATTTTATTTGTTTCATTAAAATGATTTTACGTTTGTTATCGACAAAACATTAGAAGATCGTAAAATGTAAATAAACGTTTTTACGGCTTATTTGTATTAACAATCTCTCCCTTTTTGTTGATGAAAAAACATAAAATTATTTTAAGGAAAAACTAGAATTCGTAAAAGTTTGAATTGTAGTTTTCACTTTCTTCTCCCCCTTTTTGTCGAAACAAAAAGAGCTTTGAAAAGAAACTAACACATTGTTCTTTTTTAAAAAAATATGTGAAAGAAAAAAAATAATGTGAAAAAGTAGAGAGCAAGTGACGAGAAGTGTTCTCGTCTTAACTCCCCCTTGACGAGTCCATCCCTTTGTGGGGGCGTGAAGCAAGAAGAAATACTAAACTAGTTCATTTGCAACTATGTTTGCAAAAGATTTCGTCTATGTGACGAATATGCCCCCCTTGATTATTGCAACTTTGCAAAGGGACGTCATGAAATGTAATCCTAATTATATTGCAAATGATTTTGCAATGTATTGCTTTGACACAAAGCTCCCCCTAGCTTAGGGTGTCAAAGTCTTCATGTGTATATTGAAAATCTACAAAATAAAGGTAAGAAAACAAGTGTACAATGCATAATTTCCTGTAAATAAGATTTAAGTTAGTAGAAAACTAGTCTTCTGTTGTACGGATCCCACAGTTCCCTCCTTGGAGGGATCCGTCTAGGCAAGACATAGGGATCCGTCTGACTGTAAACAAAATACAGCAAAGGTGATGTGACAAATAATGTTAGCATTAAAGTGAGATATGTATTAGAACAATAAGCATATACTCAGAACAATATAGCAAATATCATGTAATTTCATTTAATAAAACTAGAGATATGATGTACATGACTCTAAAAAATAACAAAATGAACAATACATGACTTTGAATTACTAGACTATCTAAGTCATGCTTGATACTAGGATACCACTTGAATCCTCTAGCTCAAGTGTGTTTAGGTTTGATCTCGTCGAAACGTTTGAGGAGGTGATAAAACATGAAACGTTGATCTTCACGTACTTCATGTATCAAACTTTCAACATGTTGACAATGATAACAATCTGTGTCATGGCTCGGTAGTGGTGGTGGTAGAAAAGAAATGACGTGATGTGAAGGATCAAGTGAAGAAGGTTGAGGATCCTCAAAAGAAAGAGGGATTGGCGGAGGCGCATTCGAGGATGGCTCAACTAAGAATGATGGTGGCGGTAGAGAGGTGTCAACTTCCATGTGGTCGGGTGGTTGACTTTGATGATTTCTCATAATCCAAAATGGATTATTTGAGGGTGACGGAGTAAAAGAGGCAGGAGCTAGTGTTGACTCAACACATTGATTTTGTTCCACTATTCCTCCTAAAAAGGAGAATGTTGGCAGTGGTGGAGGATGGGATGGCCTAGGAGGTAAATCCTCTAGATTGTATAGGTGTGGTCATGAGAGTGGAGTGGTGAATGATAGGGCTCTAGGCACCAAGGGTGATGGTTTAGTGGAAATGGGGTTGTTTGGTTTAGGAGGTATGGTGGTGTTTCGCATTGGTAGTTTTGTAGGAACAATCCTTTTGGGGATTGGTTTGATAGGTGGAGGGGAGATCCTACCATTTGTGGATTTAACGGGAGATGATTCGGTTGAAGAAATTTCGTGTACAACACGAGCAATTTTCTTGGGTGGTTCTTTGGTAGATGAGTTACGACTAGGAGCTTTCCTCATGATGAGATGATTAAAAGAGGTTTGTAAAAGTTTCTAAGTGTTGGGAATGAGGATGTAGATGATGACTTTAGGAGTCTTAACAAGGTGGTTTATAAAGAAAAGGATTTGGCAAGTGCATTCAAGACTTAAGCCACTAAGATCCTTTGGAATGTGATGATTAGCATGCACAAGAGTCAACTTCAGAGTTGTACTAATCTAGGGACTTAATTAAGATAAGATGGAGTGTTCAAGTTAGCAAGATGAGCTTGAAATGATTGTTTTAGCTAGAGTTAGCATGAATCTGTCACCCGGATCCCACGGTTCCCTCAAATGAGGGATCCGTCTAGGCTAATCCTAGGGATCCGGCTCTCAGCAGCTAAGGAAAGGGAAAAATAATGTTTGTGAAGTCTAATACCTATAACTCCTTGAGTGTTTCAGTCTTCCTAAGTGTATTAAATGAAAGAGTACTTAAATGATCAAGGGCAATGGGTGATGTAGCTAATGATTGCCTTTTATGGAAGAAAAATAGAACTTCTATGAGTACTAATGAATGCCAAGGATGGCACTAGAAAATTTTGAAGTGTCAAGTGGAACTAAATGATCCTAAAGACCAGATAGTAACTTAAGATAATTTTGAAAAATATCTTAAAAGTTATAGAAAATGGAAAAACTAGAATTTGACCCATTTTGAGGTAAAGATGACTAAAATCAATTTGCTAAAATTGATGGATTTATAAAACTAGATGTGTTGATATGTGAGAGATGATGTGTGAGTATAATAGCGGAATAGTAATGAGTTTTGGTGAAATGATAGATCGAAAAACGCCTTGAGTGTGATCTTAAGTGAGTTATGAGTGAGTATGAAGCTTTACTAAGCTTGAGAAAGACTTAATTGATCCTAAGGCACTATGTTTAGCTAGTGTGAAGTGATCTAAGGACATGGTTTAAAGTGTAAGGACTGCAACTGCATTTCTGTTTGCCCGGATCCCACGGTTCCCTAAGTGGAGGGATCCATCTAGCACAAACTGAGGGATCCATCACCTGCAAAACAATACCTTTACAAAAGGTATGCAAGCTTTGCACAATGCATCATATTTCAAAGCTAGTGTTTAAGGAGTTTGAACGATAGTGTAGCTGAGACATCAAATGTTACATGTTTTATTTCATGAGAGAAATTACATTACAATGATAAAGCAAAAATAAACTAAGTTTCTTGAGCATTTTTTCTAGATGGATCATCAAACGGTTGATGATTATTTGACGATTCAGGGATGAAGAAATTCTTCTTGAGGGATGTGTTTAGAGGTTCCATCATCTTATTCACAAGTACGTACAACGGACTTTGAAATTGAGGGTGGAAGTACATGATGTGATGATAATGGTGTGTCAAGAACATTCCATAAGGGATTAGTTTATTCTTGGAGCCTTGAAGGTTTACAATTCGCCTTGCGAAGAAATAGGCGAGATTGTATGGTTGTTGTGTTAGCAAACAATACATTATGTGAGCACAACAAGAGGGAAGGATTTCTTGATTTCCCCTAAGACTCCAAACATTTTCACGTAGGATGAGTGCGAGAGGCTTGTACTCTTCTTGGATATTCTGTGTATAGATAATGTTTGGATCAGAGTAATGTTGGGAATTGCAGAGTACAAAACCACAAGCAAGAATGAAGAAAGAAGAAACAACGGGGGGTTATTATGTAATAGTTAGTAGCTTTCTTAGTAAGCTATTATTAGGGTTTTGTAACCTCCCTCTCCTATATAAAGAGGGTAGGCATCTAGTTACAAATGATCCATTTCCATTATCTTTTCATTTCATTTCATTGCAGACATCTCTAATGAGAGTCTAGAAAACGCATAGAGCGTCTAGTAGTTGTAGTAGTAGTAATAGTTTTTATTCAATAAAGAAAACCTTATTAGTAATGTTGATTGTTATTATTATTCCGCTGTGCATTCAATCAATCAATATTACTCATACCCTAGTTGAGTCCGGATCTTGGTTTCTACAATTGGTATCAGAGTCTCGTGGCTCTCGATCTAGGGTTTATAAGGTTTTCCGGTAATTAGGGTTTATGCAGCAGCTGTGGAAAGTAAAGAAGCAGCACACAAGAAGCAGTTTTGCAGCAGATCTGATGATTATAATTCATCGTATTGACTTTTGTTTATGATACAAACAGGTAATCTCGTACCTATTTATGGCCGTCATTTATTATTCGGTTCCATTTGTTGTTTGTCGTTTATGCAATATCAATCACAATGATCCGATTGGATGTCATGCTTTGGAATCACGTGGTTAAACTGTTGTTAAATGGTTGTCAGTCGATATCATATATTATTAGATGAGTACTTCGTTTTAATTTCCACTGGTATTGTATGGCTAGACGAGTAGATCATGTTCACATGGAGTACTGGTAGGTCCTAATGCATATGAGTATTTACATGGGATAATTTATTTTGATTGACTATTTTATACATGGGGCCAATCACATTTGATTCGTATACTGGCTTCTACGTGGCTGATTTCATGATGTTGTGTTGATCACGTGGACCTTTGTTTTGTAGTGGTGTGTATTTTAAGTGGATCGAATGACTACAAGTTTTTGATTGGCTACTGATGGATGGTGGGTTTCTTGTTCCTACTGGTATTGGAAGATCACATGATCAGATCTTGATACAAGTGGGATGGGATTCGATGAGGTGAGGTATATGGATATTACGGTGGTCCTTGGTTTGTGATTGGATGATGAGATGGTATTTTATTTCTACTAATTCAATTACTGGCCACATGATATGGGTCCCTCACGGCATTCCAATGTGTTGAATTCATTTGGGTGTTTGTTTTGATTGGTCGGTATTGTGTTATGGGACAAGATATTCCCACCCCCTAGTTGTTATATTCCCACCCTCCCCTACTTTTTTGCATTTTTTTTATAATTTTGTTTATATCAAAACATTATTAACCTGAAAATGCGGAACAGTAAATATAAAGTTTAATAAGTCAAACGCTTAAAACTGTCAAAAATACTGAACAGAAACTGACAAAACACTGTGTTGTACTGAAAGAAATAGGAGACAAAAGGAATAAAAGGTGCAACCCTCCCTAGTAGGGAGGGTAGGAATAGTACATCCCATTGTGTTGATTGGATGATATCACGTGGGTCTCGTGTTTCATTTCTGCTGATTGGCTCGTGGGTATGTTACTAGTTACTGCTGATGTTATATTGGTCTAAACTGATTTGATGGGTCAATATGGTATATTGGTTAATGGGACAGCAGTAACACTTGTTTCTTTGATCACATGCATGCTGTAAATTTCGTGATTGGTTATTTTCTATGATTGCTCACGTGGGGCTTGGAGTTAATGCAGTCAGCGCTTTTCTTAAAAAGCAACGACATATTTGGTACGGGTCACATGGGTATAATTATTTTTTTTTATTTATTGGTCTATGATATCACGGTGGGACTAACTATTAATTGGAGGACATTGTGCTGGTCATATTTTTGCTAGGTACTGATTGGTTGTTAACCTGCTATCTTGGTTTGTGCTAATCGTTTACTGATGGTTAAGTGGTTACTACTGGTTGGGTATTGTTCGAATATTATAATACTGGCAGCGTGGGAACTTAATTCTAGTCGGATAACATTTATACTGTTCATGATCGGTTGTTGTATATGTTAATTTTGGTCTTGATAGTTTGTGCTTCTAATGTTTTACTAGTCTTGGTGAGTTGAATTTTTATTCAACGATGAACCCTAGTAATTAACATACTTTCGGCTTGATTTAGTGTTCCTACTGGCTGCATATTTTGATTCGTTTCTACTGGTCGGTTCCTGCTGGTTGCTTATTTGGTTTCTGCTGGTAGTATCGATTGCTGCTGATCGGTTCCTACTGATATTTGTTGGTGCTGGTAGGTTCCTGCTGAATTTGGTTCCTGCTGGTAGTATTGGTTTTTGCTGATCAGTTGCTACTGGTTGTTCTGGAGTTCCTACTGGTTGATCAGGTGTGTGTCTTATCATATCTCAAAGTGAGCTAGAGACACTTTTGAGGTAACTTGTTCGTACTTTAATGGTGTGACAAAGACTTGATGAATCTAGCGAAGAGGTGAGATCTTCAGACTAAAAGTACTTAATGCGCACATTTGCTAACACTTTAAGGAGTTACGTTGTAGTGCTCAGTGTTAGTGAAGGGGTGTGATCTACAGATTCAAAGTGATTAATGCTCACATTTGCTAGTGTCTCATCTGAGTTTGGATTCACGTGGATAGTACAAGATATAAGACGCCTACGTTTCTATTCCTACTGTTTCTCTATTCCTATTGGTAGACTATGTTGATTCTGCTGCTGTGATTTATTTCTTTTGTTTAGTAGTGATTAAAAAAAAAAAAAAAAAAAAATTTGAGATGGTTAGTATAATTTTAAGGGGAAGCTTATTATTTATATACTTACCATCTACGTGTATCACTTGAGGGGAAGCGTCTACGAGTTGCACAAGACCCCTATTAGAAAAAGGGGAAGGAGATTCATAGTGTGCAGCTTATTATTGTGATGACATGTTTTAGCATTGTTTCTTCATACAGGTTGTTTTGTACTATCAAGAAACTGGAACTTAACCTAGTCAAATTCCAATTTAGGGGAAGATTGTTGGGAATTGCAGAGTACAAAACCACAAGCAAGAATGAAGAAAGAAGAAACAACGGGGGGTTATTATGTAATAGTTAGTAGCTTTCTTAGTAAGCTATTATTAGGGTTCTGTAACCTCCCTCTCCTATATAAAGAGGGTAGGCATCTAGTTACAAACGATCCATTTCCATTATCTTTTCATTTCATTTCATTGCAGACATCTCTAATGAGAGTCTAGAAAACGCATAGAGCGTCTAGTATTTATAGTAGTAGTAATAGTTTTTATTCAATAAAGAAAACCTTATTAGTAATTGTTAATACAAATATCGTCATTAAACGTTATTTATATTTTTGATCTTTACCTAAGTTTTGTTAACGACAAAAGTAAATTTATTTTGTATAAAAGCTTAAAGCTTGTCAAGTTTAATAGATATTAGAACAAGCTTTTTCAAACAATATATTCATCATTCATGCATTTACATTTATGATTAGTGACATCTTGATATGACTCTAATCATTATGTATGATAGTAGTTTTTAGAATGTGTTAGGTTCTTAAAACAAAACACTACTTAAGTACTTGCATATTTCTAAATATAGAAATATAACATATGACATCATGTGTTGCATCATGGAAATCATTGGAAGATTTCATTAGATATTTTGTGTGGATTTGTACTCTTCATATCTTGCACAATCTCACTTAGATATAGCTGACTTTAGCAAAGTTTTTTGATATCTTGCTGTCAGACCTCCACGGTACCAAAATGGTACACGGGCGGAACCCTTTTGAGGGTTCCGTGGTCCGTGGACGCTCCTTTCCATTTTGGCTATAAATAGCAAAGCCAAACCAAGTAGTTTTTCATTCTTTCCTATCATACTCTCTTACATATCTTCTCTCTAACCTTTCTAACTCAGTTTCATATCATATTAGTGATCTCTTTTGTAGCAAAGAAGATCAAGTCACATTCAATCTTCAAACGAGAAGTTGGAAGTCTTGTTTGTTTAGTGTTGTATGATCTAGTGTTGATTCATACTTCATTGTTATATTAAACCATCATAATCTTGTGAGTGTGAGTGGTTAGTATTTTAGTCCTCAAAATACATTGTGTGTGGGAGTAGTTGTACCCTTGGAAAGAACTCGACATCTAGCTTAGTGTCGGAAATAGTGTAAGCGAAGTGTAAAGGTTTTCTTCGCCGGTGAAAGGAGCTTGTTGACTAGTGAATTTAAACTCTCGAGTGTGAGACTCGGGGAGTGGAGTAGGGCAAGGAAAAAGAGTCCTTATAGACCGAACCACTATAAACAACTTGTTGTGGTTTGATCATTTCCCTCCTTAATTACTCTTTACATATTGCTTGCATATTTCATTAACATATCTAAGATCAATATCAATTGATCTTTTCAATAAGTTTCAAAACAAAGTTTTAATTGGTAAACTATTCAACCCCCCTTCTAGTTTTCTACAATTGGTACCAGAGCCTCGTTGCTCAAGAATTTCTAAAATAATATGTATTTTATAAACTTGAAACGATCCATGGATTCTGAAAACTTTAAAGAAGGGCAATCTATGCAAAGACCACCACTCTTTGAAACCAATGGATTTATCTATTGGAAAAACCGTTTTGAAACATATGTAAAATCAAAAGATATAGATCTTTGGTTTTTATTGTTAAAGGGGATTTTAGTTCTACAACAAAGGACATTTTTGTTGATGAACAAAAGAAATTAGTTGCTAAAAATAACGAAGCTAAAATGATGCTTTACCTAGAAAAGAATATGAAAGAATTTTTATGTGTGAAACCGCCAAAGATATTTGGGAATCTTTAATTGTTACACATCAAGGTAATTCACAAGTCAAGGATAACAAAATTGATCTTCTTGTTCAACAATATGAACAATTTGTTATCCCTGAAGATGAAACCATTGATTGTGGCTTTGCTCGCTTTAATACTATTATTACATCACTTAAAGCACTTGATGAATCTTTTCGTAGTAAGAATTTTGTCAGGAAACTTCTTAGAGCACTCCATCCCAAATGGAGAGCTAAAGTGACCGCCATTGAGGAATCAAAAGATCTCTCAATAATGTCACTAGACGAGTTAATCGGTAACCTCAAAGTACATGAAATGGTGATGGAGAAAGATTCGGAGATCATCAAAGGAAAAAGGGAGAAGATCAAATCCGTTGCTCTAAAAGCAAAAGCGGAATCAAGTGATGATGACGAATCTTGCTCCGGTAGTGAAGATGAGGAATATGCCATGGCCGTTAGAGATTTTAAGAAGTTCTTTAGAAGAAGAGGAAAGTTCGTAAGACAACCTCGAGAAGAGAAGAAGCCATTCCGAAAAGATCGGGATGACAAGAAGGGTAAAGGTGAAAGAAAATGTTTTAGATGTGGTGATGCAAGTCACCTCATAGGAGAATGTCCCAAGCCACCTAAAAGCAAAACTCAACGAGCTTTTGTAAGTGGTGCTTGGAGTGATAGTGAAGACGATGAAGAATCAAGCAAGGAAGAGATCGCTCTAATGGCACATGAGTCAAACGAGGTACTTTCCGACTCTTCTTATTCTTCTATTGATGATGACACTTTGCAAAAACAATATAATCAATTGTGTGAGCTAAGTCTAAAAATCATAACTAAAAATAAATTTTTAAAAACCAAAAAGGAATTTTTGGAAAATGAAGTTTATGAGTTTAAAGAAAAAGCAAAACGAATTGAAAAAGGAAAAGCAAATGACGATGATTGTAAATCATGTCAAGAGCTTAAACTTGAAATAGAAAAACTAAAGCTCACACAAGATGTTTTAATCGAAAACAATTCTAAATTTAAAAGGTTTAACAAGAACATCGCTCTTGCCGATGAAATAGTTAAAATTCATAAAACACCAGGAGACATGAATGGGCTAGGTTTTAATGAAGTATTAATTCCAAAAAGTCAAAACAAAACGGCCGAAAAGGACGAACAATCTGTCAAATCTGCTGCAGTACAGCACGGACCAGACGGAACCAAAATTAGGGTTCCGTCCGTTGAACAAATTGGTGCCGTGGGTACTTCAGCAGGACAGAATGTTCGTAATACGGACCGTACTGAATTTGTAAATGTAACAAACAAAACCAAGGATAATGTTAAACTAAAACCAGCTGTTACGTCAGGAATAGGACTTGCTAAAAATGAATTTAGATAAAAAACTACTCAACAACGATATAAAACACCTTTTGCCAAACGCCCCTTTCCTAAGAGCAACCACAACGTACAACCCAACTACCAACACAATGGTTGGAATCAAAACTTCCCTAGACCATATCAAACTCCAGATTATATGTCATGGAACTCTTTTTCATCATTTCCATACATGAATCAAATAAATGGTATGTTTAACCCAAACGGACCCATGAGATATTGGGGACCAAATGCTTGAGTTATTTGCTTCCTAGGTATGCTTGAAAGTTGGATTGCAACCTGATGAATGGATAAAAGATAGTGGATGCTCACGACATATGACGGGCAACAAAAGTCTCTTCTCATCATACCAAGAGTATGAAGGAGGTAATGTCACCTTTGGTAGCAATCTCAAAAGCAAAATCATTGGCAAAGGTACGATCGCTCATAACTCCCTAACTATTGAAAATGTTGCTCATGTGGATAGGTTAGGATTTAATCTACTTAGTATTAGCCAATTATGTGATAAAAAGTATAAAGTACTATTTGATGAAAATGGTAGTAAAATACTGAAAGATGGTATCACCATAGCTAAAGGAGTTAGGAAAAATAATATATACGTCATGAAAATAGATAAAACATCTAATGACAAACTTTGTCTAACAACGTTAGACGATAGCTCATCTCTTTGGCATAGACGCTTAGGTCACGCTAATATGAGACTTATACAAAACCTATCTTCAAAAGACCTAGTTAGGAATTTACCAAAACTAAAATATGACCAACACATTTGCGACGCTTGCAAAATTGGTAAACAAACCCATAGTAGTCACAAATCTAAAAATATGGTGTCCACATCTAAGTGTCTAGAATTATTGCATATGGAATTGTTTGGTCCATCCGCTATAAGAAGCTACGGAGGCAACTTATACACTTTGGTCATAGTAGATGATTACTCAATGTTTACTTGGACGTTGTTTTTGAAAACCAAAAATGAAGCTTTTGATAAATTTGAAATTCTTAGAAGGAAAATTCAAAATCAACTAGGTGTTAAAATTGTGTCGATCCGAACGGATCATGGTCGTGAATTTGACAACGAAACTCAATTTGGAAACTTTTGTGACACAAATGGTATAACACATAACTTGTCCGCTCCACGAACACCTCAATCAAATGGAGTAGTAGAACGTAAAAATAGAACAATTCAAGAAATGAGTAGAACAATGCTTAATGAACAAAACATTCCTCAAAAGTTTTGGTGTAACGCCGTTGACACTTCTACATATATTTTGAATAGAGTTTTAATACGTCCTTTCTTAAACAAAACACCATATGAGCTTTATAAAGGTAAAAAGCCAACTCTAGGATATTTTAGAGTCTTTGGTTGTAAATGTTTTATTCTTAATACTAAAGATTACCTCACCAAGTTTGACCCAAAGTCTTATGAAGGTGTATTTCTTGGTTATTCTCAAACTAGTAAAGCTTACATTGTCCTAAACAAAGAAACAATGATAGTCGAGGAATCGTTGAACATAACATTCGACGAAAGTCCACCTCCTTCTAAGACATCACCTTTGGTAGATGATGACTTAGTTGAAAGTCAAATGATAGAAGGTCAAGAAATAATTAATAATAACAAGGAAGATGAACCATTAAATAAAGAAATTATAAACATCAAAGAATCTAAGAGTCATCCGTTAGACAAGGTCATAGGACAACTAAATCAAAGAACCTTAAGGTCACAAGCCCAAAATCAAAGTAATTATTTTTGTTTTGTATCCACCATTGAACCGAAAAACATAAAGGAAGCAATAAAAGATGAATCATGGGTAATTGCCATGCAAGAAGAGTTAAACCAATTCGTTAGAAATGATGTTTGGAAATTAGTTCCAAAACCTAAAGAACGAAATGGGTTTTTCGAAATAAAATGGATGAAAATGGAATAGTATCTAGAAACAAAGCTAGGCTTGTAGCGCAAGGTTATAATCAACAAGAGGGGATTGATTATGATGAAACTTATGCACCGGTAGCTAGGCTTGAGTCTATTAGAATATTACTTGCTTATGCATGTGCCTATGATTTTAAATTATTTCAAATGGATGTTAAAAGTGCTTTTCTTAATGGGTTTATTAACGAAGAAGTGTATGTTGCTCAACCTCCCGGTTTCACCGACTTTGAGAAACCACATCATGTCTTCAAACTCAAGAAAGCATTGTATGGTCTTAAGCAAGCACCAAAAGCTTGGTACGACCGACTTAAGACTTTTCTTATTAATAACAAATATACTATGGGATTAGTAGATAATACTCTTTTACCAAGAAAAAGGAATCACATATTATCATTGTTCAAATATACGTTGATGACATTATATTCGGATCAACTTGTCAAGAATTATGTGATGATTTCTCTAAAATCATGCACGACGAGTTTGAAATGAGTATGATGGGTGAGTTAAATTTCTTTCTAGGACTTCAAATTAAACAACTAGAAGATGGCATATTTTTTAACCAATCTAAATATATAAAAGACATGCTTAAGAAATTTGGTCTTGAAGATTCCAAACCAACTAAGACACCCATGTCCTCGGACACTAAACTAACCAAGGATGAGGAAGGTGAATCCGTAGATAACACTAAATATAGAGGAATGATTGGTAGCCTACTCTATCTTACGGCTAGTAGACCCGACATTATGTTTAGTGTTTGTCTATGTGCTCGCTTTCAAGAAAACCCAAAGGCATCACACTTAGAAGCCTTAAAAAGGATTTTTAGATACATTAAGGGAACAACGTGTTTAGGATTATGGTATCCCAAAGGAACGGGTGTAGAAACCATAGTGTATGCCGACTCGGATCATGCTGGTGACTATGTCGATAGAAAAAGTACAAGTGGTATTTGCACTTTTGTTGGACATTGTCTCACCTCATGGTTTGCAAAGAAGCAAACGGCCTTGGCCATCTCAACTACTGAAGCCGAGTACGTCTCAGCCGAAAAGCATGTCAACAAGCTCTTTGGATGAAGCAAGCTCTCGTAGATTACGGAATTCATCTCAACGACATTGTGATACTTTGCGACAACAAAGGAGCCATCGATCTTAGCAAGAATCCCGTTCAACATGCTCGTACAAAGCATATTGAGATCCGTCATCACTTTCTTCGTGACAATGTTCAAAAAGGGAACATTTCAATCGAGAAAGTATCCTTCGAAGACAACATTGCTGACATATTAACTAAGCCTCTTAAACGAGAACCTTTTAATCTTCTTAGACTTGGTTTAGGATTAATGGAACCAAACATTTAGGATAAACATAGCCTAAAACATTAGAATAGTCAAAACAAAACAAATTTGTCTTGTATCTGGTACTGTAGCCACGGAACCAAACGATAACACGGACGGAACCAAAATTTTGGTACCGTCTGGTCCGTGGTGTCTACAGAAGCAAAACAGTTACCTACAAAACATCTTCTTCCTCAAAACCCACTTTACCAAAACGTGTAAACATTAAACCAAGCTCATTATTGACACCTTCCCACTCACTAATCACTGAAGATAACATCATTGTAAGTATCCTAACTACATTTTATCTCTTAATTCTGAGTCTAGGATTCTTATTTATGCACAAAACTATCACAAATCATTACATGGGGTTTTATGTATGCTTTTATACCAAATATGAATTCAATTGGCAAAATGCATAACTAGTCATTAAAATTAGGTACTACATTATCATATTGCATAAACAAATCATGCTTCCCACTAATTGATAGATAATGAATATAAGGCCTTATTCAAATAACCAAACACCCCATGTCAAAAGTTTTGAAAAGCTTCTCACTTGTAGGAAAACAATTTTTTTTCATTGCTAATACAAATAGAAACGTTAAACTTTCATCACTTGCATGCTCTTGAATACTAAAGGTATTGCATAACTAATATGCATTCCCGGGTATATTCAAATGAAGCCACATTGAATTAGGAGCATTTGGGTTATCTCATGGTATTTGCCAAACACCCAACTAAAACCATTTTTGTGCATAAAATGAGTCGATATAACCGCAACTCCAAATTGTTTTCACATAGGCACACACTAGAACCAAAAATGTTAAAGCTTATTCTCATTTTAACATATTAATTCTTGTCCCTAGGAATAACCATGGTAGCCGCAAGATTCTATGATCACAAAGACACCCTTGGCTATATTCCCAAACATCACAAAACCAAAGGACTTTCCAAGGAACAAGTAGAAATATTTAGGGGTCTAGAATCAAGGTATTTCCATGAGGGTAGAACCATTCACTCATCCTTCCTTGAAAATACCAATCTCCGTGAAGAACTAGCCGCCATTCAATTCGATTGTCTTTTTGACATCGATGAACCAATTCGTCCTAGGTTTGTATTAGAATTCTATGCTAGTGTGATCGGCTTTAGTGATGAAGACGATAATGAATTTTGTCTTGGGTTTAGAATCAATCAAAACGACTACACCATCACCTTAGCCAACTTTGCTCAAGTGCTAGGAATTCCCAACCGAGGGACTTGTCTCTACTCGGATAAATGGTCACTCACCGCTCTTGATGCTATCAATGACCGCACTCTTCCCTACCAAACCCGTTTAGCCGATAAGGATGTTATCCGTGAACACCTATTTAATCCAAGGGGTGATACAACCAGAGTTACCCGAAAGGGAAAGGAGGTAAACCGAGATCCATATGGAATGGAGCTAAATGAACTTAAGCTCGAATTTAAGAAATGGGAGGAGCTACTTAGAGCCAACGTCATTAGCACCATAGGAAATAGGGATCACATCAACGCTTGTCTTTGTCACATGCTCTACAACTTGTCAACCCATCAACCATTCAATTTAGCTTACTACATCGCTAGGAGAATGATTGATATTCCAACTCAAGGATCGGTTGCTCTTCCATACGTGATGCTCCTCACCCGTCTCTATAGAAACTTTGCACCAATTCGACCAAGTCCAAAAGGGATGCATCTTCACTATGAGCTCATCCCTCACATCTTTTTACCTTTGAGTGGTGCACGAGTTGCTAAGACAAAAGGCAAGAGAGCAAAACCTCCAACTCCATCATCATCATCATCAAATAGCTCCGAGGATGGTCTTCCAAGCTCTCGTCTTCCTCCTCATGAGTATTATACCTCTTCTTCGAGATAGAGAATGAATCAGCTGAATTCAAGCAAACTAAGGGAATGTTCAAGTGCCTTGGTAGGATGATGAACAAGATCTACAAGAAGTTGGACAAATAAAGGTTCATTAAGGAGTGTTTGGAACAATACATTATCGTTAATGTTTGATACAATTTAGTTGTTTTTATTATGTAGGATGATAATATAACCTGAAACAATGGTGAATGCTAACAATCTTATGCAGGGGGATAGCACAAGTATGCTATCAAATTTTACCCATTTTCACTATAATGTGAAAATAAAAAAGCCTTGCTCAAAATACATGCTCCACTATGTTTATATATGTATTATTTGCTTTTCCTAACTAAAAATGTTTAGTGTCACATGTTTAGAGAAAAATTTCAGGTTTCGGAAAAGTCCCCGCCACCTAAAAACATACTCTGTCTAAATTTCTGCACTGCACGGACCAGACGGCACCAACGATTTGGTACCGTCCGTTATGTAAAATGGTGCCGTTGTACCTGTACAGGCGGACGGGGCACCCTTTTTGGGTTCCGTCCGTGTAAATTTTGGTGTCGTGGATCCTTCAGGGTAACTTTCAATTTCGACTCTTTCGTGATTCCAAATTACCATCCAATGCTTATAAGTCAATCCTAACTTGCTTATACTCTTATTAGAACTAGTATAATTCACTTAGGTATATAAGAAATCCATTTCCCACCAAAATTCAAAATTTGAAAAATCCACCCAAGGAACCCTTTTGCATAAAGGAAGGAACCAAATTTTTGGTACCTTCAAATCCGTGGGTGATCTGAATATTAGGAAATTCCACTCATTAGAACACATTTATTGCAAATCTTTTCTTCTTCACTCCATCTCTTTTGAATGGCTTGACTTGGGTGATATGACTAGCATTCAACCCACTTCCAAATCATTAGGAACCTCATCTCTTCAATGGTTTAACATCAAATCAAACACATTTCTCCATAATTTTTCACTTCTATAAATTGAGAGGTTTTACCATGATCATCCTCGCACCTTCTTCATTCTTACCATTATCTAGCAAAGAAAAACCCAAGTCAAAAATGACCAAATCCTCTCCTAAACCTTGCAAGAAAACCGCTATAATAAGTGTGAGGCCTTGTTGCTTCGTTAACCTTAGCTCCTCATCCGAGTCTTCTCCTGTTGAAACGATAGACCTTGATAGATCTTGAGCACTCGCAGATCGTTAGTATTACTTATGTAATCACAAGCAAACTAATAGACAATCTCTACGACTTATATTCTTTAGCGGAAAATCAAATATAAGCACAAACACAATAACTAAGAACTCGTTGATCCTCTATGGATCTTTATATTACTAAAACTCTGTTTTTCAATTCGTTACAATAATCATTCTATTGTGTTCCTTTTATAAGCAAGGAACCCTAACTTTTTTGCTAAGAAACATATAATCATAAAACTAAATAAGATATACATTATCACTTCCTAATAAAGCTCATGCATATCCTAACTAACTATAGAAAACACGGAATAACTATTTCCGCAGAAACAAACTAGGTACTATATAGCTTCAGCATAATTATGTCTTCGGCAGAATCCATACACTTCAGTAGAATCCTTTCAGCAGAAACATC